>CM031081.1:25881418-26481418 GCA_018257905.1 Gillenia trifoliata | reverse complement strand
GAAGATTAAGGCTAAGCACATAAGAATTAAGCTGTTAGACAATAAGCCTCATATTAAACTAATTTAATATAATCAACTGTTGAACTAAATGACCAATAATCAGCCTATATAGACGCTCTACATTTGTATGATTTAGTTTATGATCTGCAGACAACTGGTATGGATCCAATAACAAGAAGGCATGTGTGGGACATCATAGAGGATGCGAAAAAAGGGCGTGCAATTGTCCTAACCACTCACTCTATGGAAGAAGCTGACATTTTAAGTGACCGGATAGGAATAATGGCAAAGGGTAGGCTCCGTTGCATTGGAACTTCAATCAGGCTGAAGTCTCGGTTTGGGACTGGTTTTATTGCTAATGTGAGCTTCACTGGAATCACCAATGGACAAAGTTCTCCAAACAGGGATGCAGTTACGACACCTCACCACGAGGCTGTGAAGCAGTTCTTTAAAGATGTACGTTAATTTGTGAAAATGATTTTTAAACTTTTTTTACCCACAGAAAGGTTAATTTCTGACATGGGAAAAGTTTTGACAGCATTTGAATGTTTTACCGAAAGAAGAGAACAAAGCGTTTCTGACTTTTGTTATTCCTCATGACAGAGAGGGGCTTTTGAAGGTAATCATTTCAGTTTCTACTTTCTTGTATATACTTGATTAAATGAAAATACTATGAATGACTTGTTCTTAACAGAAGAAGTCTCAGTTATGAAGTTCACAGTTTTCCACTGTTCTTATTCCTTTGGATTTTATAATCTTCTGCAGAATTTTTTTGCGGAGCTACAAGACAGAGAAAGTGAATTCGGTATATCAGACATCCAACTTGGTCTTACAACTCTCGAAGAAGTTTTCTTGAATATTGCGAGGCAGGCAGAGCTAGAAACTGCCACAGCTGAGGGGAGGTTGGTCCCTCTCACTTTAACATCCGGAGCCTCAGTCCAGGTAAGCACAATCTCTCTCCCTTTTTAGGATTCTGTAGCACCTAGCAAGATACACTGGCATGACAATTAAATCTGGAGTAAGTTCATGTCTTCCTTTTTTACTCTTATTGTATTTCAATCATTTTGCAGATACCTGTAGGAGCTAGGTTTGTGGGGATTCCAGGTACAGCATCTGCAGAAAATCCAAGAGGAACTATGGTAGAAGTTTACTGGGAGCAAGATGATTCTGGTGCCCTCTGCGTATCTGGCCACTCACCTGCAGCTCCAATACCTCCTAATGTCGAACCAATGTCTTCCTCGGCTCCAACTTCACGCAGAAGCAGCCAGTCACGACAAGTTCGTGGAATTGTGATTCACCCCGACCAAATCAGTAATACTAATCCTCATTGATACTGTTAGTTAACAAGTTACCAGAGGTACATTTTCTTCTGTACATTTACAAAGTACCATCACTGGAAGCACATAGACATTTTACAGTTTTTTTAAAAATAATTTGTTGAGAAATTACACGTAAATTACAATTTGTCGAGAATCTTGTTATAGGATCAAACTTCAATAGTACGTACTGTTTAATGGTTTAAGATTCATTTGGGGCCCACCGCAAATTAATCTAGGACTATTCAATGGCCGGACCATTGAATGGTACGTACCACCCAAGATCTTTCCCTTGTTATATACTACTGTCTTTCGAATTTTTGGAGTCTAGAAACAGCCGTTAAATTTGAACCGGTTTGGCGAAAGGTTGGCAATCTTTTTCTTTTTCTTAGAAAATAGAAGAGAAACTTGTAGGATGTTGCCTTTTTAAAGTCAAGCAAGTAAGCCAGAGCAGCTTATTCAACTTATGACGATATCAAATTTGTCGATTGTTTAAAGACCCTTGACCTTTTGGTTGCCTTCTGATTAAACAATGACCATTACCTCTACAAAACTAGTTGTGATTAGTAAGGATAATCTCCCATGAAACTAGTAGAGATTCATGGAATCGGATTCAGAGCTCCCGAGCGAAGTTATTGGCTTTCAGATACTTTCGAGGATATCCGCAAAGTCTCTGATGCGCTTCAAATGCGTATGCAAGTCTTGGTCTTCTCTCATCCGCAACCCTTCCTTTGTCAATGCCCATCGAAAATTCTACCTCAATAAACACAGTCACCTCCTCCTCACCACCTGGGACGAACCTACAAGGCAGCAACACTTCTTCTCCGTAAAAATCAACAAGGAAGGAAGTCCAACTCTTGTCACCCACCTTCTAAAACTTCCAACTCCGCCAACCAAGAATGTTGAACGTCTCTACGAAGCACTGAGTATCAACGGCTTAGTCTGCCTTTACCTTTCTAACACCTTGTTTCCCAATCAAACCGATCACAACCATCCTGTTCGGATATTCAATCCGTGCACCCGAGAGTGTATAGTTCTTCCTCATGATTCACCTGCGTACCGCACCATCCATGTCACACACCACTTTGGGTTCAGTTCTCTCACGAACGAGTATAAGGTCCTTCAAGTGAAAAGGTTTCAGCCTCTAAATTCGACAAGGGGTATGAGTTTCATGTTCAAGATTTTCAAACTAGGTACAAGTTCATGGAGGCGAATAGATGCAGACGTTAACGATCTCCCTTTTGATCCGCTGAAGTGCCAGTTTGACAGGAGAAGCGTGTGCGTCCATGAAGCCATACATTGGATGCATGACTCAACACAAAATATTATTGCGGTTTTCGACCTTGAAGACGAGAGATTCAGAGCCATCCCACTCCCTGAAGACTACGATTTCGGAATTCATGGTATTAACGATAAGCTTGGGAATATATTTGAAATGGAAGGGTGTGTGGCTCTAATAGGTGACAGGCAGTTGATGCAGAAGAATATGATGGGGTTATGGATTTTGAAGGACTACCAAAATCAGGTGTGGGTTAAGGAAACTATGACCTTTCCGTTTAGTTGGAGGGAGTTGGGATACCCTGTTCCGTTCTATAAGATTCACACCGGCGAGCTCCTCCTCCTCCAATCTTCGAGATTACTCCGGCAGGATTCGGCAGAAGCGAGGGTGCTTTTTTACAATATGGAGAGTAGGAGTTTTAGAAGTGAAAGTGTTTTTCCGGAATCGATACTTCCTAATTATGTTCGGTTGAAGTTACTTGCTAGTTATGATGACAGCATCGTCCCCTTAAGGTGAGATGACTTATTTCATCTTCAAGCTTCAATTCAATGTTTTTTCTGTTGAATGTTGCAATTTGGTTCATCTGTTAAAAAGAATGCATTTAAAGAAAAAGAGGACCCAAGCTAATTACGGTTCAATGTTTTTATTATTATTTTATTCAACAATTGTCGTCTATAAAATATGAACGCAGAACTTCCCAACAAAGTGGGAGCATGATGAACAACTGCTAAATATAAAAGGAAATAGGAAAATTGCAAAAATACTGCCCGAGCATAACCACCCAAAGTTCAAGTTCGTCGTAGTAATTTGCCACCTACGTTTACTTTCATCTAACTTAAGGTGTAGGTGTTGGTGGAGTAAATGGCTTCAGGTACCCTAGTCGCAAGAAATAACGAGAATATCCTAAACATCTCTATTCCTTTTTTTCATATGCATCCACGTCAAGGTTTTTATCGAGGCACCATATCTTCCTGTGTACTTATTTATTCACTACTTTAATGAATATCGTACTCTTTCTTTTCAAAACAAAAAGAAAAGAAAAGAAAATTAATAATATCTTGACATATTGACATCAAATATAAAATCAGAAGTAGCTTTATATGTTCTTGTTTTTTACTCTTCAAAGTTTTGAACAATTCAACAAAAATGAAAACATAGCTGAAGTTACGTTTTGTTGTCTTTTTCAAGAGAAGCGAACGAACCAAAGCAGCTTGCTTGCTTACTGTTAAGCCTGCATTCCCAACTTATAGACCTTGTCATTTCTTTATACATCACCTCAGGGCCGGCCCTGACTTTTTGGGGGCTCTAGGCGAACAAAAAAAATGGGGCTCCTGGCCAATAATCGGCTAATACTAATAGCAACAATAAACCTTAATAGCACACTCTAGCATGTAAGAATTAAAAAAAACGTAAAAATTCAATAAGAAACTTTGAAATCACGAATCATACGTCCAAGTTCCAACACTACTCAAACACTACCCAAACACTACCCTTCTTGCATTTTTTGCTGCAAAAGTACTAATTAAGCTCTCATAGTTGAGCTTTTCAATAAGATCCTTTTCAATTGATAACAAAGCCAAACCATTCAATCTTTCTTGTAACATGGTTGATCGAAGGTAAGATTTGATCAATTTCAACTTTGAAAAAGTTCTTTCAACAGAGGCAACAGTAACTGGTATTGTTAAGAGAACTCTATAAGCAACCCACGCGTTTGGATAACAAGCAGCCATATCTTTCAAATAATTCAATATTTGAATTGCTCTTTTTGTTTCTTGTGATATCACTTCTCTCAAGTGGTGTAGTTCTGAAAATAGATCACTCCTATTAATGTCCAAAATGTCACCATGCTTCAATAAATCTTCAAGATTCCCACAATATTTCATGAAAATAGATCACTCCCATTAATGTCCAAAATGTCATCATGCTTCAATAAATCTTCAAGATTCCCACAATATTTCATCAAACTATTATCATCTGCAGACTTTAACTTCTCCAAATCAAACAAAAATCCAAAATCTTCTTCATATTTAATCTTCCACCGCTTCCTATCTTCCACAAATTCTGTTTTTGTGGTAAGGAAACATAATATATATTATATTATATTATTATATTATTATATTTAAACCAATATTATTATATGTACACAAGTAAAAAATTTTGGGGCCCTTCAATTTGGGGGCTCTAGGCGACAGCCTATCCCGCCTATAGCCAGGGCCGGCCCTGCATCACCTCTTACTCTTTCTTTATATATCACCTCTTACTCTTCTTCTGATACAAACCAGGAGCTCCATCGATCTGCCGATACAAAACTAGCTGCGATGAGTACCTTGCATCCTAAGAAAGTAGTATAGAATATAGATCAATATACATGGAATCATCAACTGGTCCAGAGCTCCCCAGCCAAATTACATGCTTCGAGATACTCCCAAGGCTACCGTCTAAGTCTCTGATGCGCTTCAAATGTGTGTGCAAGTCTTGGTCCTCTCTCACCCGCAACCCTTCCTTTGTTGACGCCCATCACCACTTGGGATGCAACAAGCACACTCACCTCCTTCTCACCATTTGGGACAAAGCCACAAGCCAGCAACACTTCTTCTCCTCACAAATCGACCAACAAGGAAATCTTACACCCACCACCCATGTTCTAACCCTTCCAACACCGCGAACCAATGAACGTCTCTACAATGCACAAAATATCAATGGCTTGGTATGTCTGTACCTTTACAATACCTCAGTTCCCAATCAAACCGATGCTGAAAACCCCGTTCACATATTTAACCCTTGCACACGAGAGTCTATTACTCTTCCCCACACTTCACCTGCATCCAACACAGCACATGTTACACACCATTTTGGGTTTAGTCCTCTGACAAATGAGTAGAAGGTTCTCCAAGTGCAGAAGTTTATCCCTGCTGTGAGGGGTATGCATTTTATGTTCAAGATATTCACATTGGGAACAAATTTATGGAGACTCATAGACGTAGGCCTTAATTATCTCCCTTTCGATCCTAATAGGTGCCCGTTTCATAGAACAAGCGTGTGCGTCAATGGGGCCATACATTGGATGCATGGGACACAAAATATGATTGTGGTTTTCGACATTGGAGATGAAAAATTTAGCAGGGTGATCCAACTTCCTAAAGATTATAATATTTTTATGATTCCTGTTAATTATCTCTTTATGGTTGAAGTGGGTGGATGTTTGGCTCTATTAGGGGACCGGGCGCAGTTGATGAAACGAAATATGATGGGGTTATGGATTTTGAATGACTACGAAAATCAAGTGTGGGTTAAGGAGGCTTTCACTTTTCCCATTCATTGGAGGGGGTTGGGATACCCTTTTCCTTTCTGTACCATTCACACAGGTGAGCTCCTCCTCCACTTTCCAAGATTAAGTACGGACCAGGTTGACCTTGTGCGTGCGAGGGTGCATCTGTACGATATGAAGAGTGAAAGTTTTAGAAGGAGTGATGAAATTGTTTTGCCCGCGGAATGAACATTTCTGAACGATACTCGGTTGAAGTTACTTACTAGTTACGAGGATAGCATTGTGCCATCAAGCTGAGATACGGCCTACTTCATCGTGGAAAACAATTTTTGCACACCATGTTTCTCCTTCTGTACACCCCTGTTTAAAATTGTCCATCGATTTTCTTTTGCTTTATTCAAGCCAAAGTCCAAAAACCGGGTGTGCATGAGTAGAAATATAGTGTGTGGAAAACAATTCCCTATCATCATCATCAAAGATTTAAGTCAATGGTTACATATTGTTGCAAGATAAGGCTTTCTCAAGAGTTGATATTTCTCCCATGGCTGCTACAACAATTCCTTCATCTAAAACAGTTTTTCCATATATAACTACTTTTACATATATAAGCTATATGTTTACCCTTTATAGGGTGTCGATGATTTTATAAAAAGTAGGTTTAAGTAGTGCGAATTGTGGCCCATGTAAGCTTTGCCATTGATCCAATTTGTAGTGCGTATGTTCCCTAAGACCAACTCCAATGGTGACCTATGGCCAATAATATATTTGGGCCTTTGGCCAGAAACTGTTTTTTCTCTCCAATGGTGTGGCCTAAATTTTAGGTCAAAAAGTTGTTAAATATCGTTTTATCCTAATTATTTGTTTCCGTTAACTTTAAAAAAAAATTTTGTTTAGATTAACTTAGCTTAATTTTGTGAACATTTTGACCTAAAAATATTTAAATTCTGATAAAGCATGAAAAATGACACAGTAGACACATACAAAAGAACAATTAATGCTTAAATTTATAACATAGGTTGATCATACAACAATTAAAACCAAACAATAATTAAAAACTCCCTAAACAATTAATACTTCAAAGGACAATTAAGATACTAAATGATATTTAAAAAAGAAAAAAAAACTAATATGGTGGAGGACTTGGGTGAAAACATGAAATAACTTGAATTTGTGACTTTTAGGGGTATCGAGTGTCATGAATATAGTCATCGCTTTATTAATCTATGTATGAAATAAATAAAGATTGATTAGTTAAAAAATGTAATTATGCACATTAAAAATATAATTATGCACATGAAAAAAATATTATGTGAAAAGACACCCACCATATCCTCTTGACTCTTTCCACTTTCAAGAACATCTTTGGCTTTATGGTAGGCCGACTTCCAACAAGTGCATTTTTTGTTGATTCTCTTAAACCGATCATACATACCATCAAGGGTTCATGGCTTGTTGGGCAACGGTGGGATAGAGGTGCTAAGGAACAATTCATAGACCCGAGACTAAAATTCTTGAATACTTTAGTTTGTCCCGGTAGCACCATCTTCGCTAATATTGATCCATGCCTTGCACAAAGCTATATCTTCATCTTTAGACCAATTAGGTAATTTTGTACTATTTTTGGCATCTTGAAAACTTTTGGAAGTGGGTAGAAGAAGAATGAAAATTTGGAAGTGGGTAGAAAAAGAATGCCAATTTAGAAGTGGGTAGAAAATGATTTAGAAGTGGGTACAAGGAAAAAAGAAATTTGGATGAGGAAAAGGAAGAATTTGTGTGGATGTATGACCAAATGAATAGGTATTTATAGAGTTTTGGAGTGAAATTTCAGTTAAATATTTTTTTTTAAATTATTTTAGCCATTGGATGATTTTTTTGATTTGATATTATTTTATCACAGCCATTGGATTATAAGTAAAAGTAAATAAATAAATAAAATAAAGTTTGAAACATGGTCGTTTGATCAGCCAACGGTCCATCAATCTGGACCGTCCATCGCAAATGCGCCAATGACTCTTTTCTTCTCTTAGCCGACAGCCTGACGTCAGCTGGGCCCCCCAACACAAACGGTTGGCGCGTCCGCGCGTCTGTTTGTGGCGTTTGGCATGCAATCGCCCTTGCCACGCGCGAAGGTGAGCCCTTTTTCTTTTGGCCGGGCCAAAGGCTTGGCCTAAATGTTGCATTTTGCTTTCTTTTTTCATCTGGGCCTAAATAGTGGCCACCATTGGAATCAAAAGCAAAAGCCGAAGGCCTAAAATTGTTGGCCATAAGCCACCATTGGAGTTGGTCTAAAGGATAGAATCCTTGCTTTGGCCCCTGAAAAAGCATTTTCCCCGTACATCGGTCCTTAATCATTGACCCATATGAATCAAGTGTCAATGAGCAATAGTTGTCTTTCAAGAATTCATAGGAGGCATATAACAAATTAAACATCATCTGAGGTACATGTAGAAACAAAGTTTCATGGAAGCACGAGAAGTAGTAGATCATAGAAAAGAATATAGCTAGGGAGAAGAACACGATGTGTCTGTCTCATACCTAAATAATATTAATCTCCAACTGGATATTAATGTTTTTATTTGAACGCGTTATCATTTCCTCTTGGCTTCCGTCATGATAAAAACTATGTACTTTTGATTCCCCATTCACCATCTGCAGCTACAAAACTAGCTATCACTTGTAATACTTGTGGTTAGTAAGGAAAATATCACATGGAACCATCAGCTGGTCCAGAGCTCCCCAGCCAAGTTACATGCTTCGAGATCCTCCCAAGGTTACCGTCCAAGTCTCTGATGCGCTTCAGGTGTGTATGCAAGTCTTGGTCCTCTCTCACTCGCAACCCTTCCTTTGTCACCTCCCATCAAAAGTTGGGTTGCAACAAGCACACTCACCTCCTTCTCACCACCTGGGACAAACCCACAAGGCAGCAACACTTCTTCTCCTTACAAATTAACCAACAAGGAAGTCTAACACCCACCGCCCAGCTTCTAACCCTTCAAACGCCGCCAACCGAGAATGAACGTCTCTACACTGCAGAGTGTATCAACAGCTTGGCCTGTCTTTACCTTTCTAATACGTCAGCTCCCAATCAAACAGATCCTAACCACCCCATACGCATATTTAACCCCTGCACCCGAGAGTCTATATCTCTTCCCCACACTTCATCCGCGTCCTGCACAACACATGTTACACACCATTTCGGGTTCAGTCCTCTTACAAATGAGTATAAAGTTCTCCAAGTGCAAAAGCTTATCCCTGCTGTGGGAGATGTGCATTTTATGTTCAAGATATTTAAAATGGGGACAAGTTTATGGAGGCACATAGAGGTAGACCTTAATGATCTCTCTTTTGATCCTCTTAATTTCCCGTTTCACAGGCGAAGTGTGTGTGTAAATGGGGCCATACATTGGATGCATGGCACACAAAACCCCATTGTGGTTTTCGACATTGAAGAAGAGAAATTCAGAGTGATCCCACTTCCTGGAGATTATACTTGTTTTACGCACCGTGTTACTTATCCCGTGGGAAATATAGTTGGAGTGGGTGGATATTTGGGTCTCATAGGTGACAGGAGGATGATGAATCATGAAACGATGGGGTTATGGATTTTAAAGGACTACCAAAATCACGACTGGGTTAAGGAGACCATCGTTTTTCCCGGTTGGGCGGAGTCAGGTTACGCTGTTCCTTTTTGTACCATTCACACGGATGAGCTCCTCCTCCAATCTTCAGGGTTGAGGAGCAGACAGAACCCTGCCTATATGAGGGTGATTCTATACAATATGAAGAGTGAAAGTTTCAGGAGAAGTGATATTGTTTTCCCCGACAAATGGGCTTATTTGAGTCGTACTCGATTCAAGTTACTTACTAGTTACGAGGAAAGCATTGTACCCTTGATAAGATGAGAGTCATGAGACATGGCCTATTTCATCATCAGGCTTTAATTTTATGATTATTCATGCATGGCTCATGCATTTGTGCTCGCATATTTTTGCAATTTGGCTGGAGAACTTAGGCCTTTTCTGGTATTTTTAGGACTTGTCAAGCAAGTTAACCAAAGCAGCTTTATTAGCTGCATAATTGGCATATAGAGATGAATGTAAACTTAGAACTTGTCAATTCTTTTGATAAAATTATTAACTATGATGCTCGATTGATGTTATTATTATTATTGTTTTCGATACAAGCTCGATTGAATTTAGTTGCTAGTTATGATGATATAGTGAGAATTTACGTTGCAAGAAACAAGTGATCATTTTCAACGATCAGCAGCTACAACAACAATGCCCTCACACAAATTTTTTTTTTTTTTCAAAAACAACAAAAATATAAAACATTTCACCCAAAAGGAAATATAGAAAATGTCATGATGAGGATGATGGTGTTGGTATAGGGGTATTTGTATGAGTGTGTGAAGGGCATGATAATTATCATGTTATTTGAATGAATGTTGCTTGTTCACATCTCGCTGAATTCATCTATTAACTCTTTTATTTTTTGTTATAATAACATAGATTTTTGACAAACAATGCCAAGGATTTCAACGACGTTAATTTTATAACAAACTAATTGCAGAAGAACCAAATGGGATATTGGAGAAAATTAATTGTCAAAATCAATGTTATTTGGAGTTCAGATGGTCTAGAGATGGAAGAAACTAAATTGATAGGTGGATGTCATATTCATGTTCTATAGCTAAACCACTCAAGGCAGTAATAACAATATCACAGTTTGATACCGTGGGTGAGGAGTGTCTTAGTAAACAAACAATTTTGTAGCACAGATTGCCCTAACAAAAATTACAAAGGGATTTGAGAGAGTGTAGAAAGCGACGAAGGGACGAGAAAGCAAGAGGGTTTTGGAATTCCACGACAACTAATAGGTAAATATTGTAGTTAACTACAATTATTTATGTTGTTAATTCAATCAAGGCTATTAATTTACCTACTATGTCTTATTATCAGGATAAGTTTGTGATACTAATCCTTGAGGGACTTTTTCGATAAAGTCAGCAGCTATTTTAAATTAACAAGAAACAGCTCCGATTACTAATACTTATCATCGACATATTAAGAACCTTGAATTTCCACCTAGAATTAAAAAAAATTGTTTGGCTTTTTGTCCATAAAAGGCTTAATACTAGAATAAAATTACCTAATTTTATTGACATTCATCATTCATGTCCCATTTGTAATCAAATAAATCACTTTTTAATTTTTAATACAACGATGGACCAACCATAATAATTTGGTATTGAACTTGTCACTAACATGAGTTGAACTTAATACCTCCCACTTAATAATGTTACGTGTAGGAAAGCATTTTAGTTCTTGATTGTGGGGGCAGAAAATTCCAAGTCTAGCAATAGCAACTATTTTGTAATTTTAGGTTGGCTAATTTTTTTGAAGTCCAAAGAATAAACAAATGATAAGAGAACTTGAGCATATTTTGTTGTTTGAGGACTTTTTTCAAACGAGTAAACCAAAGCAGCTTAAGCTGCATTGTCAGCACACAGCGATGAATACGAAATTGTATTTTGTCAATTCTTTGTTAAGACCCCTTCAATAATCAATTAAACTTCGAACTTGCCACTCACAATCTGCATCTATAAACTAGTTGTGACTTGTAAGGATATCTCCCAAGAAAGTAGAAGAGAAACATGGAGTTTGATTTCGAGCTCCCAAGCCAAATTATATGCTTTAAGATACTCCCAAGGCTACCGTCCAAGTCCCTGATGCGCTTCAAAAGCGTATGCAAATCTTGGTACTCTCTCGTCCGCAACCCTTCCTTTGTCGATGCCCATCAAAATTTCCACCGTAACAGGCTCCCTCACCTCCTCCTCACCACTTGGGACAAAGTCACAAGGCAACAACACTTCCTCTCTGTGCAAATCAACCAACAAGGAATTTCAACAGCCGCCACGCACCTTCTAAACCTTCCAACAATGTCCAATGATCATCGTATTTACAATGCGCAAAGCACCAATGGCTTGGTCTGCCTTTACCTTTCAAACACCTCGTTTCGCGATCATACTCTAGCATATCTTGATCTTCCCAATTTCATATTCAACCCTTGCACCCGAGAGTCTATTATTCTACCATATGCTTCACCTGCATACCGTACATCCCATGTTACGTACCACTTTGGATTTAGTCCTCTTACAAACGAGTATAAGGTTCTCCAAGTGCAAACTTTCCGGCCTCATGATTCTATTCCAGCAGATATGACCTTTATGTTCAAGATATTCAAATTAGGTACAAGTTTATGGAGGCGCCTAGAGGTAGACCTTAACGATCTCCCTTTTGATCCTCTCGAGTGCCCGTTTCAAGTGTGAAGTGTGTGCATCAATGGGGCCATACATTGGATGCATGGGAAAGAAAATGTTGTAGTGGTTTTTGATATTGGAGACGAGAAATTTAGAGTGATCCCACTTCCTCAAGATTATAATTGTTTTACACATCGTATTGGTTACCCCACGGAAGAAGTAATGAGAAATGTTGTGAGGTGGATGGATGTTTGGCTGTAATAGGTGACAAGCAGTTGGTGAAATTACATAATATGATGGCGTTATGGATTTTGAAGGACTACCAAAATCAAGTGTGGGTTAGGGAGGCAATCATGTTTCCCCTTGGTTGGAGGGCGTTACGATGCCCTGTTCCATTGCGTACCATTCACAATGGTGAGTTCCTCCTCCAATCTACAGAATTACGTATGCATGAGCCACCCGACCATGTGAGAGTGCATGTGTACAATATGGAGAGTAAAAGCTTTGGGGGAAGTGAAATTGGCTTGCCCTCCGAATGGACATTTCTGAACGATGCTCGATTGAAGTTAGTTGCTAGTTATGATGATAACATTGTGCCCTTACGATGAGATGCGATCCTATTGGATCGTCAAGATTAATTTAATTAGCCTAAAAATATGTTTCTTTTTTTGGTACAACGATATAAGGAGGGGAATTTTGGCTAAGCTACCAAACGTCTCGTCTATATTCAAAATCTTCTTTCATATCATATCAAAAAAAAATTATTCTTTCATAGATCTTGCCAAATATCTCTAATTATAATGAAATAATTAATTAAATAGACGAGCACTTGGCATACATTAATTAAACTTCTCACCGCTGCTCTCCCTAATCAAGGAATTGGTCGTACTTGGCTTATAGGATCGATCCTTCCTCTTTAGCCTCGAAAATTCTATACTCCGGAACTTTTAGTTGTTAGATTTTGGTCATTGTATATTTCAAGGATCTAACAGTTAAAAACTCCAAAGTATAGAATACATATCATAGTATACTAGAAAATCTCCTTAAGCCTTTTGTTTCTCTTGCGTTAAACCCCTCGTTCTTCTGACTTCTCTGTTAACGTCTGCGGCTGCCTCAGTTGTGCTAAATTCTTTTAGTTTTTCAATTTCCAAATTGATATGTATTCTGATTTGCATTATGTTTAATCTTATCAAACCTTGTAATTCTGATTGGTTTCGATATGGCCATGTAATGATCTCTGTCATTTTATTTGGGTTAGTTGTTTATAAAAATCTCATTTTTCTTATTAAATTTTTGGGTCATACAGCGCTCGAGTAACATACATTTTAGAAAAAAGGACTTTATCATGCTACACAAATTTTGACGGAGTTGTTAACTGATTTGAACCGCGTAAAGTGAGACAGATAGTGACCTGGTGGAAGGCCATGAACCTGTAAGTAGTATTACTTTTCATTTTTTAAATATTGAAGTAAGTTAATATATTTTTGTATTTTTTGGACTTGTCAAGCGAGTTCACCAAAGCAGCTAAGCTGCATTGTCAGCATATACATATAGAAATACATTCAAACTTAGAACTTGTCAATTCTTCTGAAAAAAAAACTATATGAACTTGATTTCCCAATTCCAATTCTCCATCGGCCACTACAAAACTAGTTGTGACTCATAACTTGTGTTTACACCGAAAAATATCTACTGGGCTAGAATGGACCCGTGTGCTCCTAGCCTGCTCCCTGCGAAAGGCTCGCAAACAACTTGTAAGGATAACTTGAACCCTAAGAAAGCAAATCTAGAGTATGGATCAAGACATGGAATCACCTGGTTCCGAGCGCCAAAGCGAAATTATATGCTTTCAGATACTCCCAAGGCTGCCGTCCAAGTCCCTGTTGCGCTTCAAATGCGTACACAAGTCTTGGTCCTCTCTCGTCTGCAACCCTTCCTTAGTCGACGCCCATCAAACCTTCCACCATAACAAGCTCACTCACCTCCTCCTCACCACTTGGGACAAAGCCACAAGGCGACAACACTTCCTCTCTGTGCCAATCAACCAACAAGGAATTTCAACAGCCGCCACGCACCTTCTAAACCTTCCAACATTGTCCTATGATTAAAGTCTCTACAATGCAGAGAGTATCAACGGCGTGGTCTTTCTTTGCCTTTCGAGTGTGTGAGGGGCATAATAATTATTACGTTATCTGATTGAATGCTGCTTGTTCACATCTCGCTGAATCCGTCAATGAGATATGTATTTTTGTCATAATAACTCATCAGATTTTTGACGAATGATGTCAAAGATTTCAACGACCTTAATTTTATCCCAAACTAATTGCTAAAAAACTAAGAAGACATTGGAGGAAACTAATTTTACCACTTACAATAAAATGAATTGTGATTCAAAAGCAATGTATTTTGAGTTCAAATGGTATAGAGATGGAAGAAACTAAACTTATAGGCGGGCAGTCAAGCAATGGTTATTGTTCTGATCAATCCATATTCCATAGGCAAACAATTCAAGGTAGTAATAATAATACCAGACTTTGACACCACCAAAACCTAAACATTGGACGAGAGAACAACTGGTATTTATAGGCGAGGGTTTGGGCCGTACATTTAGGCCTAGTTTGGAGTTGATGTGCTTTTTTTAAAAAAATGCTTCTGCTGAGCGAGGGTTTGGGCCGTACATTTAGGCCTAGTTTGGAGTTGATGTGCTTTTTTTAAAAACTGCTTCTGCTGTGCTGGAAGAAAAAGCAGCTATGAAAAAAAGCAGGTAAGTGTTTGGTAAACTGTAGTTGTAAAAGTGCTTATAGCAAAAACAAACAGTTTTAGAGTGTTTGGTAAACTTGTATATAAAACTGCTGTAACTATGTAAAATGACTAAAAATGGCATGTTGCTGTATGTATTATTAATTTAATTGTTTGCCAAAAATAGTGGTCAATTTATTACATATACTTTTTTTCTTATATTGTTTGTCTTACTTTACGTATCCCAAATTGTAAATAATTATTATGAAAAAATTTCTTTAAAATAATAAACAATCATACAAGGTAGTTAAAATATTGTCAACTATATAATACATGCATCAAAACAGATTAAAATATCTACAAATTGTTCAATATAAAAATAGTCTAATTAGGTGCATTCATCAAACTTGCGGCTATGCTATTTCTTAATGCTTCCATCTCTTGTGATCCTTGGTCATGGTGATTTTGGCATTCTTCATCATCATCACTATCGCTCCCTTCTTCCCCTGGGACAAATTATGTGGTTGCCAAATGACGTAACTCGAAGCAGAAGAATCACTCAAGGGTTCAAAAAAGCTCCTCTGAATTGAACTTGGTCCAAGCTTCCTATATTGTGCCATAATTCAAGGAGTGCAATTTCAGAAGCTTGTATAATAATACTAGTGCCACACCATAATAGGCTTGTATTATAATACTAATGTTGAATCAAGTAACTTAATTGGACGTAAAACCAACAGTAATGGGAGAACGACCAACAGTTTTTCAACAATACAATTTCATTTATAAAAAAATTATATACCTTAAGGAGGTCAAACACCTTCTCGGCTATATACTTCTGTTGAAGATTGGCACCCTTTTGTTGTACCTTATCGAGATGAATGCACAAAGTTGCTTTCCTATATACTTTCTTAACTGAGGCAGCAGTAATCATATTCGTTAAAGAAACTGGCTGCCAACCACACTCAGGCCAGAGCACAAGTTTTACAAACTGTGGAACCATTCAATATTCAAAGTATATCCAACGCTATCAACTACTTTTAGCACAATTAATATGGGACTAAAATTGACAATTTAAGAAAACAAACAACTTAAAACTGATTTGGCATTCCGCCAAACCTCCCTTTCCAACGGCCAGAAGAAAATCTGCAGTCTGATCACTGCCATATCAGACAAGAACACCAACAAACAAACAAAAAATCTAACAAGCTTTCTCTCAAACCTCCATCTAGTTTACTTTGGAGATAAGGCTGTCCAAACAAAGAGGACAGCCTTGAAAGGATACTAACATGCTACTAATTGTTTTCCCATGCAAGCACATGCCGCGGACCCTCTTCAACACTCTAATAGGATAACTGATGCCGAATTCAAAACACTGCACACAAAACACACACACACACTGCACACAACACACACACAGAGCACACACACACTGCACTAATGTTTTTCTTTTCTTTTTTAATAAGAAATAGAAATATTCATTAAAAGAAATCGCCAATTTCGGCACTTCTAGAAGAACACTAATCATGTAATCTGCAGCAACAACTCATACCAAGGGGAGATACATCAAGGTAAACAGAATTCCCAAAGAGC
This sequence comes from Gillenia trifoliata, assembly GCA_018257905.1. Taxonomy (NCBI): domain Eukaryota; kingdom Viridiplantae; phylum Streptophyta; class Magnoliopsida; order Rosales; family Rosaceae; genus Gillenia; species Gillenia trifoliata. The sequence goes on along the minus strand of CM031081.1, from coordinate 26,464,964 downwards.
TACAAAACATATGCGTTCACATCTGACAAAATAGCAGATGCCCCGAAAACTCTACAGCAGAAAATATGGAACTTGTAAGATAGAAAAAATATTTTGTCGAATGTGAAAGCATATGTTTTGGGCCGGATCTAAGATACGGTATTTGTAACAAGCTTAAGTTAAACTAAATGCTAAATATAATGGCCAGCATGTTGATGTTTTGGCCTAAGAGCTAGAAGATCCTATCATAATATTCTAAAATTCACAAAGGCTGAAACAATTCCCAAATCAGTCAAGCCGCTTACCCGAGAAGTGTTACTGCTTGAGAAGCAAACGACACATTCTGTTCGACGAACTCGCAAGCAGTGATGACAATGGGCTCGGCAAACAATACCTAAAAAACGAAATTCCGCTTCGAATGAGTGACATTCAACTAATAGTAAAAAGCAAGCATAAATTCAACAAATTAGTAATTTATACACGCGGTGCAGTTCGATCAATGCATTGGAAATACAGAATCCATAGAAAGTAAGAGTAACTAACAAATCGAAATTCGTAAATTAATTGCAAAACAGGCATTAAATTAACCGAAAGGCGGACAACTGAAAATTGAAAATTTGAGAGAGAGAAAGGAACCTCGTCGACGTATTCAGCGAGATGGGGGTGGACGAAGGTCTGGGCGAACAACACACAAGTTTCGGGGCGACCCATTCTCTGTGATTTTCGAGTGTCTGTCAAGAGAACATGGAATTTGAGTCGTTGAATTTGAATTTCAAGGGTTTTGGAGATTCTTCTCCGGAACGAAAGGTGGGGTTTTTGAAGTGAGAAAGGAAGGGGGTTTTTTCAGGTTTGTCGCAGTGTCACCGACCTGAGAAAATAGGTCTTGGCCCAGTGTTGAAACCCATATCTCCCAACCCCATCATCCCTTTCTTCACCAACCCTTTTGACCCTAACCCCATTTCAATCTCTCTCTCTGGTTTCTACAAGCCCTGAATTGAGGAAGCTTTTGCTGAAATGTTGGCGGTCTCCGACTCTGGGCGGGTTTTTGGACAGAATGAACGAGCCTTAGGGTTTCAGAGAAAAATATGGGGTAAGATTGTCAATATGAAAGTTTCATTAATTGGTACTGTTCACCCGCATCTTTTCAAAACAAGCGCTTTTTTGAGAAGCAAGAGTAAAGTTGCTTCTGCTTACTGCTGTTTTGTTTTGGACTGATGATTGTGAAAAAAAAGTGTTTTTTTTTTTTTACCAAACACAATTTGAGCCCCAACTTTTTTAATAAGCTGCTTTTAAAAAAATTTCAGCACTCCCAAACTGGGTCTTAATCTTTCATACATGTTTTTGTCAGTAGGCAACTGGTGGGAAATTGGAAAATATTGCTTTCTTTACTAAATGAAACAATTTTTAGTATTTGTTTTTCGAAAATTTTGAACTCAACCAAAGGATGTTTCAATTCTGTTAGCTATCTCTATTTATTCTATAATGAGACCATTTTTATGGAAATTCTGGTCTTCGGAAGTTAAGGGTACTCGTTCTAATAATATTAAAATGTGAACCTCCCTCAACATACGTATCAAACTCAACGAATCCGACTCCACAATCACACTTAGAAAGCCTTCCTCCACACACACCATCATCGCGTCTCTCACTGCCTCCACCTCCACCGCCAAACTAGATGCTGCCCTAACTTCCCCTCTGTAAAATTGTAGAATTGGTAATGTTATATATTATATGATTGTACAATGAACATGAGGATTTATACAAGTTGTTGAGTGCTATTCTAGGTAAAAGAATCCTAATTGATGCTAATTACATTTACACTAAAATCTCTGCAACCAAATCGTTGACTATCTTTCTGATTCCTATAATCACTCATTGGCAATTTCCTTCCTTTAACACTCCCCCTCAAGTTGGAGTGTGGATATCAATAACACCCAACTTGCCAAGATGAGAACGGAAAACAGGTGCCCGCAACGGCTTGGTAAACATGTCAGCAATTTGTTCTCCTGTTCGTACATGAGCCGTTGTAACTTCTCCCCTTTGAATCTTCTCGCGGACAGTATGACAGTCAAGCTCAATATGTTTGGTCCGCTCGTGGAATACGGGATTTGCTGCAATGTACAAGGCAGCCTGATTATCACAAAATAATCTTGCTGGATTAGGATGAGCTACATGCAAGTCCCTTAATAAGTATCTTAACCATGTAAGTTCACAAGTTACTGCAGCCATAGAACGATATTATGCTTCCACAGATGAACGTGCGACGATAATTTGCTTCTTGCTTTTCCAGGATACAAGTGAGTTCCCAAGGAAAATACAATAATCTGTAACAGAACGGCGTGTAATCGGACAACGTGCCCAATCCGCATCGCAATAACCAATCAAATTCAGTTTACTTTGTGTGGCGAGCAATAACCCTTGACCTGGAGCTTCTTTAAGATATCGGAGGAGTCGATGTGCTGCATCAAGGTGGTGCCGCTTTGGTTCCTGCATAAACTGGCTTAAGGTATTCACGACATAAGTGATTTCTGGCCTTGTAATTGTCAAGTAAATCAACTTCCCGATTAATCATCGAAATCTTGTTGGGTCTTTGAGAAGATCACTACCAGTAGGTAATAACGTCAAGTCATGCTCCATTGGGACCTTTGCCGGCTTAACACCAAGTAAACCAGCCTCCTCCAGTATGTCTAACGTGTATTTGCGCTGACAAATGGTAATGCCGGCCTTTGAACGTGCCACTTCGACCCCGAGGAAGTATTTCAAGGGTCCAAGATCTTTAATCCGAAAACGGCCATTGAGGAACTGTTTAAGGTTGTTAATTGCGGCGTCATCATTTCCTGTAATCACCAAGTCATCAACATATAGTAATAGAATGGTGAGAGAACTACCATTGACTTAAGTGAATAAGGAGTAATCAGCCCGTGCTTGCGTGAAACCAATATCACGAATGGCGGAGTGGAATTTTTGAAACCAACTTCGAGAGGCCTGCTTGAATCCGTACAATGATTTATGGAGTCAACACACGAGACGTTCCCCCTGTCGACGAGAACCAGATGGGGGTAGCATGTACACTTCTTCATGAAGATCACCATGAAGAAACGCATTTTGCACATCCATTTGATGTAAGGGCCAATGACGAACAGCAGCAACGGTCAATAAACAACGCACAGTAGTGAGCTTGGCGACTGGAGCGAAGGTTTCTTTGTAGTCAATACCTTCACGTTGAGTAAAGCCCTTAGCAACAAGACGGGCTTTGTAGCGGTCTATGGTGCCATCTGAGTGACGTTTGATCTTGAAGACCCACTTGCAACCGATTGGACGTTGACCAGGAGGCAAGGGAACCATGCTCCAAGTCTGATTAGCCTCAAGATCCTGAAGTTCGGTTTTCATAGCTGCAACCCAATGAGGATTATGACAAGCTTCGTCATAGGTAGATGGTTCCACAAGTTGAGCAACATTAGTGACAAAAGTCTGGTAAGCAGGTGACAAATGAGCATAAGAAACAGACCGGTGAAGAGGATAGCGAGTACCGAACGTGGAGGAAGAGGCAGCATTAGGCGTGAGCAAAGCTGCATGATGAGCCGTATAATCTTTAAAATGAGCAGGGGGCGTGTGGTTTTAGTGGACTGGCGAAGTGGAGGGGCTGGAAGTGATGGTGGGGGTGAAGGTGGTGATAGGGAGGACACGGGACTGATGAGAGCAGGTTGGTCCGTAGGTGGGTCCGTAGGTGGTTCTGTAGGTGGTTCCGTAGGTGGTTCCGTAGGTGGTTCTGTAGGTGGATCTGTAGGTTGGGCCGTAGGGTGATCGTCAGGTAGGATAGAGAGCACAGGGAGGCCATTTTGAGGTTCTGGTGGGGAGTTAGCAAAAGGAAAAACATGCTCATGAAAATGAACATCCCGAGAGATAAGGAACTGCTTGGTGGCAAGGTCATAGACACGATAACATTTTTGTCCGAGGGGATAACCAAGAAAAATACATCGGCGGGCACGTGCATCAAACTTGTGTGTGGGAAAAAGATTTGTGGCATAACAAAGGCATCCAAAAACTCTTAAATGAGAATAGGTGGGTGGCTGACCATGTAAACGTTCGTAGGGAGATGTGTGGGATAATAATGGTGTGGGAAGTCGATTAATGAGGTAACAAGCAGTTTGGATACTTTCCCCCCAAAAGTTGAGTGGCAAATTGGCTTGAAAACGGAGGGCACGGCCAACATTTAAAAGATGACAATGTTTACGTTCAATAACTCCGTTTTGTTGGGGAGTATGTGAACAAGAATGATGAAACATGGTTCCATTTTCTTTCAAAAAATTATGCATGGATAGGAACTCACCACCGTTATCGGTGCGTAAGATTTTAATGGTACGATGAAATTGAGTTTTGACCCAAGAAAAGAATGATTTTATCAAGGATTGTGTATCAGACTTGAAGCGCATAAGATGCACCCATGTAAACCGAGTAAAATCATCGACAATGGTTAAAAAATAACGTGCCCCTGAATGTGTATGAATTTTATGAGGCCCCCAAATACCACAATGTATTAAGTCGAAAGGTGCAAGAGATTTAATTGAACTTGAAGGAAAAGACAATCTAGTTTGTTTTGCCAAATGACAAATTTCACATATGTGATTTGACTCAAACATTATTTCTGGAACACTTGTTGACAAGGAATGTAAAGGTGCAGACGAAGGGTGTCCTAGGCGTTGGTGCCATAGGTTTGTAGTGTGATGGACATGGTGAGCGAGACGAGGGTTTTGGCTTGGTTTGAGATAATAGAGCCCATCAAAATGCTTGCCCAGGCCAATCATCCTCTTCGTGTTCACGTCCTGCACAACACAAAAATCCGGAAAGAAAATTATGATACATCGTAGAGCCCTTGTTATTTTGCTTACAGACAATAAGTTGACTCGAAACTGTGGAACATGAAGAACGCCATCAAGTGTCAGATTATGAGACAACTTGATGGAGCCAGTGCCTTGAATCTTTGCATGTCCCCCGTTAGGTAACCCCACAAAATCGTGGCAAGCATCAGTTTTATGGTGCGTCAGTGGTGAGCGAGAGATGTGATCAGTCGCTCCACTGTTCGCAATCCAGTAAAGTGTAGCATGTTTATCATGATGTGCAAGATTACATGTGGATGTATAAATACCTGTGGCGTTTGCAAATGGTTGACCATTGTTGTTCCCATTACGAAGCATGGCAATGATTTGGTTGTACTCCTCAGTTGTGAACATTAGGCCGTTGGTGGTGGTTGCTCTTGTCATGTCAGCCACGGTATTGATTGGCTGAGGTGCTTCAACATTGTGAGCAACATGGGATGTGCGTTTATTCCTGGGTTTAACGTTCTTTCCATGCCATTTATGACCTACTGGGAAACCAATGAGGTAGAAGCAACGGTCCACCAGATGTCCGTCACCATCGCAATAGTTGCATTTGAGCAGTTTGCGTGAAATGGGGTCGCCGGCACTGGAACTACCTTTCGCCATTGTGGAGCGATTAGCTTGCATCGCGTGGACAGCAGATTGTGGTTCACGACTGTTTGCCACATCCAGTTGTCTTTCATGTTGAAGAATTAAGCCATGGACTCGCCGTGTGTCTGGGAGAGGACTCATCATCAAGATCGATCCTCGTATGGTTGAGTATGAGTCATTCAATCCCATCAAGAATTGCATGACTCTTTCCTTCTCCTCCCTTTCGGCAAGTGTCTTAGATGCCTCACAATCACATGCAATAGGCTCATGATATGAACCCAATTTATCCCACAAGGCCTTGAGTCTGGTGTAGTAGTTGGATACAGACGACTGCCCTTGTCGATATTCGGCAATTTCCTGTCGAATTTGATAAATTCTTGAATCATTCCCTTGCGAGAAACGATCCTCTAGGTCCTTCCAAGCAGCATATGCAGTTTTACAGTAGAGTATGCTACTCGAAATATCAGCATTCACCGATTGCCATATCCACGATAACACCATGTCATTGCATCTCTGCCAAATGAGGAACTTTGCATTGATGGTTGCAGGAGTTTTAATGGATCCATCAATGAATCCAAGTTTGTTCTTCGCGCTGAGAGCAATGCGCATAGAACGATTCCATTGTCCATAGTTGTGTCCGTCAAGAAGTTTCGAGACTAAGACAAGACTTGGTGAATCTGAGTGGTGAAGGGTGAGAGGATCAGATGCATTTTGCATCAGTTCTGTTGGTTTCTCGTCACCCATGTAAATTGTTTGCAGGTATGGTTGACTGTGTTTGTAGCGGAAGGTGAATGGGCGTCTAGAGTCACCAGGATCGGCGCTCTGATGCCATGTAAAATTGTAGAATTGGTAATGTTATATATTATATGATTGTACAATGAACATGAGGATTTATACAAGCTGTTGAGTGCTATTCTAGGTAAAAGAATCCTAATTGATGCTAATTACATTTACACTAAAATCTCTGCAACCAAATCGTTGACTATCTTTCTGATTCCTATAATCACTCATTGGCAATTTCCTTCCTTTAACACCCTCTCCCTCCACCCGTCTGAAACCAACCCGCAAAATTCCTTATCACCCAGCCTACGCCACCAATGGAAGACATAGTAGTCCATGCTCCATCGCAGTTAACCTTCAAAATTCCAACATTGGGTTTCCTCCATTTATCAACCAACTCTCCATGCATCCCCCTCCTATCCTCTTCAGCCCTCAACTGCCATTATGCAACCCTAAGTTCATATGCTGCTACTTATTATTCATCATAATGATAGCTTCATGTTGTTGTTGGTGTGAGTTGACATTCCCGTATTAATTATTTATAATTAGAATATTGTATTTCTTATTTAGCTCTTTGTAATTAGAATAGATTTATTCTCCTAATTTGCCTTGTAAGTAAATCCTTGTACTATATATAGTCCTCCTTTGAGAGAAGAATAAACATTCAATACATTCATAACCCTAAAATTAGCATGGTATCAAAGCAGAGATCTTAGGGTTTCTACTCTGCCTGCGACACTCAGAAAAAAAACCTAGCACACTCCCATGAAGGCCTTGCCGCACTTTACTGATGCCACCAATTCTGGTGTCGTCACCCCTACCATACCTACTACTACTACTATTTTATTTGTAAACCCAATACCGAATCCTACTGCTATTATTACCATACCTACTACTACTACTACTCTTGACTCTTCTAATGCTCCTGGCTTGACCAACAACTCTCCCGAAACCTCAAATACTTGCAGATGGGCTTTACATGTTTCTGGTGATTGTGATTCTTGTGATTGGATTATTGATTCAAGTGCTACAGATCATATGACTTATGATTCGAAGGATCTTGTTTGTGAGACTACTCCTCAACGACGAAGTATCACAAATGCTAATGGTGTTGCCTCTCCTGTGGTAGGGGCTGGCACAGTTAATCTTACACCTACGCTCTCTTTACCCAATACTCTACTTGTTCCCTCATTAAAACATAAATTAATGTCTCCTGGTCAGGCCACTAAACAATTAGATTGTTGTGTACTAATGTATCCTAAGTTTCGTCTTATTCAGGATATTCTCACGAATGAGATTATTGGTCGTGGTACTAAGAGGGGGGACTTATATTTTGTGGATGATGTCAGCACGGGTCGAGTGAACATGGTGCGCGGGGCTTCTAATGACAAGAAGCGACAAATATGGTTGTGGCATCGCCGTTTGGGTCATCCATCTTTTAGTTATTTGAAACATTTGCTACCGAACTTATTTGTTGGTTATTTTGTTTCAGACTTTAAATGTGATACTTGCATTTTAGCTAAGAGTCATCGTGTGCCTTATCCTTTACGTTCTACAAAAAGTATTGTTCCTTTTGGTTTGATACATTCTAATGTTTGGGGGCCATCCCCGATTTCTACTTTTTCTGGCATTTGGTGGTTTGTGACATTTGTGGATGACTGTACACAAATGACGTGGCTATATTTGCTCAAAAATCAAAGTGATGTATTCATTGTTTTCAAGACTTTTCATACTATGGTTCAAACTCAATTTTCTGCTAAGATTCGCATTTTACGTTCTGATAATGGGGAGGAGTATGTGAATCATGATTTTGTCCAATACTTTACTACCCAGGGTATTTTCCATGAAACTTCTTGTCCCCAAACTCCATAGCAAAACAGAGTTGCAGAACGTAAAAACATGCATATCTTAGAGACTGCTCGGGCATTGTTAGTTGGTGCTCATGTTCCTCGTTCTTCGTGGGATGATGAGGTTGTCACCGCGATTTATCTTATGAATCGACTGCCCTCTAAAGTATTGGATTTTCATACTCCGTTATAGGCTCTTTCTCGGTTTGGTCCTCTACCATCCATCTTGTTGTTTCCACCACGGGTCTTTGGATGTGTCGGGTTTGTCCATCTTCATAAGAATCAACGTACCAAACTAGATCCTTGTGCAGTACGTTGTGTTTTTATGGGGTATGGGGCACGTCAAAAGGGCTGCTATCATCCTCCTACTCGGCGCACTTATGTCACTATGGATGTGGCTTTTTTGGAGACGGACATGTACTATTCCCCATCCCACTCTTCTCTTCAGGGGGAGACAATGAGTGAAGAGAAGAATTGGACAACTAAGATACGAACAGAATTGAACAGAGAGTTGTCATCCCCACCGACCAGTCGCACAGTCTCCAACAACCTGTCGCAGAGAGACCTGTCGTAGAACGACCGTCACAGACCAAGGTCACCAACTGGTCAGACGAAGTTGATGCCGATGCGTCGCAGAGCGACGTGTCGCAGACCAAGGTCACCGACTGGTCAAACGAAGTTGATGTTTCTTCCCCCCTCTCTTCTCCAACTATAGTACCTGTTGACAACCATTCTTCTGAGAATACTTCTGAGGTAAGTCCCACTACACATATTAGTACATCAACTAATCCAACTTATCAAGTACCTGACAGGCATAACCGAGGGAAACCGCCTAATAGATATTCATCTGATGAAGCAAAGAAGTCTAGATATCCAATTGCCAACCATGTGTCATCCCACAAGTTATCAGAACCAAGCAAAGCATTCATACAACAAATATCAGTTGACAGTATTCCTAGTTCTTTGAAAGAAACATTGTCCGAAACTAGGTGGACCAAAGCAATGGAGGAAGAGATAAGTGCACTTCAAAATAATCAAACATGGGATTTAGTTCCCCTACCAAGAGGAAAAAGGGGGTGGGGTGCAGGTGGGTATACATAATCAAACATAAAGCTTATGGGTCCATTGAACGATATAAGGCACAGTTAGTTGCTAAAGGTTATACACAAACTTATGGCATTGACTACAAAGAGACTTTTGCCCCGGTAGCAAAGATTAATATTGTGAGAGTATTGCTTTCTTTGGCAGCAAATCTAGACTGGCCACTACAACAATTTGATGTGAAGAATGCTTTTTTACATGGGGATCTTAAAGAAGAAGTGTATATGGATATTCCACCAGGATATACCTCACCTACGCAAACGGGAGTTGTGTGTAAGTTAAAAAAGGCTTTATATGGTCTGAAACAATCGCCACGTGCGTGGTTTGGGCGATTCCAAATGGCCAAGAGAAAGTATGGGTTCAGGCAGAGCAACTCAGATCATACACTCTTCTTGAAGCGTAGAATGGGTAAGATAACGACACTTATCATTTATGTAGACGATATGATTGTTACAGGAGATGGCAGGGAAGAAATCTCGAGGTTGAAGAATTATTTGGCAACTGAATTTAAGATGAACGACCTCGGTGGGCTCAAGTATTTTCTAGGTATTTAAGTGGCTCGATCGAAACAGGGTATATTCTTGTCTCAAAGGAAATATGTCTTGGACTTATTAACATATACGGGGATGCTTGATTGCAAACCTGTAAATACTCCTATTGTCCAAAATCACCATCTTGCAGAATATCCTGATCAGGTTCCGACTAACAAAGAGCGCTACCAGAGGTTGGTTGGAAGGTTAATTTACTTGTCTCATACTTGACCAAATATCGCCTATGCAATGAGTGTTGTGAGTCAGTTCATGCACTCTCCGAGTGAAGATCACATGAATGATGTTGTCAGGATACTTCGATACTTAAAGTCAGCACCAGGTCGAGGTATTATATTTTTCAAGAATGGACACTTGCAGATAGAAGGATACACTGATGCAGATTGGGCAGGAAATATTACCGATAGACGATCTACTTCTGGTTACTTTACGTTTGTGGGAGGTAACTTGGTTACTTGGCGGAGTAAGAAACAAAAAGTAGTAGCTTTGTCAAGTGCAAAAACAGAATACAGAGGAATGACAAAAGGAGTGTGTGAGTTACTTTGGCTTCGGAGGTTGCTCATAGAACTTGAGCATCCACCTATGTTGGCAACCAATTTATTTTGTGACAACAAAGCTGTCATTGATATCTCTCATAATCCAATTCAACATGATCGTACTAAACATGTTAAAGTTGATAGACACTTTATTAAGGAAAAATTGGATGCGAATATTATTCAATTCCCATTTGTGAAATCAGAGGATCAACTTGCGGATATTTTGACAAAGGCAGTTTCAAGTCAAGCATTCTACAACTCACTTGACAAGTTGGGCATTAGCGACGTCTATGCACCAACTTGAGGAGGAGTGTTGGTGTGAGTTGACATTCCCGTATTAATTATTTATAATTAGAATATTGTATTTCCTATTTAGCTCCTTGTAATTAGGATAGATTTATTCTCCTGATTTGCCTTGTAAGTAAATCCTTGTACTATATATATTCCTCCTTTGAGAGAAGAATAAACATTCAATACATTTATAACCCTAAAATTAGCAGTTGTTGTATAAGTGCCCCATTGAATATTTTCTCATTCCTACACTTCCACAATCGCTAACAACCAAACACAAGCTGCTGCACCACCTTCTCTCGTCGTTCTGCCCCTTCAGTTATCCTCGCCAATTCCCAGACTTGCGTAAAATCTACCCAGTTATGTGCATTCTAGTAGTAAAGTATTTTAGTTCTTGACTGTGGGGCAGCAAATTTCCAAGTCTAGCAATAGCAATTACTTTGTAATTTTAAGAGAACTTGAGCTTATTTTGTAGTTTGAGGACTTTTTCAAGCGAGTTAACCAAAGCAGCTTTAGCTGCATTGTCAACACATAGCGATGAATACAAGATTGTACCTTGTCAATTCTTTAAGGCAATAACGCCCCTTCAATGATCAATCCAAACTTCGAACTTGTCATTCTTAATTTAAAGACCCTTCCCCGTTTGGCCTTCTTACGTTTATAAACTATATACGAACTTCAGTTCTTCCATTCACAATCTGCCTCTATAAAATTAGTTGTGACCAGTAAGGATATCAACCAAGAAAGTAGAAGAGAAACATGGAATCTGGTTCCGAGCTCCCAAGCGAAATTATATGCTTTCAAATACTCCCAAGGCTACCGTCCAAGTCCCTGATGCGCTTCAAATGCGTATGCAAGTCATGGTCCTCTCTTGTCCGCAACCCTTCCTTTGCCAATGCTCATCAAAACTTCCACCGTAACAACCTCACTCACCTCCTCCTCACCACTTGGGACAAAGCCACAAGGCAACAACACTTCCTCTCTGTACAAATCAACCAAGACGGAAGTCCAACACCCGCCATCCACCTTCTAAACCTTCCAACAATGTCCAGTGATCATCGTCTTTACAATGTGCAAAGCACAAATGGCTTGGTCTGCTTTTACCTTTCAAACACCTCGCTTCGCGATCATACTCTAGCATATCTTGATCCTCCCAATTTCATATTTAACCCTTGCACCCGAGAGTCTATTATTCTACCACATGCTTCACCTGCATACCGTACATCCCACGTTACGTACCACTTTGGATTTAGTCCTCTTACAAATGAGTATAAGGTTCTCCAAGTGCAAACTTTCCGGCCTCATGATTCTATTCCAGCAGATATGACCTTTATGTTCAAGATATTCAAATTAGGTACAAGTTTATGGAGACGCCTAGAAATAGATCTTAACGATCTCCCTTTTGATCCTCTCGAGTGCCCGTTTCAAGTGCGAAGTGTGTGCATCAATGGGGCCATACATTGGATGCATGGGAAAGAAAATGTTGTAGTGGTTTTTGACATTGGAGACGAGAAATTCAGAGTGATCCCACTTCCTCAAGATTATAAATGTTTTATACATCGTATTGGTTACCCCACGGGAGAAGTAATGAGAAATGTAGTTGACGTGGGTGGATGTTTGGCTCTAATAGGTGACAAGCCGTTGGTGAAATCACAGAATATGATGGCGTTATGGATTTTGAAGGACTACCAAAATCAAGTGTGGGTTAGGGAGACTATCACTTTTCCCCTTCGTTGGAGGGCGTTAGGATGCCCCGTTCCATTGCGCACCATTCACACAGGTGAGCTCCTTCTCCAATCTACAGAGTTAAGGATGCACAAGTCGCCGAACCATGTGAGAGTGCATGTGTACAATATGAAGAGCAAAAGCTTTAGGGGAAGTGAAATTGGTTTGCCCTCCGAATGGACATTTCTGAACGATGCTCGATTGAATTTAGTTGCTAGTTATGATGATAACATTATACCCTTACAATGAGATGTCCTATTGGATGGTCAAGATTAATTCAATGAGGCTCAAAATATGTTTTTTTTTTCCTTTTGTACAGTGATATAGTGAGGGGAATTTCAGCTAAAAGCCAGCTAATGTTTCAACCATTAATGACTAAAATCTAACGATTAAAAATTCCGGAGCATAATAAAATAGAAAATCACCTTTAGCCTTTTGTTTCTGCTTGCACCTCGTTCTTTTAACTTTTTCGTCAACGTCTGCGGCAGCCTCTGTTCTGCTAAATTCTTCGGATTTTTCAATTTCCAAGTTGGTATGTATTCTGCTTCGAAAAAAGATTTTTCAATTTCCAAGTTGGTATGTATTCTGCTTCGAAAAAAAAAAGGCTCTTTTCTTCAGCTTGCTTTCTGTTTAATCTTATCAAACTTTGTAATTCTGATTGGTCTTCATATGGTCATGCATTGGGTCTCTGTAATTTTATTTGGGTTTAGTTGCTTATAAAAATATCATTTTTCTAATTAATTTTTTTAGCCGTGTGGCGCTCAAGTGACATACATTTCAAAAATAGTAGGTCTCTTTCATCCTACAACATAAGTTTTAACGGATTTACATTTGAGAAAAAAGTAAGTCTCTTTCATGCTACAATATCATAAATTTTGACGGAGTTGTTAACAGATTTGAACGAGACAAAGTGAGACAGATAGTGACCTGGTGGAACCGTGGAAGGCAAACGTGCCGAACAGCTGAAGCTGAGGACAAACGGCCAATTTCATGATAATTAACAACCTGTAAGTAGTAGTTCTTTGAATTAAGTATTATATTTTGTATTTTTAGGACTTGTTAAGCGAGTTCACCAAAGCAGCTAAGCTGCAAAGTCTTCTGACAGAAACTATGAACTTTAGATCTCCCAATTCCCATTCTCCATCAGCTGTGTGACTCGTAAATTGTAGGGATAGCATCCTAACAAAGCAGTCGAGATTGTATGGATCAAGACATGGAATCAGCTGGTTCCGAGCTCCCGAGCGAAATTATATGCTTTCAGATACTCCCAAGGCTACCGTCCAAGTCCCTGATGCGATTCAAATGCGTGCACAAGTCTTGGTCCTCTCTCGTTCGCAACCCTTCCTTTGTGGATGCTCATCAAAACTTCCACCGTAACAAGCTCACTCACCTCCTCCTCACCACTTGGGACAAAGCCACAAGGCAACAGCACTTCCTCTCTGTGCAAATCAACCAAGAAGGAAGTCCAACAGCCGCCACCCACCTTCTTAGCCTTCCAACATTGTCCTACGATCAACGTCTGTACAATGCAGAGAGTATCAACGGCGTGGTCTTTCTTTACCTTTCAAATGCTGTGTTTCCCTATTACAATCACGCCAACCGTGATAATCACCTTCGTCTGTTCAATCCCTCAACGCGGGAGTTTATTGTTCTTCCACATGCTTTGCCCACATGCCGTATTGCCCATTCCACGCACCACTTCGGGTTTAGTCCTCTTACACACGAGTATAAAGTTCTCCAAGTGCAAAGGTTTCAGCCTCGTGATTCTGCAACAAGGGGTATGAGTTTTATGTTCAAAATATTCAAATTAGGCACAAGTTTTTGGAGGCGCATAGCGTTAGACCTTAACGATCTCCCTTTTGATCCTTTCAAGTGCCCGTTTCATAGGAGAAGTGTGTGCGTCAATGGCGCCATACATTGGATGCATGACACACAAAATGTGTTAGTGGTTTTCGACATTGGAGACGAGAAATTCAGAGTGATCCCACTTCCTCAAGATTATACTTGCGCTATATTCAAATTTAATTTTACCCTTGGGAATATAGTTGAAGTGTTCGGATGTTTGGCGCTAATTGGCGACAAGCAATTGGCACAACAAAATATGATGGGGTTATGGATTTTGAAGGACTACGAAAATCAAGTGTGGGTTAAGGAGACTTTCGGGTTTCCCTTTGCTTGGAGTGAGTTGGGATACCCCGTCCCTTTCGGTACCATTCACACAGGTGAGCTCCTCCTCCAATCTTCCAGGTTAAACGGACAACACCCGAAGCGTGTGAGGCTGCATCTCTACAATATGAAGCGTAAAAGTTTTAGGAGAAGTGAAATTGTTTTGCCCTCCGAGTGGCCATTTCGGTATGATACTCGATTGAAGTTACTTGCTAGCTATGATGATAGCATTGTGCCCTTACCATGAAATGGTCTATTGATCATCAAGTTAATTCTACGGTCAGGCTCGGAACTTGAAGCTTTCAACTCTCCTACTCCGCTTCAAATTTTTTGAGAAATTTGTCATTTTTTTACAATTTTTTTAGTTTTGTAAAACTTAACCATATGGTTTTTGTTACTAAAACCTCTTGTTGTTAAGAGGGAGAAATTTTTTCAAAGTGTCCGATTACTCCACAAGTCATAATACAAGTGGAGGACATGGAAAAATATATTAGTTCATCTACTTATATTATAATATATGGAATACCCGGTTAAAAACTGGATACTTGGAAAAATCTCTCGTTAACAGGGTCGTAGTTTGGTAGGCATAATGGGTATGCTATTTTGTGCCAAAATTCGTTTGAGAATGTTAATTGTAGAAATAAAAGTATACAATTATCCATTCAAAAATTGGAATTTGTAGCTATTTTTTCTTATAGGAAATAATTAATCATTTTTAAAAGGATAATGTTTGTATCTCTCCCATGGAAACTTATTTGTCTCCCATTTACGATTAACGAATCTTTATCATCCAAACATCATAATCGGAACTGTTCATCCTCTTTATCATCATCTAAAGATCATATTTACAAAAAATTATTCAATTTGAATATCTTTTAGCCATTCATATGCATAAAATAAATTGATGGTTCATTATGAGGATGCTACTCGTTACCAAAATCGTTAATTAATTTAACACGTATGAATGACTAAACGATATCCAAATTGAATGATTTTTTACAGATCTGATATTTAGATGATCATAAAAAGAATGAACAATTTCAATTATAATATTCATATGATAAAGATTTGTTAATAGTAAATAGAGAACAAGTAACTCCTCACGGAGAATTGGCTCCTTCGAAAATAACACAAAGTTGGCACCCCTCTCTCACAAAACTCACCGTTTCATCAAATAACAAAAATGAAAATTTAAAGCCAAAATAGGTTTTCTTCCGCGAGAAAACAGGTGCCCTCCCCGAGCCGCAGCAATTTTGGCGCCGCCGCGAGCAGCACCGACCATCAGCCACCATCTCCCCAAGGTTTTAGCCA
This sequence comes from Gillenia trifoliata, assembly GCA_018257905.1. Classification (NCBI taxonomy): domain Eukaryota; kingdom Viridiplantae; phylum Streptophyta; class Magnoliopsida; order Rosales; family Rosaceae; genus Gillenia; species Gillenia trifoliata. Next base: position 26,449,212 of record CM031081.1, on the reverse strand, counting down.
ATTGGGTCGCAAACGACCGACGAATAAGATCAATGGACCAAAATCGGAAATCTTCAAGGGTCTGAGCGAATCGGGTAACACTCCTCTCCTCTACTTCTGTTGCAGATTCTCAAGTCTGTACAAGGAAATCCAAATCGGCAAAACGGCGCCGCTTAAAACTTTGAAGGAACAAAGGTGCAGAAGCTCGAGGACAAAAAGGTATGCTTTCCAATTTTCCATTTATTTTTCATCCTCTTTTTAGCTGTTTTTATAAATTGATTAAAACGTAAAGGAATTAGAATTTTCAGTTAAGAACTCTTCTGGTCCCTCTGCTTAACTGGTGGATTTCTGATATTTTTTTTAAACAATAATATTTTGTAACTTTGCAAGTGGTGAATTGTTGGTTAGGGCCTTCTTTTTAGCGTCCCGGGTTCAAACCCTCCCCCTTCCCTTAGCGTAGATTAGTGTAGAATATCGCTAACTTTGAATCAGTTTGTGTTTTCAAATTTTTATATTTTGATTATAGCAATAAGGAACAGAGGATTCCAATGCTGGCAGCAGAAATAGGTTGGTTTTCGGGGCGATAAGTTGATTGTTGGGTGCATTGAGCAATGCTTGTAAACTGAATTCTGGGTGTCCCTTTAGAGGTCTTCAATTTGTTTGTTGTAATTTATTCTGTTTGATCTTACTGTAGGATCGAATGGGGCCTAGATGGAAAGGAAAAGGCGCAGAAGCTAAAGCACTTGCAGATCCAATGTCAAAGATTGTATTGCAGCTTCAGTCTTCTCTAATCCAATCAGATGCTCGAGGAATCTTGTGCGGGTGCAGCGTACTTCTTGCTGCAGAAGAAGAACATGCCCTTCTCCTCGGTCGTGCCTACTTTGGTCATCCGATTGTTAATGCCGATAAGGATAAGCAGTGGTTTCAGTTGGGCATGGAAGAGGCATTTTTCCTATGCTATTCTTTGAAATGCCTCAAGATAGCGGGCGAGGATAAACTCCCGAAGGATGATCAAGAGCTTTGGCAGTACATGAAATCCAAAAAGGCGGCCTTTCCTGTTTTTTACAAGGCGTATTCTCACCTTCGAACGAAAAATTGGGTTGTGAGACCCGGACTTCAGTATGGTGTGGACTTCGTTGCTTACCGTCACCATCCGAGCTTGGTCCATTCTGAATATGCTGTGCTTGTGTCATCAGAAGGAGATAGTGAAGCAAATGGGCGACTGAAGGTGTGGTCTGATGTTCATTGCACCTTAAGGCTTTGTTTAGGTGTTGTAAAGACATTGCTAGTTCTTAGTATTAGTAAAAATGGTCATGATGCGTCCTCTCCGTCATGTTTGGCGAACTACATGGTTGACGAGCGCACAGTTACAAGATGGAGTCCGGAACAAAGCCGCGAGGATGATACAACAGATGCCAGGGATTCACAAACAACACAGTAGTCGAAAATGGAAATAGGTCAGTGATCGAATAGAATCCTATCTCTAATTTCACAATTTTCCGTGTTCATGTTGCAAGTCAAATGAATTTGTTTCACATCTGGGGAATTTAATCTAGAGGTAATTTTCTGCATTTAAATGTCAACCCTGCAATTTACATAGAACCAAATACAAAGAGTAATGCAAAATGCGGTTTTTCTTCATACGTACGAGTACTAAGTGCCGACACTTTTTCACATCGTCGGAGTGGTACTTTACACTCCAACACAACACTACCATTCAAGCACCTACACTACCACTTTAAGCACCAACACTACCACTTTCCGCACATGGACCGATGAAAAATGTGCAAATTGGCATCCCATTTCACTCCAGTAGATGGTTAATGCAGTCTATAGATACAGTCTATAGATGGACAATAGAGTACCAATAATTCACATACATAGCCAACTTCTCAAAAATCAAACCAAGTTCATGATGTTCACTTTGACTGAGACAAACAAGCCCTATGAGTGCAACCCCGAAAACCTTTAACATACATTTTTCACATAGTTTTTTAACGTATCAAATTCTCTGCTGTTGTAATTAAAGTTGGAAAGCACTAGGTTGTGATTTTGTCATCCGAGCCTCGCCATAGGGTTCATCGTTGTCAATCCGACGGTTGTTTCGGAATGCTGCACAACCGATCACATAGAAGATAACTAGGATGATTAACACAACAATGTTGATCACAGAGACCTTCCTCCAGCTCTTCTTGATGCTGGCCAAGACACCAGCTTTGCAAGAGTTGCAGGAATAGCAGAGTTGCTCTTGGTCATTGTTCCACATTGTGCAGTCCGGATTGGTCCCGGCCAAACCTCCTCCGGCAGTCCAGATTGTCTCGTTCATATAGCTATAACCACATTCTGTAGGGGGCTTGCAGCAGCCAGACTGTAGAAGAAATGGGAAAAAAATTGGAATTTCAGTCATCATATCAATACAAATACGCGCGTGCGCATACACACACATATCTTCTTTAGGAAAGAAACGTTTCTGCTTTCTGTGATTTTCAATTACTTTTCCTTCATGCTTTCCTATGTTTTCCTAATAGCTATCGATTCTAACTTGAGCAAGTGAAACAGATCACCCTTAAGTAATGCCATATACCATACTTATAGTATATAAATATGTGGTTTCAATTGATGCGATTTAACTCTTGTGGTTTACTAATTGTTGTAATTCAAGGACAGTGACATGATCCCGCCATTTTTTACAACGGAATTAGCACGGGAAAGGCACATGTGTGGTACATTTATACCTCCAAAAAGTCTAAATTACCCCACATGTCACTCGCGAGCTAATTACGACCAAAAAAAAACAAAATTAGGCCATTGTCCTTGAAATGCAACAATTAGTAAACTACAGGGACCAAAACGGAACCTCGCTCAGACTACACGAAATCATAATTTTGCCGATAAAATACTAAAGTGTGCCAAAATAATTATACTTGTAGCACGTTGTTTTGGACATGGATGAGATCCCAAAAGCATTGGTCATCTATATTAACCCTTTGCGGGCAAGTGAAGCCCCCATTTTCCCTCAGTCCTGTCAGTGTATACCAATTACAGTAACCCGCTTCCTGATATAAATGCTATCTGGTAAACATAAATGGTACCCTAACTTTTGGAGCAACAAAAGGATAAGCATGAATTATACAAGAAAAAAAAAAACAAAGGGATAAGAATGTCTATGGGCTACAAGTCTACAACTACAAACTAGAAGAACAACTTTCGTGCACCCGCATTAAAATCCGTCATATGGTGGCTTTACCGTGGCTAACTAGTAAAAATCCTAGAACTAGAAGCGATCTTTGAAACCACTCACACCCCGAAAAAAAACTATGCGTCAAACAAGTGTCTCACATTTACTGCATTATGTGAGCAGAGCAGCACATGACCATGAATGTGAGACACCCGTTTCACGCAACAGGTGCATAGAAGTTTCTCTAGCCAACTCAATACAGACTTCCAACTTCCAAGTTTCCAATTTATTTTTTATTTGTTATGAATATTGTTGTGTGAAATTAAATCAGATATCACCATATCGATACAATTAGGTGTCTTGTCTTGCTTAAAGTTGCACTTGTTTTGTAATTTTGGTTTAATTAGTATAATCTAGAATTTTGGGGAAATGGTGCATGTAATGGGTGAAAAGTTATATTTCTTTATTTATAGAAAAATTATTTATTTTTTTCCCTTGTGATTTTAAAATTGGATGGTCCAACATGTGAAGAAAGTATGGAACATGGTCACGGCCATGCAATAATATCTGGACACTTTTTCTTCTTTCCACATTATTTTTTTATGCTGATAATGTGGTGGGCTTATAGACAAAGAAAAATACAAATAAATAAAAAAGAAAGTGAGCCCTAAAAAGATGTGGGAAAGGAGGGGAAAACTTTAGGTGAATTCCAAGGTGTACCATTATTATTTCCCACCTCTAAAAAAGTAGCAGACAAAAAATGAGAAAGGGATATTCCACCTAAAAGAAATTCTGTTAGGATAAAAGCAAAAAAGGCCATCTGATGCTCCCAAAAGAGAACATGTGAACCTTCTTTCTTAAAAGATTTCGAGGACACTGACTTCATGTAATGAAGTACATACAACTACCACCACTACCATGTTGTAATTAGTACCTAAATAACTTTTAAGATGTGAAAAATATAAATAAATAAAAAGATATCCCAAAGAGTTACTTGAATTTTACCAGCTAGCTCGTTCTTAGTTTAGTAGTATTTTTCTTTCTAATTGTAAAGGCGTCTCAAATTCGAATACTTGACATCGGTAAAATGTTTTCTACTCTTGTAATGAGTGTAAAGAAGTATCTTGAGATTTAAGTGTAACGAGGCTACAAGTGGGTTTTCTATTTTTATATGCTGTGGGGTTCAGATTTAGACTATTTAGTGGTATCTTGTAAACATCACTTCCACCGCTTAAATGAAGACACAATTATTGGAATTAGCTATTTCTCGATTAAGGTCACCAACCCATTGTGCCATTACATTTACATCAGTGTCTAAGATCTTTTGTATTTTGCTAAAATGATCAGTATTTGACATTTGGTTGCAAAAATAATCAATTTTTGTATGTCATCATTATATCATCGTTGTATGGTCGTTATGTCATCGTTGCGTCGTCAATATATGATCAATATGTCATCGTCGTTACTAAAAACTGATCATTTCTACAACCAAATATCAAAAACTGATCATTCCAGCTAATTGTCCAAAAATTAAAACACAAATTTCAACAATATTTTTAGTGAACATGAAGTTTGTTTCTTTTTTTTCACAAAAATCACATAATCAGATAAGGACAGTGGACAAGTGGGTATACTATCGTTCTAATTGTTGGTGGGTTTTCCATCATTATCAAGAAAATAAAAAACCAAAACAAAACAAAAGATGGCCAACAAAAGGCAAATTTCCATTGGTACAATACAAGAACCACATAATATATTAAGGGGTATAAATTATAATAATATAATAAAATGGAGGACTCAACCACAAACCGCACCCTTATTTTATTTTTCAGATTGTATCTGCCCATGTGCCATAAACTTCCCTAGCAAATTTGAAGGATCTCATCAATCCAATAAAATCCTAAACCGGATCTACCACTAACCCACAAATTAATCATCTTCAACTTGAACTTTAAAAATCCATTAAACGCAAAGTGAAATAATCTTGCCCCATGAAATGGAACCCTAAATTTTTTTTAGGACTAACTACATTTTATAAGTGATTTTTAAATTAAATTATGAGATTTTAAATTTTTCACATTATTCTCTAAAATTTTGAAATTATACTAATTCATACATTTTGTATATTTGAATGTTTAATTATCTATTAAATTGATAAGTTTTTTAGGCTATACGGTACAAATGTAGATTACATATCAATACAATTATGGATTTATGCTCACTATATCATCAATTTAATAAAAACTCAAATAATTTATTGGACAAAATGTATAAATTGATACAATTTCAAACCTTAATGGGATAATATGAGAAAATTGAAATCTCGTCACTCATTTTAAAAATCAGCTCAATTCTTGAGAGTGTAAAATGTAGTTAACCAATTTTTTTTATTCAACTACTTTAGTCTATCAAAACTAAGGAAACTAGTGTCACTAAACCAAATAATCATTAGTTAGTCAAATTAATTATTTACTCCCGTTCTGAATCCAAGTTCGAACCCCTCTCCATAATTTAAATAAATTTAGTGTAGATTATTATTTATATGAAAAAACTCAACTAATATTAACATAACCAAAAAAGAAAGTTCCTAAAATCCCATACATTTTTTTTTTAATAAATAAATTCAGATGCTAAACATGAATAAAAATTTAATTATTCACATTACCTCAATAGGGTTGAGCTTTCTGTTGTAAAACATGTCAGCAGTCTCAGGCACACCATTCACAGTCCTCCCCATCTTGTGACAAGCTTTTGAGTCCCTCACACAAGACGCAATCTTTCTCCAGTAGCTATTATCCGCCACGCGCTCCTCCAGCCAGCCGGAATAGTCCTGCAGGTAGTAGTCCGCGTAAGCCCTATTCATCATCCGCCTGCCGGAGCCCTTGTCGGTCACGGCGTAGGCGAAGATGATGAAGCCGATGAGAGCGGCGATGATGAAGAACATGACGAATAGGTACACCTGCATGAGGAATGTGTTCCTGTAGCACGCACCCGCGAACCCAGCAAGAGAAACCACCATGATTGCGACCCCTATGACGATGAGCGGCCATTGGAGGAACTTGAGGCAGTCGGTGTTGTTGGCGCGGCTGCTCAGCCAGATTCCTCCGCCAAGGATGGGGATTGAGAGGAGGAAAGTTATGAAATTTAGTAGTCCAATCAAGTGGTTGCTAGCCCTCATGATTTTTTAAATTTTTTTTCTGGGATTTGTTTTTTTGGACGGTTTGGAGATTTGGTTTCTTCTTCTGCTGCTGCAGCTCTGCTTTGAAGATACTTTTAAAGTTGGAGTTTTGATGAGGTGTTGTTATTTTGTAAGGGTTTTTGGGAGTTTTGAGCGAGGGTGAGAAATGTGATCTGTACTCTCTCTGCTTTGCTGACATGTATTAAGTTTTACCTGACATCCTATGAAATGACTTGACTACCCTTGTGTTTTGAATTTGTCATCTTGCTTTGTAGCTGGTGACTTGGTGTGAGTTTATTTTCATACCTTCTGAGTTTTTTACTGTGTTTTTATTGTTAGTCGTCAGATTAAATAACTTAAACAAAACAACAAAGATGATTAAACATAAGTGTATAAAAGAAGAAAAAATATGTGTTTCTCATTTCTCTTAAAAAACATGTTTTTAAGAACAGATTTGCAAATAATATGTATTGTTCATATTCATGTGTTTAGTAACAACTAATGAAATGAAAAACATGTGACTCTTTGATTTTGAGTATGGCATACCTAAAAATGAAGGTATGAAATAATCAATGAGTTTTCTTTTTATCCATACTCATTTCTCATCATCCTCATCTGTTCTTAGGAGTAGGCTACAATGCTTGCAAGCATTGAATGCTTACACCGATCTCACCATTAAAATAAGGGAGGAGAGAGGAGAGAGGGGGGAAAGGAGAGTGAGATCGGTGTGAGTATTCAATGCTTGCGAGCACTGTAGCCAGTCCCCTGTTCTTATCTTATAAGTAAACTTGACATAAAAGTAAATAGTCTCCACTACTAATTGAATCAAAATCTTTTAATATAAAACTTTTCACCTAAAGTTCATTAGGCATCATTTAACTCGGTGTATCAGGCCTAAGTAATTAAAGTGTGACAATATCGGTGCATGGTTTGGACTCGCAGACACTTGCGGAACTCATGACGTAACAAAATGATGGGGTTTGGGGGCAAAATGGGAAAACCAATGCTTGATTGCAGAGTATCCCAATTGAATATACTTGTGAAAGTGGTTGTTGCTTTGCTTAGTAGAGGATCTACTGTTTGACTATGCGGGTTGCTTATGGTTGTTGTGTGAAGATATTGATTTGCAATATATTACTTAATTAATTTAGTTTAACTGTTGAGTGTTGACAATGACTTCAAATTTTATTCAGCCAAAGAAAAAAAGAAAAAGAATTTGAAAATACACAAGGATGACTTTTTATGTAATTAATCATATAACAGTGGGAGATTTTTTGGGCGTGTTTCTGTTCATGAAGCTCAAAGTTGCCAACTTTATATAATTCGTGGAGAGCCTATATAGATTGTAGATTGGGCTTTTGATTCCATAAGAATTGACCACTAGATTTTTACTATTCAAAATTTTTGGATTGCAATCCGACTGAGTAAACACAAATTCTGTCGTAAGATAAATTGTTATGAATAGATGTGATTGTATTACAAAATTATTGTTTAAATTAAAATGTTTTTTTATGTGATGCGGAAAAAGAAAAATAATAGTAAGAAATTCATCATTTCACTGAAGTTAAACACTCGTGTCGTGTATAATCTCAGCAAAAATTTTATTCATCACATACAAGAGAAGATTTCATACACATTCTCATTATACTCTAATCCGCAAGGCAAACATGCCCTCTTTTTTTTTGGTTGACAAAAAAACATTAAAATATTATGAGCTCAAGCAATTTCTATTATATTAACAACTAAAAGACGTCGACAAAATGGCAAAGCTCGCTCATAAATAATGAATGGTGATTAGTATTTTGGGATGAAAATCTCGGGATATTTTGCATGAGTCAGAGTGATAACGTACACAACAAGTAAAGCAGCATAAGAGAGGCTGATGATGGGATATGCAAGTCCATGATGAACGGTACATTTGGAATTTGCAAAGGAGAAAGAAACTGCCTAGAAAAGTAGAATGTGGTCGGTTGTGGTGCTTGTTTATGATAACGTTCTCATGTGACTTTGTGGTCAAACACTCCAAACTTATCAATCAAGGGAGATAATAATATTATTATATGATAATCTGATAATTTGGAAACTCTTATGAAAGTTGGTGGAAATTCAACTTTATTGAAGAGCCACAAGTAAAAGATGACAAGGCACAGATGATCAAATAAATATTACAGAACAGTGATATTTCTCTAAGTTAAAGTTTTTAGATTCGAATATTGTAAATGACGAGTTCGATAATAAATTATTATAATTGCCCTATTATGTGGCTCTACCCAAATCTTCTCTTCTTATCGATAACTTCCAAAATCTAAAAAAATTGGGAAATTAGTTGTTTTAGAATGCTTTTAGACAAGCGGTGCTGAAATAAAAAGATTTAAGCAGTGTTGCTAATATAGCAAATTTAGGTTTTGGTGATAGCAACAATGTGGATGGCGATGAGTGAACAATATCATGAACATGTAGACAACATATGTAACACATATCGATAACTATAACAACTCATATTGACAATCTATTACTATTATAGACAATATTGTCAACAATGTATAGACTATACATAAATACTCTGTCTATGATATTTACATTATATCAATAATATATGTATGTGGGTACTTTAGAGATTTTACACCTTCAATACATATTACTCGTATAGTTCATGTCAATATTTCTATTTCAGCAACTAGTGTTTGTAATGTATCTATAACAGTTAATTTCCTAAAATAATTTGACCAAAAATAAAATGAGGTCAACAAGGCCCACTAAGAAAACACACAAGTAAGCAGCAGTAAGAAAGCACTCCAGTTAAGCTGAAAGGCCACCCCAAAAAAACCCAACAACAGAAACAGAAGCCTAAGCCCAAACAGCAAAATCTTTGACGTTCTTCTTAGCTAGAGCCCACTGATTCCCATTCTCAATTAGACCCAAACCAATAATGACATGTTTATTTATTAAAAATATGATAATTACACTCTTTTTTTTCTTTTTGCACACCAGTATTTAATTATGTTTGTCGTTTCTATAAGAAAGTCAAAAATAAAGAGGAGTGTGTAGGAAGAGAAAAAACCGCTTGTAATTATCATTTCCCTACTAATTAAGAATGGATATGCAAGGTATGAATATCATTCTAATTCTTGAAATATCATTTGTTCACTAACACGTAAATAATTTAAAAAAAAACAAGTGAGAAAATTAATTATCCATAAACAACTAGGTATCAAATCATCAAATGGGTGATTTATCTTATATCTAAACAACCAAGTATCATTATGATTCACAACTTCTCCGATTTTAAATAATTAACCATGTTATGATAAAGTGTTACATACAATTAATATTTGGTATTTCTGCACGTATTCACCATTGTTTCTATCACATTAGAGTGACTCGCGCTATGAGTAGTGACAAAGACAAAGGTATATTCTCTCCAAATTACCATGCTAGAAGGAAAAAGAGAAAAATGTCATGACCAGCACCAATTGGCTGGCAACAATGTCCAGAGAAAAATTTGTTTCCCTATAGACATGTTTTGACTTCAACGTGTCATATTTGAGCAGACAGATACTATTGAACAATCCCTACAAGAATCTCCATGTAACGCCATCAGCGGCAAGTCTAGAATCGCATTCAATTTGAATTAGCCAATAACCATGCTAAACAATTAAAAAGAAAAACCATGTTGAATTACAATCTTTAACAACTGATACAGGAGAATGACTTACATAGAATAGTTCACCGCCACATAGCATTCCGTACCAATAATATATTGTCAAGTGTAAGTTTTTTTCCACATGACAATGTATTATTGGAGTGGGACGTCACGTAACAGTAAACCCGTTCCATGTAAATTACTCTCCTAATACATAGTTAGGTGATAAAGGGATTGTTACAATTAATATTGACATAGTGTGATTGTGTAAATCCTAAGTAGAATTAAGTTAGGAATCATGGTTGTTGATTCGATTTGATTTATTCAATTCAATGGCCATAAATAAAAAGGAAGTGTGTAAGAAACTAAAAAAAGATGTGTGAAAATCACTTTCCATAATAAAATAAGCTGAAAAAGTTTACAAACTTTAACCACCCAAGATGTATTTGTTTATTTGCAGGAAAATGACGTATGAAATAAGTTTAATGTCATTGAGGCGATCTGAAATACTAATACAATACATAATTTTATATTAGTGGCCCAAAAAATCATAAACAGTAAACCCGTTTTATAAATATCTCTTTCCTTTTGTACGTGAAAAAAATTATCCTCTAGGATTCCAATTAATTTTAAATCTACATAAATGCATCCTAGTGCCCAATCCAATATTGCCCATAACGACTCCACAAGGACCACAACATGAATCTCTGAATAGAATGGCATGCATTGCAATGCTTTCCATAAATGCCAAGAAAAACCTACCATGGGACTAGACTCTAGTGCTACTCTAGTAAGAACTTGGCATGGAGATGGAGTGGAGGCCTTGAGAGAGTGAGTTGGTGGCCACCAACAACACACCTAACCAACCTGAATAATGAATGCAAAACTTCATCACAATGTGAATAACTACACATTCTCTAAATAGATGATCAATAAATTCTATTTCCTATGGGCTACTGCAAAAGAAGGGCTTACATGAAACGAGTTTACCGTTACGTGCTGTCTCTTGTTCAATAATGCATTGTCATGTGCAAGTTTTGCTCTAAATGACAATGTATTATTGAATCAGGACGCCACGTGACGATGAACTCGTTTCATGTAAGTTGCTCTTCTATGACAAGGAGTACACAGTTTATATAAAATGTGTTTGATTTGTATATATGTATATTTGATTTGTCAAGCTAAAATGGAGGGAAAAAAAGAGACAGATTAATTTTTCTTCCCTATATAAGAGGCTTTATCCAACACTTCAACACACTCTCTAACGCATATGTAACATCTCTTTTATTAGTAGTGAAAATATGAACTTCCGGATGACACAAAGCATAGTCAATGGTGAACCATAAATGCGCATTGTGTTATTGGTTTTCATCTTTGGCATCAACATTTAGTCGCCAATGTGTAACTTCGCTCTCATCCTTCGGTTTGATCATTACCCATGCTATGGCCAAACGTACTTACTAAAAACCACTAATTGAACCAACTTTTTCAAAGTGATCACCTTAAGTTGTGGTCTATACCCATACGTACTAATCATAGACCCAATTTTGGACTAAACTACGTTGACCAAATTAATAAAATTAAAACAACAATCACCAAGTGTATTTTTGCGCCTATACATAATGACCAACTTCTCGGATAAGATTGTAATGTGCACACAATTACCATCATTTTTTTGTTATGTTATAAATAGGTCATCGTTCTCCTTTTAAGTAATTATTTGCAAATCCTGTTTAATACATTGTATCTACTCATTCCGAATGTTACAGCTCGTTCCGGAATTTATAGTATTTTATTTTTTTGAATGTGTGAATTGACCAAAATGTTCCTGGGTAGAGCAATGGTTGACTTTCTTTGACCTTCATGTCGTGATACGTACAACCTTTTCCTTAGTATTTTCTTGTAGTACTCATTGTTACGAACGTGTGGGCACAAATGGAGAGAAATTTAGAGTTGAAACGAAAGTTTTTCCAAAACGTTAATTTCAAGGGCATTCTAGTAATTTCAAGGACATTCTTGTAATTTCACGAGAATTGTATTGTTGATTGGGTTTTGGGTCTAGTGGGACCCACCCACTCTCTTCTCCTGTGTAAACCCTCTCTGTCTTCACTCTTTCATTCTCTCCCTCTCTCGTCTCCTCTCCCGAGCTTACACACACAAACAACCACGACAACGGAGTCACCGTTCCTTGTCGAACCCAAACCCCCCAACCACCACCATCGTGAATATTTTCTTACCCAGAACCTATTCCCGATCTCAGTTTCTCGATTTTCAAACCACTGATCGTGATTCAAGGAGCTCCGACACTGAGCAAATTTCTCCAGAGAATTTCCTGGCGTTTCAAGCCACGGGCGACCTCGATGTGATCACAAATCAACTCCCCATCATCCCAAGATCCAGATTCAGGCTTTGCATGCTTGAATCTGTCTTGAAATTTAGGAAACCAAGAACTCTAGTATGGGCCGAGGGCTTTCGAGGCATTTTCCGGCCACCATTTGAGTTTTCTTTTGGTGAAATTGAATCATTCGTTTCCTAAGCTTCATTTTGACATATTATACGTGTTAGATGGTTGTGTTTTGAAGCTTTTATGACCTTATGAAATTTTCAGGCGAATTACCCAGAATCTGGCGAGATTTCGGTCGGCGGACGGTAGACCACAACGGCGATGTGGCTGACGAAAGTTGTAGCGGTGAGCAAGTCCATATCGGCCTGAACCCGATCCAAACCTGACCCTAACGTCAACAAACGCAGTCCAGATCCAGTTGGACCAGGAATATTCAAAGGTATATTCCTTCTTCAAACTAACGACGTTAACGGAATATTCTCTAACGTCGTTAGTGTATTCCGTTAAAGTTAACAACACACCGTTAACTTTAATGGCCCTTGCAGGCGTGTGACACCGCGTGCAGGCACGTGACAGCGCGTGGAGACTTGCGGCAATGCACAACTGCCTGTGATGACGTACTTGGGTTTTCGCACACATAAACTCTTATTTTGAGTTCCATTTTTCATATTCTTCGTAGTTTTCGATTAGTTAACTAAGTATGGTTGTTTTACTTTAGGAGTGACAACCCGAGGACTACTGAGAGCATACAAGCAATGGATTACGACTACGATCACTGTGAATGAGTTTTTTTTTCTAAATCTATACCTTTACGTATGATTGCGAAATGGGTTTTACGCTAAACATTGTTATCTTACTTTATTTTAGAATTTCAAATGTTTTTGCGAGTTACCGGTCTTTTGACTTACGATATTTGTGAACACCACTTTGGAACATTTTACTACTCGCCTTACTTTTAGAAACACAATGCTTTATGTATTACCCCATTTTAATTACAAGATTTGAGATATTTATCCATGGCATACTTTTATATGTTTACCCACTCATTTATGATTGTTTACACAGTGTCTATAGTACTGTCAGGGGCCAAGGACCAGCTTTACGTGTATGTTCACATGCACCGATACATTCACTTTGGATCCATTGTAGGTGTCAACCTGTTCTAGTTGTTTTTACTTCTAGAACTCGTTGTGATGCGCTGAACGCCAGCTTCACGTATATGTAGTACTTGAGCGTAGATTTATACACTCAACCTGTTCATGTCAAAATATCTCTGCATGAACTCGTGTGTCTGCATTATCTAATGAGTATACCCTATTTGTTTATTTGAGATTTTGTGATTTACCTGCTTCCACTGATGTCATGGAACTTCGCGCTACTTTTGGAATTCACTTGTTGATTTCCACATATTGGTTTGTTCTAAAAAAATTTATGTTGAGGTTTTATTGTTATCTACCCTTTTGGAAAATAATTGACTTTCTACTTTTACATTGGTTTTCATACTTACTATGTAGTATGATTTTGAGATTATTATGGGTTTTTATAGCGAGAGGTTACTACTTTCGGAAAAGTAAAGGTTTTAGAAAACTATTGTTTTTGCCCACTCACACCTTTTTTGTTTTGCGCCCCACCAAGTTTTAGTAAGCTTTGGAGCTTTTGCCGTCGGGACGTGATGGCATAGTTCCCTATTCAGTGTAGGGATTTATTCTTAGTAATTGTATTTACCACCTTCGAGTGATCTGCTTTAGTGTATTTTTCATCTTGTAAAGTTAGATGCTCTGGTATTTTTATTGGTTCACACACACTTCTGCGCACTCAATTCTTATTTTAATCAAACTTCTTTTTCTTACTTTAAATTACACTTCTTTCTTCAAATGGCTCTCGTGACACATCCCGATCCCGGACATGCCAGGTGTCGGGAAGTGCTGGCCAACACGTGTTAGGTGACGAAAGCCAATTATGCATGAATAAGTGAAAGAGTAAGAATAAAAAGAGTTGAGTGCGGAAGTAGAAGTGTGGTGAGGGTTAAAAACCCATAATACAGGATGCATAACAGTCAAAACAAAGTAAATAGTGCAGGAGTATAAATTATTCACAACCCCGTGAGCATGGATAAATAAAAGTTAACTACAAGTAGGAGTGAATCCTACATAAACTGAAGCAATGTCAGCACCGTCGACCACCGCCAAGGAAGTCCTCGAATCACCGATAAGTGAACCCGCCTCTAGATCCTAGAGGGGCGCAAAACATAAAACGGTGAGTGGGTCAAAAAACAAAGTTTGATAAAACCTTTGTTTTCAAGAGTATACTAACCCCTCGCTGGAAAACAAGTATAGTTTGAAAACACGTCATACCCTCTGGCATGAACCTCAAAATACTATAACAAAAATATACGAGTACTCCCCGACAATGATTACTAACATGCTCACCCATATGTAAACACACAAGCCCAAGTAGCTAAACTACGAGGAACATGCTAGGTATAAAAGTAATACGTTGAGTACGAGAATGACGCGAGTCTAACGCTAAGCGCTGTGCACAAAGTGCGTCACACAAGTTCGAGTTGCCTAATGCAACCTAGAACAGGCTAGTACTTACAATGGATCCAAAGCTGCGTAGCAGTACTGGTAGTGACTACTCCAAACGTCAAGGCTAGTCCTGGCCACAAGACTGAGTACTAATACCTGGGGTGTTATACATCTACTGATGAGCAACAATATAAAACATGTATGGCAATATAATACGAATGTTCTACCTCCAACAATCGTATATGATATGAGTTATGCTAACAATTTGAAGAAAGCATTGAAAAACCATACATACATATACATTTATCAAAACAAAGACCCACTCACTCACTTGTAGGTAGCCGGGTCGTAGCCCCCGTGTCCTGGGTAGCCCCGGTAATCCTCTCGATAAGTCTCACCTATATGAGATATCACTGTAATAATGATTAAACTCATAAAGGTTATTAAATAACTAATTAATTACACCTATCCCTTGTTTGCTCAACTAGGAGGTCCAAAACACCTCGAAAAATATCATACGTATTGCTCTTAGGTAGTACGCGTTGTCACGAGTCGCCTCGCAAAGACGGAATCGGAAAAAGATGCTCCACGCGCCCCCACGAGCGGCTCAAAAGCGGGAAGCCGCGGCTCACGTACGAGTCAGTCGAGCCGGTCAAAGCTGGTCAATGCTGACGTCAGCGCCGTCTGGACCGGTTGCTGACGTCAGCGCCGGTCTGAACCGGTTTGCTGACGTCACCCGGGCCTGTATGGACCGGTTTGCTGACGTCAACGCCGGTCACCTCTGGTCTTTTTCCGATCGCCGCCGTCGCCGGAATTTTGGCCGGTTTCTGAAAAAATTTTAAAGCTCCATATCTTCTTCATTTCTTGGCCAAATTTTACGTGCCATATATCAAAATGAAGCTGGAGAAGAGTAGAATCACGGTGTACTTTTGGATTGGTCGTACAAGCTCGGGAAATGGCCTGTAATTGCCTCGAAAGTTGCGGTTCACTGTAGCTTTGTCGATCTACGTCAAAACTCAACCAAATCAGGCAAACGACCTATGAAAATTCATCTACTCAACGAAAGGAATACAATGGTGGTAGTTAGAAACCTCACCTCGGTCTAGATCGGCCGAAAAATGGTTGGAAAGGTCCGGTTCTTCCGGTTGCGTTTCCCGTCAAACGGTTGGGAGTTTGGATGAACATTTTGCACCGTTGAGTCCACGGCGTCGAGACAAAGAAGGTGGTGATTTTCGTTCGCCTCAATTCGACGGGTTTTTGTTGGTGTGCACTGTGCACGCACGGAGAGAAAAAGGGAGAAAAGTCAAAATTGACAAAATAATTAGAAAGTGAAGGGGAGAAGGAAGGGGAAGGAAAGAAAAGGAAAAGTGGGGTTTTTGGGGTATTTTGCACCCACCAAAACAGTAAACTTACACGCTCACGTGTATGAAATAAACACGCATGTGTAGAAAATATCCCCCAGAAATTATTTTATAACAAACTTTTTACGGGATGTTACAATCTCGTCACCTTACGGGGTTATCGACTAGCACATCTCAATTTTTGAGCATCCACCTGGATGTCCGGATTGGGGCGTGTCACCAAATATCTCCATATAATCTTTTGGAGGACATTTCTTACTAATCTGACCTAAATTCCCATCATAACATAGCTATGTGATCATGGTCTTACGTTCATTAATCTATAGTTGAACAAATTTTTAACATAGAAAAAAAATGGAAAATGACTAATACAATTATACAATACTTAGCTTCAAGCAACTAAATTTTCCACGTTTTATTAACCCACCTTTCTTTGCAAAATTTTCTTAATCAAATTTCCGCAATACCATCTCACCATCAGTCCAAATCAGTTCACTTAATTACAAGTTTATAAAGCCTAATAACAAAAGTGATTTAGTCGATATGGGATTATATGAGTTTATTTGTATTCAAACTCCAACAATGTAATATCTAGCACACACTTATTTTTTTTGTTTTGGTTAACAGAATCTAACACATCTAAGATCTCATAATTTTTGTCCTATTAATTTTTAAAATGTTGCGGAACCAACTAAAAATAAAGAATAACTTCTTGTTCACATCTTGTCTTTACTACATCTCTCTCTGATTTTTTTCCCTCATTTCTCGGACCTACTACATGAACGCACATGTAAATAATTTTGGTCTCTTTAACTAGAAGGATTTTTTGGGCACAACAAGTACACCTTATAGTAAGGTCTTTTGTCAATGATACAAAATATATATAAGTTTATGCTCACATGATATTATGTTATTAAAGATGTTCACTATACAATAGCGGTATATCCAATGTAAGTTATTATTATTTTTAACGAGAAATTTTTTGATATGTGTAGAGCACAAACACATAAAAATAAAAATGTGACAAAATTTTATTGTTTATCTATATTATAATACGTGAAATAATACACAACTTAACAATACACAATTTTTTTCTAATGAAACAATAACATTTGTATGTTAGATAATTAGTTGTCAATAATTATTTTTCGGTTACTGCAGTAACGCCATCAGAATAGGCACGATACCCATCTGCATAGGTACAATACACAGTTGTTCTTTTAACGCCAAATGGGCATAGAAGTTTTAAAAACTCAAGAGACGGATAATATATCCAACTTCGGACGTAAAGCTCGAATCAAATCCAGTTTTATGATCCTTTTCTCATGAAACGACAAATATGTCCTCCTCTGTTTTCTCTGCGCACTGCGTTTTTGTAACTTTACATTTCTCTCCCTCCCTCTCTCTCTCTCTCTCTCTCTCTCTCTCTCTCTCTCTCTCTCTCCTCCGCTCCTCTCGTACTCGCACTCAAAAAACAGTCCACACTCTCCAAAACTTTCCCTACACACAAAACACAAAAAAAATCCAAATTTAGAGAGAGAAAGCCTCGAAAACTGCAACACCAAAACTAGAAGAACAAGAAGAAGAAAGTGAACAGTTTTCACTCATCACTTCTATCTGCTTCTCTGCATTATCAAAATATACTTCATCATCTCCCACAAGGTCACCAAGTAAGTCCATTTTTCATTTTTTACTGTAATTTTCTGTGAACTCTCCCATATAATCTGCTCTCATTTGTGTGATGTGAAAATGTGGGAAAACAGATTAAAAAAATCCCATTTTTTTAGTGCATTTTTCAGCATTTTATTTTGTGATGTTTAATGGGTTTTCTGTTTTCAAATTGGGTTTCTCTTTCTTTTTATTTTCCCACATTTTCTAGGCAACAAAACAGGGTTTAACATTTTCTAGGCAGCCAAACAGAGTTTTTTTTTATTTTACTGGGTTTTTTTTTTTTAAATTTATTTTTGTAGAGTCTGAAGGGTAATGATGTTTCTTTTTAACTTCTTTCGGATGAAATATGAGCATAAAAAGAAGCTCCTCTGCTGAGTGATACAACACAATGCAGCAGCTTCTCTTTTTCTTGCTGAAGTGCTTCAACATTTGCGGGCTTTTCTTTGTCTTTTTCCGGCTTCAAAAAAGCAAAATCGAATCTCAAAAAGTTGTTCTATACAATCAAGTTTTCAACTTTCGCTTTTCCTCGTCAATTTTATTTAGCTGCATTACTTGCTTTTTCTGCAGATTCTGATTCCATATTTTTATTTTATAGTTGTGGGTTGGGTTTATGTTGTCTTTAGATCTGTTTGTTTCTCGGGAAAAAATGATACACTTCCGAGAAAATAGTGTTTTCTTAAAAAATCAAGAGACAACCTTGGGTCCAACTTCAGTGGTACGTACTATTGAATGACTAAGATTCATTTGGGGCCATTGCAAATTAATCTGAACCATTCAATAGTCATACCATTGAATGGTACGTACCACTCAAGATTTTTCCGACAACCTTTGAGAAAAGAAAACTATTTTTGTGTTCACCAACTTCAAATTAGTCCCCTCATTTCTCGGCAGAACTGGAGGATGCAACCTCTTTTTCCTTTCTCTGGAATCCGAAACTACCCTTGTTCCGAAACAAAATTAACAAATGCTCATTGTGAGGATTAGGGGTATTTCTGTAATCATGATTGGGTAGCTGTGCTTACAATGATAGATCATGAGCATGATTAGAAACCTGTGGGACTTGGTACAGGATTTTTTTTTTTAATAACGAGCGATATTACTACTATACCCTACACGGAAGGAGAGGAGGAGGAAGGTTTGAACCCGAAACTATGTAGCGGGTTGAAGGCAATCCACCGCTTGCAACTTGGTACCAAGCATTTAATTGGTTTTTGAGATGCTATTTTTTTGTCCTTTTCGGGTTGGAATAAAATGGTTGGTTTGAATTTATAGTTGGCACATCTTTGCCATAATGTCTTTCTGTGGGAATGATAAGAAGCGCATGTCCCTCATGAAACCAATTTATTTGTTTGAACATTTAAAACATTGGATTCCCTCGTCCCCCCGGCTTGTGATCTCGTTTCTACTGTTTCAGGTCTTGGTAGGTCGAGGGCATTCAAGTAGCGAAGCATAAATCAGTTCCGTCTTGTTCGCAACTTTTGCTGCCAGAAAAGGCAGTCGCATCATGCAGACCCCTAAAGCAAGGTAACTTTCACTTGCCCTTTTATGTGATTGGCATCGTGTTCTCCTCTTCAAAAGCTTGTTCGCGTGTTTGCTTGTTCGAATGAAGCGTTGTCTTGTTTTTTGAGGTATAATGCTGTATGCTGAAACACTCATACCCTGATAAATCGATGTTGTTGTTCGCTTAACGCTTAACATCTAGTTTAGGGTTTGTCTTATTTCTGTGTAATATCATACTTGTTGTTGTATCATGTGTTTCATTTGCATTTACCAATGTATTCGTGACGCTTCCACCGCTGACAATAGTGGACCAGTTCTGTGGTAAGGTCCTTGGTAGCGATATCTGTCTATCTGCATCATCAAAAAGATTTGGCAACTTGTTATCTCCTTCCTTTGAGGTAATTCTGGGGCAGCCTCGTGGCAGCTATACTGCAGCATTCAGGACCCACTGGAGCTATCGAAGGAGCGTAAAGGGCTCCCCTTGGACTAGTTAACCGACTTTAGTTGCATAAACTCCTCCGCGCATTAGATTAAGGATTTATTTATTGTGCAATATGTTTTTATGCTGTCGTAGATTTTCGTTCAACATGGGAAAGCAATTTTATCATTACTTGCTATCAGTATCATTATTTAAAACATCTTAGCTGATGGAGAAAAATTATGTCACTATGTTGCATTTATTTGTAATCAATGGGAAAACTCAGAATTAAACTTTCTTGGTAGCCAATAAATCTCATCACGAAATTTTGTAATTTTTCGCATCATTCTGTGTCGTCTCTGGTATCTTTCTATTGCTGTAGGTCATTGCAGGAAAAGTTTTCTATACAGTTCAAAGAAGAGTGGCAACAAAGTTTATGTGGTTTTTTTTTGTCTTTGTTCGCGTGAATTGTTCCGTGTTATGTGGGATTATTACTTAAGGACGTTGGCATTTGCCGATTTCAATAATTAGGATTCTCAAACTTTGAGATTGATTTGTTTTAATGGAAAAGATAGAATGTAAGTTTTTGCTGTAATTCAAACTGGATAGAATATAGAATTAAAATGTCTCGAAGCCAGAAAAAGAAAGGAAGTTATAACTATGATATATTTGTTGGACAACTGACAGAAATTCCGGACTGCTTTCATAGGTTCTGAAGCTGAGAATTCCTGTTGCCTATTTGATTCCTAGAAACTTTTGATTGTTGTTATTTGACGGATTTTTAAATTTTTTATCAGAAGTGGCTCCTCTGAAGTGCCTCAAAGGGTCTCTCCTCCTCAAAGGGTCTCTCCTTCCCAAAAGGTCTCCCCTCGAGTTGTTCGCCAACTCAGGCCAACTGCATTGGAGACTACTGATTCTGCATCTGCATCAAGTCAAGCTAAAAGAGCAACTAAAGACAGAAGCCCAAAAGTCACTGAGCGGCGGTCACCCAGAAGTCCATTGGTTGAGGTACTTTTGAAAAACTCCACGAGTCCCTTCTGCTCTTTCACAATCTATAGAATGCTGTATAACCACTGGAGTGTACAGTGTGGATAGTCTAAACAGTAAACCCTGGGTGGAAATTTTTTTTCCATCTTAAAATTATCTGACACAATTCGACACAGTATCTTGGTCGTAGTTTTCTTTATCTTGTCTTCCAAAAATTACCGTCAATTGGGTGCATTTTTCTGGCAGTGGTGGGATTTGCATGTAAAAGTGCTTGTATTGTCTACTTCTTTCCCGATATAGAGAAAATTCTAAAACTTCATCTCTGTTCTTGACTCAGAAGAAGGGCCCAAGTAGAATATCTGAATTGGAATCTCAGATTTCTCAGCTCCAAGAGGATCTGAAGAAAGCAAAGAACCAGCTGCAATCATCTGAATCATGCAAGAAGCAAGCTCAGCTAGATGCCGAGGAGTCCAAGAAGCAAGTACTCGCCTTGTCCTCGAAGCTCGAAGAATCCCAGCTGCTGCTTCCGGAGCTTTCTGTTTCTGAGGAAGCTCGTGTTATCAAGCTCCACAAGATCTCACAAGAAAGAGATCAAGCGTGGCAGTCTGAGCTTGAGGCTGTGCAGAAGCAGCACTCAGTTGACTCAGCTGCCTTGGCATCCGCCGTTGATGAGATTGAGAGGCTTAAGGCACAGCTTGAAGCGGTAGGTGCATCTGAGGCTGATCAGACAAAGCATGCAGAAACAACAAACGCCGAGCTCCAAAGCTTGAAAGAAAACTTGGCAGAAACTCTTTCTCTTGTGGAGAACATGAAAACACAATTAAAGGACTGTAAGGAATCCGAAGCTCAAGCACAAGCAATGGTTAGTGAAACCCTACTGCAGCTGGAGTCCGCGAGAACAACAATGGAGGCACTCAGGTTAGATGGCACGAAATCGACAGAAGCTTACAAGTCCATTGCTTCAGAGTTAGATCAGTCAAAGGCGCGTGTAATTTTACTAGAAGAACTTGTTAGCAAGCTCAAGGCTGACCTGATTAATGCAAGCTGCAACGTTTCACAAAATCAGGCTGGTGACCATGGACTTTGGCAAAAATTTGGAGAAAAGCAAGAGACTACGGAGTCAAACCAGACTGAGGCAGAACTTCATGACTTGAAGTCTGAAGTGGCACGGCTGAGATCTACTCTAGAAACTGCTGAGACCAAATACCACGAAGAACAAATTCAGAGCACCGTGCAGCTAAGAAGTGCTCATGAACTGGTGGAGCAGATAAAATCTACATCTAGTCAGAGAGAAGGGGAACTGGAGGCGTTACTGACGAAAACCAAAGCTGAAATTGAAGAGTTGAAGGCCCACTTGATGGATAAGGAAACTGAATTACAATGCATTACAGAGGAGAACGAGGGGCTCAGTTCGAAGCTTGCGAAGAGCCTGTCATGCCAGAGAGAGTATGAACTGGAAAAGGAATTGAAAGACCTAAAAGGGCATGTTACTGATTTAAAGGCTCATTTGATGGATAAAGAAACAGAATTGCAGAGTATTTCAGAAGAGAATGAAACGTTGAGATTGGAAATCAACAAAAGCCAAAGTAAAGTGAACGATGAGGTAGAGGCAGAAGTAGAGGCAGCAAGGTGTGCAGAACGAGAGGCTCTCGTGAAGCTTGGCATTGTGATGGAGGAGGCAGACAAGAGCAGCAAGAAAGTAGCAAGGGTGGCTGAACAACTTGAGGCAGCACAGGCAGCCAACACAGAGATGGAGGCGGAACTAAGAAGGTTAAAGGTGCAGTCCGACCAGTGGAGGAAGGCAGCGGAGGCAGCTGCAACCATGCTTTCATCAGGAAATAACGGTAAGCTGATGGAGAGAACTGGATCATTGGACAGCAGCTATAATCATGTCACCGGGAAGTTTGGCTCGCCTGACTCTGAAGATATGGATGATGATTTACTGAAGAAGAAAAACGGGAACATGCTAAAGAAGATTGGGGTCTTTTGGAAGAAGCCACAGAAATAAAAATGCTCCTGGGCAGGTTGATAACTTGATACATCCATCAACTATGTGGGATTTGCATCCTTGCAAGTATTGTTCCTCCTCGTCTTTCCTAACTACCTTTATGTGTTTCTTCTGACAGATATATGGTTTTCGGGGTACGGCTAATCTGGTTTGTTTTAAAGTTGGCAATCTACTTAGCTTCCATTACTGGTGCAGTGGCTGCAATGCAGAAATATTTTGGTTCATTTTCCTTTTACCCCGGAGTATTAAAATGATGAATTTTGCTGTGTTATTCGAATATTGAGCTTTGCTGCCATGAGTGATGGAAGGTATATGTACGTATTGGTTAAGGACAAGATTTACTGTTATGTGAGACAATATTTACTTAAGTAAAATATCTGGGTTAGTTGTACTGCTATTTTCTATCCTTATTGAGCTTCTGTTTGCTTAGTTCCTCAGTGTTAATTGTTGAATGCAGAGATTTCTGTTTGTAATTATCTGAGTTTGCCCAATTAGAAAAGAACCCAACTTCCTACCAATACGAATATACTATGCCTCGAGTTTTAAGCTTCCCACGTGGCATTCAACATTTTAATTTGGGACACCGTCACCATATTTTAATTACATATGATATTATCAACACTAAGACGTGGGAGAGTGGGCTAAGTCTCATAATGAGCTACAATAATAATTTGGTTCGAATTTGCTTTTGACGAGAATTGAACCTTATGCTCATTATTTACAAGTGAAGAAGAATATTATTAGACCGTTGTGCTAAAGTACCATAAATATTTAGAGACCCTGGAGCTAATATAAGTGGTTATTTTATTTCATAAAATTAAAAAAAATAAAATTGGGACTCACTAAATTCCTAAACTAAACCAAAATACTAAGAATTCTAAGATTAAATTGCAACCTCTTGATAGTTGGTATTGAATGTCCCGTCAGTATTACTCCGGCAATTTAAAAACTAGAGGTAACAATTATTTAAAAACTAGAGGCAGCGTGCCTTTTATTTAAGATTCATCTCCCATAACTTGTGTTCATGATTATTTTGGACATTTACACATAAAGAATATCATTCAACTTTACCATAGATTGGAGGGTCCTCAGTGATTCTATATTTTTGAGCCATCTTCACTTCAAAACACAGAGAAGTTTTTTGAATGGCAAACCCTCATATCATTGTAAACGAGATCAACCCCTTTTTGTATTTTTTAAGAAACTGTTGAATTATTTTTGTCAAATGCAGCACATGACTTATTTTGGATAGAAAACTTAACAGAGTTAGAGTGAAATGACAAATTAATGATTTCGGAAAGTTTGTATGACAAATTGAAAAAAGTGTATAAGTTCATATGACATTTCAAATTGAAAAAAAATGTACAAGTTCATATAACATTTCAAAAATATTTCCCCCTCTTAAATCTGAAACACAATATTTGTGATCGAAAATCCTTTATAATGAGATATTTACAGTAAGATAAGGGTTTTATGCATTTTCAATTTTTGTTGATTCAATTTTTTTTTATTCTGATCGGAAAATACTCGGCTTCTTACATGTAAGAACTCATTGTCATTGATTTTACAAATAAATTACAATTTGACATATGCCTATAAACTCTCTTGAAAAAGCTCATAATCCAAGCTGAGGGAAGGGATTGCCAGCTCGGGTGTACAGGTGGGAGCGGATGACGTATGCTCAGACAAAAAACCTAAGAACAAATGGGAAAGGGCTTATAACACAGTGGGCCTTCTTTTAGGTTCATTATGAATCGGCCCATTATAATTATAAACTTTATAGAAAAATTTGTAAGCCCAACGAGAAGGCGTATATTTAAGCAAGCGCGATAAGCCCCTAGGGTTTCTCATTGCTGTTAGCGACCTTGAAGCTCTTCTTCCTCCTGCGGCTCCAAATCTCTCCCTGCAAATCGCCCAGTCTCTTCTTGTTCCGTCGCCATGGGGTAAGCTTCCACTTCCTTCTTCCATTCAATCCACTCTTCGCTCTCTGTTTGTTTACTCAGAAACTATTTTCTCGATTCAATTTCTCGCGTAAAATCTGCTTTGAATCTCTGTAAATTTTAGTTAGACAAAGTAGATTATTGAGAGGATTACTCGGATTGTAATATTTAATGGAAATTATTACGAACCTGTTTGGATCCGAGTATCGACTGCATACGTTCACACTGCTAGGATGATTTCGATTGGTTAAGTTCTTGATGTTCATTTATTTAGATGGAGACTTGTCATGGGATATGGTTTATAAGTTGGGAGGACGACCTTTTTTTCATGGGGTTTTTCCAGGAAATGTTTTGTTGATAAATAAAGATGGAAGTTCAGTCAGGAAGATTTGTTCAGAAATATTTTATTTTTATGATGTATGCGTAAACTTTTTATCGAAAGATTTTCAGTTGAATGTATTTATCGAAATATGGAACTTGGGCATTGATATACATGTGTCCCACTACAAATTGTCTTAACAACTTTTGTATTCAGTTCGCTTGAATTTGTGCCTGGATACCATCACTCGATGGCTATTAGATTGCAAGAAAACAATTGAGCATATTGTACATTAATCATGTGAAGTGGCTTTTGATTGGATGTGATCGTTATAGATTCTAAGTTTTAGGATAAAAATGCCTTAGCCCTGATGCCAAATTTTTACAGGAAGACACGTGGAATGGGAGCAGCTCGCAAGCTGAAGACCCACCGTAGGAACCAAAGGTGGGCTGACAAGTCTTACAAGAAGTCCCATCTTGGAAATGAGTGGAAGAAGCCATTTTCTGGATCTTCCCACGCAAAGGGCATTGTTCTTGAGAAAATGTAAGGAAAATTTAGCTAGATGCCTTTTCCTTCAAAAATGTTAACCAATCCTTTTTAGACATGGTTCTAACAATACTTGGATGGTAACGTATGCAGTGGTATTGAAGCCAAGCAGCCTAACTCTGCCATTAGAAAGTGTGCTCGAGTTCAGCTTATTAAGAACGGAAAGAAGATTGCTGCCTTTGTGCCAAATGATGGTTGCTTGAACTACATTGAAGAGAATGTGAGTATAGTGGCGAAAAGTGTTCCAATCATTTGGATTTTGTATTTAAATCAACTCAGTCTTTTAGTTGTTTCTTATCGTTGTACTGATTATTGTGGCCACTTGCAGGACGAGGTTCTTATTGCTGGATTTGGTCGTAAGGGTCATGCTGTTGGTGATATTCCCGGAGTTAGGTTCAAGGTCGTGAAGGTTTCTGGTGTGTCACTTCTTGCCCTCTTCAAGGAGAAGAAGGAGAAGCCAAGATCTTAAATTTCTTATAAAATGTTTCATCTGTTGTGCTACTTTGACATTTTGATTTAGAGACGATTTTGTCAGCATTTATGCCCTTTTTGTTTCCCTTTTCTCCTGCTCCCTTACTCTATGTTCGGATGCTTATGTTTTTAATGATCGAAAATTCTGTGGCTAAATATAATATTTTCTTCGTAGTGAATTGTTTGCTTTCACCATGCTTGTTCTCTTGATCGTTGTCATGTTCCATTCAGATTCAGTTTGCTTTTTATCGGGTTTTAGCGAAATTTTCTATTTGTTTTGTATTGTATTTTTTATTTTTAAATTCTCTTTTTTCGCCAAGCAACTCATAACTCATTTGTGTTTTACCTTGTGGATTTGGTATTGCTGGAGTTTGTTGGTTTCTATCAATCTTTTAGTATTTTGCTTGGTCTCTGACCGGCAATTTGCTGGTTTCCTCCTCTCCCCCAGATGTTTTAGCGTCAAAGTATTCTCTAAATAACAGCATCATGGTTTCTCCTCCGCTCCGCAAGAACGGTTAAAATACTCGGAATACCGAGTGCTCCAGAGTACCCAGTATTCTCTTACTTCTCTCTAAAACTCTCTCTCTCTCTCTGAGTGTTCGATTTCTGTTCTTCCTGGAATCATAGGGTAACCTCTGAGATCTTGATTTACTACTTCAATATTTTCCGTATGTCATGTCCCTCGTACCTTTGTAGTTGTCAGGTTGATCAAAAAAGCACTCGCTAGCTCCTTTGTTATTTCCTTACTATTCAAGAATCTGCTCTGCCTGCCTGTGGTGGACTCAACTTCGGCCAACCAATTGGGCCGAGAAAAGGCCCAGTATTGATGTGAAAGTCCCATTCCGTCTGTTTTCTCAGCTCTCAATCCCCTATCAACCCATTGTGTTTGTGCGTGTGACTAGAGTTTCTCAATTCGATATTGACCATTGATCCAAACATTGGCATAGAAAGAAGGTACGCTCTTGCTCCAAGATCCAGCCCAACAGCTCGGCTTAAGTCGTCATACCGGCTTACTCTTTCATCCTGGCTCCGTCACTGAATCGGACTTATATATTCGGTATTGTTTATGTGTGTACTAAACCTCTCAATGTGCCTAACATATATTCATCCTGGCTTCTGCCCAACTTACTTTGTCATCCTCGCTCCGCCCAGGTAGATAACTCTGTTTATATAATAGCTAGGGTTAAGTGGAAGTTCATCCTAATATGTGCAATAAGCCTCTCAATCTGCCTAACAAAGTTAACAACTATAAATATTGAAATGGATAAGCTTGTCAAGATGCAAGCTTATGCAGCCCCGATCAGCAACTATTATTGGCACTCCAATACATTAAACTCCAACCTAATTTGCTTATTATTTGATGTTTACAGAAATGTAATTGCAACTCTAAAAAAGTCATCTTGCACTTCTTCAATGTGAACAATATAACGGTATTCATTTTATATCAGCATCGGTAATTTAGTATAACGGTATATCTAACAAATCTACTTTTACAAAAAAATGCCATAGCTAACTTTTCAAAAGTGAGTTTTTTTTTTTTTTTAGTTTAAAAGTGAAACATAATTTATCACAGTTTAATGTAGATATCCTATCGTTTGTCAAAAAATAAGAAAGAAAAACATAATTTATCATGGATGTCTTGGTAATATGTTTTTCTCTTATATCGGAATGTTTTGGCAATATGTTTTTCTATCTCTTATAGGAAAAGGGAAAATTTCAAAACACCTTAGAGCAACCTGAAGCAAGAGAGTCCCTTGAGCACGCACAAGCCATATTTGGTAGGAGAGTCTAAAAGCACATTTTGGACATCTATTTTATCTTCTATTGAAGCTAACGCATCTGTCACAAAATTGACTTTATAGAAAAATATGTGATGTCCTGACAATATATTGTGTATTGTAAAACATTGAACGTTTTTTATCAATTGGAGGGGAAAAGTTTGAACTTTAGTTGTTAGATAGTATATACTATTTTGAGTGAATAAAATCATCCATGGTATTTGAGTTGAAATTTCGTATATAATTTGGGGGGAAAACAGTTTTCATACTTACAAAAGCAAGAGGATTTCGTTTTTCTTTTCCAATATTTTATCGATAGCCTTCACATATAATATGCAAATATTGGACAAATTTTGTAGGGCATGTTTGGCGATCGTGAATAACGACCCTTTGTCATTAATGAATCCTGTCACTTTCAGCAGGACACAATCCAAACATACCAAATCATATAAAATAAAATTCAAGTTGCTGGTTCTTCTCATCTTCTAATCTTAAAAAATTGAACCATTTGAAAATCTTGTCCCATTCCAATTCAAATGTCAGTCAATTTCCCCAAATAAATAAATTAATTAAATAATTAATAAACACATGTAAGGTCCCTTATTTTTTTAATGTAGAATTTATATTCTCAAAATGTCTCCTCACGTGTAACGAATTTTTAAGAATAATACATGGACAACACAAATCGGATGACGTGGACCTGCTCTGATACTAAGAAAGTTTAAGTTCCACCATAAAACCAATTAACAATATGAAAAATATTCTAGTTACTTATAAGTACATGCAATATCCCTCATTTCTCCATGTAAAATTCATAATTTCGACAAAACTATATACTAGAATAAAAACCAGACACAAGTCACACACAACTGCCCTATGAAATTTTCAAATAGATGCTGCTGTGCAGACTTATTCTCTCACGCCCAAATCCTAACTTGGATTTGGTATGCAATAAGAGAGATAAAAAATGGACAAAGAAAATGGTGTTTCATGCAGTCATGCTTCACTGAAATTTGTACTGCTTGGGGAGAAGAGAAACCCTATCAAGTTTCAATTAGAATATAATTAGTGTATTCCTAGGTAATTTAATAATAATCCGAGATTAAAATATTCCAAGAATATCTACCTGAAAATAAGATATAATCATAGCAGAATATGTTGAAAACTCCACTCACTCCAAATCCAAAGCCTGCTGCTGCAACAACTTTGGCATTTACATCAGTCAGAGAGTTCAGACTGCACAATCCATGAAACATCACTCTCTCTCTCCTCTCTCTTCCCTTTTCTTTGATATGGAAATGAAAGAATGATCCTTTGGCAACCTTGCAAGTTTCTTCCCTTTTCTTTGATATGGAAATGAAAGAATGATCCTTTGGCAACCTTGCAAGTTTCTTGACAAATTGAGAGATTCTCTGTCGCAACCAAAATATATTTTTAGTAGCGTAATGTAATTGTATTAGAGTATTCAGCATAAAAAATGTTTGTTTGTCTTAAATAATAATTCATTCGTCCAATAAATGTTAGTATGGTGATAAATTGATGACAAGAAATATCTCATTTTAGAGTATGGTGATGAATTGGTGACAAGAAGTATCTCTCACTAAAATGAGATTTCATTAGTTTATCAACCAATAAAAGGTAGATGGAAAAACAAAAGATATATAACTTAATACAAAACTTAAAGCACTAAAACTGACATTTAAGTCTGATAATTAAGTGAACAAATTAAATTAAAACCTATGCTTTTCTCTTAATTTTTGTTTCTTGCTGATCACCAACACACTAATTAAAAAAACCTAGCTGCTCAAGGGTTTTGTTACACTAGGGGAGTAGTGTGGAGAAGTCCATGCTGCCAAGATGAAGCAATACCATTCCAGCTCTCTCTTCCTGAATCATACTCATGATTCCCATTCCCCACCATGTTTGAATGATGATCTCCACCGTTCATCTGCCATGGAAACCCCCACAAAACTCTGTTGCTGCTCTCACTTTGAGCATTGAACAGTTCTTGCTTCATTGTTGTAACCGTCACTGCTGTGGTGGTTGAGTTGGTGGTGGCTTCTTCAAATGGGTGGTGGATTCCCATTCCTCCACCACAATCTTCCACCTCACCCAAATTCCCATTCCCAAACCCATAGTTATACAAGTTCTGGAAATTACCATTGTGGGTCTCAAGATACCCAGTCCTGAGTGCATCAAGAAATCCAGGAGCTGAATTAGGGTTTCCAAGAATGTTATGATCAGGGGCATTGGTGGGATTTCCCAAGAGAGAAATGTGGTCATGGTCATCAAACCCTAACTGCCCACCACATGACTGCTGCCTTTGGAGCCTAGCAAATGCAAGGGTGAGGTCATTTGAGTCATAACCTAAGGCTGGGAGTGGGTTGGAATTGGGTGTGAGCGGTTGGTCCTGAGCTCGCTTCGCCGCCGACGAGGATCTCTTGTTCTTCCTGCACCCTCCACCCACAGGAACATTCCTCAGGGTGCCACCTTTGGTCCAGTACCTTCTGCAGGACTTGCAGAAGTACCTGGGCTGAGAGAGGCTGTAGTTGTTGTAGTAACAGAATTTTGTGTTTGTGGAGTCACATCTTGGGCACTTTAGGGCTTGTTCTGGCTGAGGCCTTGGCTTCCTGTCTTGCTGCGGCTGTTGGGATTTTGAGCAGACCAGCATGTCCAGTGAATGAGCTGACATTTCCTGAATTATTGATGGTAATTTCAAAAAAATTAGAAAAATTGAGAATTTAAAGGACAATTACATGTGTCAAGACATGAAGGAATAGTGTACCAGATAGATATATTCTAAGCTTTGCTTTGAAGTTACATATGTGTTGCATTCACATGTATTGTGCAGGCAAACGTGTATGATGATGACATGACGCGTAACGGTTTTAGACGGTGAATCTGAATTACACCTTCAAATAACTCGAGTTGTCCAAATTGAGAGTATGAACTCATAGCATGTCATAGAAGTGAATGTAATTATTAACAATTTAACAGCAACATAACTTCATGTTTGCTTGCCTTTTAAGTTTACTCTTTGACCAACAAGAAAATTAACAAACAATTTCATGTTTCCGATCAACAATGGAAATTCATTCCAGAAGAAAGAAAAAAAAAATCAACTGTCAAAAACAGAAACCGACTCGTGTATTTAATTTTTAATTCGAATAGAAAACGCGTTATTAATTGTGCCCACTCAAGGACAAATTAAAGAAGAAGAAGAAGAAGAAACATCATTCTTAAATAACATAAGACACAACTCAAAGATCAATTTTTCTTTTTCTGGAAACTTTAAGAACTACTCCAAATTTAAGAATTGTACCCAAAACCCAACAGAATAATCAGCTACCCTCAGAACAATCAAGGTAAATTAAATTAATTTAAAAGAGAAAAAGTAATTTAAGTGAAAATTTTAAGAAACACAACAAAAAAGAAAGCAGCTTCTGAGAATTCTGATGATATATCCTACCTGGTGTTGTTGTTGTTGTCCACTTGAAGGATCCATTAGTTCATGCAATCAATCAAACACTCCTCAATTTGCAAGAAGAAAACTGTTTTTTTAGAGAGAGAAAGAAAGAGAGAGAGAGTTTCTTTTGGTTTTAGGCAGAGAGGATTCACATGCAGAGTGAGGTAATAGAGAAGCTCAAGTCACACCCCCACCTCTCCAATCCAATATATAACAAAGCAAACCCAATCTTTAGAGAGAGAGAGAGAGAGAGATGGGGTTTTGATCCCGTACAAGAAGGGAGATGATCGATGAGGTTGGATTTTGATTTGGCTTGCACGCAGAGAAAGTGTGTGTTTTGTGTATGTGGGTGTGTTAAGAAAATCCGAGTCCCACCTTCTGTGCTCTGCAACGGTTTCATATATAATGAGGCCACCACACCCCACACTCTCTCCGCTGCGCCAGCCCCCACTTAGCTTTAGCTGCTATTCCCATCCCCATTCTCCTGTGGGTCCCACTCTCGCGTGGATGCAACTATTTTGCGGGCCCCCACTCCCACTACTTCTACCATTTCCCCATTTTTCTTACTAACAGCACCCCCATCCCCCCCCCCCCGTCATATCGTATATCCACCGCTCACCCCCATTTCGTCGCCTCCTTCTCGAACTCGTCACTCGTTTCCCTGCAGACTGCTGCTTCACAATCCTCGTGTTCCAAAAACGCATCAAAATTACATAAAACAAATATTAAAACTAAAAATTGTTAAAAACAGAGATTTTCGGTAGGTGATTTTGGAGTGTACTGGTGAAGGGTTGGCCCCACAGAACAATGATATACTTTTTTTTATTAAACATTTTTTTACATTAACAATGACTTATAAAATACGTGATTCATCGTTATTCAAGTATTTTAGTATGTGTAAATTACTCATAGTACGGTGTTATATTATTGAATCCAAACTGTTTTTATAATATAATATTACATTATTGAATTAAACGTCTCATAACAGTAAAACCAATTATAGTGAATGGTTGTTTGTTTCTGTTGTTTATTTACTGTGGTTGTCTTCGTTGAAGGTTCTTATGATGTGGACTGTATGATGATGGTTGGGACAGGCCGGCAGGAGGGAACACTTGTGATTGTGACACAGACGGAGAGAGAGTGAGATCTCCATTTTTCTTTTCTTTTCTTTTTATATTTATGGTCAATTTTTCTTTTCTTTTCTTTTGTCATAGCTAGCTACCTAGAGAGTCTTTAAATAAAATTAAAAAAAAAAAAAAAAAAAAAAAGAAATGACTAGCTAGAATTTTGCATTTTTTGGTTGGTCTTGTGCTAGTTGTGGTCCAATCTATGTGAAAACATTTTGTGACGAGTCCTAATCAACCCTAAAAAGCAAAACCACTATAATTAACCACCATTATTTTGTACCCACTGTACTTGTTTTACGGCTGGTTTGGCATGTGTATTTATGTCTAATTGTAAGGCAATTATTTGTACTTTGCTTAGTCTGTGTGTAACCTAGTTTGACAACCATTGATTAATGTGTGTACTTTGCTTAATACAACTCTAATGTCATTAACTCGGTATTATTATGTGCATTGAATGAAAACTTAATGAAGAAAAATAATATTGATGAGTGGTGGATTGACCAGGTGGATATGGTCTTTATCTTTATCCCACTACATCTGGCGTTTAAACTATTCCCCTCTCTAGTGTAGTTTTAAGTAGATATATAACTTGGAATTAAAAACACAGAATTGATTCATGAATATCAAATAAAGACTCATTAGGCAGGACACTATGTAAGCCATGTATACGAGTTTGAGTTCTCTCCCAATATATTACAGTAGTTTAGAATACTCCATTGTTAAAATATATCGCATTTGTTATAGAACCCCTCTTCTTGGTTCTTGGTTCCTAATGTTGTTTGGTCAAGCATAAATTTTGTCCATGTAACCTTAACATTTCTATTATAATAAGGTTGGACAACATGTTTGGGCATGTTTTAGTTACAAAACACATGTTATGGCATGTGGTTTTGTAACACTAGTGCAACAACACATATAAAATCTTTCCGGGCAAATCGGGTCTTATATGTCAACATGTTAAGCTTATCCAATAGTTCATAAATATATCAAGATGAAATCGTATCATGAAATGTCAACATGTTAAGCTTATCCAATAGTTCATAAATATATCAAGATGAAATTGTATCATGAAAAATGTTTGTTGTTGATCAAATCAAAGTGATCAATGATTCATATTGACAGTCTATAAAATTATCTAATTCATGCACCGTTGTTCGATTAAACAACTTCAGCCTGCAAAAGTGCAATATCGAGCCCAAATCAGATCAAACATCAGCTCAATAACCAAATATTGTCTTTTTGCTCTGCCCAAAATATTAAACAATGTAATTACCATCTATTTCTGTTGAAGAAAGTTCTTGATTTTTGCAGCATATCACCTCTAATTAGATGTGTTTGTGTGCTAACAATGACATGCTCACATAAAAGTATACAGTTTAATTTTCTTTCCATTTCCCAGTAAAGTATGAGACTTGCCTGTTTTCTTCAAATCAATGCCTCATTCTCGACGATTTAGATAGACTCGGTACACCGTGTCACTGTCACAGTGTTGTCTCGATTCAATATTATCATGTCATAGAAAGTGAAATTAACACGTAACATTATGTTATTAAACTGAACCACCAGCGCGATGGTGTACCTAATCTGAATGAAGTTGCTCTTCTCACTCTCACAAAACACCAAACAAATTCTTCTTTGTTTTGTAATTTTCTTGAATATTAAGCTTTATTAACATCAAAATCACACATGACTAAGGCATGTTTGGATGCCACGTAAGAAAATGAAATGTTATTTTGTCGTTTTTCACGGTCTAACAACTTCTTTCTTGCTCTAGAATTAAAGTCTAGCTAGCTAGAGACTAGAGTCATCATTCCTTAATGAAAATTATTAGCTCACTAATTGGCTTGTTTTATTAAACAAATTTAAATTAAGCACATCACTATCCCAATTTTGTTATCCACATGCAACCCACTTATGATTGTAGATCGATCATCCAATCAAGTGATGATCTAACGGTTGATATCCAGCCATCTTTACATGTGTTCAAATATTTTCCATAAATGGACCAAGATTCTTGGAGTAGCTAGCGGGAAACACAATGTTCCAACCAAGATTTCAAGTATTTTGCATGTTATAATCTGTCAGAAACAAAATAATAAACAAACAATGATTGAGACCACCAAGATTTATCTGTGGATCCTATGAAACAAATTTTTGGCTTTGGCTCCAAGAATCCATTCCAAGATAGAACATTAATTAGCATTTTTATAATCAATTATAGCCTAGGTAAATTAGGGTTGAATATAATTAATCCGATGGTAAAATTTTTGTTATACAAATAATGTTGAGAGAAAGGGAATCCAAACATAGGACATTGAGTTTATTGTGCATGAATAAATATTTTTGATAATCGATGATATAAGACTTTGAGTATATCGTATAATTAATTCAGCTATAAATTTGTTGTATTTGATTAAGATCGAAAATTATTGTGAATGCAAACAAAGATTTAGCAACCAAAAATGCAACGACTAAACATATCATACTATAAACAGGTCCATACTAATAAAAATCCATGAATTGTAAATTCTACTAAACCCTAGTTTGAATAATACAATTCACAAACAAGCATAGCACTTTTGGGGTGCAATTGCAAAACATTGTGGTGGGGTCAGGGAAGAGATGTGGGGCTAAATGGGAATGAAAACATCGGGATTGATCAGTCAAGTTAGTTGACTGGTCAAATGAAACGGTCAAAGAAAATGCTGAAGGGAGCAAAATTTAGGAAAAAAAGGTAAAGTGGGATGGGAAACTGTGCCTGCAGACAAAAATGATAAGATAGTAATAATATAGGAGGAGGAGTATGCATCTTGTGTGAAGAAAAGAATCTAGCTTGCATTCTCACTCTTGTAGAATCTTTTTGGACTTTTCGTTAATTTATTACACATTCACATCACGCCTAAAGACTTTATCTGTTCAAGAACAATTGGCAATGGATGTGTTTGAGTTATAGTTTTTAAATGGTGTGACTTTTAATTTTTTTAGTGATGATTTGTGATATTAATCGGTATTAGATTTGTTAAGTTCAACTTTTACGATTATGTTGTTTGGTTCTGCTACGGTGATTGTAAGTTTTATTGTTTGTTAGAGACTGTTAATGTCCTCTCCAAGTAATGGATTTATGTACGTTATCAACTAATATGGCTCACTCAACATCATTTTTGACGTATTTATATTCAACAATTCGAATGTTTTGCTTGACAACATTGATTTCTCAATTTGGCACCATATTATTCTCAACGCAAATTCTATTCAATGAAATTATGATTTACTTGACTCATCTTTGCCAAACGTTACCCCATTTATATTTTAATCTATGCAATATACAATTGACACCTGACATCTCGACTCAAAATTATGTTTTCTCACAACTAACGTGACTTAATTCATTGACGTCGTTTACCATGTAGGGAGTCAATTCACTTATTTCGATGAATGTTAAGCACTATAGTTTCCTAATTTTTTTGGTTGCATCTCTTTAAATTAAGGTTTCAAATCCTACAAACGTGAGAACATAATTACATTAACTAAAGCGGATGTGTTGCACCAGAGTTCAAATACCTCTTTCTAATTAGCAACAAGGTTTTTTGTAATCTTACTATAAAAAAAGAGTTTTTATCGTAAATGGTTCCTGAAATTAACATCTCATTATTTTGGTCCTTCAATTTGAAAATTGATTAATTTTGTTCCTAAAATTGAACGAACTCATCATCCGTATTTTTTTCCTCAATTTTACTACTTGGCGCTCGGCTAAGTGGGATAGCCGAGCCATTTCCTTTTATGCTACTGAGCCGGGCAAAACCAATAAAATAAAGAAAAGCAACAAATCTATTCACCGAGTATAAAGGAGAGAGAGGGATTCCCATTGTAGGAAGGAGGAGTTTATTAATTCCATTTTTCCGCTATTCCGGATTCCCGACCGATTTCGGCACTAGCAACTGAACTACCCTACGAGCAGCCAAAACAAAGAAAGACTGCTAACAGCCGAAATCTTCCTACTCGAACAAGAAGTCCTATAGTTTACAACTCTTCTTTATATAGAAATTCGACCTATTGCTCCGCATCCCCCCATCAGAAACGAAAAACAAAAATGCTTTGTATCTTAGTCTCTGCCGTGCAATTTTGTTAGAGTGTGGACGTGGCACACATAGAGTCCACACAATCAATAATAAGATGTCACATAGATAATAAAAAAATCGTCAGTTCAGTAGTTTTTAATTTTTAAATATTAGTAAACATTGATTTTCTTTGTTTAATGAGTGATTTGGTGGTCCTCACATCATGCTACATCAACAATCTAACAAAATATTTAATGAAATTGGACGGCAGGAAATAAATTGATGACTTAACTTAATTTCAAGGATGAAATTGTTCGATTTTCAAATTGAGGGATCAAAATAATGAGTTAGGTTAATTTCAAAGATCATTTGTGATAAAAATCCTAAAAGTCAATGGAATGGAAGGTGAAGTGTGAACAAAGTAGAGGGTCATTGTTGGAAATTCCAGAAGCGGGTATAGAGAGCCGACTTAGCAAAGAAACAAGTAGGGTCGTCTGTGACTGATACGGTAGGCATAGGTGACATCCGCTGGATAATGTCCCGCTCCTTCTGATTCTCACACGTGGTATTAGCAATGCGGCTACGAGACAAATATTTCAGTTTACGGGAGTAGGCTACAGTGCTCACAAGCATTGGATGCTCACACTGATCTCACCGTTAAAAGGATGGAGGAGGGAGGAAGGAAGAGAGAGAGCGGGGGAGGAGGGTGAGATCGGTGTAAACATCCAATGCTTGCGAGCATTGTAGCCAATCCCCAGTTTACGAGGAAAGAACACTCCCTATGCCTCATCTGTCAAGTCCTACTAGGCCGCCTTATTAGTGGGCTTTGCCCATAGGCCCCACACTTCTCCTCTGATCTCAAGCAAAGGATAATTCTCCACTATTTCTTTTAGAATGGTTTTGTCTACACCTAAGTTTCTTCTCTAAACACTCTTGTTTCTCTAGACATTCAATTTATTTTCACACATTTTTTTAACGCCTAAAATAATTTGCTAACCTTCCAAGAATACCATTATTTTACTTTTTATGAATTAATTTTTTTCTTGACACTCATTTTTTATTTTCTTTAGACACTCATTTCTTTGTATTAATTATGAAGTTTTCTCTTCAATTTGGCAATTTTCGCTGATGGCATAATTCTTTGTTCTACATGTGATTGCATGGTTCTTTTATTTCATGAAAATTGAGCAGAGTTTCAGGGAAGTACGACAAAGTGAAGTTTAGATAAGTATGGTAAAGTGAAATTCAACAGTCGCTTGGTTACCGCATTACTTATTTTAAAACCCTATGGGTGTCTAAAGAAAGTATTTGTTTTCCTTTATAAATCATTAAGAACTTTGTGGTAATTTTATATATGGGTATAAGAGTATTTTTCTTTTAAATAAAATTAGTGGTGTCTAAAGACGAAACTTGGGTGTACAGAGAACCACTCTTTCTTTTATCAATATTTTTATTTTATTTTATTGGACATTAACCTATCTACACGAGCGGATAATTCAAGCTTATCATGTTTTGTCATGTGTTGGGCTTGCTTAGATGGCATAACGTAATTAGTCTCAGACTTTATTAATTTGACTTTCCAATCATGAGTAAGTTCTTTTTTTATGTATACCCACCAAAAGTTTTACATATAACAATAATCATAACCGTTCATTTTTTGAATTACGATTTAACGAACATCTATATAAAATATCAGTCAAACTGTAGATTGGTTAATTTTTTTTTGGCAAACATAGATCGGTTAATCCTCTTAATTGAACAAATAAATAATATTTGTAGTAATTAAATTTTTTGTAACCGTACATTTATTAGATACATCATACATTAATATTTAAGTGATCTAGAATTTGATCGTGACACAATGATACTTAAATGATGAATAAGAAAATGAACAATGCTATGAAAAATTTATCGATCACAATTTGGTGAATAAGAAAGTTGTCATTTTTGTTTCCAAATTCGAAAGATATTGCGACTCTAATTGATACTAAAAAGAGAGAGAATATATGAATTTGAGATGCAATGAGCGAAAGAATAAGGCCTCATCATCAAGACAATTTAACATGCAATTCGCAAAGATTATCTTTTTGGTTTTTTTAGGAAGAGAGAGATGAGGTTGGTTGGTTATTTGGCACGTGGGAATAACGATGGGAAGTCACGCGGGTCACGAGAACGGAACAGGTAGACGTCATCGTGGGGTGAATGGTTATGAGATCATGAGAGAGAGGATACGGTAACGGATTGGGTTTTGTCGGACTCGGGGAATGGGTCCGTTATGAAATATGTTACGGACGAAAGTCCAAATTTTGATCTAACTTACGAGGTTTTTGGCAACGTATAATTCAATACATGCATTTCATGATCTTATTTCAATCTTTGTGTATGCATCATGCATGTTGATAGAGCCATATCCATCCCCTCTCTCACAAAAAATTGACATGGTTAAAATGCACAAATCATCGATGTGTTACACGTATCATTGTTAATTATGCTGTAAATAATTTTTGAGTGACGTTTGTTAGTGTCAGTTCAGAATGAACTTTCCATTCAAATTTCCTAGAATTTAAACTAACTCATGCATTATTACC
The DNA here is from genome assembly GCA_018257905.1 of Gillenia trifoliata. Taxonomy (NCBI): domain Eukaryota; kingdom Viridiplantae; phylum Streptophyta; class Magnoliopsida; order Rosales; family Rosaceae; genus Gillenia; species Gillenia trifoliata. The sequence goes on along the minus strand of CM031081.1, from coordinate 26,410,124 downwards.
AGAGTAATTGACGTGATTTAATGCTCATATGTGTTTCAATAGCTAAGAATATTTGTAAAGATAAAATGACTTGATTGATAACTAGTTTATTGGAGCCTTATTCTTTTTGTAAGGATGTGAATGTAAAAGAGTCCTACATTGGTGAAAGAAGAAACATTGCAAGGGTTGGTTTTATGTTGGAATCTCAACTTGCATCATGGTATCAGAGCAGGTTGGCCCACGTATGAAACTTAACAAAACACATGTGCTCCATGTCACTCCATTCGTGTTGTTCACATGTTTGGCTTGAAAGTTCGCCACAAGTGAGAGGGTGTGTAAGGATGTGAAGGTAAAAAGTCTCACATCGGTGAAAAAAGAAACTTTGCAAATGGCTTATAAGAGGTTGAGCTACTCTCCATATTGCCAATTGGTTTTATGGTGGAACCCCAACTTTCTTCATGTGTGGATGTGAAGGTAAAAGAATCCCACATTGGTGAAAGGAAAAACATTGCAAGGGCTTATAAGAGGTTGGGCTACTCTCTATATTGCCATTTGATTTTATGGTGTAACCTTAATTTGTTTCACTTTTCATGCTCTATTATGCTCAAAGTACACCCCTACCATATCAAACATTTTTTTTATACAACGATATATTTACACTAAAGGGTGGAGGAAATAAATTGGTTGCGAACTCGTCATCCATGATAGACCTGGCAAATGGGTCGTGTTTGCCGTGTTCGTGTCATACCCGTTATCTTAAGGGATTGTGTCGTGTCAAACCCGTTATCTTAACGGGTTTAAAAACTCAAACCCAAACCTGACCCAGTTAAAAATAACAGGTTACCCAACCCGACCCGTTTCATCCATTAAGAACAATATATATTTTTTTCAATAAATAATCAAATGAAAAAAGTTGATACTAAATTAATAAAAACATTAGCATTTCGTTAAGTACTACATCTACATGCAATATATTACATCAAAATACATTTGTCTTTCAAATATTACATACCCAAAAAAAACTTAATGAAAACACATTAAAATGTTATTACAAAATAAACTTTGTAGAGTCTTTCTCAAAAGTAAGAACTTTGTCATCATATTCAAATCTTGCATGCTATTTGTTTGACAATAAAACCTTTCCATTTTTTCAACAATCATCAAGGGAAATTGTATTGGAACATTGGCGAGAGAGCCTGAGAGTGAGATAGGCGATGTGAATGATATGAGGAGATAGGCGATGTGAATGATATGAGGAGATAAACGAGTTTACGAGAGACAAAGAGAAAGCAGAGAGCAACCTAGGGTTTTTTTTTTACTATTTTAAATAACCAATCTAACCTTTCTCTTAACGGGTTGAAAAGGGTTGCCCGCGGGTAGACCTGAAACAACCCGTTATCTTAACGGATGCTTAACGAGTTTACCTGATAACAACCCGACTCGTTAAGCTCGAATAGTTTTGGTCTACTCTGAGTCTCCCAACTTCTTTCTTTCTATTTTCTGTGTCGAATTAACGGGTTGTGCATAAAATTGTCAGGTCTAATCCACGGGATATGATATCAAACATTGCATTTGAAAATTCCAACTCGAATAGTTTTGGTCTACTCCAAGTCTCCCAACTTCTTTCTTTCTATTTTCCTTCCCAATTTTCAAGTATTAAAATTCTCCATCAAGTTTTAAAGAATTTTTCACGTGATTGAATATAGTTCTTTCTTTAGACGACTTCATAAAGTAGGAGAAGACTACGGGCTAGTTTGGCAAATATTTTTAAATGATTGAAAGCGCTTTTAGAAAAAATATTTTTGGAACCAATTCTTAGTAAAAATGCAAATTAATCCTGAAAAAACACTTGAAGTGCTTTTGGAACCCAAAAATATTTTTTCTAAAAGTGCTTTCAATAAGTTAAAAGCACTTACCAAACGAGCCCTACAACACTTAAGCATGGCAATACCCTAGAAATTTGAGAGAACTAATAAAAAGGCCCTCACAACATTTTTTTTAATGAAAAACATTTGGACAAATTTTTTTTATTTTTAAGGACATTTTTTGTATTATAAGAACAAAAAAACAAAAAGAGAGTCGCACCTTAATTATGAGTTTTGAATTAAAAAAAATGTCTTTAATAATAAATAAAGTGTCCTTAATAATAAAAAAGGTGCCCTTAATGATAAAAAAAAAGTTGTCTAAGAGTTTTTGATTAAAAAGTTTTGTGAGGGGCTTTTTATTAATTTTCTATAAACGTTTTTTGGTGTGCTCAAAACAAAAGTTGGTATATCATGTGTTATAATATAAGTGGAGAGAGTATATATTTTTCAATGTCCTTCACTGATATTATAACATGTAGTATAATGACTTGTGTTTCGAGTACATTAAAAAATCTCTCTTCTAAAGAGAAGAAAGCCGAAACACGTTTAAGGAGTCTTTTCCACAACATCCCCGTTGATCTCAGACTTCACGAATATTTTGCTTGAGAGAAGTAAAAATCATCACTCCAGTTTTGTGAGAAACTTCTCACAGAATGTGCACTTTGCACAAATCTACTGCTGGATAAACAGTCGAAGGCACAAAAGAAAAGGAAGGGAGGATGAATTGTATCATTCTGCATTTTCGAATGCTATCAATCTCTATACTTTTTGTAGGTAAAATGAATATACATGATTTATAAGTAATTTTCGTATGAGACATTAGAGAAAAGTAATAAATAAGCGTTCATTGATGAGCAAAAATCGGTTGAATTCCGAAGTCATTTGGCCATATTCAATTGTTATACGTTTACCCGTGCTAAATTGAGATCTTGCTAATAATCACACCAGAAGACAAAACCATAACGGGGCATGAGAGAATAAACAAGGCGTTGATTTTGCAGACTTTCGATTGGAGTTGTTGAAAAAAATCTCGCCTACTTATAACAGAAAAATCATTCTAACAGCCATGTTAGTCAGCGTTGGGTTGATAGACCACCACCCTCCCTGAGTCCTCGGTATATGTTTTGAACAAGGATAGTTTGCACTGTCCTCCGATATTAGCTTTTGTCTTGGATGATCTTAGTGGTTGTCTCTTTTTTGGTGGCTTGCTAATCCCTTTGATTTTTTTTTTCCTCTTTTGAATGAATACAACCCTTAGGTCATGTTTGGTAGGCCTCACTGGACTGGACTATGCTAAATAAGACTTTTAACGCATGTTTGGTAGGAAGCGGGACTAATTTAAGTGGGACTGTATAGTCCCCGTGCATAAAAAACCCCTCACTCGCTCACCTTCTATAGCGAGGTGAAGAAGGGTGTCGCTAAATAAGGACATCGCGAATTGGAGAGGCGAGTCCGACTGAAGCCAAGCTTCCATCTTCGTGCAATTCAACGATTCAACGCCACAAACAGGTAAACCTCTCTCTCGATTGATCTTTCTTTCTGTCTTTCTTCGTGTGTCCTTCATGTCCTTCGTGCGTCCTTTGAGAATTTTCGAAGAAGGAGTTGGGATCTCAAATCCTGTCATTGTAATTTGTCTTTCCCTCTTTGTTGTCTCCTTTTTTGTTTCAATTTTTCATTTGCAGTGGTTCTGTTTGGTTGTTGAGAAAATTCTAGAAATGGGTTATTTATAACCAAAACTGGAGAAATTGGGGATATGGTTGGACCCTTTTTGGGATTTGTTTGATTTGAATTGGGTTTTGATTGTTTTTGGTATCTGGGTTTGACTAAATGGAGCTGTGTGCTTGTTTGGTTGATGAGAAAATGTACAGAAGGAAGAGAAAGTTGCTTGCTTTGAAGGGTTTTTGCATAATTAATTAAAAATTAATAATCGACGTATGTAATGATGAATCGCTTACTTAAATGTTGAATCACATCAGAGATTTGAGAGGCAGTCTTGCAAGTATTTGCACCAACATCACTTCTGCCATTTAGGAATATACCGATTTGATTTGGGACTTGGGAAGCTGCAAACTCATTATTTCTGCTGCTGCTTTGCTTTGATTTGATGCTCTTGTTTCTCTATTTGTAGAATTAATTAATAGGGTAAATCTCACTTTACTGTCGTCAAGTATCGTGAAATTCACATTTTGCTACCCTTAGTTTTTTTCGTCTCAGTTTCATACCTAAAGTTTTATTTTTATGACACTTTCATACCTCTGTTAGTATTTCCGTCAAGTGCTCCGTTAAAGCATGACGTGGCACTTGACTATGCAGAAACGTGGCACTGTGGGCCCCACATGGACAATTAAAAAAGGCTAGTTCTCACTTTTCTACCCTCAAGTATTGTGAAATTCGCATTTTGCTACCCTTACTTTTTTTTCGTCTCACTTTCATACCTAAAGTTTGATTTTTCTGACACTTTTATACTTCCATTAGTATATCCATCAAGTGCTATGTTAATTGATGACGTGGCAAATCTGTGGCCCACCAAATTTATGCCACGTGGACAATAAACATTAAAAGTTAATTAATAAATAATAAATAATAAATAAAAGAAAAACATCTCTATTTTCTCTTTCCCCTTCCTCTTTGACTCCACTGGACATCCACCCCACCCATTCCACTTTAAGCATCCTCTGTACCAAACTCCTTTTTTTATGTTTGATTTGAATTTGGTAACCCGTGGAGTTGGTTGTTTGGAGAATGAGAGTTTTTTTTCTTCTTTATTGTTTTATTATTATTTTTCTTTAGTTTTTTAATAATTTTATATTTTTTAGCAGGCCAAAGTCCTACCATGTCATCCGTTAATAAACTAAGGGACGTATAAAACTGTCAAGAAAATTAAACTTAAGGTATGAAAATGAGACAAAAAAAGTAAGTGTAGCAAATTGTGAATTACCCTATTTAACGGAGCACTTGATGGATAAACTAATGGAAGTATAAAAGTGTCAGAAAAAATCAAACTTTAGGTATGAAAGTGAGACGAAAAAAAACTAAGGGTAGTAAAGTGCAAATTTTACGATACTTGAGGGTAGTAAAGTGAGAATTAGCCTTTTTTAATTGTCCATGTGGGGCCCACAATACCACATTTCTGCACAGTCAAGCGCCACGTCATGCTTTAACAGAGCACTTGACGGAAATACTAATGGAGGTATGAAGGTGTCATAAAAATGAAACTTTAGGTATGAAAGTGAGACGAAAAAAAATAAGGGTAGCAAAGTGTGAATTTTACGATACTTGAGGGTAGTAAAGTGAGATTTACCCTAATTAAGATATGAAAATAAAAATGAAATCGAATTGATTGAAAGAAGGACAACAAAAACACACATATATAAGTTTGTACCATATGAAGAACGAATCGTAGAGAGAAAATGTTGTTAATTTGTTATGCTGGTAAGGAACTGAGGAAAGGTGAGGAAAATAAAAACTCACATATATAAACTTCACTCTTTACCTGTAAATTTGAATCTCCGTCCATGTAGTTTAAATGAATTTAATTAGTGATCATTCATTTGTAAAAAATAAAAAATAAACATGTGGATCATTTAGCTTTTAGAGGGATTCTCGAGTGTATATGATGTTTTATTCATGAATATGCAGAATTTCTACTCCGGATTTCGTGGAGGAGCTATTGCTGCTATTGTTGAGGTTGTGTGCATAGCTTATGCAAGAACGGTCGTGGATGAGGTTGTGTGCATAGCTTGTGCAAGAACGGTTGTTTGCTTGTAGTGCTGCATAAGTCTTAATCTTTCATTGTGGTTGCTTTATTAATATGTATTTTTTGTAAACTAGTGTTGCTAATCAGTCGTATTACTTTATGACCTTCTGGGTAGTAGAGAATGGACTTAAACATGTAACTAAGTCATTGTGATGACTATTGCATATATATAAAACTTATGACTTTTACATCCATAGTAGCATTTCAATTTTTTTCCATATTGCATTTCTTCTTAAATCAAGATCCACAACATAAAATTTGCAAAACAACAAAAATGGGCATGGAGTTTATTAAATTGTTGGTTATGGCTCATAAGTAATTCTAATTTACTCCACTGTTATTTCTAATAAAAATTATGAAAATTTTAAATTAGATGCTCTAATAATTACAATGTTGAATAAAATTTAATGATGTAATAATAATTGCACTTTATAATATAAATAATAAAATAATTATTTTTTAGTCCGATGCAACACCAAACATAGGTCATCACTATTTTGATAGTCCAGCTTCTTAGTCTGATGCAACACCAAACATAGGTCAGTACTTAGTCCGGCTTAAGCCAGTCCAAAGCAATCCAGTCCAGTCTGAGAATATAGTCCAGTCCAGTCCAGTCCGACATGCAAAACAAGTTTCTCTATTTACCCCTAAACATAAAATATTTTAAAAAAATGAAAATTATCATAGGATCCTCTGAAAAACCACTTCAAACAATTACAACATAGAGTGATAGACCCATGTATAACATTCAAATCCAGGCAAATCTAGCAAAAGAAACTTCCTATCAGTAAACAAAATAGTAAATACAATTCAATTCTAGCATACATTGAATTGAAGACATATACTTTCAATATTGGGTTGAAGGAAGTTGGCCTATTCATTTGTTTAAGTCAGATTTAAAGTGGTTAGATTTTTATCTGCCTAAGTCATAAAAAGAAAAGGTTTACTCAAGGCAAACTGAAATGTAGTCCTTATTGGTTTGGTGTTTTTTTTTTTTACAACAACATATTTACACTAAGGTGTGGAGTGTATAAATTAGTTTCAAACTCATAATTCATGAGGCTTAAACCTAAGATCTCTTACTTACAAGTAAAGAGAAATACCACTAGACCGTAGTACTAAGTGGCATTCCTTATCGGTTCGGTTTGTTCAAAGAATATACGGTCAATGAAGCCGAACTAATTTGAACCTAAATTAGTCTGGTTTGATTTAGCCGGTTCAATCGGTATGGGCACAAAGTCCATTTGATTTATTTGGGCTTTGAGAATCCTAAGCCCATGACACTCCAAGCCCAATAATTTTTTTTTCGAATTTAAAAAATGAATAACGGGATCTCGGAAATTATATTATAAGCTAAAACATGTGACAGTCTTTAAAACATCTCGGAAAGTATCTCAGGCGCCGTAAGAACCTTCCCAATCGGCGCGCCATGGCGGCGTCTTCGGTTGCACGATCCGCCACAACCCCTTTCCGACGACACGTCGTATCGAATCCCTGCCCTTCCGATCACTTCCCCAAAACAACTCTAAACTTCGAAATTCGCTCCAGACGCCGTCGTATCGTCCTGGCCTCTCTTCGCTCAGACGACAACGCCAGTAACAGAAACGACGGCGGCGGTCACAGCAACCTGGTTGGAGGCTCTATCGAATTGGAGAGCGCCTTGGAGGACTTCCCTTACGACGTCGTATCGAAAGACATGCACACTCTCCCCAGTACCATTTCTGCCCCTTGTGACTTGCCATTGTTGTCCTTGCTCTGTAATTTTATGGACATCGAGTGTCATTTTTTGATGTCGTTTGTTGCTTGATTCAGGACCTTTGTCGTCGACCCATCTCTCCAATTCGGTCTCCGATGGCTCCCGCCTTCGCGTTGCATATCAGGTAGCTCTAAATAGCTGAAACAAGTATTCAATTCGAATTGAAAGTACCTAATTTTTTTTCCCTATGAAAGTTAGTTATGTTAGTTAGTTTGAACAACTGATATTCAAATTCTGACAATTGGGTTTGTTATAAAAAAAAAAACAATAAAAGTTTGATGAACAAGAATGGATTTTGATGTTTATGGATGAGTAAAATATCATGATTGTATTGTATGTAGATGTGTATATTGTGTATGTATTTGTTGATTAAATTTACAAAGTGCACCTGGTGTAAAAGTAGCTGACTTTATACTTATCAGTAACTTTTTATATGGTTGGTTTTATTAGAAACCCAGCTTTGATGAACATTCTTCTTGTATCGATAATGTGTGCCAATTTTACTGTAATTGGAGATGAGGAGCTATCTTATCTAAATGTATGACATTGTTGTTTAGTAACTTTTTTCTGTTATATAGATTGGAAAAGTTAGATTGGGAGCGGTATCCAATTTGACTTAAAACTGGCTTCTCGTTTATTGGAGCAAATATGGACGGCTGAAGGCTCATCTATGGTGCATATTAACTGTCTAGATTTGATCTAATAGCTGAGAAATATATCCTTACATAAGGCTTCTGTTAAATCTGATCTGAACGGTTGATTTAGACCACTAGGGTCATCATTAATATATTGGCCTGAACTTGAGAGTCTTCAGTTTAGGTTCTCAGTAGATTGTTTTTGTGTGTATACATGTGTAATTAATTTGATTAATGCTAATTTTTTGTCTTAGTAATATGAGTTTGGAATTGGTATTAGAATGAAATTCTGACAATTGTTTTGACATAGTTGCATGCTGAAATTCCAGGGGGTTCATGGAGCATATAGTGAATCAGCTGCAGAGAAAGCGTATCCAAATTGCAAAGCAGTGCCTTGTGAACAATTCGATACTGCTTTTGAGGTAAATTCCTACTCATTTTTCATCATCACCATCGTTTTTCTTATTGTTGCATTAAACTGTGCAATTAATTTCGGCAGCATTCCATTAATGTTTGCAATTACGGAAATAAAATGATCACGAGGCTCTCAGTTATTTATTATTAAGAGAAACTACATTTATAAAATTTTAAGGATGTGAATGTGATCCTTGTTATGCATCTTTTTCATGAAGTTGAAGCCATTGGACCTTACTGAGTGAGGCTGTAGGCAAAGTGGTTTTCTTTAGAGGCATGATTTTGTGAGAAGTAATTGATAACACGATTTTAAAGAATAGTGAAAGTTCGCTTATTCTTTTCTTTAAATTACCAGAACTTTCGATTCTGCAACAAATGTGGGTTAGAAGCCTTGCTTATTTAAAAGATGGGAACATTGTGTATTCAAAATGATAGAGAATTTACGTTAATTGTTAAAGTAGGGAAGGAGCTTTGACGAAATTATTCTATGGTCCATATTTCTTCCTCTTGTTGCATTGTTTTTTGCTTGTGCATATTTTGATGGCACAAGGAGTATGGTTATTAGTTTTATCTCTGATAGGAAAACTGTTAAACTGTCTATGTAGTTTCAGCCTGGACTCTTGAATCTTTTGCTTCTTAATTCTTTTTCAATTCAACTCAATGCAGGCTGTTGAACGTTGGCTTGTGGACAGAGCAGTCTTACCAATTGAGAATTCATTAGGTGGAAGCATCCACAGAAACTACGACCTTTTACTCAGGCACAGGTTGCATATAGTAGGGGAAGTGAAACTTGCCGTTCGGCATTGCTTACTGGCTAACCATGGTGTTGAAATTGAAGACCTGAAACGGGTTCTTAGCCATCCACAGGTGCATAAAGCGTTTCTCCTAGATTCTCTGTCCATCTAGTATTTTATTATGGTTCTCCACCATAACTATAGTCATATTTCAGGCTCTTGCTCAGTGTGAGAACACGTTAACAAAGTTGGGATTGGTCAGAGAAGCAGTGGATGATACTGCTGGTTCAGCAAAGGTAAGCCCTCGATCAGATAGTTGAACAGCTGATTTCTACTCCAGTAAGTCCTGATGCCAAGTATACCTCATGACTCATGATATGCATGTAGTATTTGCTTTTGGTCACGACGCCCTGAAGAATGTGGACTTACATATATAAGCTATAGAATAGAACGTCATATTTTGTAATTCTAAACTACAACAGTATATTTGGTGAAACAAAGAGTGATTCGGCCAGAAGCTGCTACCACAGTTTTTCATCTTTTTTTCTTCCCTGAAACTATAATGGCATCTTTTATGTGGAGCCACTTTCATTACTCTCACATCGGCGGGGGTGGTGGTGTTGAACTTCTGGTGCAATACGGTTGGAGTAGCTTGCATGATTTGAGGCTGCAGATAAAACAATAGTTACCCAATTCGCTCAAACCCCCTGTGAATTCCGAATTGGTTTGCGCGTACCAAAACGCAATCGGCTTGGAACAAGAGTTTTAGGCACTTGTAATCTATTTATTAAAGAAGAAAAGCTTTTCAGGTTAAGCCTTGGAAAATGATGTAATCTTTCAACTTACAACTAATTGCATAGAATTCAAGGATAACAATTTATTAATAATGCAAAAACTCCTTCAAACTTAACATGTACAACAAATTGCAATCCAAAAAACCGAACTGATTACGCCTACCCTCATATAAAACTACAATCGTCTTTATCAAAGTGTAGATTACTTCGCCAAATTGTTACTATCCTGGCTTTTATTTTGATCTAGCTGACAGTGCATTCTGTAAATTGTAGCATGTTGCTTCCCACAAACTGAAAGATACAGGAGCTGTTGCCAGCTCAGCTGCTGCAGTCATATATGGTCTGCAAATACTTGCACAGGATATTCAGGTTTGTCTCGAAGAACATTTGATGTTTTCATGAATTATACTTCATTCTAGTGGTAACTTATTTGAAATGTACAGGATGATTCTGACAATGTTACTCGGTTCCTAATGCTTGCACGAGAACCTATTATTCCTGGCACAGATCGGCCATTCAAGGTTAAGCCCTTTCAAGATTAACAAGTTTTGGCTGTTGAATTGTTGAATACGTTGGTAATCCAGTTTACTGTGGGTAGACCTCCTTTTTGTAAATTGATTTTTTTTCTTTTTGGTAATCACATGGTTATTGAATTATAGACAAGTATAGTCTTCTCACTAGAGGAAGGCCCTGGGGTCCTTTTCAAGGCACTTGCTGTTTTTGCTTTGCGTCAAATCAATCTTACAAAGGTAGGTCCTTGTTTTCTTCCCTGCCTCTTTCCTGTAGTTTATTTTGCAAGTGTAGTGCACCTAATGATTGCTTAATTTGTTTCGTCAATCAGATTGAAAGCCGTCCATTGCGGATGCAGCCCCTGCGAGCATCTGAAGAAAGTAATGGTGGATTTCCAAAGTAAATACAGTAACCATCTCAACTAAATTATATTTCCATCTTGATGAAATACACACACGTGCACGGTCTATGACATGAATATTATTGACAAGGCCTTATTCCCCTCCACAATTTTATTTTGGCACCAATCCATAGCTGTTTTGATCTATCTACGAGTTGTCTTGTTTAACTTCTTCTTTTTCCATCTTTTCCTGATCATGTCCCATATTTTCGTACAGATACTTTGACTATCTTTTTTATGTGGACTTTGAAGCATCGATGGCTGATCAGAGTGCACAAAATGCTCTTAGGCATCTGAAGGTTTTTGTAGTTTTTCTCTTCTTTTGTTTATGGGGGTTGTAGTTGTGGTTGAACAAATTCTTTAACCTACGAAGAAATAAATCTTAACCAATATACATTTCCTCGGCAGGAGTTTGCCACATTCTTGCGGGTGCTAGGGAGTTACCCAATGGATACAAGCATGACATGACCGACTGACCTACAAATGTGGTAAGAAACTTGTGAATCTATCATACATATTATATACAAATTTGAATTCCATCAAGCTTTATTTATATTTTTGGTGAAAATTCCATCAAGCTTTAGTAGCACCACAAAGTCGCACAATAAAAACAAAATCAAAACTACATAGCCTTCACATTTCTTTTTTCATACCAATCATTTCAATGCGGTACCTACAATTATAAGAAACTTCCTCCCATTGCTTTGGTTTTTTTGAGTGCAGTGGTTCAATACATTTTAGTTGAAAATTTGTCATCGCCATAAGTGTAACTGAGTTCAAATAATTGATCATATGCATCAATGGTTTAAAAATGTTATTGTAACTATTAAAATCTACGTTGACTTAAAAGGTTCGTGTAATTTTTGGAAACAGTATGAAGTTCCTTGTAATTTTCCTAAACTTCGAGGTAGCCTGATGTAATTACCGGATAAATATTTACGACAGAAACTGTCGGTAAAAGAAAGCAGCAAGAACATCTTTTTCTTCTTAATAGCAACCGTCTGATGTACTTTCATACTGATACTATTTTTTTTTTTCTCGATTTATCATTTGTGTTGCTGTTGCAGGGTTTACATCTTCGAAATGGTTGATTTTCCTTGTGCAGCTTTGTCCTCCATTATCGTCCAATTCAAAGAAATATAATTACCAAAAAGCACATATTTTCTAAAGCTCGTTTTACTCGTTGCTGTTGTGCGTCCCTGCAAGTACAGAAGTTGGTAATATCTTGTATTCTCTTTATTTTCTTTTTCATTTAATTATTGGAACTACCTTAAGAACCACCTAGATTTTCGTTTCATTAAATTTAGTGTAGACTGTTGCTTGTATAAAAAATAAAAAGTTTTTCGTTTCATTAAATTTCCCTCCGTTCTTGAAAAATTCAGTTACCTCCCCAGCATTGTTGTCAATGTCATTTTCTTCTGAGTTTCGTTATGGTGAATATTGTTCGTATGGCATTTATTGTTGTAATTTCAACTTCCGGTGTCAACAGTATTATCAAAACATCCGGCGAGTTGAATCTCATCTCCGACGTTGAAATTTTTTCCTGTAATTTACTGTGAATGCTTGTGTGACTAGAAGTGCAATTTAAATCAAAATCCATGTGATAGGATAATGGAAATATAAATCGATAAATATTTCATACACCAATGGTTGCTATTGCGAGATGTATTCCACTGAAATCTGTTTGTCAATACCCTTTAATTTGCTTTTAAATAAAGTGGTTGCATTTTTAATTAAAGCAAAAAAACCACAATTACATCATGTTCCAGTACAATCGCATTTTGTGAAAAACAATTTAGAATTCTTTTATCTATGAGACAAATATCATTTCATTTGTTAGCGGCATTCTCAAAAAGTCATTATGCATCTAAATATGTAAAAATGCAAAAGAAAATATAAAGAGTGCAAAGTGACTTTTCTGTATTTTCAATAACATATCCCCATATACTTTGCATCCATGTAGCACAAATGAAATGATATTTCTTTTTCTTTATACCACAATATTTGGGTGAGGACTTTGGCTACGCCAAACAATATAATCAATTCTTAATTAAATATCAAAGTCGTCATCTATAAAGTCAACTTAACCTCTCACTGAGCATAGTGCTATAGCTAGTGGCAGCACAAACATATTTTAAAGGAAAATGCTAGGGAAACCATCTTTTTAGACCATATTTTTAATGATTTAAAGAAGTATCTGCACCATCAACCACAACATCTGGTCTACAAAATATGATCTAAAAAGATAGTCTCTCTAGCATCACCCATATTAAAAACGGAGGGTTTCAAATGTGGAAGAAAGAAATAATATAAGGGTTTTTTTATTAGCACCCCGCCTATTGTTGAATATGCACTCCACATAAAAAATGACTTATATATATCTTAATGTGAAATGACTATTTCGGCCCCATAAAATTTAAATTTTTTATTTTATTTTATGAATACACTCCAAAACAATGTTCAAACGTGCATTCTATTTTTCCTCAAAAGTGCATTCTTTCATGAGCAATGCTACTGTCTACAGAGTCTCAGAACCCAAAAACTAAAAGTTTTCATTGAATATGAATTTTTCTATTGTATTTCCCAACAACTCAAAAATTAAAACTTTTCTAATACCCTGACAATTGCAGCGAGAGGATTTACCTTATCATTCAAAGCTTGAAGAAGCTATGAAGCTTTCTTCAATGGACGGAGGGAGAGGGAGAAGTGGATAATTATATTCTATCAAGAAGAGAGAAAGGTGGGAGATTCTGGTGACTTGTGGCTCAAAATGTGGTTGCCGGTGATTTTGTGTTCACCGTGTGCGTGCAAGCTCGAAACAACATAATTTTTCCAAACCAAATTCTTTAATTTTGGCTTTGATCTCCGTAACTAAGAATTGAAACACATAGGACAATGATCAAACAAATACGGAATACGTGAGGTTGATGTGGGGTGTATGTGGAAAGTAGTATGGGTGTTTGTACAAAGTGTGGGGTGTGAGGGTAGTATGGGAAAGAAAATTTTACTTGAAAAAATAGATGCGGGATGTATTTAGAATGTGGGGTGTATTCAACAATATATAGGGTGTGAATAAAACAATCCATAATATAATCAAATCTATTATTTTTTTAAAGCAAATAAAGAATTTTTGTTAGATAATTAATTAAAGTCCAACTAAACAATTTACAGAAAAAAACTCCAATGCAAATCCTCATTTGAACAATATTTTCTGGACACTAGTTGCCGAGTACCATTTGGTTTTGTGGAACTTAGGAGGAATGGATTTGGAAGGAATGGATTCCACAGCAAAAAAAAAGAGAAAAAGATTTCTACAAACATCTTGTAGCAAGCAGAACGATCTATGATTCTATATATGTCAGATTCCAGAGACAATGAAAGCTAAACTTTGCTTTGTGGATAAGATTTCGCTCTCTAACCCCTTCGACTCTCACTTTGTAGGCAAACTTACTTCACGGGCATGGCATGAGACCTCTGATCAGCTCCAGGGTCTCGTTTCGCATTGCAGCAGCAACAGATGGAGTGACCTGCTCGTGCACATCATGGAACCACATATTGCGTTCACCTTTGTCTTTACTTCCGTACCAGCTGCATATAACCCTTGCAATAGCCAACACATACAAGCCACAATCATAACCATTTATTTGCTGCGGTGAATCATTACACACTTGATAAGTGGGCTTAGTGGCTGAACTGGAGACACTCATGAAGTTAACAACCGCATCATACAGTTTTTTAGCGTGCCTTCTATTCATCCCTCCATGGCTATCATGATGAACAAAGACGTTAGAATCTCTCTCAAATGCAAGTAGGCTCCAGTGAGACCCACCTCCAGCTTCACTCACATCCTCATTGTCATTGACAGGAAAGATTACCAGTTTTTTGTCAGGTAAATGAAGAGGTTCCAGGAACTCGTGGAGGCCTTGACCAACTGCATTCATCATCCAGAATGCAATTGAAGGTGGAATGAGTAATATCTCCTCAGAGCATGATGATGACAGATAACTGAAATAAAACTCAATTAGTCGATCATTGAGAAAATACGGGCCATTGAGGATATCCAAGTCTGATCGTCTGAGTACAACATCATTGTAGCTGAGAATCTTTTCATCAGGATTGGGTTTTCCCATTTGGTAGATATCAATTATGTATTCCTGATCAACCAATCACCAGAAACCCAAATTAGGCCATGACATAGAAAGCAAGGATTGAGTACTTGCAAAACATAATATCAAATAACGAAAGCAATAATTAGAAATAGACCTTTGAAGTAATAATAATGGGATAGTCAGACCATGACCACCCTGTGCCAGCTCTAAATTTGGCCCTCGTCAACTCTAACCTCATAAAAACTGTCCTCGGCACCAAAACACTAAATCTTGAAACACTAAAAATTAATCAAAACAAGGACATACTCACAAACACTTCTATTTTCCCAAATTCAACTTCCTGCACAAACCGCATTCAACCCACAACCAAAAGATCCAAAGCACCAATCCATTGTTCTTTGCATACGAATGGTAGCAAACATACCAACATATCCTTTGATTACTAAATAGAACATCTATGGATTTCCTCAGTGACAAACGGAGCCACAACATTCCCAAATACTAGTCTTTCCTAAATTGGATTAACATAGGCCAATTTCTTTGTTACCAAGTAAACAAACACCATCACCTTTCCCAGATTTTGCTACTAATTTCGGGCATCAGTATACTCACATGTTCCTTTTACACCGTTATTCTCTATTCACAAAAACAACTCAGCAGAAAAAGAATGAAACCCAGGGTTTGCAATTCGTTATATCAACTCATAAACACAATCAAATTCCAGTATAAACATAGGGTCCTTTCGATTCTCAGGGTCCGAAAAAAGGTTGAAAAACCAAGAGCATAACATAGCCTAAACCCTAAATTACATGTCTATAGCATTTCACTAAGTAAAATCAACAAAAAGCCCACAACCCCATGAGACCAACTTCCCCCAAAACAAATCCCAATGACTCATAATCGTCACTAAAAACCCTTTTTACTGCAAATCCAAATCCAAACCAAACCAAGAGAAATTACCCACCTCGCCAGCAGCTTGGGGTAAAGCGAAATACCAATCAATTTCAAACAAAACGAAAAACACAATCCAATCTTTCATATATTTCTTTAATTTCTTTAATTTTTTAAACATTTTGTGAGATAAAAAATGTAATAATTCAGGGTTTGGTGGTACCACCATTGATGCGGGCGAAGAAGTTGAAAAGAACGAGACGAGGAGAGAAGGGAGAAACTTACAGAGTGCCTTGATGAGATAAACGGTCGTGATTGAGAAGACGAAACTCTCTCGCGCGCTTGGATCTTCGTACGGACACAAGAAAGCAATTCCGATCGATCTGGTAGAAGAGCTAGGCAGTGCCAGTGCCACGCCAAGGACTGCTATCGCCTTCCATTTTTCGTTTCCTTCTCTATATATGTGGAAAAACGTAGTAGAGAGAGAGAGTGCTGCAATTTATCTGAATAATTTCTTTGGTAGATTACATTTTGCCCGTCATGTTTTCGTCTAATTTCAAATTTATGTCTTTCAATTCTTTTAAGTTCATACAACCACTCACGATTTCGCACCAATTTCATATAACTGTCAGTTAATTCGTCAAATTGGTCGTTAAGTGATGATGTGGCAAGTGCGGAACCCACATTTTGCTAACTTGGAGTCCAAATTTGTGCCACGTGGTTAAAACAGAATAAAAAAAAAGTTTAATTATTAATAATTATTTTATGATACGGGCTGGTGCGGTCCGATTTGGATCGGTTTTAGATCCATAATCTCATCGCATACAATGAGTGTGACGACCCGTTCCTAGTTTTATTGTATTTTATTTTCCAAACTTGTAAATTGACCAAAATGCCCTTGAACGGGCTAAGTGGAAGTCTTACGTGGACGTTTGAACTCTTTTTGAATTTTGACTTCTTACTTGTCGTATTTTTGTAATACTCTTCATTACGAACGCATGAGCGCAAACGAGACGTAAATTTGACGTGAAACCGAAACGTTACGTACAATTTAATCCAGGGGCAAAATTGTAATTTTTGCACCCAAGGCTATTTTGTTTTGGGAAGATTTTTATTTCCCATTTTGGTGAATTAGACTGTGTTTCTTGAGGGACCCCATTGCTTTTACCCCGTTGCTTTTTATTTGCACCCATGCTTTTACTTACTAGTTACATATAAAGAAAATATATATGTTGAGATTTGTGAAATTGTGATGGCATAATCATGTGTATTTTTATTGCTCATCATACATGCAGTCACCCTGTGTCTAGTACTTGTCCAGGCCAGGACCAGCCTTCACGTGTATGTTTGCATCCGCAACGTTATGCTCACCTTGGATCCATTGTAAGTGCCAACATGTACTAGTTTGCATTAGGCAGTTAGGACTCGTATGTGATGCGATTAACGCTAGCTTCACGTGATCGTAGTACTAAACATATATCTATTACACCTAGTCTGTTCCATGTAGCTACTTTCTGCATGGGTTTGTGTGTTTGCATACGTTGATGAGTATACTATATTATGTTAATGAGTATACTATATTTTGTTGAGAAAATTGTGTTTATTCGTATCTTGGCAATTGTGCTTTTATACAGTTTTGACAATTTTCATACTATATATAGTATGCTTTTGGGAAACTATACATGTTTTTCAAAGAGGGGTTACATATGTTACGAAAAATAAAGGTTTTAGAAATGATTATTTGTGCCCACTCACACTTTATGTTTTGCTCCCCTCCATGACTTAGTAGCTGGACTTGTGGCGAGCGAGGTGATTCTGGTATTTACAACTTCCGTACCAAATAAATGTAGGATTTCCTTCTTTTGTTAGTATGTTTCATCCATCATACTCAGGATGAGAATAATTCGTATTTTCTTTACTGCACTTTAACTACGCTCTGAACATATCATGTTGTGTATTAAGGGTTCTACCCGTACTTCTGCCCACTCTTACGCTTGGTATCAATAATTCTAGACTATGGTTCTATTTTAATCGGAATTTTCCACATCATCCGCACGACATGGCTTTCGTCACCCTGTTGGGTGTCGGCCAGCATGCCTCGATTTCGGTACCCTTCGGATTATTCAGGTCGGGGTGTGTCAATGAGATGGTTTAGTTCTTTTTTATTTATTTTTAAAACTCTATTGGGGTAATTGACTTTCAAAAGGAAAGTGATTTTCATATTTTATTTATTTATAATTATTAGATTAAATAAATCAAACGAAATTAATAGTCCGGATTAAACAAAATTGCATAAAAATTTAAAAAGAATGTGTGAAATAACTTCCCGCTTTCGATTACCAAAAGATGCAGGCAAAGCAGTGGATCGTAAATGTTTAAATAAGAAGGATATGTAGGAAGATAAAAACACCAGATCTCCTCAGGCTTCTATAACATAGCTCAACCTTATGGCACATATGGTTTTGAAGCTTGCAGTCCAATACAGCTTTATGACAAATGCTTAGTTTTGTGAAATGACACATTTTTTGTTCTCCCGTACACTCATATTTGATGTCCGGTTGTATTTATTTATTCAATTAAGTGACCGAAAACAAAAATGAGTATCGTATAGAAGGAGAAAAAGAAGTTTGGTTAATGGGTTATCATTTCCCTAAATTTTGACATCAACCTCGCTCATATAAAAAACTTTAGAATTTAATATATTTTCAGTGCTAATGCTTAATTTCTACTAGCCAGTAGCCACTACAAATTGTTTAGTGTATTTCTCACTACTAATTAGTGGGACTGGCTATAGTGCTCGCAAGCATTGAATGCTCACACCAATCTCACCTTCATTCTCCCCCTCTCTCCTCCCTCCACTCTCCTTTTAATAGTGAGATTGGTGTAAGCATTCAATGCTTGCGAGCACTGTAGCCTACTCCCTAATTAGTAAGAGGTTTCAAGTTTGGTATGGCAGACTAGGACCGCAGTTTAACCATCGTGGCTCCCACCACCACCTTAAAACTCTTCTCTTCCGCCCGCAACCCAAAACATAGAAATTGTTAAAACTCTTCTTTTTCTGTTTAACTCACTGCTCACGGTTTGAATTTTTAGCTTTTTAGTGTAGTTAATGGAGGAATATTGTCTTTATTAAAAAAATATTTTGTTTTTATTTTTTATTTTAAAATTAATTTGACTTCTATGAGGAGTTCCTCTTCAACATGTTTTGTTAAGCAGTTCGTACTTATAATTGAAATTGTTTATATTATGAATTACTTTGTAAATATATCTTTATAAAAATAATAAAATATGAGATTATTTAGTCATTGAACTATATAAAAATAAATAGTCAAATATAGTAAATTTATTACAAATCGTCTATTTATTTGATATAATTGATTAAATAAATGACTTTATAATATGATTATTATAAAGATTTTATAATATGAACGGTTGGATTATAAACACGAAATTTCGTAAATCAATAACAAAGTATACTAGCCTCTTGCCACACGCGTACGTGTATGACAATTAACTCTTTTAAAAAGAAACAATTTATATTTATGTAATTTAAAAATTAAAAAAAGGGTTAGTAACTACCCTAACATGGGATGGTTTTAAATCACATGTATAATTTTAATTTTTTATAATTAATTTGGTTTTTCTAATAGTTATATGTAAAGAAGGGAAAATTTGATATTACGAATGTTTTAGCAAATTGGTGTGCTCCTTTTTGTATATATAGATAGATAAAGAAAATTCCTTTTTAATCTTTTAAGTAGTCAAGGTTTCCTCTTTTATTCTTTTATACAACTCCGCATCGGGGCATTGGAAAGTGATGCGAATTCTCCGATTTTAATGGCAGTTGCCAAGAAGAAAAGCGAAAACCCGAAAATGAAAACCTCCGAATAACGCACTCCAAAACACACACACTCTCTCAGATCACAACCAGGAGAGAGAGAGAGAGGGAAAGGCAGTTTCAGATCTGAACGAAGAGTTTCCGATCCAGAGTCAAAAGGAAGCAAAAAGCAGACGATTTTTTTCTGTTTGGTTGCCGAGAAAATGGAGAAGTTCATCGACAATTTACCCGCCATGGATCTGATGCGCTCCGAGAAGATGACCTTCGTCCAGCTCATCATCCCCGTCGAGTCCGCCCACCGCGCCATTTCTTACCTCGGCGAACTCGGCCTCCTCCAATTCCGAGACGTAAGTTTTCCGAAACTCAGATCCGATTCGGTCTTTCGTGAAATCGGTTTGATTTGGCATTGTTCAGTAACCGGAAGTTGGGATTTGATTGATTGGCTTAGGATTGATGATAATTTCTGCATCACCTTGTTCGAATGCGTGCTTTAAGTAGTTGAGTGGATAGCGGGAGTTAGTAATTTAGGAACTTAATTTTTGAATTTATGATATCTTTAGTAGAATTCATCTTAAAGTTTGATTTTTCGAGGGGGCAAGATTGCGGATTTAGATTGATCTTAATTGGAACACACTCACATTGTATTTGATCTCTTTTCGTTTACCTTTGTTTGCTGGGAATACTTTAGATCTCGGTATGTTGCATAAATTCTCACTGAGGGGTTTCCATGGGGGCCACCTCCTGCATTCCGAGTGGTAATTTTCCGGTCGACTGAGAAATGTTTAGTATTATGTTCCAAGTTATAGATTAAGATACCCTCTCCCTAAAGATAGGAGATTTGATGCCTTACCATCATTGTGTATGATATACAACTGCATGTTTTTCTTAATCGGAGTAATTCTTTATTAAGTCAATATTAATGTCTATACCAGCTTACTTTACTTACAGTTAGATAAATTACATCTTCGTCTCATTTGAGGGATTAGAATATTAGCTATGTATTCCATTTGAGTTGCTATGCGATTGACAAAAGAAATACAGTACTTTTGGGTCTGTGAAGTTTTGGAACCTTTGCGGCTTTGGCTGAATTGCTTTGGGTTTTGTGAATAGCACCCTCCTTTGGTTTAGACTAGTTGGGCTTTGTTCATAATGTGGGATTCACATATTCCAGTTGCCAAGTTTTACCGATTTTTGGAATTGATTTTTTTTGACAAACCTAGTTTTTCCGAAGGTTTTATGCTGTCATGTAGATGGTTCCCTGCACATCCACATGTATTTGTGGCACTAATTTGAATTATAATCTTTTTGTATGTTTTCTCCATCAATCGTGTAATTAGAGTTATTTGGATTACCATATATTATGCAATTAATTTTGTGGATAATTTTGAACACTTAGCTATACTCTCATAGTTCCAAATGTTATAGGAAAATTGAGGATGTACAATTGTACATGGTTAGTGGTTATTATCTTGGAAGTGTGTTATGTTCATAGTCGTAACTTATAAGTGGTTTGAGAGTTATTTTGTTGTTATCTTTAGAGATGTACTGGGCTTTTTGTAGCACCTAACTACTTTAAGACTTCAAATTGCATATTTTCAAAATCTATCTTAGTCATTCCAGGGAACCAATTTTCCATTTTTATGAATGTGGTGGTATGTTTATTAATTCTAATGGCAGTTGGCAGGAAAAGAAAAAGCAAAATCCTGAAATTGAAAGCTTTAAAACATATGCAGTCTATATTATAAGTGGTTTAAGATTTCTTTTGTTGATAAAGCTTCAAACCACACATGGTCTAAATTGTAAGTGGTTTGAGAATCTTTTTGATAGATCTCTTTGAACTTAAAGAATGTAATGGACAATCTGTAGCACCTAACTATTTCAAGACTTAGAAATAATTAGTGAAATTTTTCTAGTTTGACTTTGTTTTCAAGGATTGAAACTGAATAATTCAAACCCACAGCGGCTTGCAATGTAAATTATAAAATAGGAGAAAGAAAAAGAAAAATTCTAATTTTTAAAGAACCCAATGCCCATAAGGAAGAGAAAGTGATTTTCACACTCCCGTTTTCTCCTCGTGCACTCCTCCTTCTTTTCCTAGTCTTAGGTATGAATAGAACAATGAAGAATCAACTGACAGAAAAAGAAGAGGAGTGCAGAAGGAGAAAATGGGAGTGTGAAATGGAATAGTACTTATGATAAAACTTTCTTTCCATCTCCTTAACTGGTTATATTTAAGAAAATTACAATTCATTAAATGATGCCAAACCGTTTTAAGTTTAGCTTATGAAGTATTTTTAATGCCCCTGAGTCATGGCTATTCATACTTTCCTGTGTCAGCAACAAAGAGCTCATATAATGTAGTTTTCAGCACAATATGTTGTGTTCCCAATTTCTGCACTGCTCTGTATTTATTGGTGAAACACCTGGATTGTGTATTGGATATAAACCTAAGCCATGTTATGATAGCATTGGAATTATTTGACGTTTATTTTCTGGTCTTTGCTCATACATATAAGTTCTTCAAATGAATATGCAATATAGTCCTTTTTGTAATTTTAATATCTACTGATGGTCATATTTCTTTTCCTCACTTTTTTGTTTTTATTTTTGCAGTTAAATGCTGATAAAAGTCCTTTCCAACGAACATTTGTTAATCAGGTATATGCTTGGATTTGATTAGAACTACAATTGCATTTTTGGGACTGCAGCATCTATCTTTTTCAAATAATGGTGGAAGATTTTGCTAATTTAATATTTGAATGTTTAAGTCCTTGAATTTCTGATGTTTTAGAGCCTTTACACTTTCCGTTTTTAGTGTGCAAAATCCTGGGAAAACAAAACCTATGCCCCCCTCAACTTTGTGTTCTGTTTTAATTTGTTCCCTAAGAAAAGGATTGGTTCATTTTCCCTCTGTATTATGAATTTGTTGCAATGCGGGCTTTTGTGCAACTTCATCCAGAATTCTTTCAAAAATGTGGAAGTCTAATGCAAGGGAGCTGACAGAATCTTGGACAGGGTTGGACGGAAGACCCACGTTGCAGAAAATTCATAATATACAGTATAATTGAGTCAATCTCTTTTTAGGGGATAAAGCTGGATAGATTTCAAAGTTGAAGGGGCATAAGTGAAATTTTTACCATATCATTGTAAAATTTAAATGCGTGGTCTTTCCACTTCCCAGTGTATTGTGTCCGACATGTTTTCAGAACTTCATTATCCAACATTAAGACTTGATTGTGCGTGCCCCCTTTCCTTGTTATTTACCAGAAGATAGAAAGCTATGGATCTTACACTAGTAATAGTATTCTATGGTCGTCCTTTTCTCTGCCTAGAATCTGTGAAAATTGCCCATGTATAGTTGATGTCTATATATTCTCAAGCTGGTGATTATAGTGTTACTATTATAATTCTATAGTTGATAGTGATGGATCACAGTAACCAATTATCATTAATTTTTGTCGTTATATCTTCTTGAGGAGTTCCTCAGGTAAAGCGATGTGCGGAGATGTCAAGAAAGCTGCGGTTTTTCAGAGATCAAATTAGTAAAGCTGGTCTACTTTCATCTGTACATCCTGTTTTACAACCTGATATTGACTTAGAGGAATTAGAGGTCTGTTTCTACATCCGCACTCTTGCATTGATTGTTAAACTGAGTTAAAAGTCCAAAACAGCACCGACCAATTGCCCCCTTGTCTAGGGAGCATTTGATTCTGTAAAATTGATAGTTTGAATTGCACGTTATATGAATCATTTCCAGATACAACTTGCCGAGCACGAGCATGAGCTAATTGAGATGAACTCTAATAGTGATAGACTTCAACATTCATACAATGAACTCCTTGAGTTCAAGATGGTATTGCAAAAGGTAACTAGCTTCATCTTCTCTCTCCAGTATTCGTGATGTATTAGCAGCCTCTTATCGACTTCCCTTTCTTTTAGTATATTTCATTAGGTGCCTCTTGTGCATGCATGTGTTTACAATGGCAGAGCCACATGCAAGGCTACCATGGGCTATAGCCTAGGTAGCCTTTTAGGAGGAGAAAACAATTCTACTTATAGTTTTGAATGTTGAATGTTGCACTAAACTGAACCTTGTAGCCCACCCAAACTGAACCTAGTTGCACCAAACTCACATATATAGTTGGTGTTCTAAGAGATTCTACGCCCAATCTTGCTAGCAAAAAAATTAGGTAGCCCACCCTTTTAAAAAATTTTGGCTCCGCCCTGTGTTGATTGAAGCTTGGCCTGTGGTCAGGTTTTCTCCAACCCCATTTTGTTCATGTATCTCCTATATATTGAATTCATCATTTTTAGAAAAAAAGAATTAAATTATAAAACCTTACCCCCTAATTCTTGTTTCGATGCTTTTTTCTGTGCCTTCCTATATATTGAAGTCATCAATTTTAGAAACGAATCAAATTATAAACCCTTGCTCCCTAATTCTAATTTCATATGCATTTCTTTGCCGCCTTCTTATATATCTTTATGTGGACGATTTCAGGCAAGTGGCTTTCTTGTTTCAAGTAATAGCCATGCGGTTTCGGAGGAGAGAGAAATGGATGAGAATGTTTACTCAAATGATAACTATGGTGATGAAGTTTCACTACTGGAGCAGGTACTTATTGATTACATCTTACTAGCTTTGATGTGCTTTTGGTGCAAAACCTTTAACTATGGTTTTATTTATACTTTATTTTGTCTTTTACAGGATATCAGACCTGGACCATCAGACCAATCTGGTTTGAGATTTGTTAGTGGAATTATTTGTAAATCCAAAGCTCTCAGGTTTGAGAGGATGCTGTTTCGTGCTACAAGGGGCAACATGCTTTTCAACCATGCCACAGCAGATGAACAGATCATGGATCCTCTATCTACTGAAATGGTTTTTTTCTGCCTAAATAAAAAATATCTTTTTTTTTAAAATTAATTTATTTTTTCGTGTGGTTTCTCTTTTTTTATTTATTTATTTGTAGAATGAGAATGTCCATGCACTTCTTAACTAATTCCTCAAAGTTGTGCAGGTTGAAAAAACAGTGTTTGTAGTGTTCTTCTCTGGGATGCAGGCAAAAACAAAGATTTTGAAAATTTGTGAGGCCTTTGGTGCAAATTGCTATCCTGTTCCTGAAGATATAACTAAGCAGAGGCAAATAACTAGAGAAGTATGTATTCTGTTAAGAATGTTGGAACTTCATTTATCCTTAAATTGGAAACAAGTTTCAAGCTTTAAGAGGGAATCCATTTCTTTCAAACATGTTTACAAAACTTTAATATGCTTCAATGTTTTTTCGTATCTGATGTGTGCTTGATGGCGTCATTAGCAATTACTCCCTTTAATATTTTCTGTGGTGTTATAGCCTATACTTGCAGGTTGTGCTAATTGTAACAACAAAAGCTCGATTCTGTTTTGCTGAAAGTTCAGGTTTTGGGTTGCAGGTTTCTTCACGTCTTGCTGAATTGGAAACAACCTTGGATTCAGGGATTCGCCACAGAAATAAGGCCCTTACATCTGTTGGGTTTCACCTAGCAAAATGGATGAACATGGTAAGAAATTTCTGCAGCTCGTCTCTGGTTAACTGTTATTTCTGACAAAAAATGTTGTGCTAATGTATGACTAACGGCTGCACGAGTGATTTAGTTTTTTCCTGACAACTTTGTCGTGTTTTGTACCCTCTCTCCCAGGTAAGAAGGGAGAAAGCTGTATATGATACGTTGAACATGCTAAACTTTGATGTTACAAAAAAATGTCTTGTTGGAGAGGGTTGGTGTCCTATATTCGCAAAACCTAAGGTAACTTGTGTTGCTTTCTTCATTAAAATTTTTGTTATGAAGTGGGTAAAATATATATCAAGTCCTATGTTTGCAAAAAATGACATAAATTGTATGTTGTATGGTTCAACAGATTCAGGAGGCACTGCAACGTGCTACATTTGATAGCAATTCGCAAGTGGGAGTAATATTTCATGTGATGGATGCAGTAGATTCACCTCCTACATATTTCAGAACCAACCGCTTCACAAGTGCATTTCAGGAAATTGTTGATGCATACGGGTTAGTTAAAATATGCTGCTTAGACACTTTCTTCTGTTTTTGAAAGGAAATTGTCTTTAAATTGATGCGTGATTTTCCATGTAAATGATGGGTATTCAGGACTAAGAATTACATTCTGTTCGTACACAGTTCACATACTGGTAGGGTTTTTTTGGTCGGCACATTTGGAAGGAAGCCAGTGCTGGTACAATTGATTTAGATTTAGAACACAGCATAGCTATTTTCAGTTGACAGTTAAACTAAATGGCAGAAATCATTTGCTATGCATGTCCAACCTACTAAAGGACGAAGCTTAGATTGTTAGGGTTTTGTTTAGGTGTGGGATGGGAGGGAGAGGGAGGTGGTGATTTTGCTGCAAGTTGTTACTGAACTTTTATTTTTCAACTAAACAATCAAGCTGTTCTTTGCCCTCGCTTATGATGTGAGAACTTAATTTATTAACTTGGTTTGTACAATTAGCTAAAATTCTAGAAAGTTGGCGTTTTAACAACTCAGATTAATTTTTTATTTGATCAGGCCTCGGATGTCCCCCTTCCTAGGTGACTGGATTAAATTTTTATAATTGATAAAAATCCTAGAACTTTGTGAGTTGTCCGAGTTATCTATCATTTGTGGTTAAAGAAATAGATACAAGTGAGGGGATCAGTTGTAAATATGATTAGGCAACAATTCCTCTCTTTAATAGCAATTTTATTAGCATTTTTCATAACCTTGTAAAAATTGTAAGTGAATCAATTTAAATAAAATCTACCCAATAGTTGTTTAGCTGACGAGCAATACTGTAATTATGGTCTAGCAATAGAACTGATCTTTGTCTAATGAATTTGGCAGTGTTGCAAGATATCAAGAAGCCAATCCTGCAGTTTACACTTGTATTACATTTCCATTTCTTTTTGCGGTGATGTTTGGGGACTGGGGTCATGGAATATGCTTATTGCTTGGAGCATTAGTTCTTATAGCTCGTGAAAGTAAACTCAGTGCTCAGGTGCGTCCTTACTATCAGAAGACATTATTTGATTGTAATGAATCATATTGCTATGGTTAATAAAAGAAAGTCCTTCTAGATGCTTCCAATCACGTACCATTTTCCAGTTCATAGACATTGACTATCAGCTGCTATTAAAAGCACATCTTTTGCATTCTCCAGAAGCTGTCGAAAGATATGTTGTAATCCTAGCCACTATCACTATTACCCTGAGCTTTTTCATGGTTGCCACTGTTTCTGCGTCTATGCTATTCAGCAACATATCATATAACAGAGGCTGCATTTGTTGGGGTCCAAGGCAACACTGCAGCCATGGTTAGTTAGCAACTTAGCACCAATATGATATCTTGACCTGGATTTACAAATCCCATGTCTCGGCCGTTCTTATAGTACTGATGATAGTATCCATTAATAAAAGCAGTAACAGCAGCAGTAGTAATAATTTTCTTTCATATGGGAGCAAGTAGGATAAGCTTTCATTTCTTACCAAGTGAATTGCTGAAACTATTTTGGGTCCTAATAGCTATTGTTTGAGAGGAATGACCCTAAAAGGACAAGGACTTGATGATAATGCTGTGATCTTTGAACACATGATTTTGATGTTTCAATTTTCTTCTTAACGAAAATATTCTGGTGTCTCAAATGCAAACACAAAACATGCATTTAACATGTGAAATAGAAAATTGTATGTCTTTCCTACATTTATTAACAATAAATTTCGCATTACTTCCTACCAGAAACTTGGGAGCTTTATGGAGATGCTATTTGGTGGGCGATATGTACTACTCTTGATGTCCCTTTTTTCAATCTACTGTGGGTTGATTTACAATGAGTTCTTTTCTGTTCCTTTTCACATATTTGGCGGGTCTGCTTACAAATGTAGAGATACTGCTTGCAGGTTGTCTCTCTATTTTAAGTCTTCTACTCTACAATTGCTTTAATGTGTTGTATACATTGTATTAAAAGTCACCTTCAGCTGGGTTGTTTACAACGAGTTTATGTTTCACAGTGTACTGCTCTGATGTATTGTTTTAGAGAATTGAGGTTTCTGGAATCTATGTGCTTATACCCCCACTACCTGTCTGCTTTGTGCTGCATACTTTGGCTTAATTATAGAGATCAATGCTTATAGAATTTTCAATATTTTCCAAATAATGTAAAATTTTCAAATATTCACAAAAAATTAGTTCATTAATCTAAAATTATGTTTCAACATTGTTTTGGATGGATTGGGGGTTTCATTGCCTCCTCTAGAGGTCATTTCTAAGGCTGAAAAGGGTTATTCCTTGTTTGATGCATGGGGGTTCTCCTCGTCTTGATTGATGGAGTTTGGTGGTGTGTTCTTTTGGAGTATTTGTCTGGTCCATGGTGCACTATTGCTGTGTCCTACAGAATGCCCAACTCGTCAGTGTGTGTCGCTGTGGCATTTGCACTCCTTTCTCCCGTTCTGCACCCATGCACTTCTGTTCAAATCTATTGCGGGCTTTTGATCTACATAATTATACCTGTTCTTTGTTAGGCATTTCTGGCTCTCTATTTGTTTGACGTTTTCTCTATCACTTTTATTTGTATCTCTTGAAAACTATCCCATCTTTTATGATAGATTAATATATGACTTTCCTCTGAAGAAAACTGACTACGTATCATAAATTTGTCTTCGTTTGAGCAGCGAGGCACACACTATTGGCTTAATCAAGTACAGAGATCCGTACCCCTTTGGTGTGGATCCCAGTTGGCGTGGAAGTCGTTCTGAACTGCCTTTTCTGAATTCGCTCAAAATGAAAATGTCAATTTTGTTGGGTGTTGTGCAAATGAACCTAGGAATTCTACTAAGTTACTTCAATGCAAGGTTTTTCAGCAGCTCGCTTGATATAAGGTGTGTCTATGCTCTTCAAATGTCTGTTTTTCTTTTTTTTTCGGTTTGCCCATGTTTTACTTTGAAATGTAGAGCACAAGAGTTTGACTTATTCTGCATCTTCTTGTTAGGTACCAGTTTGTGCCACAGATGATCTTTCTTAACAGTCTTTTTGGATATCTTTCACTTCTTGTTGTCATCAAGTGGTGCACGGGATCTCAGGCAGACCTCTATCATGTGATGATTTACATGTTTTTAAGTCCGACTGATGATCTTGGTGAAAATCAATTATTCTGGGGCCAAAGACCACTTCAGGCACGAATTCTGCTTCTCATTATTGTTACTTCGTATGTGTAACTTCTTATGTTCGTATTATATGTTATGGTTAACAAGGCTCTGGTTTTGCAGATCGTTTTGTTGCTTTTGGCTTTAATTGCAGTTCCATGGATGCTCTTCCCAAAACCTTTTATTTTGAAGAAGCTTCATACGGAGGTACTGTGGTGTAACTTGCTTAGGCATCTGTTCTTTTTGATAAAGAGAATTTTATTGGGAAAAATGAAGCAAACAGAAAGGGTGGTCTAGCAGACCAGCCCAAACACCGCTAGCACAACAAGGACCACAAAACTAAGCAAACAAAAACACATCCAGACTAGCAAATAGCTGCCTTCCAATCTAAACAAAGAAAGGAAAGCGATATTCCAGTGAACTCATTAGAAACTGAAGGGTTTAAGATGGCAATGGAATAAAATATACTAGTAAAATTCCCTTTGACGTTTCTGTTTTTGTAAATATTTTTAAAATTTGATTACGTAGTGATTAATATCTTCAACTGCTCAGTTTACTTATGTAAGGTATACTTGTCTTCGACTCATATGGGTATTTGAGGCGAGATATAAGGAGCTTGAGTAGATATGATACCTATGTTTTTCTTTTCCAGAGGTTTCAAGGTCGTGTGTATGGGATGCTTGGCACCTCAGAGATGGATCTTGAGGTGGAACCTGATTCTGCGAGGCAACATCATGAGGAGTTTAATTTCAGTGAGGTATTTGTACACCAGATGATACACTCCATAGAGTTTGTTCTGGGTGCTGTTTCAAATACGGCATCATATCTACGACTATGGGCTTTGAGGTATACCTATATTTGTTTTTCTTCGTTTTCCATGGTTTTCTTTCATCTATGGGGTAGGTTTTGTTTGATATCTGTTACTGCTATTACAGCTTGGCGCACTCAGAATTGTCGACCGTTTTCTATGAGAAAGTTCTCCTCCTTGCCTGGGGGTGAGTTCCTGGCCTTTAATTCTTTATCATTGCATGCATGTACATCTGAATTCTGGTTCTTTTCCTCATTTTTTTCCTGCTTTTGGACACACGAAACCTAATCCAGATTGTAGTCTAGATCTACTTACGAAATTTGAAGGGTCACACATTATGGAGCTGCAGAGTTTGATCCCCCACCCCAAAATCCTCTCCCCAGGCCTTAACTATGTACTAGCCTTAATCTTACTATTGCATTTTCCTCATTTTCTTAGCAAGTAATTTGTCTTGCCGTCTTATAGGCTTACTGAAGATCCTGTTTTTCATCAGGCACAGTAACATTTTTTAATTCTAATTTGGCTTGCCATTCCCCAGTGTGACACAGATTATATTGCATTTGATACTGCACATATTGGCCAATTGTTAATGTACTTCTGAAAATTCATAACAGGTATGACAGCATCATTATCCGGTTAATTGGGTTAGCAGTTTTCGCCTTTGCAACTGCATTCATACTACTCATGATGGAGACACTAAGTGCTTTTCTTCATGCCCTGCGTCTTCATTGGGTGGAATATCAAAATAAATTCTACCACGGAGATGGCTACAAGTTCAAACCTTTTTCCTTCGCCTCCATAACCGAGGATGAAGATTAGTCCACTTGCATGCCAGTTTTCTTGTTCTTTGGAAGGAAAGGTATTTAGCGCAAAGAAAGGCAGAGTTCTATCTCCAGCCTGAAATGGAATTTGAGAGAGCCATATTTCAGGCGGCACAGAGGAGGAAGATGCTCGATTTTGACCTAGAAATGTAAAGTCGTGGCTCATATTCTTTGGTGTAATATTGGTATAAAAGGGTTCCAGTAAGAGTCATGGTTAGTTCCCTTCATAGGTGTATTTACTTGATTTGTATTTCGTCTATATATCTAATCGAAAAGAGAGGAGGGAAATTAGATTCACCGTTTGTAAAGAGGAGCTGGGGAATCGTCATACCGCGTAGTTTTTTTGGGACTTTTAGTTTGTTTAGCTTACACACACAGGCACAGTAAGTGCGGATTTTGCTGGGAATTGGCCCTGGTTTACAATTGTGACTTGTATAAGTTTATGAAAATTACAGTTTCAAAGGAATTGGTTTTGTAAGGATAAATAATTCAGATGATTCCAATCTCAAATAATATTTTGCACCTGAAATTTGATATAGCTTTGCTGATATGTTGGAAATTCTTCGAGTTTCATGAGAAGTCATGCATACCAGTCATGATTAATGACCATAGAGTATAGTGTGCATTTATTGGCACCCAACTTGTAGTTAAGTTCATGCAACTAAATAATTTGACACACTTTTAATCCACTGTCTCGGATTCATACCCTCTCTCTTTTCCTTAGTGTGTAGCTTAAAGTAAGAATATCGCTTGTATTAAAATAAAAGGACACTGACTTTCCTTATTTGCCTTTAATTTTAACCAAATCATTTAAAATATAAAAGAATTTGAAGCCATCCGATGCCTCTCTCGCGATTGCAAAGCTCCTGTCTTTCTTCACTTTACCCTTCATAATTTAAAATTTTAGTTTTTACTATAGTCATAATTGTAAATGGGGTGAAACCGGAGAGATTTTACAATGCACCCGGAAAATGGCTTGTATATCACGTATCATAATACAAGCAGTATCTAATACAAGTGGAAGGACACGCAGTGTACTGGGCCGTGTTCTGATACCAGCAAAATCTCTCGTGAAATTGGTCGTTTTCACTAGAGTTAACTTGCTTTTCTCTTCCAATATCAATATAAAAATGATTAATGTCACCTGAACTTAAGAGGCGAATGTTGTGTTCTAATATATGTTCGTTAGTTTAACGGCCGTTCTTGTGTAAATCCGTTGAGAAAACGGATCATGTCAACACGATTGGAATAAGAGAAAAGACCCGATTGAATCATTGATCTAATGATCCATACTTAGGGGTACATGCAGTTTACAGCCAACAAAGGAATTTGGTTTTTTTTTTTTTTTACGATCGGTCTTATTAAAATAGGAGGACGACATCTACATTTAATTAGAGATAAGTGTTTTTTTTTTTAAAACTTTTTGCAGTTTTAAATTTTCCTCTGACATTATGTACTTTTGAGATATTTTATTTGTATTCATATTTTGTTGGAATTTAGTCTTCTTTTCTCATTTTGTTTTTTTGTTTTGGTTTTATTTTGTCTGATTGATTTTTTTCTTTTGCTTAGTGACACCTGTTTTTCTTCCTGTTTTGTTGGTGGTGGACATGACGGTTAGAATAATGATTAGCAATTGCATAAATTTTGCATGGGATTAGATGATCGTTTTACTTCATTAGAGGTTTGCCAGGTTCACTTTAAAACACTATTCTCACGTGACTGTTAAAGAC
Organism: Gillenia trifoliata; assembly: GCA_018257905.1. NCBI lineage: Eukaryota > Viridiplantae > Streptophyta > Magnoliopsida > Rosales > Rosaceae > Gillenia > Gillenia trifoliata. The sequence continues at coordinate 26,377,910 of CM031081.1, read as the reverse complement.
AAATATAACATATAAGTATTATATTCTCACTTATCTTTACTTTTGATAAATTTTCCATTATCGATTTATTTTTTTGTGCCCAAGTTTTAGGTTTTTGTTTCTAGTAATTTCTTATTGTTTGGATAGGTTTGCCAAGTTGGATTTCGACTTTTTTATTGTGAGTTTTGTTTTGTTTTGCTTTGTGATACCTTATTTAGGCAACGCGTTTTTTAAAATGTAGTTTTTGTTCTTGATAGTCATGTTTGTATTTTTGATATTTTTTCCGCTATTATATGTTCTTTTTATTGGTGTTTTTTAGAACACCTTTTTCAAAAAGAAAAAAAAAAAAACACTCAAAGTTGACTACAAGGACTCTTTCGTCATTTCTTATACGTTGTCGCGTGCTCGGACGGTCTATTTGTCCCCGTCCATCCTTTTGCCGCTCGTCGATCCTTTGAAAAATTGAAGATCCACAAACAAACAAACACTTTGCACACTCCATTACTCTACTCTGCACACCCATTCGATCCGATCATTTCATCCAACCGTAACAACTTCCTTCGATCATTCGATCTTTCTAGAAACCCAGAGAGAGAGAGAGAGAGAGAGAGAGAGAGAGAGAGAGAGAGAGATGGAGTCCGACGTTCCCCTCATCGAAATCGCAGGAGAAGACGACGCGCTGCTTCAATTGACCCAGGACGACGCCGTTTCAAGCAGCAGCACCAACAACATCTCCAACGACGACGCCTTTTTCTTCTGCTCGCCTCTCCAACCCCGCAGATCCAAGCCACTCGGTTAGGGTTTTCCCTTACCCTCTCTCTGAATCTATGCTTCGCCTCTTGTACTTTGTTTTGGCCGTCTAGGGTTTGTTTGTTTGTTTCAATTTTGAATATGTATTAATGTGAATTCAAGTTGACCTTTGATTCACTCAGTAGTGCGAAATTCGTCTGCTTATCGATCGATATTTACATGTATATTTATAAATTTGGACCTACATTGCATGACATACAATGAAAAATCATTGAATTGTATTGCAGAAGCTATGGTGGTGTGTGAGAATTCCAAAAAACTGAGTTCTACGTTTTGTAGAGATAGTGCGAATGCGAATAAAGAGAATAACAATGCAAATAAATTAGAAGAGCAAAAACTCAGCCTCCTGCCGCAGCAAATGAAGAGGAAGAAGAAGGGGGGAGGATACAATTTGCGCAAAAGCCTCGCTTGGGATCGAGCCTTCTTTACCGATGAAGGTTATATTTTGGTTTTGGTTTTTGAGTTTGAGAAATAATTGTTGATAGAAAAGAAAACTAAAGATTGGATTTTTTTTCTTTACCATTTTGGTATTTTCGTCAGGTGTATTAAATTCCGAGGAACTATCTATGATTAGCGGGAATGCGAATTCTAATGGGTTGTTGTCAGTTATTGAGGAAGACACAGATAGCATTACTGATTCAGCAGATCTAAATGCGCTTGAAGAAAATTTATTCAAGGTTTTGCCGGAAAGTCCTTCAAGTAAGAAGGATAGGACTGTTGGTGGCAGTTCATTACCAAAGCATGACTCATCAGCTAAAGATAATGTTGCCCCAGGTTCTGCGGTTAGTTCTCAAATCCCTTGATGGCAAAGTTTTCTTTTAGGTGAAGGTTGTTCGATTGGAGTTGTGTGAAACTAACTTCCTGGGAGTTTCTAATTTTTAGGCCAAGCGGAAGGTGCTTTCAGCCCGGGATATCAATAGAAGTGGCTCAAAACGCAGTGGTTGCCCTCGACCTGTGGCCTCTTCTTCATATCCTTTTGATTAATTTTTTATTTTTTGTAGGAGTTTTGTTGAATCTTTTGTTATTAATATGAGTTTTTGGGAAAGTTGTCCTTGACTTATGTGAACTCTTAAAAGGCCTGCGAATGTGAATACCATGAAATCACCAATTAAAGAACCAAAAGTTTCTAAAATACCGGTTCCAAAACCAGATTCCTGTCTGCTCTCTAGGACTTCCAAGAATGTTACAGTTGGTGCAAATGATTTAAAGCGGAATCAGATTGCTCATCCCGGTAATTTTTCTTTAGATATTGTTACTGCAATTCATTACCAAAGATATTTGCTGTGGTGAGATATCTTAAGAAGATTATACATTTGACTACTTCTAGAGGGCTTTGTAGTCTAATATGTTTCTACTTTCTTAAAAGATAAAGAAATTAAATTTTCATGTTTGAATGAGAAGTAAATTATTTGTTTATATTCTGTTAACTACTACTTTCTAATACAGAAGTGAAATTGAACAACACCAAAAGTGGGCCAAATAATGCGAAAGTCCCTCCTACTGGAAAAGTTTTAACTTCTAAAAGTTCTGTTCGACAGGCCAGAAGAAATGTGGTGAGAACTTGAAGCTTATTGAAGTAGTAGTCTATGTAAATTAATTAACTGCGAAAAATATTTGGGGCTATAATTGGCTGACATTTCCTTAGTATTGCGTTCTGTTTCTGTTTGTTATTAATAAGGATGCATATGCTTCCTGTGTTGTGAATTTCCATAATTTTGCAGGCCAGCTTGATGAAGGGTTCTCCAACCAAAATATCCTGTCCACCAACTATTGAAGCAAATAATGGCTTAGAGGGGATATCAAAACAAGCAGTTCCTTCTACTGGTCATGCATCATATGGCCTTGGTGACAGATCTAGAAAAACTGCAGTTCCAAAGGTGATTCCAAAGCAAGCCCTTCCTTCTACCGCTCATGCATCACATGGCCGTAAAGACAGATCCAGAAAACCTGCAGTTCCTGAGGTGAACTCAAAACAAGCACTTCCTTCTATCAGTCATGCATCATATGGCTGTGATGACAGATCCCGAAAAACTGCAGTTCCTCTCCCTCTTTCTGGTGTGGTACATACTCAACCCCCAACATCAAAGCCATCAGGTTTACGGATGCCATCACCATCACTGGGTTTCTTTCATCAGGTGTTTTTCAAACTGCTCCATTGCTAGAAGAGTTATGATACTTTCAAATTTCAATGTCTGATTTTTCTTTGCTGCAATTTTAATTATTTATATGCAGCCAAAACCTTCTTTGCCTAGTCCTTTGAAGACAAGTTCTCAACCATGCATTATTCCTAATTTGAGGCAAGCTGGCCCTGTAGATCCAATTCATGAATTTCAGCTGCCCTCTTCAGTTGGGGAAAAGCAAAATGTGATCAATGATGGCACGATAACGGGAAATAATGATGTCACAATAACAGGAAATAATGATGTCATTTGCTCAAGTTTGGATTGCTCAGTTTCATCTATTGTTGACCCTGCCACAAACAAGAAGGTGGAATCATTCTCGCAAGTAACATATATGCAGAAGGCAGAACTGAAGGTAAAGTCTAGCTCAAATAGTTGTGATATGACAGATAATCAGCGGACGTTCAATATAATTCCTGTTCATGAAGACCCAATATCTATGGGACAGGCAGAGCCATATATTACTGAAAAGGTTGTTCACATGGAAGAGGTAGAATTTCAGAGGAATGAGGATAAACTTCTTTTACAGAAGGGATCCTGTAAACAATTGGATGACAATAGCATGAATGTTACTTTTGTACTCACTCCAAAAAGCAAAGTTACTGATAAATCCCAGGTTACATCCCATCTTAGTTCCACAGTGAAATTTCCTGGTGTTTCTGGCAGAGACATAACTGACCATCAACTTCTTGAAGACAAACCCCATGATTCTCCACAGAAGAATTGCGGCGTCTTTTCAAAGTCCAAGTTTGAAGATGCAAGTTCTTTCAATAGTACTTTAGCATCATATGTTGATCAGTCTAGCAGTGATCATGTCAATAAACTGCATGGGGAACAAGTTGATCTGTCTAAACCTTTGACCTGTGAAGGAGATCAAATGGTATGGGAAAACAGTGGTAGTTTCACCAAGGAATGTCAAACTTCTGAAGAGATCCAGAGCTACAGTTGTGTGAACGTTGCAGACGTCAGTCCAAAAGTCCAAAATTCTAGTGCAACTGACTCAGATGCTTTGTGTGACTCTAGATTTGATGACTGCTCAAATAATGACGGTAGTACATTTGACAAAATGGGTGAGAACCCACAGGAGGAAGATGCACAAATGCTGACTTTAAGTGGAAGATTAACAGATGAAATGGATGGCGCTGACCTGAGGACTTCTGCTCCAGATAATTGTCAATTGGTGACAACTGATTGTGGAAACGAAAAGCCTGAGCAGCTAGACCTTCCAGATTCCTGCTATACCGGAGAACAGGTTTTCCAGGAAAATAGATTGCGCTTAGATGATTGCATATTGGATGGATTCAGTACTATCCCTGAAGAACCCCAGCAGAAAATTGCTCTTCAACGTGTTGTTTTAAAAGAAACAGAAGGAACTGGTGCCTGCAGAAGTGAATCAGAAGTTTCTAAAACCCTTTCTCTAAAGCCACCTGCTATGCCAGATTGCAGGTCCAATGTGGCAGAAATGGTGGAGTCCCAGGACAAGAGTTACAACCTTGGCTTAAGGAATGACTCTCAGCTTAATTGTCAAGATTGTTGTTTGGAGTTGGAGAGTGTGGATGTTCAAGCCATAGGTGCAGTGACTGCTCACAATATGGATGCCTGTTTCTTGAAAAGTGGAGATTTCACATCCCAGCTAAACCTGAAAGTGCTAGCTGAAGATACTTCAGTAGAGCCGATTAATTTGATGGGTGATAAAATCAATTTCAGTGGAGAGGAAATTAGTGTGATGAGTGCATGTTGCTTAAATGCAGAAGATAGAATACTGAATCAGAGTCCAGAGGTTCATGTGAGTTCATTTGAAGCTAGAGAATCTTTTGAAGAGTGCCTTACATATAATATTGGGAACTGTGCAGATGTCAGCTCAAAAGTGAACAATTTAGGTGGAAGCGGGTCACAAAGTCCTCGTGGTTTATCTAAGCATAAAAGCTCGGATGAAGAAAATAAACAAGTTGATGAAGGTAGTGACATGATTAAGGAACCAGCTCTTGGAGATCTGCGGGAACATACCTCAGTCTCAAACTATGCATGCTCAGCAGTTGTTAATAATGTATATCAAGAACTAGCTGGATGTCCTGAGCTTCATTGTCCAAATATTGATTTCATACAAGTGTCCCAGGATATTAATCCTGGGTCCTGTTTGAATGGTACATTGCTTGCAAACAACACTTCCTGTAAGGATTTTGTGGAAACTGTTCACGAGGTTGTTTTTTATGACTATAATGCTCGTGGAAGTGAATCAAAGAGTTCCAAAGTAGGACCAGCAATGCATGATTGCACACCTGATTTGGAGGAAAAGGCTGACTACTTACAAATGGAAGTTGCAGAGGATTTCAGTCATGACTATAAGCTAAGCAACCAAGCTCCTTCTCTGCAGTCTGATTCATCTGCAAAAACAACCACTGAAGAAACTTCAGTGTCAACTTTGGCATTAAATGCCTGGGAAGGAGAATTATGCTCATCTGTCATTTCAGATCGGACGTCATCAAGTGGAAGTATTCTGCAGGATAATGAAGTTAATGCATCGCGAGGCAATTTAGCAGAGGAATCTGAAATTGATTTCAATAATCATACTCTTACCAGTGAACTACAGCATGAATTAGAAGATTCCTTGCATCCCACAGAAGATATGGAGGCAACAAACGAGCTGTATGTTCCAAAAAAGCCTACATCAGTTTTATCTGCTTATATTTGTGTCAGTGTGTTGTGCTTGTGTCCTTTAAGCCATTTGGTGCTCATCTTTTATAGATTGAAAATTCCATGTGAAATTCAGTTATCCCGTCTCTTATTGCAGTAAGAAGCCTGGGAGTGATACGAAGCCAGAGGGCCTTGTAATAAAGCCTCCATCAGATGCAGTTCCATTCTCGGATGAATGGTTAGCTGCACTTGAAGCAGCCGGAGAGGTAATACTTGTCCTACTCGACTTTCATCTTTATATAATGTACATGAATATATATGTCCTGCTTTTTTGAAATCAATGAATGCAATATAGAACTGGAATTGTGTCTGCTGGGTTAGGTTGGGCATATAAAATATAAAGCAATTGTACATACCAAAACCTTGTATATACAGTTCATGAAAAGGAAACCAAAGCTTAGCAAGTAGTTCTGAACTTCTGATCGATCCAATGCCTGTGGGTTTTGGATGCCTCTATTTCATTTTGACTGAACATTTTGATTATTCTCTCGCTCTCGGTTTTGATACAAGACACATTTTGTAGTCTTTAGCATGATACTAGTAATCTTATACCAAGTGTTTCTGCAGGAAATTTTGACAAAGAAAAGTGGTGCTGTACAAAATTCACCCCCCAACAAATCTCAACCTCAACTAGGTCCATGGTCTCCGGTATGCTTTTGCTTCCTAGATGATCATCTATTCGTTGTTTAGAGGAAGATAGAGAGCGGAACACCATCGTTTGAATTTTATTCTAAGCACCGTAAAAATTATCCTATGAGCTGACATGCTTACACTGCTTTTGAATTTCAGGTGAAGCGAAAAGCTAATCAAGTAATTGGACCGTTCGATTGTACAAAACATACCAACAATGTCCCCCCTACTTCGCAATAACCTTAGAGAGTAAGTGGAGTCCGTCCGCCTAATCATTCCATGTCACGCTAACCATATCACACCATTCTTTTTGTTTTTCGATCCTCTCCTTTTGTTGTAGCGACTAGCTAACGATCTCTACAGACATTTTCCACATTATCTTGTTCTGAATACATTCAAAATCCAGAAATTTCTTCATTTTTTTTCTTCATTTTCTTGTACCACTACGGTTTTACCTGCATTTTCAAACGATAAGGTTATCATTGTATCGATATGATATTAGTTGAACACAATCACGTTACTAGTGTGAACATGGAGTTCAATTTTGAACCTCTTCCGACTCCGAGGAGGGTTGAGCTTCAAACACTGGTTCATCTGGATCTAACAAGGAAATTTCCCAACACAGATTCTTAACCTTGAAGAAAAATTGAGAAACTGAGAGCTAGCATTTGTCGCCTTTCCATGTATTTTTGTTGAATAATCATTAGCTAACTTTGCACTTGTTCAAACAGCACTTGTTCAAACAACTCATGAGGGACAGATCTCTTCAGCGCAAACTCGGCTTTAAACTACAAGAATCCTTGTAATATGAAGATAACCCTTTAACCCAGCGCACAAAGTTTATTACAACTAGTTGGACTAAGCCAACACACCTTTGTCGTTCATAACATGCTTAAGTGGACGATAGTGACCCTAAGTAAGATATTTTAAACGTTAAAAAAAATTAACCCCCCCTCTTTATTTTTCAAGGGTAAAAACGTCAAACTACAAAACAGAAAAATCATTAAGTTTAAACCCCAAATTTAAATTAGCACCAAAATGTGTCTTCGCAAGACTAGAAAATTACAATAAAGCATAACCCCTTGCAAAGCAATAATAAGCATATTTAAAGTATTTCGTTGAAAGCCAGGTTCGGCTACTGCAAATTTTCAATGATTATTAGAATCGTTAAATCTCGTGTTCGTGTGCCCCAGCGAAGTAAAGTAGATTTAGCAAATCAAACAACTTTACCCCTTCACATATAGATCTAAAAGATATCTAGCACACCAAGATGAAAACTAAAATGAAAGAACTCTCCTAAAGAGAGAATCCAAAACCAACAAACTCCTAGTGAGTTTTAGTAATTATTAAACAGAATCAAAATAAAAGGACACAATAGTGATGTTGCTCCACATCTTCCCAGCTTCTGGAAGAGCGCCATAGAGCATACCGGCTAAACTCATAGCGCCGTACCGGCCAAACCCAAACTTGACAACTTCCTTGTCTCGCAGGTCCAAACCCATAAAGAGCATGATAATTGGAGCTAAATCCTTGTGTTATAGTTGTGTGCGTGGGCCAAAAGACAACAACTATTATGGCGACTACAATGTTTCACAATGACAATTCTACCGAAAAAAGCAAAATTTAGTTAACCATTTGGGGATTGTAGCAGTATCCAAACAAACCAAGGAATACAAAAACCAAAATAAAAAGGATTGGGAATTACCCGTCAATATTTGGATAATAAGGGTATTGACCCCCTAATACAATAGTAAAAGTGCAAAATCCTATAGCGTGTGGAGAATTTGATTGGGTCACAAATTAAAGTTTCCCTTTTTGGTAACTAATTAGAATTGTTATATAACAAGGTGTACATGCTGAGAGGGAAAACCTTGCTTATTACTGAAACTTCAAAAAAAAAAACCTTTTGGCCGAAGGACCAATTTGTTCACCGTTATAGTATATAGGTCACCATCGAAACCCTTTCAAACCCTAACCAACCCTTTCAAAAGCAAACGCTCCAAGAACACTGGCACTTATATCATCATGGACTTATCATCTTACAGAGCCTTTGAAGAGTTTAAGCTATTCCATTCAATGGATCGCACAATATACGTTCGACTGCTGCGTTTACGTTTTGATCCTAACCAATCTAAGTTGGTCGTAGCCTTTTGGTATTTTCTGGACACAGAAACTCACTACAAGTTCATGGCGGGTACGGTAGATTTACACGACTCGGACTTGTATGCTTTAGCGTGCGAGTCGATTATATGCGTGCACTATCTGCATTCAAATTGCGCTCCTCCGCCGTCGGAGGAGTTTGATAGCCAGTTCCGAACACTGTGTCTTCTTCTTCTTACCAAAAATATTCCACTGGAGTTTGTGTTTGAGAACAAGGAAAAGGCCCGGGAAGAGATGAAGAGAATTATGGACAATGTCTTCGATAGAGCTTTTTGGGATATAATTATAGTCCCATCATATCCATATTTGGGTCATATAGGCAGTGGTTTCCAGCAAACCAATTTGTTGAATGGTCCAATATTACAGCAAGGGTTTCATCATAATTTACTTAATCAGCAAGGCCATAATGTTGTTGGGGCTCAACCTTTATTGCCACCCCAAGAAGCATACGATGATGTGCCTGATCAGTATCAACCTAATGTTGACAACAATGATAGAACTTTATTCTTGACATTCTCAAAGGGTCATCCTGTTTCAAAAGAAGAACTCAAAAGCTATTTAATCAGGTAGTTCTCTCTAGCCAGTCTCTTTCTTTTCATTGATTACAACTTCTATTGAATGGTTACATGTCTAATTGCACCGAGGTCTTTTGTGATAAAACCCAACACATGCCGAGCTGTGTAGGTGGTTAAGTTGGGACAATATCGGTGTGATTAGTACTGCACTATTTACCCGATTTTGAAATCTAAACAGCTTGTGCTATCTTAACTGCCCATAACTTGTTGAATCTTTAATTTAGAGATGGCACAACATATGATTAGTTGAGATGGTACAAAATATGATCAGTTTTATGCGATTAGTTGAGATGGCACAACATATGATCAGTTTTATGTCTCTAGATATGTATAGCTTTACTATTGATTTATTATTATCAGCTTCAACAATATCTGGATTAACTGTTTTTAACTCATCATGTATATGCAGGGAGTTTGGAGATTGTATAGAGTCAATCTTTATGAAGAAGCCTGTTCATCCAAATGACCAATCACTGTTTGCTCAAGTTGTTGTTAAGTCTGCGTCAGACGCTACAAGAATTCTTCATAAACCAGACTACGAGGGCAAAGTAAAATTCTCAGTTAATGGAAAAGATGTTAAGGCCAGGCGATCTAAGCCAAGTCAGAATAAGCAGGGACGGAACCAGTCACAAGACTCGAAGGGCTCTAGCAGCCAACCCCAACAAAACAACCGGGAACGGCTATAGACAAGATAAGATTCAGCCCAGCACAGAGAGCAACTTTTTGAGAGAAGAAATAACTTTTTTGTTTTAGTTTGAAGAAAAATAGAAGTAACATATACCAATTCATCACGCATCCACGGTCAAAATTAGTTTGTTGTATAGACTAGATGAAGTTTTTGGTTTAGGCAAACAAAGGCAGGTTAGTTGTATATGTCCTATTTTTTCTTTTCGATAAATAGTGTATACTATCATATTTATATATTATGTCACGTTTTTTTATACAATGATATATTTACACTAAAGAGTGAAGAAATATATACAAAACATATTTCACATGTTCGAATGAGTTGAAGTGCATGGAGGAGTCTTCAATATATGATGATTTTATTGTTTCCTCCTGAACCTCGTGAGTATTGGTCTCTGAACTTGTCACAATGTGAAGTAATAATTATTTTTTGTAACTTCGTTAGAACTTTCATATGTTATTTTTCCTTTAAATCCTTATTTTGGTTGGAACAACTACTACAAATTTTACCATTCATGACGCATAAAATGAGTCATCATCTTGCCTTCATGGCATTTGTTAATAGCATCATATATGCTGGTGTCATAAAACCTAAACTTTATGATGCATAAAAAACAGGAGTCATAGTTCCAATACAATGACGCTAAAAAAGCGTCATAAGGCTGGAAACATACGTCATAGTTCCAATATAATGACGCTGAAAAAGCGTCATAAACATACAAACAAGCATCATTGCCCATGTTTAATGACGCAAAAAAAGTGTCATAAGAAAGAAAAAAAACATTACTAAACAAAACAATGACGTTTTAGGAAAAAGTGTAATCCATATTTTTAAGACCTATTTGTCAATTTGCTTTAATTTTAGCAGATTACCCCCCTAAACTTTTATAAATAGCCAATTTCTCCTTTGCTATTAGATTTTGAATCTTTTCATCCATCTTGGTTACGTGGACAACACATGACAACTGTATGAGGGCATAAAGGTAATTTTGTTTTGGTAAATCGGGCGCAAAGCCAATATTTTGCAACTGCTAATTAGACTCCCATGGCTAATTTAAACAGAAAATGTACGGAGTTAACTAGCGGAAGAGAAGAAGAAGAAAAAAGCAATATATGTTGTCTACATTAAGGATAAAATTACTTTATTGCCCTCAAACATTTGCTAAGTGTTGTCCATGTGACCAAAATGGATGGAAAATTCTAAAATCTAACGTCAGGGGGGAAATTGACTAATTATAAAAGTTTAGGGGAGTAATCGGCTAAAATTAAAGTTCAGGGGGAAAATTGACAGCTCTATACAAGTTCATGGAGTAAATCGACAAATACCTCTATTTTTAATTAGGCGTCATGAATTCCCAGTTTTATAGTAGTGAACTTCTAATGATGTTACCCAAGAGGGTCATTATTCCACATTGTAACAAAGTCAAGTAACAATACTCACAAGTCACACATGTTTAATTCAGGAACAAAAGCTCCAATTGAGCCACACCCAAGAGACCAATGCTACAATTTCTCTAATGAAAACTTCTATCATTTAACCCAAAAAAATAAAATATTAAATCCAAGTTTAATAGCATATAAGACACTCTTTGGTTTTTTTTTTTTTTTTTTGGGGTGAAATGGTAGAAGATTTCATTAATTTGGAATCAAATTGCTTACATCAGCATCCAACGCCATAGCCAACCACTTTGACACAATACAATCCCATCTATAAAGGCCACCTACATGTGAGATAAAAGAAAAAGAGAAAATCTATTGACCTCAGTTGTTTTAAAAAAAAAAAAAGTTTAATTGCATATAAGACACTCCTTGGTTCAAAATGTTTATTACATTCTGAATACTTGTAAAAGCTGGATCATATTAGACAAATTATCACCCAGATAAATTTCTTGAACCACCTACAAACACTAAACACTTATCACTAGCTATGTGGGTCAGGACTACCATCTGCACCCTTTACATTTTGATACTTGTACAACTTGGCACACACCAAATAATAGCCAAAGTTTAGCACCCCCACCACAGCTAGCATCCAATAAACATTGTCCAGCTTCCCATTGTTTAGATTGTTTGGTAACCATCCAGTAATCCTTTGGACCAAATCAATCACACCTGTGCTTACATAATATGCAATCCCAATAATCAACGAGATCATCGCCGTCGATGTGCTTCGCAGCGACACGGGAAATTCTTGATAATACAATGCAACTTGTCCTGGAAAATGAAATGCTTCTCCAATGCCCACCAAAACTAACTGTGGGAAAAGCCACAGGATCGGCATCGGGACAATAGTACCAGGCTGGTCTTGGAGGTGGTGTTCTTGCACTATTTTGAGCCTTTTGGACTCCATCACTGCTGAAACAGCCATGCTGAGAATGGTGAACACGTGCCCTACTCCTACACGCTGGAGGGGCGACGGAGACCGACCAGTCATCTTCTGCCACATGGGGCACAAGAACCTATCAATTAGGGTTAGAAAGATGGATGTGGAGAACAGAACAATGACTATAACAGAGCCAGATGGCATTTTAAAATGGGGGCCAATGTGACGGTCCATGGTTAGAGCTTGCAGGACTGACATGCCGGATTGGATTGCTATTGGGGTACCTAAGAATAAACCTGTAGACCACAGTGGAAAAATTCTTATAATGGTCTTGAAATCTTCCACCTGTTGCGTTGTGCATAAGCTCCATGGTTTTGCAATTGAGCCATCTGATTTGATGTCTCCTTCAACTTTCTGTGCTGCACGGTTAAGAAATCTGCATGCAAAGAGGAGGGGGATTTAAGATTGTATTAAATATACAGTGTAAACTGGGAGGGGGAATCGTACTAAGAACATCGAGTAAATTGGTGAATGATTTTAGCCAACTAAGTTAGTCGCTTCCATAATGCACTTTTACTTTAGCAGCAGAAAAAAAGAAATACCAAATTGAAACAAAAAATAATAGGTTGAAAGTATGTGAAATTTCATAGAATTTGATCGAGCATTCAACTCCAAACGAACTGGAAATGGGTAGAGAGACTCATTCAAAACTTTTTTTTTTTTTTTTTTTAAGGAACAAAAAACTAAATATAAAGAGATCAATAAACTAAAAAGAATATTAAAATTCATATAATAAGAAATGTACTCTTGTTAGACTAAATCTACTACCATTGATTATATTGATTCTTGCGCAGATGTGTGTGCTCGATTCACATCGTATATAATTAATTAACTTATATTGTAATTTGTACCTGAAACTCTTGCTAAGTGTTGCTGCAGCCACCTTGTCTGTCACTCCATCGTGTCCATAATAATAATCCTTGCTTTCAGGTGATAGCCGGAGACTAGTTTTCCGAACAGAGGCAACAATAACACGACCTAAACCAACAAATGGACTCCCTTGTGGCTTATCAAATTTATAGAAACGGCTTCCAGAGAAGAAAATGGCCATGCCGATTAGGTTGGCGATGATACATAGGCCAAACCCCCATTTAAAACTGACGTTGTCTTCAATGTAGACAATGACTGTTAGGGCTACCACTGTACTACAGTATAGAGTGAAGAAGAACCAGTTGAAGAAACTTGCTTGATGCTTAGGCTTATCAAATTGATTAGCTCCCAGTGTTGCCAAGGTATAGCGGGTACCTCCCAAGCCAAGAGATGCGAGAGTTATGCCGGTGTACAAGACTGTATATTGTAATGCCGAGGTCGGTTGGCATAACTCTGAGCCGGTAGCACAAGGCTGAGGCTTCAACGAATTTAGCGTTGCAGTTAACACTAAGAGAACGATGCCCTGCAACGAGTTTATCACCTATTTAGAATGTTACCCTAAATCATATAGGTATGGAGTTTATCTAGTACACATTCGTATATGTTTTATCAACTTGCATGTTGTTTTGTTAGATTGCCAATCTAATATTAAACGACAATTGATCAGATCGATGAACAATCTGCATGATCTCAGATCAAATTGACAAGATTGTATTATCCATAACTATACGTTTTACCGAAGTATACGAGTGATCAAAACCACATAAATCAAGGATATTTTATATAGGGTACAAGCATGTACTAACAAATTGACTTGGTTTATTACCAGCAAGGAAATGCATGAGGATATTGAGATAACGGAGAACGAGCCAAAGAAAGAGTCAGCTATGATTGCTCCAATGACTGGGAAAAAACTGGAAGAACCGTTAACCACGTTTGCAATCTGAGCAGCATCAATGCTGTTTACATTGAACTCTTCAATCAGAAATACAATCAAATTTGAGAGCCATCCCCCGGCTGCAATTGTCAAGCCTACCAAAGCCCCTGCTCAATAAACCAACAATTTAGACTGCTTTCTGTAGGGAGCAATTACCCAGAAGTGTTTTTGCTAGAAACACTTTTATTAGGAAAAAGAGTGTTTTCCTAAAGAAACATCTAGCATGTGTTTCTCCAGAAAACGCTTCTAAAGTTTTATGCCAAATATTGTTAAAAGCGTTTTTCGCCATTCTAAGCAGTCACAAACAAGCCCGTAAATTTATGACCTTTCTTATTTCTGTGTGCAGTCTCATCCTGCAAGTAAAGAATGATACATATATAGGCAATAAAAATGCAAATCTACCATGCAAATTTGATTAATTAGTAATAAGTAGGAAATGAGAGTAGGGGCATTCAAATTCAATGAGAACCACAACTCTAATACCCTATATTAGACAATCGAGAGAGAGAGAGAGAGAGAGAGAGAGACCAATGATGAACGGGAAAGTGATCCAACCACCGCGTCTTCTACCAGAATCTGATGAGATATCAGTGTGGGAGAGGGACTCATCCATGGTGGAGGGTCAAGTACTAAGCTAGCTCAAAGTGCGAGACTCAACATGAACCCACTGCATGGGTTAATATATAATCTGAGAATCATTCAATTCTACGCCACCACAAAGTATGTTTGCCAATCTTTGCTACTACAAAATGGAACAGTTTTAACTAGCATTTTTTATTTCTTTGTAACATTATCATATTTATTTCATTGATTAAGACATTTTTGTCACTTTACACAAATTTTTATCTTTAAAACAGGTACTCACTACCCACTTAATTATTAAGTCACCACCTCTTCTATAGGTTATAATATGTCACAAACAATTCAATTTTTTCCCATCTCTTCATCCATTATTTTTTCCCCTTTCCTTAGGGTCTGTTTGGATGGGAGTTTTGTTGGCTCCAAGGGATTGAAAAACACTGGGTTTTTGAAATCACTTGCTTAGTTTATATTTGTCAGCCATTTAAAAAGAAAAGAAAATAAAAATAATAATTGGGAAAAAGAAGTCTGGAACTGAATCCAGACGACACACAACAAATATGATACTCAACAAACTTTGGGAAATTTATACGAAAAAAACAAAAACTTGATAAATTAAAATAGAATAAATTCAACATGATAAATTCAAATATTGAAAAATAAGAGAAAGATAAATTCAAATTTATTAAATAAATTAAAAAGAATGATAAATCCAAATAAAAAATATATTTATTTCAATTAAATAGCTGGAAAAAAAAACAAAGCAAACGATTGAAAAGCAGCAACTATATTTTTCTCAGTAACCAAACAACAGGCCACAAGCTTGGGGATCTCAAATTCATCGACATGGAGATTGGGCTAGGTTTAGTCAGCGACGAATTGGATCTGAGCTATGTTTCTGAGGAGTGGAAGCGTCGTCGTCTTCGGATCGGACGGCTGAGAGAGAGACCAGCGAGTGCAGGAAGAGAGAGCGCATCGAGAGAAAAGATTCGCGAGGGAAGAATAGGGTTTGAGATTTGCTTTTCTGCGTTGTGAATCCCCTCTTTCAAACCCAGATTTTAATTCCTGATTTTACAAGACCCTTTTAAAATTTATCCAAACAGAGATTTTTAAAATGGGAACTTCCCAGACCCCTATTTTAAAATCCAAACGCTCTTTTTAGTCCTTCATCCAAACAGACGTTTAAAGTTTAGCTGCCTCTCCTATAAAACGATAATAAATTAATAATGTGCTTGTGTTAAGGACTGGTACAAAATATTGAGCAATTAAATACTATCAGCATCAAAACAAATCCCAGATTTTTAGACACCAACCGATGTGGCGAATGAATTTATTTGTTCATATTTGGACCTTGCTCTTATCTTATTTACTTTTAATAACTAAAATACTTTCATGTCATTTTGTGCAAAGCTTGAAAAGCATTTACTTCTTGTAGCGTTTTCATGTGAAATATTTGCATGCTAATTTGCCACTACTTTCAGCGTAAAGTATTTACTACGTACTGTATAACACTAGCAATATAATTTCTAGCCTAATGAATGAAAGGCATTTTCAAACACCATAGGGTGCGAAGGATTTGAAATTGGAATCTCTTCTAAAGGTTTAAATGAATTTGAAAACTTTATTTTTTTGATCTTTGGATAAGCTGAGAAACCTATTAACTATGATAAGTTGAAAGTTAATAATCTAAAATACAACATTAGAAATTAGTGGCGGATTCAAAATTTTGTCTACATGTGGCATAAAAAAATAAAACAAAGATAAGTTTGCAAATCCTTTGGCAATCTGCTCCAGTGTTAAGAAATGGAGGGAAAAAAAAAAGAACCCAATATCTTTTGCCTTTTGATTTTCTAAAATTCAGTTGGGATTTTGAAATATAGTACCTCTCTAAAGTAATATTTTATAAAAAAATAACCTTTTTAAAGTTATAAAAGAAATTCCGATCCCAACTTAGCACCAGTTATGTATAGGAATACACGCTACATTGTAATTCATAATAATTGTCAATGAGTACAAACACATGCAATATCAATCACAAATAAAAGTTTAAGATGAACTAAAATATTTTTCTAAAATTGTTTGAGATAATGCTTTACTTTTTATAATTGATAATTGATGTCACGTCTTTGAGCTGGTGACTGCATATGCACAATAAATAAAATACTTGACATCTAAAAAATTTTATTTAAAAAATACAATATTTATTAAGAATAAATAAATCAATAAATAGTTTTAAACTATCTTTTAAGTAAGTAAGTAATTTTGTTCAGTGAGTTTGACAAAGTGAGAGGTGTGAGGACCAAGGACAGAGGATGGCGTCATGGAAGAAGAAACCTAAAGAAAACACTAGAGGATAAAAGAAAGATCAACGGGAAGAAGGTTGACCGTGAAAAACAAATTGACAAGAAAAAAAATAATAAATAAAAAATAAAAAATCCTTAGACCAAAAAGGATGAACGACAATAATTTGGTTTTGGTATATTGGTGTTGGTTTTTTTTGTTTGGCTGGTGTTGGACGTGAGATGAGATGAAGAAATAGAAGCCCTAGGACCTAGAGAAGAAAACCTAAATTAGTGATCCATGTAGAATTGAGACTTTTTGTATTAACATGGGGTTTAACTTCAGTGGTACGTACCATTGAATGGTACGTACTGTTGAATGGTTTAAGATTCATTTGGGACCCGCTGCAAATTAATCTGGACCATTCAATGGCCGTACCATTGAATGGTACGTACCACTGAAGAATTTTCCATTAACATGTGGTAAAAAGTATAATCTATATTATTAAGGCAGAAGACCTTAAATTTAAATTTTCAACAAAATATCAAAAATATCTTTTATTATAGATTATAAAAAAACAAATAAATAAAAAAAGTGAGGACATAATGGTAAAAATATTAAAATGAGCGGGAAAAAGAAGGGAGGAGAGAGAAATAAAAGAAAAAAAATTAAAACAAAAAAAATCACCCATTACAAAATCACTTTTTTAACAAAAAAAAGAAGAGATAATTATCCTCTTATTTTGCAAAACAAAAGAGACAATTATCCTCTTAGGCTGAGCAGTTATAAGTTAAACACGTTGAAAAAATAGAGAAAAAAGTGGCGTTCAAATTTGAAACTGCTATTTGCAGTTGTGAATTAGTTTTATTTATTGCCGGCAAAAACTAAATTGTCTTCACTCTCAGTCTCAGGTAAGTTACTTTTTTCTTCTCTTAAGTTAAATCCCTAAGCATATGCATTGAATTTCTAAATCCCTAAGCTAATAATTCGGTTTTTTTTCTGCTCTTAAGTTAATTGATTTGGATTTTTATTTTTATATTTTCTCCATCTCTTTTCCCACTCCTTTGATTGTTTGGTCTTGATGTTGACATAAGCAATTAATATGATATTCTTTTTGTTTTCTTTTGTTTTTTATCGTTGTTCAATGTAGATTTTGGTTGAAAAATATAACAAGTTGGGGCAATCGTCGATAGAAAATAAATAGGATTTAATTCTTTATTGATTTTGGTTAATTTTGTGTTAAACGATTTGACTAATTTTCGGGGCACGTAGCACCAGTGAATAAAAAAAGGTCTCTCGCTCGCGCATCAGCGCGTGTAGAGAGGCTAATATATAGAGTTATAACAATTATTATTTAGATAGAAATTGTACATTAATTACAATGAGAAATTATGTCTATTATACACGCGAAAATCATATAGATGATTTCAAATTATTTAACTTTAATCTAACAAACTTTCTAAAATTATAAAATTAATTCGATTCTAATTTTATGACTTTAAAAGGTTTCATTCTTTACTTAAACCTTTTTTTATTTGTAAGTCTATGACAGTAGGCGCATTTTTATTTTTAAAATTTCATTCAAGTTGGTTTCAAATCAACGTTAGGAAGAGTACGTGACAAAACATCAATTGCTCAGTAGAGGGAGGCCATCATCCGCACCGACAAAACGTTGCTCAGTAGGGTCCTTCATTGTTAGAGATTCTAACAGAATATTGTTAAAGTTAGATAAGCTCTTTGTTTAGTTTAATAGTACTTTAAAAGATGTATTTTTTGGTCGAAAAAGCATAAAATTTCATTAAATGAGGAAAAGACCCATACAAGATACAACAAGGGAAACAGAATTTAGGGGTAGCCGAAAGCTCATTCAGCAGAACTATAAAAGATAAAATTAAAAACCCTAATCTCTATCCTGCAAAAAGAGAAAGTGCTCCACTGCTCCCGCCGCTGCTACCACCTAGTCAGCAGCTACAAGAGTAGCCACCCTAAGAAAACCAACTCCGCGTTGAATTCGACGAAGGTATTGCAACACAAAAATTAACAACCCACAACAAGAAGAAACCCCGAACCAAATTTCGCCACTAAAACCACCACACCGGAAGAGAGCTTTCCGGCATGCCGGTCTGCTGCGGAGCAGTGAAGGGGGTTTCATATATGATTTCCAAATCAGGTAAGGTATTCCTAGCTTTGAGCAGAGGCTGGAGGAGGGATGATATGTGAGGAGAACCAAAGGAGAATTTGACAAAGGGTGGGTGTTACCGTGTTGGAGGTTGAAAATAGAGGGTTGCAGGATAAAGATCAGGTTGCCTAAGACAAAAGACGGTAAAAAACACCGAAGTATCGGCATAGAAAGCCGAGGAAAAGACGAAGAACGCCTTAGAAAAGAAACTAAGCTACTAGAAAGGGGAAAGAGCAGAAAAGAAAACATGGGGGGTTGCAACCGGCCCCAACCAAAGGAAGGGGTCGGCGGCAAGTTGAAGGCAAGAGTTACTTTAAAATACATCTATTGATGCTCCTCTTCTGCCGGAGATGTCTAAAGTTCGAATATCTCTAACTATTGTTTAAAAAACACTAATTAATTGTTAAACTTAATTTAAAGCCATGTACCATACATGAAGAATATTGCCAATGGAAGAAGATGGCAATATTCCTTGAAATTGATTTATTTTATCAGCCGCGGCGACGCTTATGGCTCACCTTTTTGTTTTCTTTTCGGCCTGGGACCTACATGTGTTTGGGTGTATGCATATTCTTATTTTTTACTATGCAATATGCATATATACTAAGACGAAGTCTGAAACACGCGTTTTGCAAATAATTAAAGAAGGACGCCATGCCTAACTTATATACCGGAAATATGTTTTATTTATTTCATGGAAAGATAGGGATTCAAATATGAGTCTCATCTCTTCATCACTGTGTTTAAAAAATGATGAGGCATATTTTGCAAGACAGGGATTCAAAGAGGGAGTATTGTAAAATTAATTGGCAAGACGGGAGGTGATCCAACTCTTTTTATAAGTTCTTGCAAGGTTCTTTAATTTTTTGATGTGGGATTCACGTTCTCAATATGTCATCTCAAGTGTGACATCATTTAAGTCTAACACGTGAACAACGTATATTGAATGACATGAGAATGTGAGCGATTTGGCTCAACACGTGGATAATGTGCTTTAATATGTACTAGGGGAATTGGGTCTAATAGCTGTCGTAGACAATCACCAATCAAAAACAGCCCTGCTTCAAAACTGTATTCAGTATTAGCCTTTTTTGACGAAATTGCCCTTCAATTAAGTACCACTCATAACAATAATCGACACAACATCGAGGAGTTTAGTTCTGAACTTGTGAATCCCTCCCTTTTCTGTCAACTCTCTATGCATCACATTCTTCCGAATCCATATCTTTGAACCCAAAGCTTCAGAATCTTCCTTTCACGTCAAGTCCTCGTCTTTCTTGGCAAATGACATTAAACAAACACTATACCTTATTTGTTCGAATTAAGGCGCGGCTTATTATTGGCGTCGTTGGTTAATCATACATGATGCCTGTGTTCTTGTATTAATACCCATTTTCAGTTTTTTATTATTTAAAAGTAGTAAATAACAAGAACATAAGATGAGCCCACAAGACATGAAATAAGTCACCACTGCAGATGCAAGAGAGAAAGGGTTCCTTGATTACTGGTGCGACAACTGGTGGGTTAACAAGCCATTTGGGTCTGTGATTTCAAAGGAAGATAGGGGTTCGAGAGACCTGTTGAGAGAGAAAAGCGTCGACAGTATCTCAATACGTTCATAAAAGGGTATTTTAGTCAAAAAGGGTTCATATAGATTGAATTTCAGGAGGAGGGCTAATTTTGATGCTGGCTTTGCACGTAACAAGGTCATTGAACCCAATTTCCCTATATACTATATACTATGAAGGACGTTGAAGTTGCACTTAAAAACAAATTAATAATAGAAGGAGTGACTCAACTTCTTATTACTATTACGGTTCCTTAATTCTCTGGTGTGGGATTCCCACTCTCGACAATTACATCATGTGTGCATCAATCTCCATTCTCCAGCACCATATAATATATCATCTTTATTAAATTCTCATACTTGTAAAATCTGGGAGAAATTAGACAACTAATAACCCATATATAATTGCTTTAACCACCAACAGACTATATCAGTTATCACTCAGGGTCAGGACTACCATCTGCACCCTCTACATTTTGATACTTGTACAACTTAGCACACACCATCCTGTAACCCCTTGAACAAGATTAATCACACCTGTGCTTAGATAAAATGAAACTCCAATAAACAACGAGATCAACGCCGTCAATGTGCTTCGCAGCGACACTGGAAATTCTTGATAGTATACAATGCAACTTGCCCAGGAAAATGAAATGCCTCTCCAATGCCTAGCAAAGCTAACTGTGGGAAAAGCCACAAAGCCAGCATTGGGACAACAGCACCGGGCTGGTCTTGGAGGTGGTGGTCTTGGAATACTTTAAGCCTTTTCGACTCCACCAATGCTGCAACAGCCATACTGAGAATGTTTAACACGTGGCCTAATCCAATACGTTGTAGGGGCGTTGGAGACCGGCCAATCAACTTCTGCCACGCGGGACATAAGAACCTGTCTAAATAAGCTTGAGTAGATGAGATTTGATAAAATTTGGAAATGCAGATGATTAACCCTATAATGTCTGTACCTCAAAGTACTCCTGCTAGATGCTCCAGCCACCACGCCTGTTACTCCATCATTCCCATAGCAATAGTCTTTGCTTTCAGAAGAGATCTGGAGTTTCCTTTTCCAAGTAGCAGCAACAATAACACGAGCTAAACCCACAAATGGACTCCCTTGTGGCTTATCATATTTATAGAAACGGGTTCCAGACAAGAAAACGGCTATGCCAATTAGGTTGGTGATGACAGCCAATTTGGCCAAATCCCCATCTAAAACCCACACTTTCCTCAACATAGATAATGACTGTTAGGCCTATTATTGAAGCAGAGTATATACAAACGAAGTGCCAATTAAAGAAAGTTGCTTGGTTCTTAGGCTTGTCAAATTGATTAGCTCCCATTGTTGCTAAGGTAAAGCGGGTACCTCCCAACCCGATAGATGCTAGAGCTATACCCGTGTACAGGATTGCAGACTGTAATGTCGAGGTGGGTTGGCATAATTCGGATCCGATAGCACAAGGCTGAGGCTTCAACGAATTCAGTGTTGCGGTTAAGGTCAAGAGAATTATGCCCTGCAAGCCAAGTGATCGGTATATATTATTGAATCATATATTTGATATATATATTTAACATCACATGTTGAAGTAACAATTCACATCATAGATAGATCAGCTTAACAATATCAACATGATCAATCCGATCAGATTAGATTGACAATACATTATCCATAATTATGTTACCCGAGTAATTTTTTTTTGTCAAATGTTACTGAAGTAATTAGCTAGCGAATTATATCAAAAATTTTATTGAGTGAACCTATTGATGGCCTCCTCTCTAAAACTCTCACATATACTGTATATCTGAGGTCCATCTCTATTAAAGTGGTAGTAGTTAACAATAAGTGATCAGTATATACGGTATAAATAACATTTTCCTATTATATTTTGTGTCCCTGCAGATAAATCATGAGCACAGCAAATAGGCATCAATTGAGACAAATATACTAACAGACCGGTTACATTTTATTACCAGCAAGGAAATGCAGGAGGAAATTGAGATAACGGAGAATGAACCGAAGAAAGAGTCAGCTATGATTGCAGCAATGACTGGGAAAAAACTGGAAGAACCGTTAACCACGTTTGCAATCTGAGCAGCATCAATGCTGTTTACATTGAATTCTTGAATCAGATACACAATCAAATTTGAGAGCCATCCTCGATCCGACTGTGAGTGACAAGCCTATCACAGCCCCTGCTCAAATTATAGAAGTTCATCTTTCAAATGTTAGTGCGACGCATTATGGAATGAGCCCGAAGAAAGTGTGTCAAAAAAATGTGTCACCTGGTCCTGACCCTATACATATACGTGTGTATGTGTGTGTTAGACAATGTCTTTTCCTCACAAGTGCAGTCCCATCTTGCACGTAAGGATGCATATATGCATATGTAAGTTTTGCATGCAAGTAGAACTCCGTGTAAAACTATGTACGTAAATTAACATGATATCAGAGCCGTTCCGATACAGATAGAGGCCTAAGTCAAAAATCAAAATGAGGCCTTCTTATTATTTATTATTATTATTATTATTATTACTACTCCTACTCCTACTATTATTATTATTTTTTTATATGTAGGGCAAACATTGCTCTTGCAACTTTGCAACAAAAATAGAGGCCTCATGTGAAACCCTTGCATTAATTTTTTTTGTTTTATATGTTGTATAATAACCACTTATTATAATTTGAGGTCTTGCTCTAAAATGTGGCCCAAGGCTTGAGCCTTCCTCGCCTTGGTTCTGGGCCGGCACTGCATGCTAAGTGATTGGTAGGAAATAAGTGTCGGATATGTTTCAATCTTAATAGTGAAATTATTAGAATGGTAGACAATTTTTTGAACCAAATGGTACGACGCTGCTTATCATATATATGATATCCTTTGCTTAATAGAGGAGGGTGATTGGTTTGTCTAAGTTTGTTTTTCCTCTTTTTGTAAGGGTAAAATTGAATCTCAAGGTATTAAAAAAAACTTAGATGTTTGTAGAGTTTAATTTGAAAAATTTTAACCAAATATTATTACCCATAATCAATCAGGACAAATATATATCACCTGCAAGTAGGTATTTAACCTTCAAGCCAATTTTAGAAGCATGCAGCCAACTGATACAATTTACTCCTCTAGCTCTAGTCTACATGGATGCATATGAATGGTAAATTCTCATAAAAAGTTATATTTATCTAAGAAAATTACAGACTCAAGCATTTTGAATTTTGTTTTGAATTGTCAACTTTATATAGTTGCTTTAATAAGAGTGAGAGAGACCGGTGATGAATGGGAAAGTGATCCAACCACCACGTCTGCTACCAGAATCTGATGATAAATGGGCTTCATGATCCTTGTGAGAAAGGGAGCCATCCATGTTCAACAATTATTCTAGCTCAAGCCTCAAGCTTTGCTTTGTGATGTTCAACATGAATCCACTGTTTATAAATAATGTGAGAATCCTTCTGTTTTACACAAACACAAATTAAATATACATACACGTTTATGATCGTTGCTATTATAAAATGCAGAAAGAAATCCTGTTCATTTCAAATAACTCTCTTATACATTATAATATTTGTTTCAAAAGAAAGTAGTTTTGTCACTTAACAAAACTACCTTCCTTCAAAACAGGTACTCACTACCCACTTAATACATTTTTTTGGTAAATGTGATTTGCTTCTATTGCAATTTTGATTAGGATAATACTTGATATTCTCTATAGAAAATGCACATATCTACTCTTTGTAAATAATGTTTCAATTAAAATACACAGTATAAACTCTATAATCAGAACCGTTCTTAATCTTCATTTGAAGATTATCCGAACAAAAATGCATTTGAATTAGAAATTTATTCATTTAATTGTATGGAACAAATCGGTGGTGTGAGTATCAAGTAATTAAACAATCTTCGACCCGAATGAGATTTTTGTAGGGATGATGTTCAATGAATATTAAGAAATTAAATTGTTTCGATTATAGAATTTAGCTGTGTTTTCACCCTTAACTGATTTGAGCTTGTTTGTTTATTCAAGTTTGTTTATGCAATTAGTAGCATTAGTATTTAAATGATGAAAAAATAGTTTCAGTATATCAACGACCAATCTTAAGGAACAATGATATATCAATTCAATGTATCGATTGAACATTGATGACATTTAGGGATATATCGATGCCTTCAAATCTTCTGTATCCAACTATTAGTGCCAAAAAAATGCCAGCCTCTAATATCTTGACATCTGGACACCTATTTAACACACTTAGCTCCAACTCAACTCTGTTAAAGCCCAGGTAAAAAAAAAAAAAGGGGAAAGAAACAACAAAAATTCTTCCATACTACGTAGTATGGAATACTACGAACATTGAATGACGTGGATTGTTTTGGATGATATGGGTTCCGTGGGTCCCGTGAATCCAAACCATCCAATGGTCGTAGTATTTCATACTACGTAGTATGAAAGTTGGACCCAAGAAACAGACGACTTCGTCTCCGGTTGGCATCGGTGTAGCCCAGCGTTGAAAACTGGGTCAAGATCTCCCAACCAAGACACGGTTAGACCAAAATTCTGATAGGCCTATTTGGATCCGATAGGGAAGGGAACCAAATTGAAACCGCGTTTTAGGAGAAGATACAAATAGCGACATGCGATTGAGGATTTTTTGGGTTTTGGTCACAATCAGGTCAACTAATTCTTTAAATTCTGATAAACATATTTAAGTTGTAATCGGTACGTTGAATTATTAAGTAAGTTGAATGAAGTTGTTTTTCCTGCACTAAAATATTCTTTAGTTTTCTGCCCTAGTTCTCACGGATATTTCAGTTTGATTGCGTATTCCGTATATGATATTTTATCGGATACGATACTTGTTGGATACTTTTGAATACTCACTGGATACAAATATTAGGTTTTTAGGATGTTGTTGCACTTTCAAATGAGAAATTAAGAGGAGAAAATTAATAGAAAACAAAAATTTAGTTTAAAGTTTATGAATACAAAGAATTGTGTCTCTAATCTCCCACCTTGAGCTTACAAGCAATTACCAGTTGAGTTATCTCCTAATAGTTTAGCTCTTCAATTTATTTTTTCATCATTTTTATATTATGTTGATTTTAATTTTGTTTATGTCAATTTTCTTATATTATTATGAATTCGTTAATTGACTTTGTTTTTATATCGAATTTGTGAAGTCTAGTTTTAAGTGTTTTTGGTTTTTCTTGTCAAACTTGTAATACTTATTCACACAAGCTCTTAGATGAGTTTTAATTAGATTAGACTTAGGATGGTACTGTTGAAGTCTGAACCATTGAAGAACCAAGTATGATCTCAAGAAAGGTTGATACATGCATACACATTTCACGTCAAGTTTCTTATGCCCTTCTGACTAGTTAAATTGTCTAATCAATAAGAGTATCTGCTTCACGCAGAAAACTGGCACACAATTTAAGAAAACCCACATGGGCTCTCTGACACTGTTCACTCTCCCTGAGTTTTCACCATTGATCTTTTCAGATTGTTTTTACATGTGACAAGTGTCTTTTGAGTTTTTCTACTTTAAGAAGGTTTAGAGAGTTTCATTTGTTTCTTGGATTAGAAAAAGCTGATTTTGGATGTGTTTAAAGCTTTGAGCTCCCTCTCGGTTCCTCTTTGAAAACCAGGTTGCAAGCTTATATTTTGTGCATCAAAATCTTGTGTCAACCACACAAATCTTTTGAAAAATATGTTTGCATTGTTCATGAAGTCTAAAACTTTGTTTTTCCCAAATCTTCATATAGACCTTAGTCTTGGATTCCCATTAGTTTCTTCCTTCAACCTTTTGGTGGGAGAAAGCGATTTGTCATTATTTGAATCACGGTTGCATTTTCATCTTTTACATCTTTACATCATTTGCATGATTCATGCTTGGTTTCGGTGCCACAAGATGATGAGCTCAGCATGAAGGCTGTTGTTTACCTTTGAAAAATACCCTTTGGATTTGAAAGACTTAGTTGGGATTACCAATTAGTGGTGAGCCCCTAGGGGAAAGGCCCGATCCCAGTCTGGCGAAAAATAAGGAAATATCTGCTAAAGTGCTCAGTACCTATGCCTACCTTGATAAAGAACATCAATGCAAAGATATTGGCGGCATGGAAAAAGGCATTGAGATGGCGTGAATCAGGATGATGATGACCAATTGAGGTAGCCCCATTAGCCCGCGTGGGGCATCGGTATCCATATATCTTTTGAGCCTTGACTTATAAGCGAGTATTGATTGGGCTAACCCAAAGGCTGACCCAAAATAGTAAAGCAAAAGCGAGAAAGAATGCGAACATCATTTAATGCAAATCCTTTGAGCAAATTGGAGGGAAGCAGGACTACGAATAAAAAAGGAGAACCCTTTCTCGATGGGAAGTAGGTGATCCAGACCAAGTGATGTTGCTTTTTCTTCCCAACGAGAGGGCAGTGGCGAGGTAGCGTGGATCCCTCAACGGCCTATATATACAGGAGAAGATACGAAATAGAGACACTCAAGCCAAATCAAAAGCGGAGACTCACGTTCAGCCGAAAGGAAGAAACCTGCGAGGGAAACCCTCAGAAAGCTCTTTTCACGAGATAAAAGATCTTTATCTTTATCACACAGCAGGGCTCTCGTCGCACTACTTGTGTAGCTCGCGCGACTTTGAGAAGTTCAAAGGCCAGTCCACCGAGATCATACATCCCAAAACTCCCCACGAGGAGTAGTGTTTTGCTCTGTATCCAACCTACTTGGCGATAGTATTGATTTGAATCTTGGACCGAGAAGGTCTTTGATTTGTTTTTCCCCTTAGGAACCAATATCTAAACCCTTCGATAAGCTTAATAGACCATCCGATGGAACTAAAAACCATCTGACAGTGTTATCCAGGCTTTGGCTTGAACATAAAATGTAATAAAATGGATATTACCTTTAATTAATGTCTTTTACATTCAGTCGCTTTAGTACAAGTCTTTATATTCGAAGCACTTTAAGCATTTACATTGATTTTTACTTACATTATTACATTCAGCTTTTACTTATGTTTGTCTTTACTACTTTTATGTACGTTTGAGTGTGGGAGGTTCTTGGCTATAACAAGTTATACTAAGTCCCATCTCAAACTATCTGCAGTATAACATCAAGAGAGAATAAAAGTCCTTAATAAGCAAAGGCAAATAACGAACCTAGTTCATATATATATATATATATATATATATATAAAGAAGCAATCGGCGAGCGAGGAAGTCATATTACTTGTGGCGCAAGTATCTAATAAACAACCATATCTTTTTCTATTGTGAGCCAATAATGGTAGCCACTTTGACAAACACCAAAAAGACAACACAAGGCCTATGAACATCCCTCCCAGAAGGGAGGGATTAGAAGGTGGCTTTGTTGGATCAGTGCCAAGTAAGAAAAGGTTCGGGGACCGACGTAGGACCGACTCGATATATTAGAACTGCACCTCGCACTTAAAAGTTTAGCGAACATATTTTTAGCTTGCGCCCGGTGGGATCCCTTTCTTGGCGTTTTATGCCCAAGCATAAAAGAAAAGGACATAAGCTTATTCTCTCAACCCACAAGCTTGGATGACGGGGAAAAAGGCATGCGTTTATCCACTACAGACTTGGAGTCAAACTTCACACGAGACCCGAGCCTCATTGACATGAAAGTAGCATGGAGGAACTCCAATCCTCCATGATCCGAGATGATGAAAACCATGGAAAGAATTGCTTTGGACAACCAGGGCGGATATCGAGAAATGCGTGTACTTCATCCAATAATGTCGAAAACAAGATTGACCAGGGTTTCGATCCTTTCTAATCGGCTTGGCCCCGGATTGAAGAGAAAGGATCGTGCAGCTTGATATTGAACATAGGGTGGAGTGGTCGTTCAAGCCATTCATACTTCCGGCGAGGAGAGTCTACCTCTCAAGGGGCGGAGTTGGAAGAAGGGGAGCTTGAGGATTCGTCACCCACAACCGGAAGTGGCACAAGACCTTTCACTCCCAGGAAGGTTGGAGATGTAACACTTCGTAGCTAGTAATAGGGAACTGTTTCACGAATGCTGGCGCAGGCGGCACAACTAGCGGAGCGAGAAGGAAAATGGAAATATATTCCTGAAGGCGGGCACGAAGTTTCTTTGGCGGTTTCCCCGAGAAGGGGAAGACTGCTTTCACTAAGAGAAGGAAGCGGGGATAGGGAAGAGCACAACCACCAAGCCACATATGGGTACGGAAGGGGAGACTTTAACCCCGTGCATGGAGGAAATCGATATTGAGCATAGTTGAGATGGAAGTGGGGAGGTCTCCGCTGCGGACAAGAAAGATCCCGACCTGGTATTATTGCCTGAGGAAGAAGCGATAATCACCAGGGTGGAAGAAAGCAGATAGCCGAGGATTGAGGCGACTAATTCTTAGGGCGTCGGGCGAGGAAGTGGCCACCAATCAAAGGCCGGTATATGTCGGCTCCGTGTCAGGCCTATATCGGCAGTGAACCGCTAGATGAACTTCAAGGTTCCTAACTTCCCTACTTACAATGGGGAAGATTCATCGGCATCATCTTTGGAGCACATTGAGGAGTACTCCAATCAATGCGTGGCATTCGGAGCAATCCCAACTTCAAACTCCGTTTATTCGGAAATTCATTAGTCGGGATGGCGTCGCATTGAGTATTCCCATTTGGCGCTGACCTACATCCGAAGTTGGGACCGAGATGGAAGCGACCCCTTCCATGATCAATTTTCTGAGAATGGAGCGAGTCACAATTAATGACCTGGTGGAAGTCAAGCGATCACGACCATGAAACCTGAGAAGGCCGTCATGAGGTTCAAACAGACCAGATGAAGTGTAAGTTCCCCATTGGCAATGACATCTGTGTGGTCATAGCTCGAAAGAAGCGTTGAAGATCTCATACGTAAAAGAAGTTTGGAGATGTCAAGTTCCAGCGACTGCGAAGAGGAAGCTCGTGGTAGGCACGCCACTAAATATGAGAGAAATTTTGTTGGCGAAGAATCGGCTTTAAGCACTCCTCTAAAGTGCCTTTCTTGAGAAAACCTTCTGTAAATCACCTGGATTTTGAATTCGTCCGAGCATTTAGAATGATTCGGAGTGATGTTTTGAAGAAGGCCGGAGATATCGTGGTCGAGATGGATTTCCACCAACCGCGATGATCATCAAAGGGTTGGTGAAACAGTGAAGGACCAAGAGAGCTGCCTTGAAGCGGGAGGCTATGTTCCCAACAAGCCCACAAGTTCCCGAGCTATACGTTTGACCTTACTAAGCATTGAGATCTTGGCGAATTAGTAAACGAGTGCATCGGTAGATCGACAAAAAGAGGATACCCAAGCTGGCGAAGGTAAAAGGGGAAGAAATCTTGCAAGCCCATGGCTCTTGGAATCCGCGATGCCGTGAAGCTGGCATTAGCCGTTAGGGATTGGATCCGGGGAGATGATCAATAAGGAAGTTGGTCTTGGAGAAGCCCCAAGCCATTATGAAGGTAGACGAGCCTTTTCGAGGTTCCGGTAAATAGGGTGAGCCAAGTTGGCCAGAATGGCCAAAGGAAGAAAACTTTAGACCTGTTGGGAAGGAAGAGGGTTCGACCCAGCGCCGATCGGGATGTGAGAGTGAATCTCAACGGCAGAGACCTAAAAGCGTTCATCAAGGGAGGAGTTGTCTTGTCAAGCCAAGTGTAAATCGCAGTCGCACGAACTCCAAATTCCTGCTTCACGGGGCGATGTAGACCCGAGGACTTGAGGTCGGAAACAGAGAGGCTGAGACTGGTGAGGAGTCCGGCTAGAAATTATGGTCCATATAGCCTCGAGGAGCACCTCCCGAGCGGCATCTTTGAGGCGGATTGGGGCATCAAGAGAAGAGCTCGGCGAGGAGAGTTTCCCCAATCATCGAGCGAGACTACCATCAACCTCGGAAACCGAGGCGATGGGTTCCGAGGCTTGATGCGAAGGCGACTCACGCGCCCAAGAGAAGTCCTAGGGTGAAAATCCCTAAGGAGGCGGTGAAAACTATCCCGACTAAGGTGGAAAAGCTGAGTAAATTGGATGGAAAGATGATAATTGCGGTAGGAAAGAGCAGTAGTAGAGTGAAGAAGAGTACATGCAGAGCATTAAGAGGAAGATACGAGAGAAGGTATGGAGCACATATACGGTCCGCACCAATACCTCGAGAGGCCTCCACCCGGCCAGGCCAATGTTAAACCGATGACAACGGTTTAAGCGGTAAGGCCAAGCGAAGCTGATGAATCCAAGGGCCAAGGCTAAAGTGGTGACTACCAGAGGAAGGCAAGGAGGGTAGTGTGACTTATGTCACTGTTAGGGGCGAGAAGTCCCAGCCGATGGAACATGAAGCTGGAGTGAATGAATTGTCCTTCGAGCACGATCGGGGTGAAACCGTGGAGGTGGAGGTGGAGAGTCTTCATGTCGAGGAAAAATCATGGATGTGGGAATCCATTTTGGGTCGATGGATATGATTGATGAAGTCGCATCGCGAACACGAGCGATTCAGACTATGGCTCGCGATCTGACGAAATGCTTCGATGCAAGCTAATGAGGAAGCCTTTCGAGAGGAGCCATCGAAGAAAAAGAAGAATCGAGAATAGTGGTGAGGAGCTTCTTCGACAATGAGAGGGCAGACGGCGGGTCGGAAGGTGGAAGAATGTAAAACCAATGATGAGACTCTGACTTGGTCATCAATATGGTTTTGTCCTTTCTTCGACCTTTCATCTTCGAACGTCAGGGAGAGAGAGACTACTCGAGGGAATTATATCACCGAGTGATCATACATATCATTGATCGCGTATGCGAAGGGCAGAAGAAGATTTGAGTGTCAAGCCTCAATCTTGAGAATGGAATCTTAAAAACCGTCATGGCGGATTTATGACGATCGGATGATTTTTGCAAGGCCAAATCAACAAATGGCTGCGCATATGAGGCCCATTTACATAACAGCTCATATGGAAGAGTTCCTTCCCAAGGGTGATGATAAGATGGAGGGCTTGGTCACGTCCTGCTTAGGTGAAAATGCGAAAGGGCTAAATCGACCCAGCGGATTTGATGCCTACGAAAGCTCGGTGTCCAACTTCTGCGGGGCATTACCACGCAAACCTATAGTGTTGCACCCTTGGAGGTGACTTGGGATCAAGAAGATTATGGTGGTCTTCTTTGTTGTGGGAAAAATACTTCGGTGTATAGCGCTTTGCGGGAAGAGAT
The DNA here is from genome assembly GCA_018257905.1 of Gillenia trifoliata. Lineage (NCBI taxonomy): Eukaryota > Viridiplantae > Streptophyta > Magnoliopsida > Rosales > Rosaceae > Gillenia > Gillenia trifoliata. The sequence continues at coordinate 26,346,206 of CM031081.1, read as the reverse complement.
TGGATACATCGGTCTTTATGCATACCTTCCACCTTGCATAGCGGTGCCATTTACCATGAAGAACCTTGGTGAAGAAGGTTGAAGAAAGAGGGTTCACGGGGCCCAGTACGGAGCCGACCCGCGGCGGTCTTCCCGACGGCCCGGCATTTGAGAGGCAAACTTCTATAATCCGTACATGGGGGCATTAGTGCACGGGGAGGCGATAAAGACGGCCATACCTGCAGTGGTGACGGCGAGCTCTTGGAATTGGGTGTATCAATGACCCAGGAAGAATGGGACCCGACCATTCTTGATCCCCAACCTCCGTCTTTATGATAGGAGCTTGACCAACAAAAATAGAATCAGTGATGGCTATCCGATCCAGCAGATCAAAAGGGAAATTTGGGAAATGCGGAAAGATAAGGCGGGCAGCGAAAGAGAATTTCATCGGGGAAGAGGATGGAAATCACGCTGACGCCTCATTAATCACGAAGATGTCATGAAAGCCTTAGACATATGCAGCCATGAGGCTGAAGCATAGGCAGGCCCCGAGTATACTTATGATTTGGATTGGCTTTGATGACCTTGAGCCAAGCTTTTTGACATATCGAGTTTGTTTCAGTGAACGAGATCAACCATTGCCAGTCAAGATCGCTTAGAAACCACCATTGAGTTGGGGACGAAGATGATCAAGGCCAATTCGAATCGAGTACCACTGCTTTGTCCGGTGAGTATCGGGTAAGTGATCAAAAACGCTATGAATTCAAGGGCCCATTTTGCATATGGCAATATGATGAGATGCGGGGCTGGGCTCCAGCTTTGGTGGAGCACGAGAATGCCAATCAAAAGAGGATACAAGCCGATCCAACAAGCGGCAAGAGCGAATGTCTAAGGGAAATAGAAGAAAAAAGTCGAGGAAGAGATAAAGAGATTGTTAAAGGCAAAATTTATTAGACCTGACCAAATATGTGGAATGGGTAGCTAATATTGTACATGTAATAAAGGTTTTGACTAAGGCAATAAGGTTTGTGTCGATTATGAAATATTAACGATGCCACTCCTAAAGATTTTTATCGATGCCTATGTGGATATGTCTATATCGATGCGGCGACCAATCATATGATTCTATCCTTCATGGATGGAAATCTTTGGTTATAATCAAATCGTGGAATGGTACAGGCAGAGATATTCATAAAAGCGCCTTTAGATGTCACAGCCTGTCGACTTTAGTATAGTCATGCTCTTGAGGTTGAAAAATAAATTTACACATGCCAAAGAGCCATGAATGCTATCTTCACGACCTCATCGGTCATAATTTAGAAGTCTATATCGATGATGTAGTAGTCAAATCTAAAACCGATATAGAACACCTAGCGGGTTTGAGACAAGTGCTAGAAAGGATGAGGTCGCACAAGTTAAGGATGAACCAGAAGAAATGTGCCTTTACTTGGAGTAAGGAAGCGAGGCAACTTCTTAGGATTTTTGGTTCATCAAGAGGAATAGAGGTAGATAAGAATAAAGCCAAGGCAATCATAGATGCACCTAAGCCAAGAAATAAGGAACTCCAGATGTTACTTGGAAAGATTAATTTCTTGAGAAGGTTTATTAAATTTGGTAGGAAAGCTTAAACCTCTGTCTCACATTGCTAAAGCTCAAGAAAGCGGAGAAAAGTTCGAGATGGGAAGTGGTACGAGAAGGCTTTTGATGAGATCAAGCGTTACATGGCTGGCTCCATAGGTTAATGCCACCAAGAAGAAACACTCTTAAGTGTATATCGGCCTCGGAGGAGTCTGTGGCGGTCTCTAGCCCAAGACAATGAGGAGGAGCAGGAAGCGGCGGTTTACTACTTAGCGAGTCGTGATGTGGAAACCGAGATACACCCCAATTGAGAAGGCGTTGCTTAGCTTTGTATTTTACATCGGTCAGAAACTCGGACATTACATATTTGCCATACACGATCACATAATTGCCAATACGGATGTGGTGATACATATTATCCAAGCCAATGATAGGTACAGTCGGATTGGAAAATGGATGCAGCTCTGTCAGTGCACGCTTCCAATATGTGCCTCGAGCTATTAAAGGACAAGCTATTGAGACTTTTTTGGCATCCCATCCCAAGCAATTTGATAGTATTGAAGAGCAACCTCCCAAGATATCGGAGACGGCGGTATCCCGGTCACGCTGTCCAGAAAAAAAGAAAAGGATGCTTCTTCGAGATTTCCCAGGAATATAGCAGTTATGGCTTACACCTTGGAAAGAAGCATTTCTTTGATGGATCTGCACAAATAGAGCCTCAGTGCGGGAATAGTATTGGTTAGTCTAAAGAAGCGTCATTATCGTTATTCCTGTACTACTGAATTTTGATGGCACGACTAACTGTAGAGCGGAATATGAAGCATTCATGTCAGGATTGGAAATACTAATGGGCCCAGGGGCACCAAGTGTGGATATATTCGGAGATTAGAATTAATCATCAACCAACTTCTTGGAGAATACAAGTGCAAATGATATGGCCCAAATTGCCTACGGAGTGCAAGTTCGGTTTGGCCAATCAATGAATGGGTTGAGGTTGAAACAAAAGGTCACTTCCTTACGTATTCGATAGAGAGTTGAAATGGATGTTATGCTTATTGAACCCCGAGAAGTTGAAGGTGGAGGGTTCCAACATTTGAGTATCTTAACAATCCATCGATACAAACGGAAAGGAAGCTTAGGACTCAACTTCAAACTATTCAATATGGGACCAAGCTCTAGTAGAAAAACGAGATGGGTTTCTACTACGATGTTTAGGAAATATTGAGTCCATGAAAATAATGGTGAAGTCCGCGAAGAGTATGTGGTGCTCATCGGTACAGGTCAAGATGCGTTGGCTAATCCGAAGGTATGACTATTTTTTGGCCAAGAATGGAAAAAGATTGCAGGATTATGCCGAGATCACGAAAAATTACTGAGCATGGACCTCTTGGCATGTTCGGCCATCCCCGGAAGTGAATCGATGGTAAGGCCATGGCCTTCTTGTTCAGGCCATGGTTTCATCGGACGAATCTATCTCCTTCGTCCAATGGACATACTTTCATTATAGTAGCTACGGACTATTTCACCAGAAGTGGGTAGAAAGCCAGTAGTACGTCAAGGAAGATCATACACCAAAAGTCATCAAGTTCATAAAGAGCAAAATCTTGCATAGATATGGGATACCGGGAAACTATCGTAGCGATGAAGTCGAGTCCTTGGATCTAAGGCTTGATGGAATTTGCGAAGAATTTAAAATTAAACTCATACAATCCGACCTTACTATCCACAATCTAATGGCCAGGCGAAGCAAGCAACAAAGTCTTGGTAAACATCATCAAAAGAATGATGATGATAATCCAAGGAAGTGGCATGAGAAGTTGGGAGATACTTTGTGGGCCTATCGGACCTACAAGGTCGATGCGAGGGGACTACACCGTTTGCTCCTTATGGCCAAGATACGATTGCTCCCCGCGATGGAGATTAATGTAATGTCTCACAAGAGTTCAAAACCAATATGGTTTACACGAGATGAATATTCTGAGCTATGTGCGAGGAGGTGGAAAATCTAGATGAAAATGGTGGAGGCTTTTGAACAAAATACTAGCGAGGTAAACGATCCGTGGCTAGAGCATACAATAAAAGGAGTCAAGGAAAGGCACCAGCTTGGGGCAATTAGTATATGGGAAGGCCATCCTACCAATTGGAACGAGTTAAAGGGTTTGGAAAGTGGAAGCAGCCCACGACACAGGAAGAACCCTTCTTGATTGACCCAAGCTGTTGTCGGGAAGGGCATACAAGCTGGTCGGTGGAAGAGTTAGACAACAACATTCCATAAATGGAAAGTTCTGAAGAAATATTTCCCAACTTTATGGGATGTTGGGATATTTATTTGGAGAAGCATCTGGAGCTAACGGGTTGGTGATAGTTTCGTTTGAACAATGTCAAGATAAGAGAAGATAAACTTATTTTTTTTTTTTATTAAAAGCGAGAATTGTTCTTCATATGACACACCCCACCCTCGATACCACGCGTGGATCTAGGAAGTGCGGCGTCATTTGTAGAGCACTCGTAAGTAACCAGCCATTAAATGCATGACCACATGATGAAGAAATAATTTGTATTAAAAAAATAAAATCCAACGATAATGTATATATGGATTTCGGAGAGCGTACTAATTTTTGAACAGCGAAAAATAAAAAGTAAGCGGATTTCCCTACAATCTATCCATAACGAGGGGATGGATATTATTATAAGCGAAGATAAAGAAAGATCACTACCGCGGTTGGGATGAGCGATCAGTACACCCACGTATCCTCGACCTGCGCCCGACGATGTCACTATGACACACGAAGGGAGGCGCAAAACAAAAATGTGAGTGGACAAGAAATAAAAGTTTTTCGCAAACCTTTCTCTTTCAACATATTAGCCCCCCCTGTTTGAAAACCAATATGTCGTAGGAAACTACTAACATAGTATAATTCAAAGATACCTTGTGATTATCTTTAGCATTATATCAAAAGTTAAGATAACCAATAAAACATAGAAAATTCATAAGTCAAAACATATATAATCATATATAAGGAAAACCATCACAAGGTATATGTGCGATCACTATAGTACGGGTTGAGGAATTCGCCTCTCAATCAACGTACAAGCTCAATACGTTATCCAAATCATTTTTGTACTCCTAGTACCACACACACACATGTAACTGCGCCGCTGACGTCACACCCAAGTCCCTTACGCAGTGGGGCCTTTCCCCATAAACAACAGCAATAATCGTAAGACAAGTAAGCTTGCACTAAGGTATTTACCGGACAATACCTGGAGTACGGTGCGTGTGACGAAACATGTGAAGCGTCCTATGGCAAAAAGGCATACTTAAAACGTGGTGAAAAGCATGCAAGTGTGTTTGAAAACATATATACATACTCATATGTAAATAGGAACCAAAATCCCATTTATAAATCCCATATATCAAATATTGCATAAATAATCATTCTCCCAAAACCATATAATAAAATATCAGATTCGTATTTATGCAAAAGAAATGTCATAGTATAAACCATTTTTGTACTATATAATCATAGATGATAAATTATCTCAATCACCAAAATAATCCATTTTTGCTCAATATAAATTTACCATAAATAAATCACTTAGGTAGCACAAATCATATTCATTAGGTATATATATTTATAAATAAATATATATAAGTAAACACGCTTTTAAAACCAATTAAAACCATAAACAATCCAAAAAATAAAACCATTTTAAATCATAAAACATTTACTTGGAAATAAATGTCCACTCACGAGGTATTCGAGGAGTGAAATCTCCCCCGTCGTTGTCCTCCTGGGTGTGCGGGCCGAGAAGAATTACCCTATTTAAGTTAGGGAATAAATTAGGACTTCCCTAAATATAATTAAAAATAGGCCTTAAAGAATTCCCCCAAAAATAATATTATTGTAGTGAGCAGACTCAAGCGATTTCGAGGCCCGAAAACCCTACCGCGCCGCCCGTCCACCGCCGCCCGGCGCCGCCGTGCACGCCGCCCGCCGCCGCGCGCCACCGCGCTTGAAAGCAGTCGAAAACCCGACACGCGCAGGGAAACCCCCTCACGGCGCTGCAGCGCCTGGCGCGCGCGCCCGAGAGGCCCAGACAGCGCTCACCGCGCCAGGAAAACCAACCACGCGGCCCACGCGGCGGGAGAGGCGCTGGCAGCACGTGGTCCCACTTGTGGCCAGCACGTGTCGCCCACCCAGCAGCACGTGGTCCCACGCGGCGCGTGTCCCCCCGCAGCGGCGTCACCTTACGCGCTGGCAGCGTCACCTGTGGCTGGCGGCGTCGGCGCGCCACTTCTGGCGCTGTTTGACGTCGGCAGTTAAGAGATTAGCGAGGAATATACCTTGTAGTTAGGAATATTCCCCTTGCCGTTAAGAATATTTACTGTTACGTTATGAGAATATTCCCCTCCTCCCTTCCTCTCTCCACGAATTAATAGGAGCTCCATGCCGGCTTATGCGTCACTTGGCAAATGCAGTTGTAGGAATTTAGAATTTTCGAAATTAATCCAAAACTTCAAAAAGTGCGTATCTTCTTCATTCTTTTGTCCAAAATTGACGTGCCATATATCAAATTGGTATTGAAGAGTAGGAGAATATTTTTATACCTATTTAGTAGAAAAGTGGCCAGGAGATGGCCGCAAATTGACCAGGAAAGCGGAAACCTAATTCCGTTCTCGCCCGATCGCACCAAATTTGGCGGTATTTTATATCAGAATTGAACCTACTCAATCCAACAAAACCAATGGTAATGGTCAAAGGCTTGCCTTGGTCGGTTATGCGAAGTCGATGAGCGATTCGCTGTTCCGTTAGAGCGTCGGTTTTGAGCGAGCGGGTTCGGTTTGAAGAATACGAAATCACGGCCTCGTCCAAAATGACGGGACGATCGTGATCGTATGGATTTTGAAGCGACGGTTTGGTGGTTTTGTGATTCAACCAATATTAGGAGTTGTCCGGTGTAGTTTTGGCTTAGAGAAAATGGGAGAGAAAAGAGAGGGAGAAGGGAAAAGAGCACGTGCAGCAAATGGGGAGGGTTGGGCTCTTGTGCGATCCAGCCCAAAACCCCTAATTCCCACCGCGAGGTGGAAAATTACCAAAATGCCCTACTAGCACAAAGCTTAGTAAGCGTTGGTTTTAACTCTAGAATTGAGTTAAAACGCGTCCGCAGCGTTGATGTCGGCCAGTACTTCGAGAATATGTAAGAAACAAATTTTTGGGAAATTCGTCACCGAAAAGTCAACTAAAAGTCAACATTGACCTAGGGGTATTTTGGTCATTTCATAAATTTGGGGCGGGTGTAACATCATATCTACAAACAAACAAACTATAAAGAAGGAAAGCCAAAATCTAGAGAACGAACTAAAGGGAGTTTACATTGTTCAAACTACGCCTAATTCTAGCTTCCAATATCATCTTTTGGCCTATGCTTCACTTCCTTTCTCCTTGATTGGCAGTCGTCTCTTGAATTTGAACTTGAAGAGAATGCGTGTCAAGTTTGACCCTGGCGCTCCTCAATTCCGATTGTTGGTCAAGAGATTGACTCGGCTGCGGGGAGCCTCCCAGCTTATCCGATCACGGTGGCGATTCATCACCGGAATTATAGAGCATTCTTCCAGGGAATGAAGTTGGGAAGATCTCACCGAGGAGTGAAGCGATGAAGAATTTGTTGCCCGTGCCTTATTGGTTGCCTCCTCAAAATCTCGATGTGCTTGACCAATAATGGTCAAGCGAGAAGAGGAACATGATCAGTTTGGGAGAAACAGAAAGCCAGAGCTTGTGCCGATAGATTGATGGCATCTTGAATTTGTTAGTGGCTTCGGCCTTCGCATCCATGTAAAGTTTTTGACCAACCCAAGATTTCACCGTGTTCATAGCATCTTCAATATCTCTTTGGGAGTCTTGGGAGGAGATCCCCTTTGCTGAAACCTTTTTACTTAGGAGCTAGGCGAAGGAGGATTGAAAGGTCTGGACGAGAGAAGAGGGCACTTCTTGAAGTGCGCCCAGCGATGGCCCTACAACCTCAACGGGTTGAGAGTTCCTCCCAAGGGCGTTAGAACCTCAGCGACACCCAGGGGCGGTTGGAGAAGGGATTCAACGACAAAGGGAGACCACATATATTAAGCATTAAAAGGAAAGCTTCCGAGATAGAAAATTATCAAGAGGAAGTAATTCAACATACCTCTTCAGCTTTATTTCTTTGCTCACGAGGAGGTTGACATCCCAACCACTAATGGTAGGGATGAGCACGATCCTTCCATCTCTTCGAGTTATGGCACGAGCAGCCAGTTGAACCTTTGGACTTGGTGGTGGTGTCGCGGCGATCAGCGAGGAGACAACGAGGACTTGAGGAAGGAGCGGAGGTTCGTCTTCCACAAGGACCAGGTCGGCTCGGTTTCCCGGTGGGAGAATCTTGGATGAGGAGAGGTTCTGTAGTCTCTGCGGGGATTGGTTCTTCTTCCCGTGACTCGGCGAGGGGACACAGAACAAATAAATTATTAGCCAGCTTGAGCTACAAGAATACTAACAAATTTAGATTGGTAGGGTTAAATGTTTACCTCTAACACGGGGAGGGCTAGCTTCCCTATGGCTTCTACTCTTATGCTTCTTCTTCGAAGGAAAGCCGAGTTTGGAAAGGTTGTGAGACACGAGCAGTGATTCTCCCGGCGCGGGCACTATAGATTTCCGGGCGCCTTTCCATTTGGAGAAGCTTTTACGTAAGGAAGGGGTGACTCCAGCGGGCGGCCTCTCTACAGCCAAGGTGCTTAGGGACATTGGTGTCAATGCCCATGAAATGCTCGGGGAAGAGAGAGAGAGAGGATCTCGAGCACGAATTGCTTAGGAACCACAAATGGGTCGGTATCATCTACATCGAAATTAAAAGCGGTTAAGTGTTTGATGGAACAAGGAAAATAATCGGATTAGTATATCCTTTAAAAGGATTAGGCCAATACGAAAATTATTTCACGAGGCGGCGATTGATCGCACCGATGTATCCTCTCTGAATAGTTCTTCGTTTTAGTTTTGATGGCCTATGCTCTGTAAAGGCAAGATCAAGGATTAGTAAAACTAAAGAGAAAACCATTGATGGTTTGCTTAAAGAGAGGAAAGACTTGCTGGAGGGAGAGATGCCACGATGCTTCGGCAGGTGGACTCTGCGGGGAGCGGGAGGAGGAGTTGAAGATGGGACCTCGGGTTCCGTGAGATGTTTCGTCGGATTGGGAGCCGAGGTCGGTCTTCCACGGCTCTTAGTCCTTGCTTCCACGATCCTTTCCTTACCCTTTACGGAAGGTTGGGATGATGGACCAGCAGGGGCGGAGACCACTTGTTGAATTTCCTCCTCACCATCGTCACCAAAAACATTTTTTGGTGTTATTGCTCTATCGTAAGGAGGAATGCCAAGCTGAAAAATGAAAGGAGATGGTGAGTTAACAAGGAAAAAGGAGTCATCCCGATAAGCAGGATGAAACTTAGTCGATCATGGGTAAAACCGGGAACTTGCCAATAAGGACCTTTCGGTTCTTGATGACCAACTCGAGAGACAACTGTAAGAGTCGGCACTCATCACCCCGATGTCAAAGTGTTGAAAGAAGCGGCGACGGTTGCTTGGAGAGGGTGTTCGAGAGAAAACCTTTCTGCCGAATTGAACTTCCACCAAGTCAAGGCTAACTTCGGAAGGAGGTTGCCCGATTCGGAGCTATCGAACAATGGTCGGGAATGGTTTGGAGTAATCAAGCGCGAAGGAGATTAGGATGATAGACCTCCCACTTTCCCAGATGGGTGTGTCGGAGATGCCGCGACCCACTCCCGGGGAAAGGTCTCTGGGGTAGATGCAGCTGAAGAAATGGCGGGCAAGAGCGTGGTCGGCTCCCGAACCTTCAAGAAAGGATCTATCTGCAAACCAAGGATAAGTCCCACAATGCTTGAATCTGCCCACTAGCTTGTTGTTCTATAGATTACACTCGCCAAAATAAAACATGTAGGCAGCGAGATGGGAGAGTTCATTGCCCATTTGACTTTCGGTTCGGAGTGCGGGGACAATGTCATCCCTAAAGGCGTGTCAGGAGCCCCTAAGATCGGGAAAGGCACCACTTTGGAGCCATATCTGCCGGCATCAGTAGGCCCGTTGAAGTTCCAGAACAATGGCTTGGCTGGTCATCTTTTGTGCATCATACATTATATATGAGCCAAGACAAAGGACCCATGGCGGTCGTTGAAGAGTGGAAAGCGGATGCAAGAGGGAACCATTAAGACTTACGCATTTGAGGCGTTTGGAATAAGAAAACTGCTCGGGGGAAATGAACCGAGAAATGGACATGTGTTCGGCGGTCTTGTCTGGCTCGATCGACATAATACCTTGGATAGCGCCAAGCGGTGTGATCGTGAGTCGAGGTTCGGGTTCAACCTTGAAAAATCGTGTGGCGGGTTGCTTCTTTGTTGGGCGGGTCTAGATGTAAGCATCACTCCAGTCTCTGTGATATCCACCACCCTTTAGATGGCGACCAAATAGTGGGCCATGTCCAAGGCGACAGGAGACATTGGACCACACCTAAAATCAAAGGTGTTGGTGGTGGTGTTCCAATACATGGCGGCCGGAGAAAACCAAGCGGGAATCACATTGCTACAGGGAATCTTGGTCATGGATTAGGTAATAGATGCCGTTCTTCGCATCACATTGATCCCGCTTGAGGTGCCAACTTATCGGCCCATTACGGACCATGTGAGACCATTCCGTGGAGCGGATTGACTCAAGTAAACATATGGGGATGAAGCCCCTTTCCACCATTTTCGAGGAGAATTGTTCTCCAAGGTACGCATGAATGGGTAGGGACACGTCCGAGCACCACCATGTCGGCCGATCAATGGGCTGGAGGAGGAATGCGGGAGATAACCACGGCAAGGGCCGATGGTGGCAGGCATCGTGGAGTGGAGTGAAAAACTGATTGGGTATAAGTGTTTGGGGCGGGCACGGGCCGCCGCCCATTTCTTTGAGATCGGCAAGGGCGTTATTGGAGTGACATCTTGAGGTTCCTTAGAGGGGGCCATGGTTAGGTTTTGGTGATAGAATTTGGAGAGATGGATTTTGAAGGTAGGAGTTGGTTTGGTTGCTAGAGTTTGATATTTTTACGAAAATCTTGAGTTTTGAAAAGAAAATAGATGTCGAGAAATGGAAAAAGAATTTGCAATTTATGCGTACCTGATTAGGGCGATTGTGGGTCCCGTTATGGTTCTTGAAGTCGTGGGTAGTAGAAAGCGTTTTTATATTGAGAATGTTGTGCGCCAGAAATGGCGCTTGACATAAATACGAGGAATCCGAGAAAAGCCGAGAAACGATGATTTTAATTTAGGCTGGCCCAGGCCTTAAAAGCGGCTAGTGTAAGTTAAAAAATGGTAGATATGGTATTTTCAACTTGATGGTGTGTTAGGGATGTTAGCGAATCGGTGAATTAGTAAAACAGTTAGATTATTTTGGGAGATCTTGTTTGAACAAATAGGATAGAAAAATAAACTTGTTTTATTATAGGATAGAAATTGTTCTTACAACGGAGCAATAAACTAAGAAGGAGAAAGTTCATTGATAAGTATAAATACAATTACAACATAGAGTAGAAGCACTAGGAAACTTTGCATCATTAGCTAGGTCAGAGACTTACGGGTCTTGATTTCTTCATCATCTTCCTCTCGATGAAGAGAGGCAAAAGTAAATAGGATGCATGAATATTGATCTCCTCATATGAAGGGCACAGGTATTTGGTTGCCATCCCTGACTCTCACAACTTCTGGAGAGTGTAGAAAGAGGATAGGCAGCGGTACGGGGATGTGTTGCGTTTCCGGTCTTTGCTTCTTTTTGTATCATTCTTGTACGCCAGGCAGAGGTGGAGGCGGAAGGAGTAGATGCTTGGAGAATCCCATCCCGGAAGCTCATCTCATTCTGAGATCAAGAAAGGAAAGTGAGATGAGAGAAAGGAGTGGAGGAGCCGAGAAGGGATAAATGGCCTTGGGGATGAGAGAAGTTTACAAGGATCCCCCCGAAGTGCACGCATAGACTCCGGACTTATGGCAGGACGAGGGCATGGTGGAATCCCCATTAGTAAACCAGTCATTGGTAACAAAAGGTGTATGGAGGATATGAAAAGCGATCGAAGATTAGAACAAGCCTTAAGGGCATGTTCTCATTTTGTAAGGATTGTCGCGAGACTAATGACATGGATGGAGGATTCCCTTTCATCACTAAGGATGAAGGATGAAAAGGAAAGGGTGGATATTTAGATAATACCAGAATGGTGTTGCTAGTATTGGTTATTAACTTTCCGGAAAGATACAAGTATAAATAGGGTATTACGAAGAGTCTCTCGAAGATACGAGAGGGGATTACCAAGGATTTTGGATTTGACCAAGCCGATTATGGCGCCTTTATTTGATGGTCATTTCAAGATTTGGATAAGGATTCTGATTAATCACGAAAAGCAGTTCTCGAGGAGTTAAACTTGACTAAAGCCGAGAATGGCAACCCGATGTAAGTTTAAGGGCAATGGTTTACGAAAAATACCCTTTGGATTTGAAAGACTTGGGATTACCAATTAGTGAGGTGAGCTAAGGGAAAGGCCCGGTCAAATGCGAAGCGAAAGAAAGAGGAAGGGAAATATCTGCTAAAATTAACAAGTACCTATGCCTACCTTGATAAAGAACATTCAATGCAAAGATATTGGCGGCATGGAAAAGGCATTGAGGATGGCGAATCGGATGATGATGACCAATTGAGGGTGAAACGGTAGCCACGTGGGGCATCCGGTATCCATATATCTTTTTGAGCGGCTTATAGCGAGTATTGGATTGGGCTAACCCAGGCCAGCAAAGTAATAAACAAAGAAAGCGAGAAAGGAGTCACGAGCGACATTTAATGCAAATCGGGCAAATTGGAGGAAAGCGATTTCACGAATAAAGAACCCTTTCTCCCGGTGGGGTAAAAAAATTTGATCAGGACCAAGTGATGTTCTTCTTCTTCCCAGCAGAGAGGGCCAGTGGCGAGAGATGACGTGGATCCCTCACTGGCCTATATATACAAGGAGAAGATACTGAAATAGAGACACTCAAACCAAATCAAAAGCAAGAACTCACACGTTCAACCCAAAGGAAGAAACCTGCGAAACCCCTCGAAGCTCTTTCGAGATAAAAGATCTTTATCTTTATACGAGACTCTCATTCGCACTACTTATTGTAGCTGCGCGACTTTGAGAAGTTCAAAAGGCAGTCACCGGATCATACATCCAAAAAACTCCCCACGAGGAATAGTGTTTTGCTCTGCTATCCAACCTACTTGGCGATAGTATTGATTTGAATCTTGGACCGAGAAGGTCTTTGATTTGTTTTTTCCTTGGAACCAGTATCCTAAACCCTTCCCACGATAAGCTTAATAGACCATCCGATGGAACTAAAACCATCGCAGGCTGTTATCGAGCTTTGGCAGAACATAAAATGTAATAAAATGGATATTACCTTTAATTAATGTCTTTTACATTGGTCCTTTAATTACAAGTCTTTATATTCGGCTTTACTTTAAGCATTTACATTGATTTTTACTTGAGTATTTACATTCGGCTTTTACTTATACAATGCTTTACTTTTATGTGCGTTTGAGTGTGAGAGGTTCTTGGCTATAACAGAAGTTATACCACAAGTCCCATCTCGAACGCTATCTACAGTGTATAACATCAAGAGAGAATAAAGTCCTTAATAAGCAAGGCAAATAACGAACCTAGCAGTTCATATATATATATATATATATATATATATATATATATAGTAGCCAATCCGACGAGCGAGTCATATTACTTGTGGCGCAAGTATCTGACTTAAACAACCATATCTTTCTGTTAGCGAGCCAATGGTGGCAAACACCAAGAAGACAGCACAGGAGCTACGCGAACATCCTCGCGTGGATAGGAGGCGAGCACGTTGGTCAGTGCCAAGTAGAAGTTCGGGACCGGCGACCGGGCCGACTCGATATATTCGAGCACCGCACCTCCATGGCTGCTTGTGACATTTATCTCTTTTGAAGGCTGAAGAGAACTTTCCATTTGGTGCAATATAAGTTGTACAAAGGTACAAGCTGCTCTCGAGAATAAGTCTAGGAATTGAGCTTGTTGTGTTTGTCTGTATGAACATATTTATCACTAGTGAATTTGGATTCACGAAGAGTCCCCCTGGTTTTTAATCCGATTGGGGATTTTTAGGAGCACCAAATTGACGTGTGTTATTTGACTTACTTGTGTCCATGGTATATTACATCTTCCTTCCATGTTATATGATGTGAAATATTTTATTGTGCATGTTTATTGTTATTAAACTTAATGCAGCTTGTTGTATCGACTAGTTGAGTTGCCTTTGTCAAATAAGTTTAATTCTTATATACGTGTTTCTTGCAATGATGAGACTTGTATCTAGTTGACTAGTCATATATACAAGAGTTTGTGTTGTTGTAGATTATTCCGCTGGTATCAATTTCAGAATTGTATTTTAATTCCGTTCAATTCATTTTTCCAAAAAAGCTCGTACTTTTTTCTCTTATGAGTTGTATCACACAATCATAAAAAGTAGTATACACTTGTCATGAACCGAGGAAGTTCATGGCGGGGATTATCTTATTACCACCATCCACAATGATGTGTAAAGATTATTACAAATCCATATAGACATATTTTGAAGCCTCAACATAGTGCATTATGCCGTCCTTGCAGGATTGCTCACACGGAAAATTGTTCCTCGAGATCATCTAAGTCAAAATTGACCTTGGATCCATTTTCTTCGAGGAATTTAAAAAGCATATTCATGAGCTTAATTAACATATTATTGTGGATTATTTGACCAATGACCTAGATGCTTATCTACAAGGCGATCATTCTATTATTCGCTTGTTATTACAGGCGCAATTCCCAAATTTTATAGGCTATTTCATATATTTAGGATTGACTTTGAAATACACACAATTTCTCATGGCTTACCAAAGCTTTCGCGTATATTTATTACTAATTTTGCCCAGGAGATGCATCTTGATCACATGCATCATCATGATCCGATTTGGTTGGGAGTTAATTTTCCAACCAACAAGCGTTGTATACACAAAGATGGTTCATCCATCCAAATTTGGGATTCAAGTCGATTTGTTTCGGTTGTGCTCATATTGTTGTAGTTTCACGGTTTGTCACTTTAGTGTTGAGACAATTTTTAAATCGTTAAAGAGGAAGAAGTAGCGGAGTTTCAAACGTCGTGAATCAGCGTTGAGCACATCCGATGCTTGTCACCGAGAAATATGGCAATTCATCTGTTGCATGCATAAAACATGAAAGATATATATAGGTTTAAACTTACTTCCCATAGAAGTGAAGATTTTAGAGTTCAAGCCTGGTTTAAAATAACGCTTTATAGGAGATTATGGTCAAATTCTCTAAGTAATTCATCTTAAAATGTTTGTCATGACAGGAAGCCTAAAAGGGCGCGATACCTAAGCAAAGAGATAATTAGACTTGTGCATGCAAATGAGAATTTTGGATTCACGAATTGATGATGAATTTGATTATAGTAGCTAAGAATATCATCGAGGCTATTTAGTCATGTTTTTTATTGATGTGACAAAAGAAGTAAAGGTTGGCCAAATTGAAAAAGAAGGCAAATTCACATTTTTGAGTTCCATTAAAACGTGAAATAGGTGAACCTATAATTCAAACCCCAAAGGTTATTTTGGGTGTGTGTAATGAAGTGAAATAAAATCACTAATATGGCATAAGGCTTTTTGTAATATATTCTCTTATTAAAGATGTAGCCACAATTCTATAAGTACAGTGTTACTTTAGACGTAAGACTTATGGCATGTGGAGATTGCATACTAACCACTTGAGAATTTATCTCTCGAAGTAATTTCTTAAAGTATGAAAATGCCATGAAGTTTCTTATTAAAGATTTTCAAATGAAGATCCTAAAGCTCAAAGTATATACTCGATACCAATACATTGTATTCTAGATAAGTTTAGTATAAATTGCCTCAATGAGTACTCTTGTTAGTTCGAACTAAATTTACATTGTTGCAACATACTCTTGAAAGAGTTCACATAATTGTAGTACTATTGAAAGCCCTATGAGGCTATTTTTATACATGGCCTATATTCGCCATGACATTTAGTAAAGTGCTCTTTCAACTTGTATATTTTTCTTTTGGTATTTCTCTAACCTTTCCAGGAATACAAAAAACTATTGTCAACTCCTGATAAACTCCCGCACATCCCAGGATCAAGTTCTACTCAAGTTCAATTTCTTAAAAATTGAAGTCACATTACTTCAAACTTGACAATGATGATCAGTCCAACCCCTTATCAATAAGGGGGAGTCACTTATCTAGTAGGTTTTTATCCTGCTGAGTTTTTCCTGACAAGGTTTTAGTGAATCAGCATTATGCGTGTCCAACCCCTTATCAATGTTTCTCAAATTGTGCTCGATTTTTCTCCTTCGCTTTGGTTTTGTCTCACTGGGTTTTCCAAGCAAGGTTTTATCGAGACAACTACCGTTGACTAGTGAACATCCAAGGGGGAGTGGTATAAATAATATTTATTATGTGGCTATTCACTTCTTGTACAATATGTAATATGTATTTCATTAGTTAAGACCTTTTCTATGTAAATTCTAAACCTATAAATAGGCACTCTAATGAAAAGATACTCAGATTTTCTCCTCCCACTTTTCTCGCTTGTCTCTCTTTTCTCTATACTTTATTTCCAACATTTTAATTTTATTTTATGAGAATGAATAATACTTGGATTCCTTCATTGGGGGATGAGCTCATTCGCCCATTGGCGGAGAGAAGTCATGAAACTACTAATGGACCAACATTTCAAGAAAATATAAATAAATTATGTTTAATTAGAGCAAGACAAGGTAAATTATGTATGGATAATACTTGTGTTTCTTCATGGGGGAATGCGCATATCCCACTTCTTTCGAATAACACATATTCACTGTATAAATTTCATAATCGAAACCGTTCAACTTCTTAATCTTCATTTGAAGATCATCCCTACAAAAAATTATTAAAAAATGATATCGTTTAGTCATCCAAATGTATGGAACGAAATTTACGGTGTGAGTACCAAGTAACATATTCATAATGAACTGTTCATTTATTTGATACATTTGAATGACTAAAAAATATCCGATTCGAATAACATTTTGTCGAGCTGATCTTCAAATGAAGATTAAGAAGCTGAATGGTTCTTATTATAGAGTTTATACGATAAAACTACGTTATTTGCAAAAAGTGAGACATGTACATTCCTCCACGGAGAGAACGCAAATATTATTCATTATGTATATTAACATTCTCACAAAATTCAGTCTGATAGATTTATAAGCTTACAACATGATAATGTTCAATAACCAGAAATTATACATAGTTAAACGACTGAGAATTATAGTTCAAGTTGTCACATATTGTTAAGAGAAATTGAGAGTTATTGCTCTCCTTTTTACACATTCCAACCTAGATATATAAAGTAATACTTGTGAAAGGTGGGGACTTGGTAATTACTAATTAGCCAGATATGGCTTTATATTATCCCAATAACATCACTTATCACCTTCAGGGCCAGGATTGTCATTTGCACCCTTTACATTTTGATGCTTGTACAACTTAGCACACACCAAATAGTAACCAAAGTTCAGCACCCCCACCACAACTAACATCCAATACACATTATCCAACTTCCCATTGTTTATATTGTCCGGCAACCATCTTGTAACACTTCGAACTAAATCAATCACACCTGTGCCCAAATAAAACGATATCCCGACAATCAACGCAATCATCGCCGTCGATGTGCTTCGGAGTGACGGGGGAAATTCTTGATAGTACAATGCTACTTGTCCAGGAAAATGTAATGCCTCTCCAATGCCTACCAAAACCAACTGCGGGAAAAGCCACGAGGCCGACATGGGGACAATAGCCCCAGGCTGGTCGTGGAGGTGGTGGGATTTAACTGCTGTGAGCCTTTTTGACTCCACTAATGCTGAAACAGCCATGCTGAGCACGTTTAACACGTGGCCTAATCCTATACGTTGGAGGGACGTTGGAAACCGACCGGTCAGCTTCTGCCACGTAGGACATAAGAACCTATCAATAAGGGTGAGAGAGATGGCAGTAGAGATTAGGACAATGACCAAAATAGACCCAGCTGGTATTTTAAAGTGCGGTCCTATGTGACGGTCCATGGTAAGAGCCTGCAAGATGGTCAAGGTGGATTGGACGGCTATTGGGGTACCTAAGAATATACTTGATGACCATAAGGGCAAAATTCTTATAAGGGTCTTGAAATCTTCTACTTGTTGCACTGTGCATAGTCTCCATGGTTTTGCAATTGAGCCGTCTGATTTAAAGTCTCCTTCAGTTTTCTGTGCTGCACGGTTGAGGAACCTGCACATAAGCCATAATTAATATGCTAGCTTATGATTTTTTTTAAAATGATTTTGTTTTTAATTTTTAAAAAATATTAGAAATAGAAGGAAAGTATATGGAAGAAATTGGAGATATGAAGATGAATGATGGGAGGTGGTGGGAGGGAGGAGGGAGAAATGGTGAAGGAAAGAATTTTCAATAGCTAATTATTGCTAGACAAGAAAATCCCGAGTATATAGGAGACAAGAAAATCCCGAGTATATAGGAAGAGAATATTGGGCAGCACATTTTATTGCACTAAAAAATGTTCGATATCATTGAAAATTCTAAAGTACATAAATTGATGTGCATTAGGAGAGGAACCACAAAAATTTAGATGTTAGGCAACTATTTGATCTGTTGATAGTATAAATCCCACAACGCATGTTAGATGTGCTTATATGTAATTAGGTTACTCTTCATATTGTCAATTGATTTTATAGTGGAATCCCAATTTTCTTCATGGTATCAGAGCACGTTGTCCTATGTGTGAAGCCCAACGATCACACGTGTTCCACGTCACCCGATTTATGTTGTTCATGTGTTAAACTTGAAAATTTGCCACACGTGAGGAGGCGTGTTGAGAGTAATAATCTCATATCAGGGAAAGAAACGACCTTGCATGTGCTTATAAATAATTGGACTACTCCCTATATTAAATCCCAAAAGATCAAACCAACCTTGATCAAATTTCTTCATGCTATCATACCAACCCTGATCATCTCGCCATCTGCCTGAACTATTGCGAATCCCCTAGACGTACCCTTCTGCCTGTTGAAACTCAAACTCAGACTTTACCCGCATCTGCATCGCTGCTTTGACCTGAACCACCAGCCCTCGTTGATGCTCGTTGCCGCCCCGCATCATTGCTACGACCCACACCCACAGTGGTACCAGCTCGCTGCAAACCTGCTGCTCATCGCTGTGATCAAGCCACCCACCATTTTCTGCACTCACGCCACTCCATTTGTGTTGTTCACTTATTAGGTTTGAAAATTCACCACATGTGAGGAGGTGTGTTGAGATTATAAATCCCACATCGAGGAAAGGAGGGACATTGCATGTGTTTATAAATAATTGAGCTACTTCTCATATTACTAATTAGTTTTATGGTGAAACCCAACTTTCATCGTGATCCCAGAGGCTTAAGTATTGGTAGGGAATTGGTCAAAATGTGCATCAAGTTAGACAATCAAGGGCATGAAAAGTACGTCCAACAAATAATACATATATATATATATATATAGAGGTGCAGAGAGGTACAGAAAATATGAGTTATAACGGTTTATCTCTTAACCCAATTATAAACTCTAGTGAATGGGACTTAATGTCAAGCTAACATCAATAAAGTGTAAATTAATGATTGTACCTGAAGCTTTTGCTAGGTGTTGCATCCACTATGTCTGTCACTCCACCATGCCCACAGTAATAATCCTTGCTTTCATCAGACGAGTGTTGAAGATTCCTCTTCCAAGTCGAAGCAACAACAACACGAGCCAAACCCACAAATGGACTCCCTTGTGGCTTGTCGAAACGATAGAAACGGGTCCCACATAAGAAAATGGCCAATCCAAGTAGGTTGGCAATGACACAGAGGCCAAACCCTAATTTCCAACTTACATTGTCCTCAACGTAGACAATCACTGTAATGCTTACTACAGAAGCTGCGTAGAGAGTGAAGAAGTACCAGTTGAAGAAAGTTGCTTGGTTTTTAGGGTTTCTGAATTGATTTGCTCCCATTGTTGCCATGGTGTAGCGTGTGCCTCCCAAGCCAATAGTTGCTAGAGCTATGGATGTATACAGGATTGCATACTGTATTGTAGAGGTGGGTTTGCATAGCTCTGAGCCGTCATTCACACAAGGTTGAGGCTTCAACGAATTAAACGTCGTGGTTAACGATAAAAGAACTATGCCCTGCAAACCAAGCAAGCAATGAGATCACATACATGGTGTTTAATTTAAGTAGTATGGATCCATAACTATGTTACCAAAGTAAATAGTGAGCTAGGAAACTAAGGAGGAATGTTTTTTTGCCTCTTTTTCTGTCATATATCACATAGCTAGGACACCGCTTTATGACTACATACATTAACTAACTATGTGATATATGGCAGTGAAGAATTTTTGAATTATCATGTGTACGACTTTCCTCTGTTAATGGGAATAACATTGATGTAATATAAAATATGCACATCAAAACACATGTGAATAATGTGGTCAACTAGATCAGTGATGTGATTATAAATTATGATTTCTAACTTATATTTATCAAATAAGAGTACCTAATACCTATATATTTATATCCTACAAAATTAAGACCCACTAGTCATTTATTAGCTTTAGAAAAATACTAGGGAAATTATGTTTGTAGATCATATTTTGAAAATCACAAGATGTGGCGGTTGATGATTGGATATTTTTTTTAATATTTTAAACAAAAAATTCAACTATCAATTGCTACATTATGTGCTTTACAAAATATAGTTCAAGGAGATGATCTCTCAATATATATATATATATATATATATATATTATAGAAAGAAAAAAAAAAGTTCCTCTTTGCAGTATTGATCACTCTAACTTGAGGGCCGGTTTTTGCCCTTTTCCCTTATATATAAAAGGTCGATTCCATGTGAAGTCTGCGGTGCAAATGCAATCAAGTGCGCATGCACATATCAAGTATATCATCAAACATGCGTCTCACATAAGTTAACCAACAATACAAGTGGAACTTTTTTATAATTACCAGCAAGGAGATGCAGGACGAAATGGAGATAACTGAGAACGGGCCTAAGAAAGAGTCAGCTATGATTGCTCCAATGACTGGGAAAAAACTGCTTGAACCGCTAACGACGTTTGAAATCTGAGCAGCATCAATGCTCTTCACATTGAATTCTTGAATCAGATACACAATCAAATTTGACAGCCATCCTCCAGCTGCAAGTGTCAACCCTGCTAAAGCGCCTGCACACTCAACATGTATAGCAACAAATATTATTAGAGAAATGTTCTCCTGTTAGCATGTCGATAACATAAGATTACATCTTAGTTTGCGCTAGCATGTGTGTGTAAGTCTCTGAGAAAGAGAGAGAGAGAGACCGGTGATGAAGGGGAAGGTGATCCAACCACCGCGTCTACCACCGGAATCTGATGCCGTATGGGCTTCATGATCATTGTGGGAGAGGGAGCCATCCATGTTGAAGTTGGTGAACAGATATTGAAGCTCAAGGTTGCTGGTGCTGGTGCAGCATCTATTGTTTAATGCTCACTTATAGCCAGGCTTGTGGTAGTGTGATATTCAACAAGTAATGCGTCAATATATATGCATCACGAATGCTGACATATGCATTTGCCATTATTAAAAGGAAACATTTTCGGCGGTACATATTATTCAATGATTGCAGTGTGTTTTAAATAAATTTTAAATCATTCACCAGTTTACTACTCAAATTTGACCCTAAGATAACATTATTCTATATTAAAATTTTTGTCATGCATAATAATAATTTTCAATCTTTATTTCATTTAACAACTTTTTGTCACTATGCACAACTTTCCTCCTTTAGGAAAAGAAGTATCCTACCAACTATAGATCTGAATTTTTAACTTTTAGCCTTTAGGTGTTATTCTTTTAAAAAATTTATACAATATTGTGGGAAGGAATAGTACAAAAATTTGAATGAAAAGCGCATATGCGAGGATTTTGTATCTCAAGAGATTAAGAGTACTTTTAATTTTTGCAAATGAAAGCAAATATTGTATGCTGCGTGGAGGACTACCATCGCTTCGCTACGAATAAAAATTTCCATGTTAAGGTCTCTCTCACCCGCTACCAAATACCAAATAATAATGGATTGCCTTTAAAGAAAAAACTTTCAACCTAGCAATTAACAATTTAATAGTAAGCCATCAAATATTTCATCCCCAATTGTAATCTGATGGCCAGCTCAATGGGACTCGAACGAACTGACATTAGATCAAAGAGTGGTTCTTTGTATACCAAAATTTTGTCTTTGGAGACAAATCAATTTTATTTTTCAAAAAATACTCTTATACCCATATATAAAATTACCATAAAGGGCTTAGAAATTTCTTAAGAAAAATAATTATTTTCTTTAGTTGAAACAAACAACGTGGTAACCAAGCGACTAATAACTTGGCGACTTTTGAATTTCATTTTAGCATGCTTATCTAAACTTCACTTTGTTGTGCTTTTCTGAAAAATTGGTGTCTAGAAAATAAATTCATAAAAAGTAAAATAAGGATATTCTTGAAAGTTTAGTAAATTATTTTGGGTGTTAAAAAAAAAAGAGTGAGAGAGAATTGGATGTCCATAGAAACAAGAGTGTTGATAGACGAAACTTGGGTGTACATAGAACCACTCTATATCAAACCATTGCAGTCCTAAACAATAGGCAGATCGGCCCACCCAACGTATTAGGCCGGAATCATTTGTAAATTAGTTCTGTAAAGATTAAAAGAAACCATTTTCGTTTCAGATCAACTTATCTTAATCCTCATGGGTTTGTAAAATTATTTCCAATCTAAAACAGATAAGTTAAGCTTAAAAATAATGGCGGGATGATAAGATAACATCAAATAGTTTCGAAAATTAAACGTAATGGCAGGATGTTGAATGAGCAACGTTCATCGTCAACCATAACACCGATAAATCATGGAGCGGATTACAAAAACAAGAAGCAGAAAAATAGCTTAACAAGCAAGCTGAAAGCTCTATATCAGACAAGTAAACCAAAAACCAGTCCAAAATTTACCCAGAAAAGAAAAGAAACTACAAGTAATTATAGTTACCTCGCATCATTTTCTCAAAAAAATGGATCTCCTACACAGATGGTTCAACTCCTATTTATAAATTATAGTCGAGGACTTGAACCAATTTTGTGCGCAAACTAATGCCTCTACCATCGTAGGGGCCAGTAAACTCCTAAATGCATCGAGCAGACGCCCTCTAGTGCTAAAGGCGGAGTCATAGGCAACTGTAGAAACTGGTATTTGCTAAAACATCACTCGAAATTTTTGCCACAAGTTCAAACAGTCACAGTCAGAGGCAACTGTGTAAACTGCACATCCCTATTGGATACCCTTTGACTTAACAAGTGACTAGAAATCTGTTAGAGATAAGTTAAAGAGAGAAAAAGGTAAGATGTGATGAGAACGAAAAGGTAAAATGTATGATTTGTGATAAAACTAAAAAGATAAAAGTTGACACCGTTTAGATCAACAATAAAATGAAGTATATGAATACATAAAGGCAACATTAATAGACAGAACAATCAGATTCCGGTTTTATTTTTTGGGTCAAATTTGCAGTCTGTCAACAGTTTCATGGATCTTCTTTTCTTGCAACCTTTTATCAGTTTTGCACTCCGTCTTTGTTTCAACAAAGAAAATTAATACCAGAAATTAAGACAATATTTTTACATTGCTCCCTGTAAAAAAAATGCTAGCAATTACAAAAAGGGGGTGATGCAAGTGAGAAGGCATTTTGTCATATTTCATGTGGTGCTTCATTGAGTTCACTCAATATGGCTAAGGAGGATAAACATTTGGCCTACAAATTAATATTATTAGTAAGCATGTTACTAACTTTATTTTGCCTCATTTCTACTATTTTCTATTCTTTCGTCCTTTTGGTCCCGACATTTTCTATTTATCACTAAAATAATTGAGTCAAATGACCAATTATCACTACATACATTGTCTGATTCAAAATGCATACATTGTCTGATTCAAAACAGACTAACAGAAATAGAGAAAGTCTAAAAGAAATGACAGTTATCACTAAATTTGTAAAGTCTTACCACCTCTACAAACATTACCAGGTGAAAGCCTCATTTCACCTCATGGCATGCCTGCAAGCACCGTAGTCCACTTCAACAATAAAACCTAACCCACCAGACAACTTTCCTAGCACCAGCATCAAGTATCTGCCACAACTACCACACCACCAGACAGTAACAACCACCTCTAGAAACCAGAAACAACTACATCATAAAATAGACACATTTCACATGATAGATTAAATTATATCATATATAATAATACCTTCATGGTTGTCAAAGGTGCAGGTTGTGCAGCAGCAAGTTTCAAAGTTCACAGATGTAAATTCACTTCACTATGGTCGTTTTATCAATGGCAACAAAGAGGGATCAACATCATCTTTAGACAATAAATCAAATATCAATTCCGTAGTCAATGCATCTGCAGAGAAACCCCTTTCCACCATTTGTTCAATAAGTCCCATTGCCTTTGATGTCTCTTTGTTATTGAGAAACCCTCTGATACTTATGTTATAGGTCCACCCATCTGGAGTACAGTCCTTCTCTTCCATTTCTCTCAGCAGCGTTTCAGCTTCACTAATTAGGCCTCCGTTACAAAATCCATTAATCATTCTGTTATACGTCCTGACATTCGGTTTAAGTCCTTTTGATGATAAACCACAAAAGAGTTTTCTGGCAGATTCAATTTTTCCAGCTACGCACATTCCTTGAATGAGAATATTGTAACTCACAATAGTCAGAGCCAACTTCTTACTTTCCATCTCCCTTAACAATTCCATTGCCTTGGGAAATTGTTGGTTTTTACACAGGCCATCAAGTAAAACATTGTAAGTTTGAACGTTTGGACGTTGGCCACAAGCTTGCATTTGAGAAAACAACTTCTGTGCATCCTGTATTCTCCCTACTTTGCAAAAACCGTCCATAAGGGTGTTATAAGTAATAGTATTTGGAACCACTCCCTTACGAGACATTTCCATGAAAATCATCTGGGCCTCATCTATCCTTTTATGCTTGCAATAGCCATTTATCAATGTGTTATAACTACAATCATCAACTAGAGTGTGTCTACCATTTATCATTGAGCCCTTGCTAAGCATTAGATCAAAAACTTTTTTCGCCTCACCCAATTCTCCTCGCAAACAGTAACCATCCATAAGCGAATTGTACGTAACTATATTAGGTTCAATATGCCTTTGAATCATCATTTCAACCACACTTTTGGCTTCCCTGACCATACCCTCCTTACAAAGTGTGTCTACCAAGACACTGAACGTGTATACATCAGGAAAGATATTTTTGCTCACCATATCATTCAACAACCTCGTAGCTTCTTTCCACTCTCCTAATTTGCAAACTCCATGAATCAAAGAGGTATAGGTCATGACATCTGGGGAAATACCCTTACTCATCATTTCTGAGAAGAGGTTCACTGCATCAACAACTAGAGTGTCTTTGCAAAGACTGTCGATGATCGTGTTGTAGACAACTAGATTAGGCATGCAAGCTCCTTCTTCCATCTTCCTAAGCAATTGGATAGCTGCAGTGTTGTTACCTTTCATGCAAAGGCCCTTTATTAGTATGCCAAAAGTAACCACATTGGGCTTACAATTACCACTCTCCGTCATTTTATTCAGAATCCCGACAGCATCAGCCTCTCTATTCTGAAGAAGAAAGCCGTTGATTAGAGTGTTGAAGGCGGGGACGTCCGGTTCAAAACCAAGTTTGAAGAAGTTTCCCAAAAAGGATAAACCAAAGCCCATTTGGTTCAGACGACAAAAGCAGTTAACGATGACATTTAGAATATAAAGATCCGGACGAATTCCCGACAGACCCATTTGGTTGTACAACGATATGACTGCGGAATAATGTTTCAATTTCACAAGTCGACCCAAGAGTTGGTTGAAACGGACTACGGAAGGCAGAGGACGCCGTTGAAGCATTTCGTCGAACACATTGAGAGCATCCTCAAGATTGGCTAGTTTAGGCTGGTTTCTCGACTTGGGTAATTTGGAAGGTCGAGAGTGAAACAAAGCTGAGTAATTGATGGCGAAAACAACAAGAGAAGAGTGAAGGAGACAGGGCAGCTTACCTCTGACTCTGAGTCGGCTGCTTTCACAACAAGAAGACGAAGAAGAAGAAGTTGTTTTTGCAAGCATCATCTTCAGCAACTCTATGTCGGTGAGTCTCAGACTCTCAAACTTTAAAGATATTTGGGAAGGAACGGACGCTAAGCTCAAATCTCCACCGGGATTCCTTCCTGAGAAAGCTCAATTGCGTTGATAGTGTAGAGTTACATGGACTATCTGGCTAAGTTGTCTCAGCAATTGTTCCAATAATGACATGTGTGACGTTCATAATTCGAATCAAATTATTATGATTAGTTTCTTACCTCACTCTTTCATTTCTTAGTATAGATAATATTGTATGTATTAAAAAAAAATTATTACAATTACAATATAATAATGGCTACTTTTTAAAATTACAATGGTATCGTTTACCAAAAAAACAATATTAATATAATTTAATATCAAACACACTTTATCTACAGAAGTCGAACAAAACCCTCTCACTTGTTTTGTTGTACCTATTTTCGTCAAACTTGATAATGTGGTCTTCTTTCTATTGCATTTTTATACGAATTACTTGAGATTATTTTCAAGAATAATATAGTATAGTTGTTTAAATAAACATAAAAATTTAATGATTGCAAAGGACTTGTAATTTAAGTGGTTAAAAGAAAGTTGATTTTTAGGATGGAAAAATCTTGAGTGGTACATACCATTTATTGGTCCGGTCATTGAATAATCCTAGATTAATTTGCGATGGGCGCCAAATGAATCTTAAATCATTCAACAGTACGTATCATTCAATGGTACGTACCATTGAAGATTGACCCCAGTTTGACCCCTTTAGGACCCAGATGTTTCGAACTTTTATGGCCAATATCTTGCGTGTCAATAATGTTTCATTAAGAAGAGCAATGAAAGGTAATCGAAAAAGATTTAGTGTTGTGTAACAAACACCGACAGAAACACAAAGGTTACATGCCGCTCAAAGCCTCTAACTGAAAGAAATGACAAATATTCACTAGATTTGTTAAGCCTTGCGACCTCCACAACCATTACCAGGTGCATGCCTACAAGCAATGTAATCCACTTAAACAATGAAAAAGCTGCATGCATGGCTGTACAAGGTGCATCGGCTTCAAACTTCATTGTCACAGATGCAAATTAACTTCACTATGACTGTTTTATCAATGACAACAAAGCGGGATCTACCTCATCTTTAGACAATAAATCAACAATCAATTCCGCAGTTGATGCATCTGCAGAGAAACCCCTCTCCAACGATTCTTGAATAAGTACCATTGCCCTTGATGTCTTGTTGTTATGGATAAACCCTCGAATAATTGTGTTATAGGTACAATTATTTGGAGAACAGCATTTCCCTTCCATTTCTCTCATAAAATTTTCTGCTTCGCTTATCAGACCTCCTTTACAAAGTCCACCAATCATTATGTTATATGTCCTCACATTAGGCTGATGTCCTTTTGATGATAAACCACAAATGAGATTTCTTGCAGATTCAATTTCTCCAGCTATGCACATACCTTCAATGAGAATATTGCAAGTCACAATATCCACATCCAACTTAGCTTTCATCTCTCTTAACAATTCATTGCCTAGGGAAATTGTTGGTTTTTACACAGGCCATCTAGTAAAACACCATAAGTTTGAACATCCGGAAGATGGGCAGAACCTTGCATCTGAGAGAACAAATTTTGTGCATCCTGTATTCTCCCCACTTTGCAAAAACCGTCCATAAGAGTGTTATAAGTAACAACATCCGAAACAATTCCCTTATGAGACATTTCCAACAAAAGTATCTGGGCCTCATCTATCCTTTTATGCTTGCAATAGTCATTTATCAATATGTTATAATTACGAACATCAATCATGGAGCCCTTGCTAAGCATTAGATCAAAGACTTCTTTTGTCTCATCCATTTCTTCTTTTGTTTCCCTCTCTATTTTGGTGAAAAGTTCTGCTGCCTCGGCCTCTCTATTTTCAAGAAGAAATCCGTTAATAGAGTGGTGTAGATCGTGACATCTGGTAGAAAACCCAATTTGAAGAACTTTCCCAAGACAGACAAACTAAACCCCATTTGGTGCAATTGGGAAAAGTAATTGATGATAATAGTTAAGAGTATAAACATTAGGACGAATTCCGGACACAACCATATTATTATTGAGGGAGATGGCTGCCGAACAAGGTTTCAACTACGCCTCTGAAGCATTTCGTCGAACACATTGAGAGCGTCCTCAAGATTAGTGACTTTAACAAATGGGGTGTTTCCAAATTTGGTTGGTATGGAAGGAAGGTCGGGAGTGAAACAAAGCTAAGTAATTGTTGAAGGAAATAACAACAGAGGATTGAACAAGACAAGGCAGATACGCACACCTCTCACAAGTCTGCTGCTGTTGCCGCCGCCATAACAAGAAGAAGAAGAAGAAGCAGTCCGCATAGTCTTCAGCATCTCTGTGAGTTTCAGCGATGATATTTGGGAAGCTCAAGAATCAATTACTTTTAGGCAAACATTTCATTTTCAACTGCGTTCAGGCAACAACTGTAAAGAATAACGGCTAATGTCTGTAAGTGGCATTCGCAACTTTTTTAATAAAAATGGCCCGGCGGTCCTCGACCCTTGAGAGAGGAAAAGTCGGTAATATTCGGTTCGGTTCAGTTCGGTTTAGTTGAGTTGGAAATACAAAAATAAACTGATTAAAATATCCAATTTGGTTCTATTTTGGTTCAGTACGGTCACTTCTATTATTCAGTGAATCAGTTTGCTGAAACCCATTTGATTATTTTGTTGGAATTGCCGCATATGAATTCAACAATCTTGCTATTTCCCTAATTAGTGTATCATATGTTGTGGTAAATGATGCGGTTGTTATGGGTGGTTTTTGCACACACCATTCACTAGACACAGTCCAAAAAAGAAACAGCATTCATTTCGAACAAAACCATAGGTTACAGACCAAGAAAATTAAACAGCTTCTGCGGAATACTAATCAAAGAAATACCGAAATTTCCCGAACTAAATTTGAAATTTAACGTTGATGTACAATTGTGCTTTGGATCATCCAGTCTGTCTAACTGCATCAATCTTCTCGATTTGGAGAACCTTCCTTTCAAAAATAGATCATTTGCGAATCTTCTCGATTTGGAGGCAAAGTATACAAAATACTTGAAATCAGAAAGGTGAACTCATAACCATTCGCCATACTTTTTTCACCTCAACAACAGAAACAATCTACCTTCTGCAACTTCCACAACACCCAACTATAAATACCAGAAGATATTTTCATGGTATCAAACATGCTACAGCTTCAAAGTTCATTGTCACATATGCAAATTAACTTCACTATGATTGTTTTATCAATGGTAACAAAGCGGGATCTACCTCTTATTTAGACAATAAATCAACAATCAATTCCGTAGTCGATGCATCTGCAGAGAAACCCCTCTCCACCATTTCTTGAATAAGTGCCATTGCTCTTGATGTCTCGTTGTTATGGATAAACCCTCGAATAATTGTGTTATAGGTACAATTATCTGGAGAACAGCATTTCCCTTCCATTTCTCTCAGAAACTTCTCTGCTTCGCTAATCAGACCTCCTTTACAAAGTCCACCTATCATTATGTTATACGCCCTAACATCAGGCTGAAATCCTTTTGATGATAAACCACAAAAGAGTTTTCCGGCAGATTCAATTTTTCCAGCTATGCACATTCCTTCAATGAGAATACTGTAACTCACGATAGTCAGATCCAACTTCTTACCTTCCATCTCTCTTAACAATTCCATTGCCTTGGGAAATTGTTGGTTGTTACACAAGCCAACCAGTAAAACATTAAAAGTTTGAACATTTGGAAGTTGGCCACAAGCTTGCATTTGAGAAAACAAGTTCTGTGCATCCTGTATCTTCCCTACTTTGCAAAAACCGTCCATAAGGGTGGTATAAGTAACAGTATTTGGAACCACTCCCTTATGAGACATTTCCATGAAAATCATCTGGGCTTCATCTACCATTTTATGCTTGCAATAGCCATTTATCAGTATGTTATAACTACAAACATCAATCATGGAGCCCTTGCTAAGCATTAGTTCCAAAACCTTTTTCGCCTCACCTAATTCTCCTCGCAAACAGTAACCATCCATAAGCGAATTGTACGTAACTGTATCAGGTTCAATATGCCTTTGAATCATCATTTCAACCACGATTTTGGCTTCTCCGACCAAGCCCTCCTTACAGAGGGTGTCTACAAAGAAACTGTAAGAGAAAACAAAGCATTTTTCCAACATATATTTGGACAATTTCAACGAAGTATTCAGTAATGTGAGACTAAAACCGTATTACAGAAAGCAATGGAATGAGGCAAGTTATGGAGGTTGCGAGACTAGTTGTAGAAATTACAAAAGTAGAAAATAACCCGCAAGCAGTAGATCCATGATGATAGTCTGATCAGCGCCGTGCTCAACTAAAGATGAAGCCGGTGTTGTCCTTCCGGTATCAACAAAGATCCCAGATAACACGGTTACTGGTTAAATATCAATAAGAACCAACTCTGAGCAGTTATGAGAATCGCAGCAGGGAGCTCTGACGAGAGCCTATCAGAGAGACCACCATTACCACACATTAGTTGAAACATAGATATTGAGTCTTAAGTAAAGCTATTTATTGAAACACAATCTGGTTCGTAACACAATCTTGCTATGCTCTGGTAC
The DNA here is from genome assembly GCA_018257905.1 of Gillenia trifoliata. Classification (NCBI taxonomy): domain Eukaryota; kingdom Viridiplantae; phylum Streptophyta; class Magnoliopsida; order Rosales; family Rosaceae; genus Gillenia; species Gillenia trifoliata. The sequence continues at coordinate 26,315,577 of CM031081.1, read as the reverse complement.
AGCCAAAAAGAAAAATTAAGATACAAATAAGATAAAATAGGATTATACAAGTAAATCGGCAGCAGTCATATAGTAAAACACCATGAGTTTGAACATTTGGAAGACAACCACAACCTTGCATATGCGAGAACAACTTTTGTGTATCATGTATTCTCCCTACTTTGCAAAACCTGTCCATGAGAGTGTTATAAGTAACTGTATTTGGAACAACTCACATATCACACATCTCCAAAAAAAACACTCGGGCCTCATGTACAATAGTCGTTTATCAGTATGTTATGACTATAAGCATTAGAGCAAGTGCATTGGTGACCCAATTGCAAGGGCAATTGGGGCCAATTGCCCTACCAAGCACAAAAAAGTCCTCCAGCGGGCCAAATCTGCAAGGGCAAGAGGTGGGCCCAACCAAGCCCTACCTCAAGCCCGAGCAGCTGCCCACAGGCGCTGACATCCGCGGCCTTTTTTTTTTTTTTTTTTTTTAAAATAATTTTTAAAAAACTTTTTTTATAATTTTTTTATAAATACCCCCAATCATCTTCTTCATTCCTCAATATTTTTTTATACCCCCAATCACATTACAACTCAATATTTTTGCTTCTATACCAACTATATATTTGTTTTTCACCTTTCAAATCCTTATTTTACAAAAAATAAAAATTTATTTTTTAAAAGATAATAACAAATTTGTTGGTGGGGGAGTGTGTCGGTGGGATAGTTAAGGCCGTCAGATAAAAAAATTTTTTTTTGAGGTGGAAATTGTCGATGGGATATTTAAGGCCAACCAAACCAAAAAAAAAAAAAATCCTTGCCCTTGCCCTTGCCCTCCACGAATGGGTGGAGTTGCACAAAGGTAAGCACTGTTCACAGAGGGCAATCACTGCCCTTGCCCTTGCCCTCCACCAACGGGTGGAATTGCTCTTAACCATGGAGCCCTTGCTAAGCATTAGATCAAAGACTATTTTCATCTCATCCATTTCTCCTCGCAAACAGTTACCATCCATAAGCGAACTATAAGTAACCGTATTAGATTCAATATCTCTTTGGATCATCATTTTGACAACGCTTTTTGCTTCCCCAACCAACCGCGCCTTACAAAGTGTGTCAACTAAGATACTGAAGGTGCGTATGTCTGGAAAGATATTTTTACTCACCATTTCATTCAACAATCTAGTAGCTTCTTTCCACTCCCCTAATTTTCAAACTCCATGAATTAAAGAGGTATGGGTCATGACGTCGGGGGCAATTTCCTTACTCATCATTTCTGAAAAGAGGTTCAATGCATCAACAACTAGAGTATCCTTGCAAAGACTGTCGATGATCGTGCTATAGACAACTACTATCAGGCTTGCAAGATCCTCCTTCCATCTTTTTAAGCAATTGGATAGCTGCACTATTGTTACTTTTATGCAAAGACCCTTCTGGATTTGGTTGGTTGAGAAGCTCGAGAGTGAAACAAAGCTAAGTAATTGTTGACGAAACCAACAGAAGATTGACGTCTGCTGCTGCCGCTGCCGCCATAGCAACAACAGGAAGAAGAAGTCCGCATTATCCTCAGCATCTCAGTGAGTCACAGTCACAGAGTCAATGCCAACGTTCACCTCGAATCGAACCACTTATTAAACTGTTTGTTAACGAGTGAATCGTTAACGAAATACTTAGTTTGAAACTCTTTTAAATCCAAGGTTTGTCTTATACTCTTCACAACAACAAAACAGTAATTATTAAATTAATAAACATAATTCATGATTCTATCCGTTGATTGTCGAATCTTTGACTGCCCTTTGTACTTATTCCAATAAAAAAGAACTGAAGTCATCTCCAGCCAAGGCTAAAGGTCACATTTAGTCTTAAAATTGACAAAATTAGTTTCTAACCAAAGGGATAAAGGGAATTGGACTAAAATAACCAGGCTAAGTTTGACTGTAGACAATAAGGGCAGACAAAATTTGACCCAAAAAAGTAATAAAGTATTAAGGGAATAAAATATAGCCTTGCATAGTTGGAGATGGAAAAATTTAGCCCTAAAGTAGTATTTAAAATATTAATTTTTAGAGGGCTAAAACATAGTAAAAGGTTACGTTTAGCACTCCCTAGAGATGGCTTGAGTTAGAGCTCGTTTGAGAAGTGTTTCAAAATGATTTAAACATTTTTTCTAAAGGCATTTTCAGTAATTTAAAAATACTTCTCAAACGAGCCCTTATTTACATTTCTTTTCTTGTTGGTTAATGAGTTAGCACTTGGCACACGCTTGCCTTTTTTGTAATTTTTTTTGTTTAAATGATTTTGCAAATTTTTATTTTAAAAATAATAAATAAATAAAAAATAAAAATAATTACCCACTTCCTATTGAGATTTAATTAAATATTTCTTTAGTTCAAAATATTATTTACTATTTTAATGCTACTCCTGAAATTCTAAGAGGAAAGAGCACTTTGAATGTTTCACCAACTTCTAAGAAGAAAGTGACTTAATATATATAGATGAAAGATAAATAAAATTTTGACAAAGGAAAAGGAAGGTAAACTCAAATATGTGCATCCAAAAGAATAAAGGTAAATTCAATATCTAAACCATATTGTCCAAATCAAGAACTTATCTAAACCATATTATCCAAATTGAGAACTTAACACCTGTCTTTTAATTTGAGTGACGGAATGATGGGATGATCTGAAAAATTTCATATTTCGGCATAGATCAATAGACATTTTATTTTCTAACCATGAGAGACTGAGGAGCCATTACCTTCTACTCCCTTGTCAACATTCTGATACTTGTACAACTTGGCACATAACAAATAATAACCAAAGTTGAGCACACCCAACAAAACCACCATCCAGTACACATTGTCAAGCCTCCCTTCATTTATATCATCCGGCAGCCACCCTGTAACCCTCCGAACAAGACCAATCAGCGCCGTGCTCAAGTAGAACGCAATGCCTATTATCATTGCAACCATTGCGGTCGCCGTGGTACGAAGTGACGCAGGAAATTCTTGATAGCAAAATTGGAGTTGCCCCGGGAAATGAAATGCTTCACCGAGGCCAACCAAAACCAGCTGTGGGAATAACCACATGACCAACATTGGCACCGTGGAACCGTGAGCTGTTTTGAGACGCTTAGACTCGACTAATGCGGAAACAACCATGCCTGTGATATTTAGGACATGGCCAATTCCCACTCTTTGGAGGGGAGTCGGAGATTTATGGGTCAGTTTCTGCCAGACGGGATATAGGATACGATCAACTATTGGGAGGGTGCTGCAAGTGGCCAGTGTAACCACGACTAGGACAGACCCAACTGGGATTTTGAAATGTGATCCAATGTGACGGTCCATCTTTAGAGCTTGGAGGACCGTTAAGCTGCCTTGAATCGCTATTGGGGTACTTACAAATATGTTGGATGACCACCAGGGTAAAATTCTAATGATAGTTTTGAGGTCTTCTACCTGCTGAAGTGTGCACAATCTCCATGGCCTTGCAATTGAGCCGTCGGGCTTCAAGTCCCCTTCTGTTTCCAGGGCTGCGCTGTTCAGAAATCTGCAACAAGAGAGCAAAAAGAAAATTGTTTACCGTCATTATTTCGTTGATTGTGCATGGCACTGTGTTTCCTACAGAAATAGTACTGTCAACTGTGTGTCCTTCCAAACTCAACAACATGATGATTACAGATAGTAAACATCGGGGAAAAGCTTCCTCGCTCATTGACTCACGTAAAGTGAACAGCGTAGCTGTTCCCCAGAAGGTGTTCCCAACATCCTAACAAAGTGGCCAACTCACTGAGCAATATTCCCACAATCACCAACTTAGGATGGATTCCATGGCGGGGCCTCAGTCCCAGACCCGGTAAATGCAGAACTATCTCATCACATTACATGAATCTTAAGCAACAGATGATAAGTACAATTGTGTTTACAAGATTTTCTATCGTCAACTTTACATTATTTTCCATCATAGATCATACAGAAACGGTAGAAATCTTTTTAGGTAAAGCTTGTGATGGGGTTGACTTATGTTATCGAGACCATACATTCCTTTCCGCTATAAGTTTACAGAAGTTCTGTCACCCGTGAATTATACACATGATGTCGCTTATTATCTTCTAGTTATCTTTTTCATTTGCCCTCACAGTTCAAAAAACAAGATGCGTGCAATAAGGAAGACAGCGAGGTAAATCTATACGAGGATGCAGAACATGTCGAAATTCTGGTAAATTCAAAGTTGTACCTGAAACTCTTTTTAGGTGCTGCAGGCGTCGTCTTTGCCTCTCCATCATTGTGGTAGTGGTAATCCTCCCTTCTGGATGAGAGCTTAACATTCCATTTTCGGATACTAGCAACAATAACACGAGCTATATTCACGAATGGACTACCTTCTGGCTTATCACGACGATAGAAATGGGTTCCAGATAAGAATATGACCAGACCAATCAAATTAACAAGAGCAGATAGGCCAAATCCCAACCCCCAACTGACACTGTCCTCAATATAGACAATGGCGGTGGAACTTACAATGGCTGTATACATGGCAAAGAAAAACCAGTTAAAGAAAATTCCTTGACTTTTAGGTTTGTCGAATTGGTTTGCTCCCATTGTTGCTATAGTAAAGCGAGTGCCTCCCAGTCCAATTGATGCCAGAGTTATACTAGCATAGAGGACTGCAAACTGAACTTTCGAGGGTGTTTCGCACAGGCTAGATCCATTCTCACATGAAGGAGGCCTCAACGAGTCAAGAGTTGCAGTCAAAGCGAATAGGACCAATCCCTGCAAAGAATAAATTGTAATGAAATGTGACGATGTGTGTTGCGCACAGGTAGCCAAGGGACAGCCCGAATAAGAAAAAAATATGGAAACCTTCCTACCGTGTCTCCAGCACCAACTATTTTAGGATTCAGATGCTTCATTGTAGGCTAATACTGCTCCATTAAGCAGAGAATTGAAATGTAATCAAGAAAGATGTAATGTGCATCTTCTTCTGCTACGGGTCACTACCAATGTGTTCTCAAAGACTGAATACTAAATTTTTTTCCTATAAAACCCAAATTTTTGTTGCAAATTGGAAGTGTATTATCCTAAATCAACCGATTGATAAACAGACCTATCATAACTATGTGAGCGTGTGTGCGTGTTAGAGTAGAGACAGAGTGAGACTATTACCAGCATAGAGATAAAAGACGAGATCAAGATGACAGGGAAACAGCCAAAGAAAGAGTCTGCAATAATTGCTCCAATGATAGGAAATAAAGAAGTGCAGCCATTGACAACATTTGACACCTGAGCAGCATCAATGCTCTTCACGTTAAACTCCTGAATTAGATACACAATCAGATTTGCTTGCCATCCTCCAGCAGCAAGTGTCAAGCACATCAAAGTTCCTGCTCAAAACAAAATAAGATCACATGGTTTGCTAAGAAAGAAGTTTTCTTTTTCACTTGCTCGTAGTCCTAAGTGAACAACAGACGTGCATGAGAGAGAGAGAGAGACAGAGAGAGAGAGATGCCTATGATGAATATAAAGATGATCCAACCACCGCGTTTACCACCGGCATCAACCATTTCTCCTTCTGTGTCCACGGAGAGTGATGCATCCATGTTACAACCCACCTGATGTCACTCTGTCAGCGTGTTTTCCTCTTGTTGAGATGTATGTTCACAAGCTTCCATGGTTATTTAAACGTATAAACAGGCTGGTGTAGCCCTGTGATTGTGGTCCAGCTTTCCCTTCTGGTGTCATCAAAGGACCCAGCTAAATATGCTTCCTATCATTAAGCACCGATAACTTTCAACTTTCCAATAGTTGTAGCACTGTAGACAAATCCAGCCACAATCATTGTAGCCTTGTAGATGCCTCAACTTTCGACTAGTTAAGTTTTGTTTTCGAGCACCAAGTCAGCCTTCGAGAAGACCTATTTGAAGGAAACCTCAAGCAAGGGCTTTAACTCAAGTAAGCAAGTTCATGTAATTACCACACTTCCTAATTTTCACTCTCATTTTTAACCTCCTGCACTCCTCTGTGACTGTGAGTGCAAAAAGAATGTAAAATATACAGTCCGGAGTACAAGTGGCTAAAAAATGAGTGTGAAAATCACTACGCTACGAGAACAACATCCCATAAGAAAGAATTGGCTTATTGTTGTTGGCGTTAGCTTTGCAGTAGTAGGTATAACAATAATGCTGGAAATGATAATATAGTGACAAGATAAGCAAATTACGCCGGCAAGGAGGACTGATGTGAAATGAGTTTTGATTAATCCATTGCTCAACTGTATTATATTAATACCAAAGAGAAGACTCTTCCATCAAAGATAAATATCTAAAAGCCTATCTTGTATGGCACTCGTTGCCCAACTCTAACTCTAATCAAAAAGTGGGTTAAAAAACTACCGTCTGTCTGCCAAATAATCCATGGATTTTCTGAGGGAGGAAAAATTTTGGGTGTGACGGTCACCCCGTCAGGTGAAGGCACTAATCCACAATGAAGTTGATATTTCATGGACCTACATTATAGGATTAATAAAGAGATGTCTCGTGTTATAACATGAGTAGAATGACAACGCGCTAAAAAATTTGTCCTTTTTGAGGATTCACTTACTCATGGATTGCAGATTGTGATATAAAATCTCTATTAATCAACATGATAGCGAGCAACAAACTAGAAGAGAACTGATCAGCACTAGAACAATGTCACAATCATACATTGATCCGAACAAGGCTTGGCTGCTGACAATTCAGCAGCCACTCCTGCTTATACCCACTCCCGTGTGAACACGTGTCCACATTTTGATTTTTTTAATCAAAACTTAGACACGTATCCACACAGAATTGGATATTCAGCAGAAACTCCTGCTGAATTGTAAGCAGCCAAGTTATTTTCAATTGATCCATCAAACAAAAAGTTGATAACTTGCGAAAATCCGAAATTAGCCTCACAAGGAATAAATAAAGGTATTTATTGAAGTTAGGTCCGTCAATACAATCGTGCTATACATGATACATGTTTGGTACAGCCAAAAAAACCAAAAAAAAAAAAAAATAAAGATACAAACAAGATAAATAGAATACAAGTTCAACCGCCAAAAAGAAAAGAACAAAGAGGAACTGGCCTCAAACAAAATATAGAGGTCTATTAAAATCGACACGCGATCATTGTTGAATAATCAGCAAACCCACCTTAGTAATGATGTAGATGAAATAGGACGATCACGCTTACTTGATCAGCAGCCTACTAACATCTTTAACACAAAGCTCGCTGATGATTGCAATATTTTGGTCGCAATAACCTTTTTGATCAAAGAGCACTGGAAGTGCAAGTCTTTCTACTTTATAGATATAGAAACCGAGTACTAATGCTGCTTTTCATATCAAGCATACTCTGGATTGAATGATATAGCCTCCCTGTAAATCATATCTTTCATTTGCTCTTCTCCCAGGGGTTGTTGCTCGAAATCAAAGGAGAACGGCTCAGTGCAGATTGGTTCATCAGCTACGTCATGTAGTCTTTCCAGGTAAGGATGAGCTAATGCTTGTTCAACTGCAGAAGCACAAGTTGCAACAATTAAAACTCACAATCAGAACCTCAATGTGGCAAACATTCTATACATATTTTTTGTCGGAAGCACCAAAAGATCGACATGGGAATAGAAAATACCAGTTATTCTTTTAGTAGGATCAAACGTCAACATTCTGTCAACGAGATCAATGGCCATCGGATTAACATGTGGGAAAAGCCTCTCCAATGGCTGACGGGGATGCGGGGCGAGCTGCCTTATATATCTTCTGGCATCCTCATTCCGAACGAACCCAAGATCAGACTCAGTTGGTGTCCCAAGAATCTATAATAGAAAATAAAAAGTATGTATTAGTATTCATCCAGCAGATATTGCTTTCCAAAAATAGCTAACTAATTTAGTCATGTACGAACATGGATGAAAGAGGAAAGTTAGAACTCAATTAACTACTATAGATACGTAGACGATTTCAATGAGGCATTCAGTACTGTAACATCATGGGTTTTATTGCTATGTGCTTAATGCATGTGCAGCAGACGCTCTAATTTGGGCGCAAAACTTCATTATTACAAATGTAGAATGAGTACTTTACGTGACATTCACATTTCATTTCTTCTAAACTCTGATTCTTAAATACCGCAGTCAAAGTCAGGTAATGTCAAATTCAAATTTTACTTCTACTTGTCTGTAATTCATCTTACCTCTGTCAATAGGCGCATCTGATGCACATGATCTTTGCCAGGAAACAAAGGCTTCCTATTCATAAGCTCCATAAAGATGCAACCCACAGACCACACGTCGATTGCAGCAGTGTAGTCTGAAGAGTTCAACAGAAGCTCAGGTGCCCTGTACCATCTGGTGACAACATACTCTGTCAATAGCTCATTCTCTGCAGTCGGACGAGCGAGGCCAAAATCACAAATCTTAAGATCGCAATTAGCATTCAACAAGAGGTTGCTTGGCTTCAAGTCTCTGTGAATAACATTCGCAGAGTGTATAAATTTCAGCCCTCGAAGAATCTGATACAAGAAGTACTGCAAACCATTCCAGCGTATCCGATCAGTCCTCAAATAATACAACCATTTATTTCACTCACTACTAATGGAACTTGGTTGATGATATTAAAAAGCAAACATTAGCAAGTACCTGACAATGCTCCTCCGATAAACCCTGATTTGAGCGAATAATTTGATGCAGGTCAGTATCCATGAGTTCCGTGGCAATGTACACATCCGAAAATTCTCTCCTTAAAGGTGGAGGAATCACATCCCTGATAGCTATGACCTGTTTGACAATAGTAAAGTTTCCACTTTTAGCAAGTAATTCTTACAATTCCAAATCTTCCCAAAACCTTCTACTTCAGCTAATGAACTAAATACAGTAATTTTCCTTTAGAATTCTAACCAATAAATGTGTTTCTGACAATAGTAAAGCCTTCCACTTTTAAAGCAAGTAATTCTTATAAAATTTTCCAAATCTTCCCAAAACCTTCTACTTCAGCTAATGAAACTAAATACAGTAATTTTCCCTTTAGAATCTCTAACCAATAAATGTAAAACTAGAAATAGTAAAAATCTAAAGAAGTCAACTTACTCATTCATACAAGAAATTAGAGCTAAATCGAATCAATTAGCAATAATTACAATTACAAAGCAATTTAATCTCACGTTTTCGTGATCCAAATGGCGAAGCAGCTTAATCTCGCGGAGCGTGCGCTTGGCGTCCATGTGATTGTCGAAAGCGTTGGCGATTTTCTTGATCGCCACCATCTCCTTCGTCTCCGAATTCAAAACTGAGCTGCAAAAAACACTCCGATCATCAAAAACCTAAATCGCAAAAAACAAGAAGAAGAAGAAATCGATTCCGGGGAAAAACGACGTACCAGACGATGCCGTAGGCGCCGCGGCCGATCGGCATGATCGGATGGCGGTACTTGTTGGTGATCTCGAAGAGGTTGCCGAAGATGTTGTACTGGATGTACTGGCCGCCGTGGGACGGCACAGCCGGGAAATCGCCGTTAGCGGGAGCGAGGTCGGCCATTTCGAAAAACTGTGCGAGTCCAAGACGCGACTTTCTCTCTCTAGGAGTCTTCAGTTTCTCTCTCTAGAAATGTACTGCTGCTGTTGGTGGAGGTGGTGATGGAGGAGTTACGAAGAAGAGAGAGGAGAGCCTTTTAAAGCTGAGAGGAGAAAGAAGGCGATAGGAAAGCGCGCCAGAGAGAATTGTGAGGACGCGTTTAGGGGAAAAGATCGGAGGGCTAGGATTTCGGCCGCCTCTTATGGACGGGTGAGATTCGTTCAAAGTTTTCAACGGCCATCATTTGGTTTATTTTATTATTTTCTTTTGTGACTGCTCTTTGGAATTTTAGTTTTATTTTATTTTATTGTTTTGGAGTATTTTAAGGGAGAGTGATTGCGTGTGGGTAGTGTCAGTGAGATGTGTTGAAGCACTGCGCCTGTGGATTAGTGTGGACCGTTGACTACTATTTGTATTTGCTTTGCATGCAGATGCAAATATGTGTTAATACTCACTCCTTTTTCTTTTTCTTTTTATATCAATGTATTTACACTAAGGATTTGAAGAATAAATTAAAATGGAACTGTCATTTATAATATTCGAACTTATAACTTTTCACTTGCAAATAAATAAAAAATACTACTACATCCTACATAGTACTAAGTGGTCGGATTTTTATTCAATATAAGTGATTTTATTACTTTACTTTACACTAAGAGAAAAACAACATGTTTGAACACGAAACACAGTGGACTAAAAAGGAATAAGCTAACTGTAATTGATAAAAAAAAAACTACAAATTAATTGGTTCACAATTGATCCCAAGAAAAAAAACGGTTCACAAGTAAATCCCAAGATTGTGTAGTATGTATGATGGAGAAAACAAAATTAGAGAACAATTAATATGCGTACAAAACAAGAAATAGGATCTCCACTTTCATTTTCGATGTCATTACTGAGTATGATAACAAAATTAGGGTAGTTTTAGTGGTTATACAGTTGTATGTGAAATAAATTATGTTCTCAATGCTTGGTATAGGGTACATTACTTAAAGCATAGTAATAATATTAGTCTCATTTTACACGTGTACGCGTGTGGCAATTGATTTTTTCAAAAAATAAATTATTTATATTTATATAATTTAAGAATAAGAAAAAGAATTTTTCAAAAAAAGTTAATAACTATCCCAACGTGGGGTGGTTATAAATCACATATATAATTTTATTTTTTTTATTCATTTAGACTAACTCCAATGAGAATTGTCAAAGATTTAGCAATCAAATCCTCCCCCAACCCATGACACATCCCGACCCGGATGTACACGTGGACACCCAAAAGTCGAGTGTGCTGGCCGACACCACGTAGGGTGACGAAAGCCAATTTGAATTAAATAAGAATATATGAATAAATTGAGATCAATGTGTACACAAATGTACGGGCGGAAGAATTTAAACAACAACAATCGTACAAGTACGGTATACAGAGTATATACAATACCAAGAAATTTAAGCCTTCGTCATACCACCGCCTCGAACGTAGACAGCTCCAGCCACTAAACCTGGAGGGGCGCAAAAACAAAAGGGTGAGTGGGCCAATAGTAGTCATTTTTGTAAAAACCTTTGTTTTCTGAAAATAGTAACCCTTCGCCGTCAAAATCAAGTAGTTGGTTTGAAAACCGTTTCAGAAAACGTACTATAATAGTAGGTAGAAAAACAAGGTAAGTACGGAAATATACTTACCGTCCGAAACGGGCGGAAAGTCACCGTTCGGCATTAAAATACTTTACCCGAAGGTTCGTAAAATAAGGATCTACGGAAAACCCGTAAACCAAATAAATGCCCCCGTGGCATCAGTGAAAATCGGTGATAACACCACAATATAAAACTATAATATAACGCTCGTATACACAATCACGTGAAGCTGGCGCATCTGCGCATCACAACAAGTTCGAGTCGCCCATACGACCTAGAACAGGCTGGCACCTACTATGGATTCATAGTGAGCGTATTGGTGCGTGTGAACAATCACGTGAAAGTGGTCCTGGCCCCACAATCCAAGACGACAAGATAAATGCTCGTTTAGGTATTGCAAACACACAAGTTCATACAGATATATTCTGTCATGAACAGGCTGGGTGTATAAGTAACAGTACGCTCGTGTACACAATCACGTGAAGCTGGCGCATATGCGCATCACAACGAGTTCGAGTCGCCCAGGCGACCTAGAACAGGCTGGCACCTGCTATGGGTCCATAGCGAGCGTATAGGTGCGTGTGAACAATCACGTGAAGCTGGTCCTGGCCCCGGACGGTACACTAAACACCGTGTAAGCAACCTAGTTGAGCGTATGAAAACATACTACTGAATACTCTACATAAAACCAGGTGGGGTAATTTCCCTATACGGGATGCCCTCAAACTAATCAATATATATTTGGTATTCTCGGGGCCGTACCCGAAATACTAAACATATAGTTAATATACGTGAAATACCAAGAATACGCCACATGGGTACCAAGGTATAGTAATACCAACTTATTGGCAACCTAGGTGAACCCAAAATACGGTAGAAGTTTACCATATCTAAGGTTCGCCTAAATACGGCCCAAGGCCCGTCAAACGAGTATAAAAACCCATAATCGCAAATAGGTACTAGTAGGGAATTAAAATACTTAATTCCCTAAATTCTCTAAAATATGGCCGAATCGATACTAGCAATATGCGTACAAAATAATACGGAAGTCACCAATTTAATGGTATAATTCCCAAATGGAAATGTAGGCCCAAAGCCCACTAATTTCCATGGCCTACCGAAACACTGAGCCGAAACTAGTAAACCGAGTAATAAATTAATATAACAAGGTCTACTAAAAATACGATATGGTTAACCATTTAAAACCACAATAATGATGTAGGCAATAAACCAAAATATAATTTCCCAAAATAAAACACATTTAAATAATAGGGAAAGGGCCCACTCACAAATACCGAAGCCGGGAAGTCCAAACGTACGTCCTCCGAGCGCCAAGGGTCGCCAAACCTATTTTGGAACACCCAAGATTAATAACGTAATTGAAAATACGAAGAAAACGGCGTTCGGAAACCCGAAAACGGAGTTTCGGGGTCGGAAACCCCAAAACCGCCGCCGTGGGCCGCCGTGTGCCGTTGCACACGCCGCCACACGCTGCCATTTGGTCTCACCTATATGAGGTATCACCGGTAAAATGATTAATCTCATAAAGGTAACGAATTAATTAATTTAAATAACCCTATCCCTTGTTTTTCTCAATTTGGAGGTCCAAAACACCTAGAAAATTAACATGCATACTACCCCGAGGTAGTACACGTCGTCACGAGTCGACCCGTGAAAACAGAATGAAATTTCGACCTCCCACGCGCCCTCACGCGCGGCTCAAACGCGCCAAGCCGCGGCTCCACGCGCGGCTCACGCGCGGCTCCAACGGCTCACTCACGCGCGCTCACGCGCGGCGCCACGCGCGGCTCACGCGCGGCTCCACGCGCGGCTCAGCCGAGCCGGTCAGCGCCGGTCCGAGCCGGTTCGCTGACGTCAGCAAGGCCGGTTCGACCCGGTTTGCTGACGTCATCGCTGACGTCAGCGCCGGTCCTCTGGTCTTTTTTTCCGGCCGCCGTCGCCGTCGCCGGAAACTGGGGAAATGGCCGGAAAACTTCAAATCGTCCTAGAACACTCATTTCTCAACCAAAATTCGTGAAATTTATGTCAAAATGAAGCTGGAGCTGAGAGGAAGAAGGTTATACCATTTTGGGGCCCAAACTCGGTCGGAGTTGGCCGGAATTTGGAGAAAAGGCCACGGGTTCAAGTGAGCCGAGCTCCAGAACATTGAATCTCGACCGATCTCGGCCATCCATGGCTCGAGCATGGTTGCAGGGACCCAGGTGAGTCCACTGGTGACCAGAAAGAGGACCTTTGGGGTCGAAATCGACGAGAAAAAGGGTCGGGGAAGGCTCGGGTGCCTTGAGCAAATTTGGGAGTTTCTGGGCTGGGTTTTGTCTGTGGTTGCTGGGTTTGGAAGCAACGAAGATGATGGTGATGATGGCTGGTGAGGCAAGGGTGGCTAAGCCACCATGGCAGCTCGGGGGAGAGCTCGGGTGTCCCGAGAGAATTTTGGGAGCTTTTTGTTTTGTTTTGCAGAGAACCAGCAAGAAGGAGGGGGAAGGGACACGGGTCCAAGACCCAGACACAATCCCAGAGATCCAGGGATAAGGCCACATGGCCTGCAGGTAAGTGGGTCCCAGTCCAAAGTTAAATTACGGGAAACGTCGAAAATCGACGCCCGTAAAATATTCGTTCGGAGTCCGAACGACGTACGGCTCGCGTCTACGCGTTCGTATCGACGAGCACGTCAAGAAAATACAACTGAAAGCGTCGTACGAGTTACGACGCAAAAAGTCAACCGTAAGGTCAACCAAGGGCAAAATCGTCATTTTGCACCTACGGGAATAAAATAGTATTATTTCCGGAACGGGATGTAACAACCCAAGCTCAAAAGTTGCCAAAAATTGGGAAAAGCGTTTGTACGCTCCCAAATTTGGGAATTACTATTTGAGTTGCCAAATTCAGTTGGGCCCCATGCGTCACCTAACACATGGTGTGTTGACCTCATCATGTGCGCTAAAAAATGATATCCAACGGTCAGTTTCTCAATTTTTTTTTCTTTCTATTTTTACTTTAATTTCCTTAAAATCTAACAGATGAGATCAAATGTGATCACATCTAATGGTAAAAAAAATAATTCGACAACCCAAATTTCAATCCAACGATTAAAGCGGAGTATTATAAATCATATTAGCATGTGATTGTGTAAATCCTAGGTAGATATGAATTAGAATGCTGTCATAAATCTAGTGTTTCTATTCTACTATGTATGTACTTGGTTTTCTATAAATAACGATACTAGCATGAGGGAAATCATTCATCACAATTTTCCATATTCATATTTCTCTCTATTTTCTCTGTACTGCAAGCCTCCCCTCTCCCATTTCTTAACCATTCAATAAAATAGGCCACAACACATTATCAGCAAGCTCTTTTTCGCTGTGCTAAAGAGAATTATACCGGAGTTTTTGCCATCTTCAATCATGGGGAGTATTATTTTCAATAATTCTTATTTTGATTTGCTTTTTATTTTATTGAATTAATATATTTGCTATTGATTCAATTTTTTTCCTTGTTATTTTATGTTGAACGAGATTCAATGCATTGAAGATGAAAATCCGGAGTTGAAGGCGATTCTTCTACAAACCTGTTCACAATATTCATCTACAACCCAAGTAGTTCTAAAACACGGTTTCAATTTCGATATTTTTTCAATCTTGATTGCATGAAACATTCACCATGATGCTTGAACCCAATTCTACGCTATTAAAATAATTATAATCTTCTGCTTAAATTGTGTTCGCATTTAAATTCATATATTTGCTATAAATGGTGAATTGAACATGTGTGAAAGAAAGAAAAAAAAACCCTAAAATCGCATTCAAGCTGTGGCTGGAAGCCGCGACTCAACCGAGCCCTCAAGCCCAGTCGAGCCAGAAGCTCCTGGCCTCAGCACCCAGTGAAACGATGACGTTGACGTCGTCTTCCGCCTCGTCACGTCTGCACCTCGATGAAACTGAGGACCACAGCGCCTGAAGCAGCGCCCCGACACCAATTCTTGGTGATTGCAAGACACCAATGACGACTTGATCGTCGATTACGACGACGAAGATCAAGATTTTCTATTCGAATTCTTCGCCGGATTTTCTTTAGACACCCATCGTGTCTCTTTCTCTCTCCCATGCTGGAATAATTCTAACCACCCCACCCTACGCAGACTCGACGATGAGATTCCCTGGTCGGTGTTAGGGGTTTTCCATTCACCCATGGTAGACTCGAGATTTACTCTCAGTCCCACTCTTACTGCCATCACTCACGACAACGTGATTACCTCGGCGGATGTGTCATGACCGACAGGGCGCCACCTCCCCACGACAACTTTAAGGTTCCGTCGAACCTAGCCCTTTGGGCTCTCGGTCTCACAACCCAGAACCGTTTGGTTGGTTTTTGGGCCTACAATTTGGGCCTGGGTTTTTGTCTATAATTAGCAGCCCATATTTGGGTTTGGGCTTATTGCCGTCTTTCCCCTCACGCTGGCTAGCAACCCAACATACATGAAACTTTTTGGGCTTTGCCTACATGAAAATACAAGCCCATGAGTTGGGCTTTGAATTTTCACTTTTTCTTTCTTAGCCCATGTTTGGGCCTGGGTTATGTTAACCCATTCTTTTTCTTTGCTGACCTGCAGCCCAGCAACTTTTTTTTTTTGGCCCGCAACCCCACAGTCTTTGGGCCGTGACTTACTTTTACACACTCAGGTCCCAAAGTTACCCATATTCACTCTATCTGTTTCAATTGCTTTATATATTGTATTGTATATTGCATTTGCTTGTAGGTACCCATGAACTTGAAGTTCATTCGAACTCGAAGTTTCGAAAAAGTGTCATAGAAGCATTTTTTATGTTTCCTAAAATTCACCACTCATGTAGAGACTCGAAGTTCTCCATGATTAATCTACTAAACCAAACCATGTTTTAGAACTCGAATGTTCTAACATGAGAATTTATTTTCCATAAGCACCAACTGCAATCTTGTTCCCTCCATCCAATGGATTATCTAACCGTAACAAGTTTGATTTCACTGACATAGAAGTTTTTGGCAGAAACTATTTTATGTGGGCACGAGTTGTCGAGTTGTGAAGCTCCATTTTACTACCGAGAAGCTGAAAATCATTGAAGCTAACAATGGTGTGGATAGAGCTAAATAAAGCCTCCGCCATGATCTTCATTCGAAGACTTATGCTTGAAGCATTACAAATGGAAGTACCTTGATAACGAGGATTCCATGGCTCTTTGACTCGCTCTACGGACCGTTCCAATCATGAAAAGATGATCTTGTTCGAAGCAAGATATATCTTGTCTGACGCAAGACATGATTAAAACTCATCTGTGAATAGGTACAATTCAGAAGTTTATAGAATCCAATTGAATTTTGACTGGAGATGATTTTTCTCGTCCTTCCATGCTTTCTAACATGCCCCTGAATAAGCATTGTAGAGAGTGAAGGTTCACTAAATTCTCATATTTGATTACTACCACATTGCTCACTCAAAAGCACAACATTGAAAGAGGTACCTTAGTGATTCGGTTCGGATGTATCGAATGGTATAAACTCAACTTTGGCTAGAGTCTACCAAAACGTGTGACCTAGCTTCGGTTGGAGTCCACCGAAGTACAAGACCTACTTCGGTAGGGATCTATCGAAGCTGGACTCTAGTGTCAGTTGGATCTCACCGAATGGCATACCCTGCTTCGGTAGGGATGTACCGAAGGTCATGCTTTGCTCCAGCAAATGTATATCGAACAAAAGGTTCTGCTTCGACAGACGTCTACTGAATCTACTCATCCATCTTCGACTCGAGAGTACTGAATAATGGTAGAATTAGGGGGTGGCATCATGACCAAAACACGTGATTCCTTGGCACATAAGACCCAAAACTTCAAGAATGAACGACAGTATTCTCGAACATAAACCATGCAAAATCTACTTCTGTTTTGATGGAAGAGATCATTGGCTATGCACTTGTTTTGTGCCCTTACCAATGTTGTTAAGGAGTATTGTTCTCATAGTCAATCTGTGAGACTAATTTTGTTCCACCTAACACATACGAAAAAGCAGAATTTTGACATGGAATGCCGTGTTGGCCGAACCCCCTATCCAAATTTGGTATACTTTGTGAACAATTTCTTATGTTCCTGGATTCAAGTTTGGTGTTTGTTTTAGTTATCCATATTGTTATGCATATTGTCCTCGAATATGAGTTAATTCAATCATGTTTTCTTATATACATGTGACCAAAATTCAACTAAGACGTGATTAGGTATAAACGTGAGGAAGTTAGTTGTCTGGATGAATGTGCTATTACGCACACTAACTTCATACCTAAATGACCCCTTTAGCAAAAAATTCAAGTCTATCTAACCTGATTAAGGGCATTGGCCTTGTTCCTCGTTGTATTAATGGTGCAGAATTACCATTAAGGGGCCTTCTATTCTCCTCGTTCTGGAAGAACGTCTTTGAGTTTTAAGG
Organism: Gillenia trifoliata; assembly: GCA_018257905.1. Taxonomy (NCBI): domain Eukaryota; kingdom Viridiplantae; phylum Streptophyta; class Magnoliopsida; order Rosales; family Rosaceae; genus Gillenia; species Gillenia trifoliata. The sequence goes on along the minus strand of CM031081.1, from coordinate 26,297,896 downwards.
ATATTCGAGAGAACAATGATCAAGTAACCACTGTAGAAAATAGAGTGAAGTATCTTTGCATCATCTCCAAAATATGAAGCCTGAAGTTATATTTTGGGGCCAATGGGCTGCCTCCCAACTGGGATGTGCCACATATAGGCCGGCCCAGAGCCAGGTCATTCGAGCAGTTTACTTGCTTTGGCACGATCGTTTGGGAAATTCAGGTCGAAACACGATACAACGTATTGCACAATGCATCACATTACCTAGAGTAAGGTGCCTACAAGCACACTTTGCCAAGCCTGCTTGTTGAGAAAATTGGATTTCTATATCATCCCTAGCAAAGCTACTACATAACCCTCTTTTCACAATGAATTAAAGGGAATAATGTGGACTAATCCAACCAAAATGCGGACCATGTAAATACGATTTTTGATTGATATATCAACCCAATGGTCACATATTTGTCCACACAAATTGCTGATAAACTCCTAGTCATTTCTTACTTAAGGACTCACCACCCTAATTATCTCATAAAGTCTAGAAGACTAGATAATGCCGAAGTTATATTGAAGAATTTTTTATACGTATTGCATGTTGAAATTGATACCAGGCGGAATAACCTATAACAAACAGAAACTCTTGTCTATATGACTAGTCGGAATAACTAGTCAACTAGATAAAAGACAGTTACTGACAGTAAACCCAGATATAGGAATTAAACTTAATTGACTAGCATACACAATTAATCAGATATACCACAGATTCAACTCAGCAAGACAGGCATGCATCAAACATATCATATAAATTTAATAACATGGAGGAAGCATATAAATAACTTAGTAGGGCAAGTTAAACAAGTTATAACAAATAACACACAATAATTTTGGTGCCCGGAAAAACCCCTAACTGGGTTAAAAAAACCGGGGGACTCCAAGGAGTCCTATCCACTAGTGATGAATAAGGTTCATACAAAGTTACACACAACAAGCTCAAATCCTAGACATGTTCAAAGGGCAGCTTGTACCTTTGTGCAACCTTATTTAGCACCAAATGGATCTTGCTTCGGTCTTCACGAGATGGCAGCTTGTCCTACGAGCTCAACGTCTTGTGGCACCGAATCAAGGCATGAACCAAGCAAATGAAATGAAGATGCAAAGATGAAATGCAAATGTGGATTCAAATCTGACCAGTCAGTTTATCCCATTCAAAATAATTGAAGAGAGAACCAACGTGAATCCAAAACAAATGTCTATGAAGATTTGGAGAAATTCAGGTTTTAGACAATAAATAAAACAAACAAGTTTTCAAAGGATTTGTGTGTGATAACACAAGAATTTTAATGCTCATGCAAAACTGTTTGCTGATGGGTTTAACACACTGAACAGAGAGGAAGCCAAGGCTGTAAAACACTCTCTGGTTTTTTGATGTTGTGTGTGTGCAAAAAACCCAGTTTTCCAGGCGATCCAGACAACCTTAAAGGATCAGAAACCAAAGGAAGGGCAGCTGTCAAAACCAAAACAGATCTCTAAAGATCAACGGTGGGGAACTGCATTGGGGAACTGAATAGTGTCAGTGACCCATGTGGGTATTCTCAATTGGTGTGCCAGCTTTCTGGATAAGACAGACTCTATTTGATTAGACAGAAAGACTAGTCAGAAAGACATAAAAAAACTATGACATGAAATGCATTAAAAAAAAATGACATTGAATGCATATGCATAACCAAACCTCTCTTGAGTTCATGCCTGATTCTTCAAAGTGATATATCATCCTTAATCTAATCTAATTGAGACTCATCTAAGAGCTTGTGTGATGTAAATTACAATTTTGACAAGGAAAGCCAAAAACACTTAAATCTAGACTTTACACATGTATTTTGGGCTTTTGAACATCGAATTTCCCACGTTCAACCCCAACACAACCTTGCATAAGGGATCATAAAGCGCATTACCAATTGATCGCTCGAACCTTGGTGAACGCACTACGCTTTCGATTTCTGCCTAGGGCTATGCAATTTTGTATGCAGCCATGTTGGTCCGCCAAAGGCCCATTGCTACCTAATACTTTTTAGCATTACAGTTGGTTACTGGGTACAAACCTGATGTTTCGTATTTGCGCATTTTGGGTATGTACCTTATGTCATATTGCGTCACCGCAACGAATAAAATGGGTCATCAAAGAAGGATGTGAATCTTTGTCAATTATGATTCTCCTTCAAATTAGTTCTTTAGAGCCCTTGCACGTGATCTCTCTACTGCCCGTTTGCGAATTGTCACTTCAATGAGACAGTCAACCCCAACACAGACATAGGGGGAGATAAGAACGTCAATGTTCGTGAAGAACGAAGCGAATTATCATGGACGTCCCCACTATGTCTCATCTAGATCCCTGTCTTTCAGATTCTAGAGTGTTGCTCCAGACGCTTTCTCTGATATAGCTAAAGTGACGAGATCACATATACCAGCTGTAAATTTGCATGCAAGGATAGACGTACGTAACGGACGGCGAGTTAACATCCCCGAAGGACGTGCATCCCCTGAAGGACGGTTCGTCTTCCCTGTTGGACGGTCTGGTACGCCGGCGGCTAGCCAATCAATCTGTTCTCGGCCTGAAGCCCAACAGATCACTCTGTTCAAAAGATTCACCTCCCTAGAAGTGGAGAAACATAGCACAAAATAAATCTCTTCATCGATCGCTATCTCAACCATTCCATCTCATGAAATTAATCTGGATTATCCCGATACCTGTAGTCTTGGTTCATTATGCATGCATGGATGAGTTATGAAATTGGAATGAGATTATCATCAATGATATTCACGTATATGGTAGCTACCCGAAATAGTGAAAAACGACAATATCGAACTGCGTTTTGTTGATGAATGTTGACGTATAATCGATTGGCCAAACTGAAAACAAGCAATCTCAATCGAACTTGATTCACTTGCGAAACGTACAATGTTTGGGCCTGTAGTTCATACATCACCACATATGAAGCCCGTTGGCCACAAGTGGATTTTTTGTGGAAGTGTAATGAGAAGAATAAGATAGTGCGATACAAGGCACGCCTTGTGGCGCAAGGCTTCTCTCAACGCCCTAGGATTGATTATGAGGTACTCTCCCGTAATAGACGTCATAACGTTCCGCTACCTTATCAGTTTGGTAGTTTCCAAAAAACTGAATATGCATCTTATGAACGTGGTTGTAACATATCTATAGGGATCATGATACGTAAATCTACATGGAAGTTTTCGAAGGACTTTCATAAACTGATTCAAATAGTTCTAGACCACATAACACCCTTATTATTGAATTGAGGCATTCACTTTACGAATTAGAACGATCTGAGCGGATATGGTATACCTGTCTAAGTGATTATTGGATCAGTTAAGGATATGTAAATAAACTATGCCCCTCGAATTTGCTAGATTTGCAGTCCATGTCGATGATATGAATCTCACTTAGACTGTGGAAGAGCTTGAGAAAATTGCATCGCACCTGAAGTCGAAATTTGAGATGAAAGATATTAGGAAAGGTTGTTTCCGTCTAAACCTAAAGTTTCGAGCATAGTTTAGATGGTATTCTGGTCCACTAGTGGAACTACACTCAGAATGTGTTGCCCCCACCGATGATCGTTCAAACAACTAGATGCAAATGACACCCTTGAAAAGGTTGTGGAACTGAAGTTCCATATCTAAGTTTAATTAACGCTTTATTGTACTTAGCTCATTGCATTAGGCAGAACATCTCCTTCGTTGTTGATCTTTTGGTAAGATACAACATTGTGTCTACACACTACCACCAAATAACTGTTAAAGACAATTTTTTGTTACCACGGATTTGAGCTTATTCTATCCCTACACATCTCAGAATTAACCACAACCCCTTGGTTATCAAAATGATACCTATCTTGTGGGATACGCTGACATAGACTATCTATTTGATCCGCACAAGGCACATTTCCAAACAGATTATGTCTTTACCGTTAAGAACACCGCAATATCTTGGAGGTCATCCAAATAGACTTTAGTTGCAAAGTCTTCGAGCTCATCACCATACACGACACCACACGTATGCATGAGAGCATATTCGAAGCATTTGCAGTTTTCATCCATCGTTGAGTCTTAATGACAATCTATGAAGACAACACTGCATGTATCAAACAGACCATAACATGATATATCCAAGAAGTCACTACCAAACATATTGCGTCAACATCACATCAGCATAAGCATTAGAAAATTGATGTCAAGCAGATCCGATCTGAAAACAACCTTGCCGACCTCTTCACAAAGTCACTACCGAAGAAGCTTGTTCGAGGATTTGGATTTTTTCATTTGCAACGCTTGTAGTTCTCAGGGGGAGTATCCTGAAGTATATTCATTTGATCTTAATGTACTATTTTTCCCTACGATCAGGATCATTTTTCCCATTGGGTTTTTGTTGCCTAACAAGGTTTTAATGAGGCACCCACATCGAGATAGTCATACCCTTGTGTGTTTTCTTACTACTTACGCCCTAAAGAAATTAAGTATTAACATTGCATTAACTCACCTTTTTCTCCTTAGATTGTGGGTTTTGTCCCATTTTGGGTTTTACCATAATTAGGTTTTGGTTAGACTTGGGGCCTGTTTAGGGTTGCTGTGCTTTAAAAAAAATTGCTTATAAAAGCAACCTCCATGCTACTTTTAAAAGTTGATGTTTTAATGCCATCACTTTTAAAATAAGCAGTATATTTCATTTTTACCAAACACTTTTTATCTGCTTAACTTTAAAGTGAAGCAGTTTTTAATGAAAAAAAAACAATACCAAACGGGGCCTTACTCTTATGTGCAAATCCCTATATGAGACTCACATATTCTCTATCATGCCTACGAGGCGACTTCATCAACTATCTCTACATTATCTTGAAAATATGATGCAATATCTATTTAAGTATTTACACACTCAAGGGGGAGTGTTATAAATCATATTGGCATGTGATTGTGTAAATCCTAAGTAGATATGGATTAGAATGTTATCATAAATATAGTGTTTCTATTCTATTATGTATGTACTTGGTTTACTATAAAAAAAGGCACTAGCATGAGGAAAATCATTCATCACAATTTCCCTTATCCCTATTTCTCTCTATTTTCTCTATGCCGCCGGCCTCCCCTCTTCCTGTTCTTAACCCTTCAATAAAATAGGCAACAACATAAAGAAATTTATTGGGTCCAAATAAAATTTCTCATAATATAATTAGTTTAGAATTTAGAAACCTAGTATAGAAACATTAGTATAAAATAATTCCCATTACACAGTTTTAGAAATCAAAATTCTAGTATTAACCACTTATTTGGGTCAACTATAGAATGTATCTCATAATTCGAAATATTCATCTTTTAGATCATGATCATTCAAATTAAGATAATCTTTATAAAAATTCACTTAATTAGATTCAAAACGTTGAATTATCAAAACATGATGACGCACATATATATATATATATATGGGTTTTTATCATCCACGGGCCCTGAACTTTCACTCACCAGACTGATTGATGCCTGAACTTTAAAACCGATCACATAGATGCCCAGACTTATAAAAACAAGACTTTGTGATACTTCCGTCCCAATTCCGTTATCTCTCCGTCAATGTAAATGGGTTTTTATCACCCACGGGCCCTGAACTTTCACTCACCAGACTGATTGATGCCCGAACTTTAAAATCGATCACAGAGATGCCCAGACTTATAAAAACAAGACTTTGTGATACTTCCGTCCCAATTCCGTTATCTCTTCGTCAATTAAGAGGGTAAATATGTCATTTCGCACCATATGTTTGATGAAATGACCTTTAAGGCATTGATTACATAGTCTGATCCTTTCCCTCCTTCTCTTTCCGATTTTCCCTCCCAAATTGGTTGAAATTTCCCTCTTTTTCTTATCATTTCCGTCCAAATTGGTTGACCCAACCTCTTAATATTCTTCCGTATAGAACATTCAATTGATAAAAGGCTATGCCCAAGTAAATTAATTCGATGAATCAATAATTGATTTAGGTCTATTTCATCTAAGAACACATATTGCTTTTGCTTTATTTTGTCTATTTCAACCTTCATTTGATTTAGGTCTATGAATTCTTAAGACTAAGATAGTATGATTAGTTGGTATTATGACTATTATGATATTTTAATGATATTATGGATGTTATGACTATTATGAATTTTTTTATGGATGTTAATTTTGTTATCTTTCTTATGTTCTCATTTTTATTTTTTGGGTTCTTTAGATATAGGCTCTTGTAACTCTTGTTTCCTAAACTTAAATCCATCTATCTTTAAACATCCAAATAAAACCCAAAATTCAAAATTGTTGACATGTGAAAAAAAAAGTAACATATTATTACAAATTATTTACAACTTATGCCACAATATCCTAATTATGTTAATGAAGCAATTTAACATTTTAAAATTCAAATAGTAGGTGCACTATTTGTGAGAGTGAAAAACTGTATCATTTCAAGAGTTGACTTCACAATTATAAATTTATGGTATGCAAATAATTTACTTATACTTTTTATCTAAAATAGAGTTAAATTAATTTTTAATCAAATAACATGCCTCTGTTTTTGTACTAATTAATTTACCTATATATAAATTTATCTATGATTAGCACGTTATTTATTTTTGTAGGTAAATTATTTTGCATGTATTATTATTTTATATGCAAATAATTTACCTACATTTATATGTAAAATATAATCTTCGTGACATTAATTAAGCATGTATTATTACATATTTTAGGCATGTTTTATTGTTCTTATATATAAGGCAATGAATTTATAACATTAATGTTTTTTTTCTTTTTGTAAAATCATTAATTCTCCCTTACAATCCGTATGGAATTAATTGTGTACATCAAACATTCAAATATGGGTATTTTAGGCATCTAAAAAATTTAAAATGTGTAAAGTCAAACATAATTAATGAATTTGCTTATGTGGAGTCTAGTCAATGGGTTATAATCGAGTAAAAAACTTATGTCGGATTTTATGTAGAGAAAATTAAATTTCAGGGACTAAAGTCACATTTTCAGTTTTTTTTTTGTCTTTTTATTCAATTTTATACCAACATGCAAATCACATTGGCAATTTTGTTTCATTCAATATTTCAATTATTGATTCATCGAATTAATTTACTTGCATCTTAGAACAATATTTCATTCAATATTTCAATTATTGATTCATCGAATTAATTTACTTGGGCGTAGCCTTTTATCAATTGAATGTTCTATACGGAATGACATTAAGAGGTTGGGTCAACCAATTTGGACGAAAATGATAAGACAAGGAGGGAATTTTCAACCAATTTGGGAGGGAAAATCGGAAAGAGAAGGAGGGAAAGGATCAGACTATGTAATCAAGGCCTTAAAGGTCATTTCATCAAACATATTGTACGAAATGACATATTTACCCTCTTAACTAACAGAAAGATAACGGAATTGGGACGGAAGTATCACAAAGTCTTGTTTTTATAAGTCTGGGCATCTCTGTGATCGATTTTAAAGTTCGGGCATCAATCAGTCTGGTGAGTGAAAGTTCAGGGCCCGTGGGTGATAAAAACCCATTTAGATTAACGGAGAGATAACGGAATTGGGACGGAAGTATCACAAAGTCTTGTTTTTATAAGTCTGGGCATCTCTGTGATCGGTTTTAAAGTTCAGGCATCAATCAGTCTGGTGAGTGAAAGTTCAGGGCCCGTGGGTGATAAAAACCTTATATATATATGGGATAGGACTCTTTTGTAGCCTTTAGTTCTTATAGTCTTGATTAAGAGTAAGATTTAGACTTTTACATATTAAATGACTTGGATCATGAACAAACGTTGAACTGATAGGGAAACACTAATTTAAATTAAAAATAAATATCTAATATAATAAAATTGAAATAAATCAATAAATAAAATAATTAAACGTTGAACTGATACAAAAAACGTAAAACCCACAGTGAAGAACGCCCAAGAAAGGTGAGGAGGTAGATCGTTGCTCTCGCGCCTTCACTACTTGCTATACTCTAATTCGATTGATACGAAATTTTATGCACACTACAACGAATCAAGCTATCAGACTCTTGAATCTTATCAAAACAAAACCATAAATCCTAAATGTTCATTCTTGGCTCCTGGGTTTCACTTTTTTTTTTTTTTTTAAATACGGTGCAAAATGAATGGTTGATGAATTTGTGGTTGTAGAAATCTCAAACATGCTTGGCTGGATAGGGTTTTGCTATGGAGGTGGCAAAGTGATTGAGTTGCTAGCCTAGGATTAGGGGGCTTAAACTCAAAACAAAACCCTAAATTATTCTCAAAGCAAAATTCTCTCTTCCTAGTATCATGTTTTTTTGTTATAATTAGGGTTCATTGTTTGATAAAAGGAAAGAAAGTTTTAATCCAAGTCATGGAAGTTGCAGACCTCATCGGAAAAGAGGGGGATGGAGTATTCATGTTTTTGTTTTTCTATTTTTTAATTTTTTATGCTGGATATTTCAAATTTTGATTTTTTTTTTCAATTTTATTATATTAGATATATTTTTTTAATTTAAACTAGTGTTTTTCTTATTAGTTATAATCTACATCATCATCTAAGTCATTTAATGTTTAAAAGTCTCCACATCACTCTTAATCAAGACCGTTGGATGTTATAAGATCTAAAGACTATAAATGAGTGTAAAAATGTTTGTCAAAATATTTGTCCCTTGATCCTATATATTGTTGTGGATAATATTAACATGTGTTAAATGTGATTGTGTAAATTCTAAGTAGATATGAATTAGGATATTCTGGGTATCCTAAATATTACATTCCTATTACAACTGTACTTGTTTCACTATAAATAAAGGCACTTGGCATAAGAAATATACACCACAATTCCTCAAGCCTTTCTCTCTTTCTCTCTATTCTCTCTTTGCCGCACCTTCCAATAAAATAAGCCACAACACGTTATTAGCACGCTCTTAACGCTACGCTACGGAATTTGAAGGGCTTTCCTCTGCAAACAAATTGTTCAACCATCATCATCAGCAATCCAGGTTCTTCTAAAACACGGTCTCGATTGTCAATATTTTTTCAGCTCTGATTGCATGAACCTTCACCATGATGCATGAACCCAATTTTCTGCATTTAAGGAATTATTGATCTTCTGCAAATATTGTGTTCGCATTTAATTTAATATATCTGTCATATATTAAGAGAATTGATGATTGTGTGAACGAAGGAAAAATTAAGGTTTTTTTTTTTCGCTTTTATGCAAAAAACACAAAAATCGTTTTTTTGAAAAAACAAAAAATGTTTTTCTGAAAAAAAAATTTCCCGTTTTTTTTTTAAAAAAAAACCCTAAGTCGAGCCGAGCCGGCTTGAAGCCTAGCCAAGCCATCGAGACGAGCCGAGCCGAACCCGGCTCCAGCTGAGCCAACCCGCGGCCCACTTGGGCCTCTCTCTCCTCTCAGCCCGTTTCAAAACTTGGCCCTTCTGATTGGGCCAGCCCATTCCTTTCTTACCAGCCCCTGTTAGGCTTAGGCTTGCAACCCACTACCACTTCAGCCCATGTTGGACTTAGGGCTTGCAGCCCACATTCCTTTGCAGGCCTGCAATCCAGCTACTTACTGGTTGGCCCTGCAGCTCCAACCCCGGCCCACTTAAATAATTTGGGACATGATTTTCACACCCCGTAGGCCCTATAGACCTACGTTCATCTACCTGTTCACTATATATATGTTAATTTTTATTTTTTGCTTTGTATATATTGCGTTTGCTTGCAAGTATCCATGAACTTAAAGTTCATAAATTCGAACCTGAAGTTTTCTTAAAAATTAAATACCCATGAAACCCATAGTTTTCATGAAAATTTAAACCAAAACATGTCTAATATAACCTAAATGTTCTACTCCAAGTCTATGAACAGTTTTTCATAAAACTGACCACAATCTTGTTCCCTTCGTTACAGCGACATGTCTTGAACAAACTCGACTTTACCGCTCTAGAGGTATCTGGAAGGAACTACCTCAAGTGGGTACAAGATGTGAAGCTCCACCTCACTGCAAAGAGCCTTAGGGCTACCATTGAAGCAGAGACGGATAACTCAGTTAACGAAGCTGATAAAGCAACCGCCATGATCTTCATCCGAAGACATATGCACAACGCACTGCAGATCGAATACCTCGCTGAAAAGGATCCACGAGCTTTATGGCTTGCTCTGGGAGATCGCTTTGACCATCAAAGAGATATTTTGTTGCTTGAAGCAAGACAAGACTGGCAGCATTTACGCTTCCAAGACTTTAAGTCTGTGAATGAGTACAACTCTGAAGTTTGTTGAATCCGATCACTTCTCAAGTTTTGCAAAGAAGACTTGACTAAACAGGATCTCCTAGAGATGACCTATTCAACTTTCCATGCCACCAATATTGTCCTGCAGCAACAATATAAGGCACACAAATTCACCAAATTCTCGGATTTGATCTCTGTCTTACTACTTGCTGAAAAGCAAAACCAGCTGTTGATGAAAAATCATCAAGCTAGACCTAACGGCTCGACCGCTGTGCCTAAAGCACACTCTAGCGCGAATCGAGGCCAAAACCGACGCCAGAAGCGTGGTGGGAAAGGCAAGGGATCTAACCCTAAGCCACAAGCCCAAGGTCGACAGAGCGTAGGCCCATCCAAGGGAGGAAATCACGCCCCGAAACGCACTAATTTAGCTCCCAAAACCTCAAACTTCAAGACTAAGAGCAAAGCGGTGAGCTTATGTTACCGTTGTGGTTCTCAAGACCATTGGTCCCACACTTGTTGAGCTTCAGCTAACGCTGTTGCTGAGTACCATTCAAGTCGTAAAGCCATAGAGACTAATCTTGGTCATGTGGAGAATCCCGAAGATACTACACTGGAGATTTCTGATTTTCAAGAAGCATCTACTCCGATGGAAAATTAGATTTTTAGACATGGGCCTATATGTTGGCCGAATATCACCACTAGTGGCCAAAAACCACTAAGTGGCCAAACCCCCTATCTTTTGGTTTAAGTTTTGAACAATTTTTCCTTTTTGTTTGGATGATTGTTTGGTATTTGGTTTAAGTTTTGGATATTATTTTATGGAAATTATTTCTCGAATAATTAATTGAGTGAATGATCTTTTTATTCCCTTATACAAGTGACCAATTCAATTAATTTATTTCTAGGTATGTCTTGTAGGGAAGTTCGTTGTCTGGCAGATAGTGCAACCACGCACACTATTTTGCGTGAACGCATCTATTTTACTAACTTCATACCTAAAATATCACCTCTGACAATCCTTTCAGGCTCATCCAACCTGATTGAGGGGTATGGCACTGCCCATCTAATGTTGTCCAATGGTACAAAATTAACCATTCAAGATGCACTTTACTCACCTCGTTTCGGAAGAACGTTGTTGAGCTTTAAAGATATTCGAGATACTAATTACCACGCTGAAACTTCTGAAGAAAATGGAGTTGAATTCCTTTGCATCACTTCCTATGAATATGGTCAGAAGGGTATTCATGAGAAAATGAACGTCTTCCAAATGGCTTGTATATTACAACCATTCGCTCCGCTGAGGCCCACCATATGGCCGACCGTAGTAGTGGCCTTGCAGTGGAAAATTTGCTTTGGCATGACCGTTTGGGACACCCTGAACGAATTATGATGCGTCGTATCCTCAGTACTTCACACATGCATCCCTTTACCCGAAGTAAGGACTTCGTTCTTCGCACTTTTTCATGCCAAGCATGCTCCCTGGGTAAGCTACTCACTCACCCATCGACGCATAAGATCCAAACGGATCCTCCCAAATTTCTTCAGAGGATTCAGGGAAACATTTGTGGACCTATTCAACCATCTTGTGGACCATTTAGATACTTTATGGTATTGGTTGATGCTTTCACACATTGGTCACACGTGTGCCTTCTGTCCACTCATAATGTTGCATTCTCCAATCTTCTAGCTCAAATTATTAAGCTAAGGGCTCACCACCCTGATTATCCAATTAAGTCAATTCGACTGGATAATGCTGGAGAATTTACATCAAAAACTTTCGATGACTATTGCATGTCTGTTGGGATTGATGTTGAACATCTTGTACCCCATGTTCACACCCAAAACGGCCTAGCAGAAGTGTTCATTAAGCGCCTTCAAGTAATCACTCGGACTTTGGTAATGCGAACCAAACTTCCGATATCTGCTTGGGCCCATGCAATACTTCACGCAGCAATGTTGGTTCGCCTGAGACCCGTCCTAATCCAACCTTATTCTGCGCTACAGTTGGTAACTGGATACAAGCCCTACATCTCGCATTTGCGCATTTTTGGTTGTGCGGTCTATGTGCCAATTGCGCCGCCCTTACGGACCAAAATGGGTCCTCAGCGAAGATTGGGAATCTATGTCGGTTATTGTCATGCCCCAGGCCTAGGGTCGGCGGAAAAACTAATAAATATAACCCCACGCCCGGCACGCGAGCTAAAATGAAAAATAAATAAATAAATAAAGAATAAACAAAGAGAAACCGAAGGGGGTGGAAAATAAATTCCTCTTATATACATAACCAAGAATTCTTTACAAGGCTAAAGTAAAGAAATAACAACTTCTAGCCTCACATTTAATCCAATCTCATCCCACCTACCCTCTTGATTGTTTAATTCATAAACCTACATAAAACAATATAGGGATGAGCTTTACAGCTCAGTAGGGACATAACCTTACAACAACAAATTGATCAAATTAAATTAAGCGGCATGGCATCACATAACCAAGTATCAAATCATTATCGATAACAATGCAAAGTGCAATGCATATTCTTCGTCTATACCCGTTAATCCGTATAACTAAACACCCAGACCTCGTACGTCCCATTCCGTACTTATACCACTTGGTCCCGAGCACTTAATTATACGAACTTACCCCCGTAACTCAATCATCCCAATTTCCCCTTTTGTTAGTCGTCTTGCCAAAACTCTTCGTCGCCAATCCCAAATTACCCTAAAAGAAACTGTGCACTGTGGGCTCGCCTGAGACTTGTTACCTACTAAGAATATGGCTCAACTACACAAAAGATCATATCCACTACCCTCATTTCCATAGTTCACTTTCAACACCGAAGTTCCAATCACTTCTCACATGTGAGTGATGCACAATTAATCTCAATTCATCGTTCACATGTATCACAATATATTCTCAACCAATAACATTCCAAACGGTAACACAATAAGCAATAACAAATAAACATCCATTTGATCCAATGATGTACACATATCCAAGTAACACCTAACAAGATTATAATCAACCAATAAGATCAAATAATGGAGCACTTCACGAAATTTATTATAATCAATCTCCGTAAAGGTCTGCCATATTTTCCCTACCTGGATTCCAAAGCAAAAGCAATATTCTTCACCGACACCTCAAGCGTCACAGATAACTGGAGTTCCTAGTCCAACAATTAAAATATGTCACTATATGTCCGTATATAATAACCAAAACTTATAAATTCACTTAGGTCCTCAAATATTTAAAATACATGGTCTGCCTCTACACTGTACAACAACCACAATCTGTCCAAAGTTTCTAAAATTACAGTTTTACCCCCAAACTTTCTTATAATTACAGTTTGGTCCTTAATTTTTTGAAAATTATGAAATGGCCCCAAATCTGAAAATTACATTTCAGTTTGGTCCCTACATCCGAGCCATATTTACATATTCCTGCTGCTTCTCTTTCAGTACAAAACATGCCCAAGTTGAATTCCAATATTCATACTTCTACAATCCAATTACTTGAAAGTATGCCATCATTCCTTTAATTCATTCGATTAATATCAAAACCCCAAATTCCACGAGCACGAACATGAACATGTTTAGGGTTTACAGAAGCATAACCCATATTCATATTAATCTCAAACTATTTGATTAATCTTCCAAAAGGCTTAATCCACAACAAACAACACTTGAATCCAAGAGATTAAGCATGTGTACTAATAAATCCCAAAAATAGTAGGTTTCAGAATCTGCAATAAACCCAAAAATTCTTACCTCAGATTGTAGTACTCTTCTCCCAAAATCCGTAGGCGAAAACGGAATCGAATTTGGAGTTCTAAATCAAAAGTTATGATGAAAACTTGATTTGGGGTTATAGGGAAAAGAGAGCTTCCTCTGTTCTCTTTCTCCAAACTCTCACTCGGTGAAGAAGAAGCAATGTGTAGGTCTTAATTCCATCTAATAAGATCCACCGCTTCTTCTCACTTCAGTTTTCTCTTCGGTCCAATGGTTGTTTGCCAAGTGGCAAGACAAAGAGAAAATAAAATTCTGATTTCTCTTTATTTGATTACACTTGCCATCATAGCACAATGACACCACCACCAAATGTCCTAAGCTAGCGTATCCATGTGGAAAGGCCAGTCATTCATTGGCTGCCACGTGGCGTTCCAATATTCATCTAACTTGAAAATTCCATTAAAATTTCATCCGAGCTCTGAAATATAATCCGAGAAATGCCACGAACTCATAATCTCGCCAACTTTCATCCTATCACCTTAAAAATAATCCTTGACCTCAAGAAAAATTATTTAATTTCTCACTTATTCAAAATCAACCACAAATCATATAATCCGAAGAAATTCCAAAATTCTCCAAAAGTCACAACAACATTTTCTAAGCACTATAAAATTTCAGGGTCTTACAGTTATGATTCCTTCGATCATTCGTTACTTAGAACCTTTGACAAGCGATCTCTTTACCGCTCGCTTTGCGGATTGTCATTTTAATGAGACAGTCTTCTCGACCTTAGGGGGAGATAAGAACATAGTTGTTCCTGAAGAACGCTGCGAATTGTCGTTGCTCAGTTAGATCCCCGCACTACTCAGTTTGAAACTAAGGTGCAACGAATCTTAGATCTACAGAGCGTTGCTCAAAGCATGCCAAATGCTTTTACTGATCTTGCAAAAGTGACGAGATCACATATACCAGCTGCAAACGTGCCTGCAAAGATAGATGTACCAAACGTACGTCGAACCATCGACCCTGAAGGACGAAACGCCTCTGAAAGACGTGTGGCTGCACCTGTTGTGCGGCCTGGTACCTTGGCGGCTAGCCAATCACCTGCTCCTACCCTGAAGAGTGGCAGACCTATTGGTTCAAAGGATTCACAACCTCGGAAGATGAAACCCACGGCACTAACTAGTGTGCCTAGTTCAAATCCTACCATCGCCAACTGATCATTTCCAATGCATAAGGTTATTCTAGATTACGGTAGTGTCCTTGAAGAGACCAATCCACCTCCCGAGAATCGTGAGATTTCAGTCCATTATGCTAGCTTGGATGTACTTTGGAATAGGAATGAGATGATAGTCGACGATGCATTTGCATATGCAATAGCTACTGATATCATGTTGAGCAATGATATTGAACCACGTTCCATTGATGAATGTCGATGTAAAACCGATTGGTCAAACTGGAAACAAGCAATCCAGGTCGAACTTGATTCGCTTGTGAAATGTAAAGTGTTTGGGTCTGTAGTTCCTACACCACCACATGTAAAGCCCGTTGGCTACAAGTGGGTTTTCGTAAGGAAGCATAATGAGAAGAATGAAATAGTGCGATACAAAGCACGCCTTGTGGCGCAAGGTTTCTCTCAACGCCCTGGGATTGATTACGAGGAGACTTATTCTCAACGCCCTGGGATTGACTACGAGGAGACTTATTCTCTCAACGCCTTGTTTCGCTACCTTATCAGTTTGGTAGTTTCCAAAAATCTAATATGCAGCTTATGGATGTGGTAACCGCGTATCTCTATGGGGATCTTGATACGTAAATATACATAAAAGTTTCCGAAGAACTTACATTGACTGGATCAAATAGTTCTAGACCACGAAACACCCTCTCAATTAGATTGAGGCGTTCACTCTACGAATTAAAGCAATCCGGACGGATGTGGTATAACCGTCTTAGTAAGTTTATTATGAGTCAAGGATATGTGAATAATGAATTTTGCCCATGCGTGTTTATTAAGAAGTCACATTCTGGATTTGCGATAGTTGCAGTTTATGTCGATGACATGAATCTCATTGGGACTCCCGAAGAGCTTGAGAAAACTGCGTCGCACTTGAAGTCGAAATTTGAGATGAAAGATCTTGGGAAAACTCGATATTGTCTCGGCCTGAAGCTTGAGCATTGTTTGGATGGTATTCTGGTCCACCAATCGAACAACACCCAGAAGGTGTTACGTCATTTTAATGAGGATAAAGCAAAACCTTTGAGTACTCCTATGGTCGTCCGAACGCTAGATGCAAAACGAGACCCTTTCCATCCTAAAGACGATGAGGAAGAAGTTTTGGAGCCTTGTTTGTTATACTGACGCAGGTTACTTATCTGACCCGCACAAGGCACGTTCTCAAACGGGCTATGTCTTTACCATTGGAGACACCGCAATATCTTGGAGGTCAACCAAACAGACCTTAGTTGCCACCTCTTCGAACCAGGCTGAGAGTCTCGCCCTCCACAAAGCTACTCGTGAGTGTTTTTGGCTGAGAGCTGTTGTTGAGCATATTCGAAGCAACTGCGGACTTTCTTCCGTCGTTGATGTTCCAACAATGATCTTTGAAGATAATGCCGTATGTATTGACCAGATCAAGAAAGGATATATCAAAGGAGACAACACCAAGCATATTGCGCCGAAATTCTTCTTTTCACATCAGCAGCAAGAGCATCAGAAGATTGAAGTCAAGCAAATCCGTTCCCAAGACAACCTTTCCGACCTCTTCACCAAGTTACTGCCGAAGTCTACTTTTCAGAAGCTTGTTCAAGGAATTGGTATGCGTAAATTGTCTGATTTGCAACATCGTTAGTTTCTCATTCGGAATTTTGTCAAACTCAGGGGGAGTATCCTGAAGAATACTCGCTTAACCTTAATGTACTCTTTTTCCCTACGATCAGGATCATTTTTCCCATTGGGTTTTTGTTGCCTGACTAGGTTTTAATGAGGCACCCATTCTGGGCTGGTCATACCCTTGTGTGCTTTATTACCACTTGCGTCTTGAAGATGTTTAGTATTGACATTGCATTAACTCACTTTTCTCCTAGACTATGGGTTTTTGTCCCTTCCTTGGGTTTTACCATAGCCAGGTTTTGTGAGAATTTTTATTCTTGTTATACGCAAGTTCTGTACTCGAGACTAGCGTGTTCTCTATCGTGCCTACGAGACAACTTCATCAGCTATCTCTACATCATCTTGAAGATCTGATGCGATATCTACTTGAGTATTTGCACACTCAAGGGGGAGTGTTGTGGATAACATTAACATATGTTAAATGTGATTGTGTAAATCCTAGGTAGATATGGATTGAGATATTCTGGGTATCCTAAAGATTACTTTCCTATTACAACTGTACTTGTTTCACTATAAATAAAGGCACTTGGCATGAGGAATGTACACCACAATTCCTCAAGCCTTTCTCTCTTCCTTTCTATTCTCGCTTTGCTGCACCATCCAATAAAATAGGCCACAACATATATATAGGCCACAACATATTACATTCCTATCACAACATATATATATATAAAAAATATAGAGAGAGAGAGAGAGAGAGAGTTTTTTTATTAGCACCCCACAAATTGTTGAATATACTCCACTTAATATTTAATGTTAAATAACTTGTATAAAATGACTATTTAAACCCCAAAACAAATTTTAAAAAATAATTATTTTCTTACTACACCCCAAATCATTTTTAAAAAGATCTAACCACCAGTAAATATAAATATATATATACACACACACACACACACACACACAAGAATGGACATAAGTTTTAAACCATTAGATGAGCTCACTATCAATGGTTATGATGTAATCAGAAACCTAATTAAATATTAATACTTTTTCAATTAATTTTATCATTCCATTAAAAAATTTAATTAATTTTATCCAAAAACTAATATTATTATTCACAAATTAATAATTAATTGCACACTAACCAATCTAAGCGAGGATTAGGGTTTCAAATTTCAATACAACTATCTTTCTCCATTCTCACCCAGATTAAAAAAGTTATAACACACATGAGTTTGAAAGTAAAAAATACCCAGATTTCTGCTAGTTGTTAATGTTTTCTATGAGGCTTTCTCAAGGGGTTTTCCTCTTGGGGACCTTACATTCTTATTTGTTTGTTCACTGCAGAGTTGGTTGCTGGCTTGTTTTCATCTTCTTGTTGCAGTTGTTTCTGCAATTTTTGGACTACAAAGGTCTAGAGACCACATATGAGTTTCAATTTTCAAAACATTTGATACTCATGTCAAAATCCTAATTTTCCCCTATTGGATTATAAAGATAATCACTTTGATCAAATAAAATAAAATTCTAGGTTCTGTACATAACTCTGTGAAAAAGAAAAAGAGATCAGAAGATTTTCAGACCGAAGAAAAGAGTTCAATAGGGATTGAGATAACTTGACAGAAAGCCTTAGCATGGAGACATCAACATCGAATGTGGACTAACACTGAAGTCGCCAGAGATGTGGGCAGCCGCTGTCGGCGAATAGGGATTGGTTTTGGTCTGCAATGGTGAAAATAAAGACCTTAAATTTCAAACGGTGTGGTAAGCAATAGAGGAGAGATGGAGGACTTTCTGTTCCATCACTATTTGCGTTTGGCGATGTGTTGGGTATCGTGTTATCATTATTATTTCTAAAATTAATATTAGTTTTATGCAAATGTATTATTAATAAAAGAGTAAAGGAAGTTAGGTTTCAGATTATATCCTAACCATTGATAGTGGGCTAATCTAATGATTTAAAACTTGTGTCCATACTTGTGTCTAAAATATGGTGTCATGAATCATTCCTTATATATGTCACATCTCGGACCGACTCCACTGTAGCACGATATTGTCTGCTTTGGGCCACGCCCTCACGGTTTTGTTTCTAGGAACTCACGAGCAACTTTCCAGTGGGTCACCCATTTTGAGATTGCTCTAGCTCAAACTCGCTTAACTTCGGAGTTTCAATGGAATTTGAAGCCAGTGAGCTCCCAAAAGGCCTCGTGTTAAATGAAGGTGGGCATGTACATATAAGGCACATCACCCCCTCTCTGTTGGTCGATGTGGGATGTCACAATCCACCCCACTTAAGGGGAACCCGGCGTCCTCGCCGGTACAACCATACCGAACTCGTCGATGTGGGATGTCGCAATATATATATATATATATATATTTTTTTTTTTTTTTTGCCTTTCCATTTCGTTCTTAAGACTTTCTTAAGTGCTCTGGAGTACCCGGTACTATGGGTATTTCAACCGTTAGATCTTCATTTAAAAATACAAAAATCAAGATCTAACGGTTAAAACACCCGGAGTATCGTGTACTCTGGAGCACCCAAAAATTTTTGTTCATTCTTACCATACCTACACTCACAATGTCTTGTCATTATAGTTTTTTATCAAATGTTAAATATTCTGCAACATAACAGACAAACAAGTACTCTGAAATATTCAAATCTTCTTTGAGATAGTGTAGTAGTGTTTTTTCTTTCTTTTGTTAAAAATTATTCAAGCATGTTTGCTGCTTATTTCTTAGGAGGGGTGCAATTTCATTCATGTATGATTGCAGAGTTAAGAAGTTGGAAGGACACTAGTATATTACAATAAACTAGCAGACTGCTCTTTCATGATTTCTTGTTTAACAAAAGCCAACAAAGTAGCCACTTCTGAGTTTAAAATCAAATTCACATTTAGAGCCTAAATCCCGTAAATTAACAAAAACCTTGAAACAGTAGAATTATGCGCATTGTGTTTGTACTGAAGACGAAGTCTTTAAATTTCTTTGGACAAGATGAAGACTTGAGATAGATTTGGTGTGGAGCGCATGGGGTGTGTGGAATGTATGGGGTGTGAGGGTAGTTTCGGTGAATAAGTGGGGTGCTTAAGATAATTTTTAGTTTAAAATGTAAGTATGGGGTGTTTTAAGTATGTGGGATGTATTCAACAATATGTGGGGTGCCAATAGAACAACTCTATATATAATTATATATATGTTGATTATATGATGTGGCTAAAACAAATTCATATTTGTGGAAATTTTTGCATCAATTGTTCTTTGAATGTGGATTCAAAATTTGAAGATGAGCTTAACAAATGGCTTTTTTTCTATCCTAAAGTTTTGTCCCGCATAGTTTTCTAGAAAAATTTTAGGTGGTACGTACCATTTAATGGTACGGCCATTGAATGGTTCAGATTAATTTGCGGTAGGCCCCAAATGAATATTAAACCATTCAACAGTACGTATCATTCAATAGTACGTACCATTGAAGTTTGACCCTAGTTTTCTTCAAGAAAGTATATTTATTGAAGCCCACTGCAGCAGTGTATCATGTCTAGCTTGATGTTTTAGAACTATTTTAATGATTTTTTAGTTTTTGAAAGATTTTTATTTTTTAGGATTGAAGACGCTCATGCATCTCTTCTGTTTTTATTTTTATTAATCTATAGAATAATCTTAATTTTTAAAATTAAAAAAGAATTTGAAAGTAAAAGCAAAAAATTGTTTTATACTATTATTGTTTCTTTTTTTTTCAATCAAAGAGTATATAGGATTCAAAAATAACTTGATTGGATAATGAAAACAAATTTTTCCAATGAATATGAACAAGTAATTCATCTTTCATACAAGAGAGAAAACAAAACAAAAACATCTTTAATTCTCATTGTGTGAGGAAGTACATAATATGTTTTGTGAAATGGAAAGAAAGATAAACAAATCACTTACTTGTTCTATTAGCATTGATAAGAACAGGATAAGAGTTTTATTGTAATGAGCTAAGCCACGTGTGCTCCTTTTTTTTTTAGAATTTGCGTGTCGCATCATCATGCTTCGTTGCTTTGTGCGTAACCAATAAAACTTTCTCATTAAAAAGCCAATATTTTAAGAACACGTTTCCCACCTCCAGTCCACATGTGAGATATATTGTTGTAGATCTGACGTAGGAAATATAATAAAATACTATACAGCTTATATACGTGATGTTTTACTTTTAATATTACCGAAATATTTTGTGATAAATTTCATCCTAATTTAGTTGAAGACACTATCAGTGATATTGATAACGAACCTTTCCGAGCTTAAAAGTTGATTATCTATAAAAGCATTTTTTAGGGTTTTGGTTTGGAAAACTTTTGGATTAGGGTTTGCAGAATTCTTCATTCAAGGAAGTTGATTTCATGAGGAAATTGCCTATCCATATTCCCATGTCCATATTCATATTCACATAGAAAATTAGGTTAAAAGGAGTGGGAAAGGATAGGCACTTTTCCAAAGGATAGAAAATTAGGTATTAGGTAAGCATTGGCACTTTTCCAAGCAAAGAAGTCCAAGTATATTCAAACTCTCTTTCTAAATCCATTTTTAAAAAAGAGAATAAAATTCTTTATGCCCTCCTAAAACTTGATTTCACTTGACCATTTGAACAAAGAGGTCATTATATTCCCTTATATGTGATTTAAAAAGTCTCAATCAATTATAGTCTATTTTGAAGACTCAAGCTAGCTAATCTTGGTCTAATGATAGTATTCTCTTTTTCGATTTGGAGAGGTTTAACTGTTTAAGGGGTTTACTCGCTTGGCTGAAAGGATGATATATATTTGTGAAAACTTTAATACCTAATTGTAGTTAACCTCGTATTAGTAGGCACTTCAGTTGTGGTATGTGCCCATTGTAAAAAGATGCATATACCCTAAGGGTATAGCTACGTACCGTTGTAAAAAGTATATTAATAATATCCTGTTGTTTGTCACATAAAACATAAACAAATACGTGCCCCTTCATACTCTAAAATAACAAAAGGCTACAATAAGCTAGCCATGTTAGTTGTGCCACATAACAAGAATTTCATTCATGATTTTCAAAGCATAAAATGACTTATAGGAATTTAGGATAATAGAGATTTCTTTGTGTGATGGTAACATCACATGGCATATTAGCACGGTGTTATAATTAACTCAAATTACAATACATGTAACATCCTGTTAAATTTTATTGTAATTTAATTTTCGATAGATATTTTGGACATGTGCGTGTTATTTTGTACACGAGATCGTGTAATTTTACTTTTTTGGTGGGTGCACAATACTCCCAAAAACTAAAATCTCTTTCACTTCTTCCTCCCTCTCCCTGTCACTTTCACTTTATCTCTCTCTCTCTTTCTCTCTCACTCAAATTGTAGGTGCACAGTGCACGTCGTCGAAAACCCAACCAACCAAGGCAATCTAAAGTCACCACCTTCTTCGTCTCGGCGTCATGAACTCAATGGTGCTAACCGTTTGTCCAAACTCCAAGCTGTTTGACGAAAAACGCACACGAAAGAACCGAACCTTCCCAGCGATTTTTTCGCCATTCCAGACCGAGGTGAGGTTTCTAACTACTACCATTGAATTCCTTTCGTTGAGTAGATGAATTTTCATATGTCATTTGCTTGATTTGGTCGAGTTTTGACGTAGATCAATGAGCTACAGTAGCCGCTGTCTTTCGGGAGAAATACAAGCCATTTTCCGAGCTTTTTCGGCCCAACCAAAGGTGTCCTTCTACTCATCTCAAGCTTCATTTTGACATAAAGAACTTGAAATTTGGCTGAGAAATGAAGAAGTTATGGACATTTGAAAATTTTTCAGAAACCGGCCACTTTTCCGAAGAGTGCAGACGGCAGCGACTAGCTGCGTAAGGCGGCGCCAATGACCGGCGTGAGTTGCTGCGGCGACCAGTTCAGACCGGCCTGAACCCAATCCAAACAGGGTCGTAACGTTAGCAAACCGGTTCAAACCCGGTCTAGACTAGGAATATTCTCAGGTATATTTCTTTAACGCTGTTAGGAATATTCCATTAGATTAAACAGAGATTGTGGAATCTTTCGTTAAATCTAACGGCATCAACTGACGCAGTTAGTTTGACCATCAGTCTGACCCAGCGTGTGAGCCTTGCGTGGAGCCGCGCATGGGGCACTAGTTTCCACTTATGTCGACACGAGGCGACTCGTGACGACGCCTACTTCCTAGGGGCAGTACGTATGGTCTTTTTTGGTCTTTCGGACCTCCATATTGAGCAAACAAGGGATAAGTGTCGTTAATTAGTTTAATTAGTAACCTTTATGAGTTTAATCATTATTATAGTGATATCTCATATAGGTGATACTTATCCAGAAGACTACCGGGGTTACCTCGAAAAGGGAGGCTACGACCCGGCTACTTACAAGTGAGTAAGTGGGTCTTTGTTTTGATAAATATATTATTACGTATGTTTTTTACTGCTTTCTTTAAATTGTTAGCATGACTTATATAATATGTGATTGTTGGAGGTAAAACATCCGTATTATATTTGTCATACATTTATTTTATTGTTGCTCATCAGTAGATGTAGAATATCCAGGTATCAGTACTCAGTCCCAGAGCCAGAACTAGCCTTGAAGTTTAGAGGTTCACACCCAATACCATTACACAACTTTGGATCCATTGTAGGTACTAGCTTGTTCTAGGTTGCATTAGGCAACTCGAACTTGTGTGTGACGCGCTTTGCACACAACGATTAGAGTTAGACTCGCGTCGTTGTAGCACTCAGCGTATTCTTATATACCTAACCTGTCATAGTAGCTTATCTACTTGGGCTTGTGTATTTACATATGGATGAGCAGTCAATCTAGTTTTTGGGGAGTACCCGTGATTTGAGCTTTCAGTTTTGATTTGAGCATTCAGATTCAGTCTGATTTTCGGAAAGTACCCGTATTACTATTTTTATAGTATTTTGAGGATCATACTGAGGAGTATGGCGTATTTTCAAAAACTATACATGTTTTCCAGTGAAGGGATAGTATGCTCTTGAAAAAAAAGGTTTTATCAAACTTTACTTTTTCACCCACTCACCTTTTATGTTTTGCGCCCCTCCAGAACTTAGTGACGGGTTTGATTACCAGTGAGACGAGGGCTTTCTTCGGTCGTGGTTGGTGATTCTGACAGCTTCTCTAGACTATGTAGGATTCGTTCCTACCTTTAGTTTAATTTTTGTTTATCCATCCTCACAAGGATGTGAATGTTTTATATTCTCTGCACTATTTACTATGTTCTAACTATTATGCACCTGTAATAATGGGTTTTACCCATCACCGCACTTTTATTTCTGCTTCCAACTCCAATTTTACTCATTTTTCTCAATCACATGAGTAATTAACTTTCATCACTTAACACGTGTCAGTCAACACTTCCCGACACCTACGTAATATTATCAATCCTGCACATGCAACAATAATCACCCAGACTAAAACATAATTTCACAGGACACAACTGTGTAGCGGGCAAGGGGTGTTAAATTGTTGAATCTGTATAGTTTGCATCTATCCAATTATCCAAACAAGTGTAGAATTTTCCATTTCAAATGAAAATTAAAGAAAACTCGAAACTGTTTTGCTCTTATAATAATTTAGGGTTTTATATGAATCCTAATTGGGCTCGGATCGATGCTTAAAAGTGTGGCACCTGGCCTCAGAAATCTTTCTTCAGTCAAGATTGAAACACATCGTAGAAAACGGGGAAAGTTGACCTTGACATTAATCCATGCAAGTCGATGACCTATTTTCTGAGATGGATCCTAGCAAGCATGCATGAGGTTTATATTGATCAACGATTGCGACTGGCCTACGAGATTTTTTATGGTGTTTCGCAGACCGCAGTATCAGATATTACAGACTTTTAAACTGTTATATCTTTAGTAAAAAATATATAAATTAAAATTTAACAAACCTGGAATACAAAATACTCGAGAGCACCCAGAATTTTTGGCATACAATATACCCACAAATACTCTTACTATTGGCTTACAGTTCACTAGTGTCTGCTGAATAAATCATAAAATTGTACGAAGTGAAGTTAGAAGAAGAACTATCTTCGCTTGGTTACTAACTGGCCCTCTTTTTAAAGAAAAAAATCTAAATAAGAACTAATTATTAGGCAAGTGGTGTTAAGGATGAAAAGAGAGAGACAGGGACGTAATCACTATTTTGGCATATAACGATAAATGAGACTATACTATCAATACTGATCTTTCTCTTCAATTAAATTAGTAGAGTAATTAATCATTTTGTATTATCCTAAAAGATTATTTTTTATTATTGTTCAGCTCCAAACATATATGTATGAATACTTTGTGCAATAAAACATTTTGGCTTGGTGAAGTTGCATTTCTTGGAAACATTATAGTGTGATGGTAGACACACTACCAGTTATGGGTGAAATTCAATGAGGAATGTATCATATTTAAAAAATTATTGATTCATAAAGTGTACATTCTAATTCTCAATCTTTTATCATAGTAACCTGAAAAATAACTTCCTTGACCACCATTAAGTATGACGAACACTGTCACCACATTATACTGTTGGATAAGTTTGATTTAATCGTACCATTCTATATGTGTATCTTATTACAACTACTCGATACAAGAGGCAGCCACACAAGAGAGTTGAATAGCATGGCTTTTTCACTTGTAAATTGCAGGAAGGTATGGCCAGCCTCGACAATTGGCACTCCACCAAATTAAAATGTAACGCTTAAACTTGGGTACATATATGCAGGGATTTTATATGGGAACTCAATCATTGTCTCTGACAACGGAAAATTAATATTTACATGCACTTTTCAAGATGTCATCGTAGCGTCTCAAGTCAATAATACAATGATGTATAATTCTCTCTTCTAGTGGCACATCCATAAATCATACCTCGTAGGGTTTTAGTATAAAAACTCAAAAAACTTATTTTAGACAAAAAACAGCGAATGAGGCACATCCATAAATCATACCTAGTAGTTCATACGGTTTCTACTAGGTTCAGTGAATGAGGCATTTCGTCAAGCACAATGGACAAGTCGACATCTGCCGGACTATACTGCCGAGTCCTGTCAAGCATCACCTGCTGAGATCTTCCGAGCCCAAAACGTTTGACTTAGCAGCCCAAATTTAAAGTGTGAACGACGTACAGCCCAACCCAAACCACACCAGTTAAAGTGAACACTAACAACACAATCAGTAGTGATTGTATTGGCCGTCGTTTGGTCAACCTTGGCAGCCTCATGCTGCTTTTAATTGTATCATTTATCCAGTCAGCTTGACATTGTTGACAAGAAGTTGGCAAGAGGGCACGGAAAATGCTACTCCCAGGCAATTTTTTCTTTAAATAAATTAGAAAAAACAAAGCTACAATTATATGTTTCATACAAAAACATTCTGTTTGACGGGAACAATCACCAACCTATTCACTTGTTATTACCTAATTGATTTTTAATTATGATTCAGAGTCAATTGAAACGTAAACCCAGTAAAATATTTATACCGAGGTTTACCACAAACCCGTCAATATGGAGAAGAACTTACATACAACCCTCTCGCCATGCCGATAGCCACATCCACATCCTGATGGATGGGTGCATGCAAGTCTCTCATTGATACGACCAAACCACCACATTTTCGAATAGAAACAAAGGCGCCAGAAGCATTAAAGAAACAAAACCGGCCAAGTGAAAATTACGGTATTATTTAATCTACCGAGGATAATTACCATTACCACAGCAGTCTATCCAATTTTAAAACATTCGTTCTTCAAACCAAACCAGAAGTCCCAACTTCCCTAAAACCCAATACAAATAAGAAAAATACCAACTGCCTAAAACCTCACAGCTAAGAGGCATCCAAAAAACAAAAGCAAAGGCGCGCAGGAATCGACATCATCCCTTTGGTAGTTCTTCCGACTCTGCTTAGGCCTCAGCAAACCTACAAAATTGGAGCAACAAATCGTATTCAAGGCCAATTCGGCGCTGATTACAACATTGAAAGAATCCAGAACTAATCGCAAAAAAACATTGTAATTTAAACAGTACCCGAGCTCGGAGAGCCTCAAGTGAGCTTCAGCATAGTCAGCAAAGAAAGCATCTTCATCCTGACAAACAAAAAGGTAAATTTAACAATCAGTACATGCAGCTATGTAGAGTTCTACGCGAACAGATGTAAATTTTTTTCATGCTCAAAGAGAAAAAAAAAAGGCACCGCAGCATATAATTCCACAAGGGGGCGGAAGACAGGGTCCTCCAGAAGAGCCTTGTCAGTTGGAAGCATTAGAAGACCTTCCTGGTCTCCACCGAGAAGCACCCTATATAATCAAACAACATTATACATGATTTCTGTAGCTCAATGCAACTAGACATATTGGGAAAACACAGCAGGGAAACAGAACTCACTTGAAGTAGGAGTTGTCAAAGATAAGGGGGTTGGGAGTCCAAGGTCCTTCAAATCCCGATCGCTCCTTGTGGCACCTTCCCTACAATATGCAATATCACCATTGAGCATACAGAAACCAGCATTGTACACTGACCAAATAACAAATGATTTACGATTAACTCCAATAACCTGGCACAATTTACACAAAAGAAATCAAGAGAATATGAGTCAACATACCAGGGTGTGACCACCGGAGAGAGCAACAATATCCTTGTCGCTGAGGCCCATGGTTTTGCAGAAGACATCTCTCAAATGGTCATTACCTACAGCATTTAAACAGTAAACTCAGTCGGGACATAACATCATTACCTACAATACAAAGAGATACACAAACGAAAACAATGATATAAGATCATGTCAGAAAAAATATATTTACCCTTGGTAGCATCAGGAAGACGGCCCTCTGGTGGTGGCTCAGGGGCATCCTGGCACAAGAAGAGGAATATCAGTACAAGAAGAGGATGAAACAAAAAAAAATACATCCAATGCTCAAGTTAAAAACCGAACAACTTCACATAAACAAAAGTTACAAAACAAAAGCATCAATTAGAAGAAGAAAACAAAACCAAGACATCCTTAAATAATCAAAACAAAGGCCACATATCATCTATGGGAAAAACTGAGGTGAATGATATAATGAGCTCAATTACTCGAAATGAAAAACAATTCAGGACTAACCAATTGGATCAAATAGGCGCATTCAAGCAACATGATTAGTACGACTTACAAAACAAATGAAAATCTCTTTTTAAAGCAAAATAATTCAAAATAGATGACTATCCAACGCAATACAATCTTCTACCTCAAACACATTTGACGAGTTGAATGCACCAGAAGCAAAAAGATAACAAACATTTCAAATGACCAAACGAAAACACATCAAAGATTGAATCATCCCAAACAATAATTCAAATGCAAAAGCAAGATTCGATATATTCATGTTAATTCGATCAAAATATTCATGGTAACTCAATCAAAATTACAAGCTCTAATTAAAACATTCAAAGCTTACTGACCTTCCTTCCTGGGTGGAATGGGACTTCAGGCCCACCAGTAATCTCAACAGCAACAACACCAGCCAACTACACACAAAAATAAAAACAAAATTACAACAAAACTATAAAAATCAAATAAATCCCATTAAAAATTAATATCTGCTTTATTGTTTCCAGTCAAAAATCCAAATTAAAATTTCATAAATAAGATTTCGGTAATTGTTTTTATTCGAATTACCTGGTAGAAGTCAGCGTAAGAGAGAATAGGGAACTGTTGCTTGATGGGCTCCAAGAGCCTGACGGCGATGTCGAGACCATTGTTCGCCCCGTGAGCTAGCTCAGCCGGGCACCTCATGGTTCCGAACGGCCCTCCGGTCTTCGTCTTCGTATCGTAAGTTCCAGCAGAATGCCATCTGCACCCCACCACACACAATCAAATCTCACTCCCACACATCAAATTACACACACAGAGAAAGACCTAGAGAGAGAGACGTACGCGATACGAAGCATGAGAGGAGCGCAGTTCTTCTCGGCGATGAGGCCTCTGAGCTTCCTCCTGGCCTTGTCGATGGCCGTCTTGTACTCTTCGCTCACGGTAGGGTAGCACTTCCCCATGGTCAAAGGTCCTGCAAAACAGTCAAATCACCCGAAAAATATCAGATCGGAATTCCAAATCGGCCGATGATCAAAAGTCCGAAACTCAACCGGCTCGATCGGAGCCGATTTTCCGGCGGATCGGCATTCGGGTAAAAATAAAAAGGGACTCGGAAAACGGTGCAGTTTCGATCTGCGAGAGAGACTGTACCTTCGAAGCTGGTTGCTGGTTGGTGAGAGAAATGTAAACCCTAGTAGCGATGGAGTGGCACGGGGAGAGCACAAGCTCTCTGGCTGATATAAGCGGGCTGTGAGGAGGAGAAGGTTCTAGTGCTTTTCCTCTCAGCCGTTGGATCTACTCGTGATCTTGTGGCTGGATTTATCTTGTGGATTTGGACGGCTGAGATTCTTTTCGACGGGTTGGATATGCGCTGGCGATTGAGGAGTTGATGGCTGGTTTAAAGGAGACTCAGCAAGTCAAGGCCTTGTTATTGGAGGAAATATCAGATTTTCTTTTACCCAAAAAAAAAAAGCAGATTTTCTGGGATGGGGAAAAAGATAGGTGGGCCCACCTTTAAAAGGTAATTTCTGAGGAATTTGGATCGGATTATGGTGTTAAATGATTTAAATACCCCTTTGTGCGTTGGTCGGTCGAAGATGGGAAGGTAATAATTTGATTTTGGAATACCACTCTCTTTGCCGCCCATGGTTTTCATTTCCCGTAATAATTTGAAAGATTAATTCTCTTACTAAATATTATCAAAAGGATCATATTAATATTATCACGCCTAAATGATTTTTCATTCAACATTTTTTTTGGTAAAAATTTCTTCCTCTTTTCCAAAAATAACAAAAAAACCAACTAACCATTTTCATAGATTACGGGTTTTATATCTAACAATTATTCGTTGTATGATTAAGCTTAAATCTCCTCCCGAATATTGTTGTATGAAAAACACGTCTAAGTTTTCACAAAATTTCTTTCTTAGCCTAACTTATAAGGTAGGAAAACACGTACCAAGAAAATGTAATTTAAAAAGTATGTAAACGAACATACAAATATTGGGCCTCATTTAAAAACGAGAAAGATTTAGGTTATTTCTGTCACTTGACAGTATTGAGTGACACAATAAACATCTCAAATAATTATAAGATGTTCTTAAAGCTATAGACATTTTTGAAAGCCTTTATTAATTGATTTTTCCCTGAAATTTTCATTTGGTCTTATTTTGCCCCTGAAACTTGTTTTGTCTCAATTTGCTCCCTGAAATTGTCATTTTCATCTCATTTAGTCTCAGTTCACCGAATTTTGGTCAATTTCGTCAAATAGACCTTAAATTAAAAGGTAGTATGGACATCAGTTATCGACTGAACTCAAGGACTAGATTACTGAATTATTCAATTACTTAACACTGTCATATGAGTATGACCAATTTTCTTTAAATTTTATTCTTTCAAAACGGCTATATCGTAATATAATCGCATCATCAAAGTTTTTTGGTACACACACACAAATGGATGCTAAAAAGGCGCAGAGAAAAATGAAAAGTTTTGGAAAGGAGAGGCAATGGAGGAATATACCAATGAAACCATGGAAATTTCTTCAAAAAAAGGAACCATGGAAATTTCTTCCAAAGAAAACAGAGAGGCGTGACGAGAGGGGAGATAAAGCTTTTGCTTCTACATTAGGTCATTTTGGTCATTTGAATGGTTCATAATTTTCCGAGGGGTAAAAATATCTTTTACCGCAAGTGTGAACGCCCTTCGCTTCGGAAGATTCCATTTGCATTATGATTAAACCACCCTGCGCAACAAAATGAATAAGTCACCGCCTTAATCTGATTGGCCAACGGATAAGCAGTGCATGTTGTCGCCGAGTGGAGATCTGCTGTGCCCATTAAACATCTGCCCACCCTCTGACTGCATTCTCGTTTCGACACAAGAAACAAGCACAAATTGCGGGCACGATGCATTATAATAACGACAGGTAACTGGGTAATTAAATAATCTTGTTAGAAGGTTGGATTCCATTAGCTAGCAGTTAATTACTAATTAGTTTAGAATTCAAAGTTGTAATTAATTAGTAATTCGCATAATTACTAGAGAAGTTGTGAAGGAAGTTGTAACGGGACGGGATTGAGAATCTGAAAAATTACAGCAAGCTTGCTGGTGAGAGGCTTCTTGCAGATAGTCTAAGCAATACTGTTGGAGAGAAATATAATGTGTGGAGGAGTGGTGAATGGGACATGGGATTCGGGTTGGTGGAAAGGCTTTTCGAGAAACGAAGCTGAGCAAGTAGTCAATGACATAGAGAAACTGGTTTTAAATGGATTGAAGAAGAGGTTTTTGTATAATTTGTGCTTCAGCAGTATCATCATCAAACGTAGTGTATTTGTTATACAGGTTTGCAAGGTAACTATTGCACTCAGGTTAAAAGAAACGAATAGAAACTAGGGAATTTGGCTGAAACTACGAGTTTACAAATCTCAATTGCTGAAATGATCACATGTTTAGGAACGCAAGCCTTCTGCAATCGGAATTCAATATCGTTTGTTGCTTCCGATTACGGTCTAGTAATCAGAGCATGTAGTGAATGACATAGAGGGATTTGATTGAGTAGGTATTTGCATAAATTATGGTCTAACAATATCATATATAATTATATATATATATATATATATATATCAGGTTAATTAATAGAAAGGGAGTGGAAGTAGCTTAAAATTGAATTCCTGTAATATGTAGCGGAAGTAGCTTAAGGCAAATACTTGTCACGTTGTATTTCTCGGATGAAAATCTTATATCGATTTTTTGTAATGAATTATATGACAAAGTTGAAATGTTTAATTCGAAATATATATCGGCTTGCCATCAGTATTGAGGTGAATGAGAAGATTTGGCTTAGTGTTGTCCAAAACAAAAACATATCTCCGTCAAGTGGCCAAACAACTTAAGAGGCTGATGATGAAGCTGGCGGTGATCTGTAGACTGTAGTCCAAGGACTTTGATATGCGATGACGAGCCTGATGATAACGATGCATCACCCCTTGATCGAGCCTCACCATAGATGCAGATCCGCCGCTCAGTAAGCTTGGTATTATTTATAACAGTAGTGGCAAGAAGAAGAAAATGTTCGCAACCATATTTACCAACTGATGAGTGAACACGGAAAAGAGTCAGCCCTTTAAAATCACGACGACCATCACTTTGCGGAATCTCAAACCACTCAGGAGTCAGGAACATAATTCCCATGGAGCAAAATGCCACCAAATCCGCAATGAATGCATGTTATGGAGTTTAATCTGGCATTGTTTCCAACGAACCGCAGCCATTCGCTCCCCAGACTTTCAAATTTTTTGGAAAATCAGGGATTGCATGAAGACCTCTGCACTTACGTAACGACAATGCTTCAAGCTTTGAAAGACCACTGAGGCTTGGTGAGATACAAAAACTATTGTCTGAACTCTGAAGACGTAAATCTTCTAAGAAAATTAGACTCCCAATATCCTTAGGGATTGCATCATCAGTTAGTCGGCAGCATGATCAAGCCATGTAACCAAGGGGGCAAATCAATACGCCTTATGAATGTACAACTTGCTTGAAGTGTTGGGATTACGTCAATTTAAGAGTTAAATAGAATTATTGTATCTTCTAAAACATGAGTTTTACGTGTAACCGAGGTCTAACAAGCAAAGCAGAAATGTTGCTTGAAGAGATGGAAAAGAAAGGTTGTTCTCCATGTGATTGCACCTATAACACATTTATCCAGGGGTTTATCACTGCCAATGAGACATCGAGGGCAATGGAACACGTTGAACAGATGGTGGAGAGGGGTTCTTCTGCAGACGTATCAACTACAGAAATGATAATTGATTTACTGTCTAAAGATAAAGTAGATTTGGCTTTGTTATCGTTGATAGAAAGGGCATCATGAAGTCCATTTCCATATTTGAAAGTCGAAATAGAACCTGCTCGTGAACTTTGAAACTGCGGTTGAATGCTCAGTTGGTTGGGATTCAAATTTTTGGAATTGGATCTATAGCAATTAGTAAAATTATTTGTCAAATCCGGTTGAGAAGCAGGGCATTCGGACTAATATCTCCATATTGACATCGTAACTTTCAGCTTGCAGCTTCTTTAAGTTAGTGTCTGGAAGATAAAAGTTACTTATGTAAGATCAAAAGTTCGGAGTAGGCTACAATGCTCACAAGCATTGAATGCTTACACCGATCTCACCATTAAAATGAGGGAGGAGAGAGGAGAGAGGGGAGGAAGGAGGGTGAGATCGGTGTGAGCATTCAATGCTTGCGAGCACTGTAGCCAGTCCCCAAAAGTTCTGCGTTCAAACTTTGTTTTCCTTTTAGACACACTTTTTTCACATTCCTTCCTCCACGTTTCTTCACTCATCCTCCCTCCCAAATAATTCCCTCTATTTATACTACAAAAATTGAAAGCTAAAAACTCAATGATATATGGTTATCAAACAGGCTAATTTGCTCGAACAAAGATTTACATTGCTGCTCAAACAACAGCACATTCGGATAGTAGTTTGGATGGATTACTCGTAACTGCATATTTACAAAATCAATTCTTTAAATTTCTTTTTTATGTTCCGATTTTTCGAGAAGGGTCTCGCTTCTTGGGTTTATTGGGGTCGAAACATTGTTTTTGTTCTCTAAGGGTCTGTTTGGGTGAGGGAAAAGGGTTTTGGAAGTTCCCATTTTTAAAACCCCTGTTTGGGTAAATTAAAAAAAGGTCTTGAAACACACGGGACCAAAAAGTGGGTTTGAAACGGGGGATTTACTCTACGTAAAAATGCAAATCTGAAACCCACCTAAATAGGTGGGATTGCGTCGTCCCCGCTAGAAACTTCTCCTCTCCCGCTCGTCTTTGCGACCTGCTCTGCTCTCCCTCTATCGCTGGTCTCCCTCTCTCTCTCTCCTGTCTCTCTCTCTAACACTGCTCTTTCTCTCTCTATATCTATCGCCACTCTCTCTCTCTCTCTCTCTTGATTTGGGTGAAATCGTTTGGTCGAGGTCCTTCGACCCGTCCACGCCGACGCCGACGCTTCCACTTTGAAAAAGCATAAACTCCGATCCAATTCGTCGTCGACGAAGCGGAGCCTAATCTCTAATCCGATGAATTTGAGATTCCCAAGCCTGTTACATGTTGTTTGGTTGCTGGGAAAATCCAGTTCATTGGATCACCACTATACAAATTTCAATCTATTTTTTTGGAAAAATCTTGGGTTATATTTACTATTTAATGCTACGATTATGGTATGATATCAAATTTATTTGCGGCTAGTTCTAAATAAATTTTAAATTATTCAAAATACGTACTATTTAAGTTTGATTCTTTTCTTTCGCTCAATTTTGATGAAAATAAAATTATTTTCCATTTGGATTTATTTAATAGGATCATTTTTCATTTGGATTTATTATTATTTCTCTAAACGTATTATTTTTCATCTGAAACTTTTCTATTTTTGCCAAGAATTATCATGTACTTTTTTTATCCGGACCTTTTGTTTTTTCGAGTTATGATTTCTTTTTCTTTGTCAAATTGCTAACAATTATAAACAACCTCCTAAATTAGTAATATCATTTCAACAAAAAAAAAATAGTAATATCAAAAACCCTCATTTCAATCCCATCATTACTAGATTCCCTTTATTCCCAAACAAGAGAACTTCAAAACCCCATCATCTTCAACCCCTTCACTCCCTACTCCCATCATTGACAAATCCCTTGGAGCCAACAAAACTTCCATCCAAACAGACCCTAAAAGTTTATTGCTGAATACCGTACATAGTTTGAATATGTTTCTATACAAATTTAAATAAGTTCTTAATCACTTGAGTTGCAAACCTCCTTAATATGTTTTGAAATTTCTCCTCCTAATTCGAGATTAAGTTTAAGACATATATACTTTATTATATGTACTTGTTTCCTTATTCTTTTTCCCACTACGGTTCAATTTCCTTCAGGTTTTTGTTGATGAAATGCATCATCACAAATAATGCAGCTTAATGGCATCCAAACACTTGCATAATTTAATGGGTAGCTCTATATATGTGTCAGTTTGAGGGCTCATTTGAGATTGCTTCTTTATAAGCACTTACGCTCTCATAAACACTTATGCTTGAAGTTTTTTCATTGAAATTCCAAGTGCTTCTTAACATATGCTTCTTTAGAAAGTACTTTTGTGACTCATAAGCACTTTTTTTTTTCTACCAAATGTTGTAAAAAACGCTTTTAGTTATAAAAAATGCACCGTTAGCCATTTCATAAGTAGTCTCAAATATGACTGGAAAAATATGTGAACCATGCTATGTCCTCGTATTTCAATTCGTGTAATGTGATCTACGATCCATTTTCTGGCGTCAAAAAAGTAGAAATATGAAAAAGATGAAATCTGAGTCGAGATTCAGAGAGACATTCTTGAACAAGCAACAAAACTATTTGTGTTTCATAATTTGGAGAAGGAACCCACAAATTCAGGATCCTGGGTGGCAATAGCGGGATGCAGATTGTAATGCGTGGTGACTGCCACAGAGAGAAACAAGTCTAAGGGGGAACATGTATGGCAATTAATGCCATGTTTTTGTAAAGAAAGCTTTGGTGTGACTGCTTATCCATCCCTAATTCAATTGAACTGCTGGTTTGGCCAAATGTCATGATTTCGATGAGACTGCAAACTCTTGATATGCATTTTATGTGGTCTTGTATTTGGGATTTTGTAATTGGAAACTGTGGACATATATATATATATAAAAGGGTTTTCAAACCTATTTTTAGCAAACGTGGATGTAGCTATATTGGTTAGAGTGGATGTGCTCATATTATACACTTTCGTCCGACGTTTAGATTAGTTTAAAGTAAAATATCATTTGTATAGAAAGGAGATTGGGTACAAAGAATGTACATAGTCATATAATACTGTTAACTATATTTGTATGTATATGTATAAAGCAAAAGACCCTTATTTTGCAATTTTTCGCATAAATGATCCATATTGCATTATCTCTCTATAAGGCCTTGGGGTTGAGGTTAGGTCAAGAACTATATATATATATATATATATGAGGTTAGGTCAAGAACTATATATATATATATCATATATCTTTAGTAGGACCATTACACTACATATGCTGCATTATTTGTGATTCAATGCAAAATGAGTCCCTATATGAATTATGAATGACTCAAATATATCATATCTTGCTAGGTCCTTAAGGAAACAGATCTCCATTTTTTATAAGAAATTATATATTATATATTTAAACTAAAACTCAGACTAAGCCGTTTGGCTTCATTTGGCAAGCTGTTCTACAAATTGTGAGAGCAGCCGCTCATTTGGCAAGTAAGCCGTTTGGCTCTGCATGCTCAGTCAGCGACCTTTGTACTCTTCTAATGCCCCTGTGGGACACGTGTGAGTCATTTGGTATTTTGTTGTTGAGTTGTCGCTCTCTATTTTCGACAGCACTTGCTTCTTGACGAATACCTCTCAACGAAAACACCAAAGCCTGCTTTTCCAATTCTCTCTCGCAACGGAACCACTGCTACCCTTGCGTTCTTTGGACCCCGGTTGAATCTAAACCAGTTCACCCTGAAGCTCACTCACCCATAGTTCTTAGCAAAACGAGGGGGAATTATCACTGAGCTCTACATCCCGAGGAACTGGTATGCAATTGAATCTAACGGGCGATGTTGGATTTTTACAGAAGTGTCATGAAATTTTTATACCAATTCTTTTATGGGAATTAAGTTGTGTTTACACTAAAAATATCCACTAGGCCAGGGCTTGATTTTGGTAATGGGTTGGGCCTAAAAGAAGAAGGGCTTAACCCAGACCAGTGAACAAAAGAAGAAAGCCTGTATCTCTCTCTCTACTGACATCATTAAATGCAAAGCATTCGACATTTTGGAGGGAAGGAGAATATGAATAAAGAACTCTCTCAGTGGGAGTAGACTGATCAGGGATATTATCTATGCCTTTCTGATTAAGCCTTACCTCACTGAGTCTTCAAAAGACGGTCGCAGAGGGATTTGACAGCTATGATATAGGCTCTCGCTGGTTTATATAAACGAATGAGGGGTTCAAAAAGAAAGACACTCAAACAATCAAAAAACAGAACTCTTAAGTTCAGAAAGAAACCTCTGAGGAAATCCCTCAAAGCCTTTCCCATATATAGATTTCATCTCTATCTGTTGTCATCTCAATCACACTACCTGTGTAGTTCGTGACTTTGAGAACTCAAAAACTAGAATCCTAGGATCATACTCCCTAACTCCTCTGAGGGGTAGTGAATTAAGCTCTGCCATCAAATCAACCCCATTTGATAGTATCAATTACCAATCTTAGGCCAAAGTGTCTTTGATTATTTCTCTTTATAATGAACCAGCTTACAGACCATCTTGATGGATCAATATCCAATCTGATGAGTGTTTTGTCAATCTAAAATGACCATTACATGTAATATTATTGTACTTCTATCTACATAAAGTCTCTCAATATTAGTTCTTTACTTACAAGTCTTTACTTTCTGTATTTACATCAAGCACTTCAATTACAGTCTTTACTTTCTGTCTTTAATTACAGTCTTTATTTTTCTATCGTATGTACAAGAGTGGCGCGATTTGCTATAACGAGTTTATAACAAACCTCATCTTGGCAGTCTCTGGTATAAACATCGAGAGATATTAAAAGTCCTTAACAAGCAAGGCAATAAAAAGAACCTAACCAAGAACTTATCTAATCAAGTCGCAATTCTTTGAAAGGAAGTTATATTACTTGTGCCGCGAGTATCTAACATAATTTAACTAAATCTAACAATTACATCATTCTATTAGCAGAAGCCAATAGTGGCACGACTGACGAATACACCAACACCAAAGGCCTCATAAATATTCCTACAAAGGAATAGAATCATAAACTAAACCAGCAAAAATGTGAAATCCAGCGGTTAGCCAACACCGTATTGTTCCCCGCCTAAGTCCATCAGAAAGGCCCCGAACAAGTTGATTTAAGTATGGGTGGTTTTGGATTTGAAATTTGAAAGGGAAATAGAAATGTTACTTTATCTGTAATTTTGGATCATGATGGATTTCTCTCTGCCGTTTTGCTGTTTTCTTTTATTTTCAACTATATAGGTCACTGATATTGGTGGAGGCACAATCCGTTCGAAGATATATGTTGATCATTTAATCAGTTCACTGTGCAACGATAAAACCACATTTACTAGGATGTAACGACTTCTTTTACAGGTATTTTACCCTCATAGTTAGGCTTTACCAACTCTCTGATCATGGCCTTCTCTTTCCGTTTCTTATCCAAATCCAGACATGTTAGTTACTCGATCCTCATTCATCTCCTTTTGTTTTTTTGTTTGACTTCTGAGAAAATGTTTGAGAAAATTAGAACATTTCAGATTATGATTTAAATTTTCTTAAATTTATCGGTTATCAGATGGCATAGTTTGTGATATAGTGTAATATGATTTGAGCGATTATTATTAATTTTAATTTTTCATGATCTGAGAGATGATGAATATGCGAAAAGCTTCGGGAGGTTTTAGCTCTGGATAAATGAAAGCCAGGGATTCATGGATTTTGTATTAATTTTCTATCTAATGTTCATGAAACTCTTCAATTACTGTATACATTTTTTTATTGAAAGTTCCTTTATTTATTTTTTGTTTTCGCTTTTTGGTTTAAGCTTCTCTAATCAATGTGCAATAATTCTTCACATTGCGGCTAATTGTATTGTTTTTTTCTCTTTTGAATTTTCTGATTCTACCCCAACAAAGATCTGTTTTTTTTTTTTTTTGTAATTGAAGTCCTACAAAGATATCTAAGCTATATTTAATTATTTCGTGTTTTTTTTTAACTGTATGGCATCTTAATTAAATGGTGTTTACAGGACACAACTTGTAGATGTAGCAAATGGGTTTTGTAAGAGCCAAAGAAGCAGAATATGGGCTGGGGTTTGCAAGTCTGCAATTGGTTTTCCGGTAAGGGATGTAATAAGCAGTCATAAAGTGGGAACAGTCGAAGTTGACTGTTTTTAGAATAAGTGGCAGTTGTAGAACTGAGAAATGAAATTGTGGAGCACATGTATATTTATCCTTCTTAAGTGTAGTTTTTGATGTGGTTTCATTTTATCTAAATAATTCACTTAATTTTTGAGGTCTTTTGATGTGATTTTATCTAGGTTTTAGTAATTCTTTATGGGTTTTGTAGAATTCTTTGATTAAATTTCTGGGTTTTTTGCTAAATTTTCATCTTTCATCTTTGCTATAATCACAGCTTGGGAGAAGGCTTGGTTACGTTATGGTTGGAAACAAATCCTTAGTTGGTATTGATTATGGCATTCTGTTTTGCCTTATCAGAAATTGTGTAGGCATTCCCTTCTTTCACCCTCTATTGTATCAAATAGATCAAAGTTTTCTCTGCGTTCTGGCTACTTGCAGTTTCCTTAGTATGGTTGAGTTCTATTTGTATGTAGGCATTATCTTACTTTTTGTATACTTTTTTTTGTTTTACCTTATACTAATCTTAATAGATTCTAATAAATTGATTGATTCCTCATACTAAGTTGTAAATTCCTTTTATTTTATATGTAGTGTGAATGTGAATTGAAATGTAGTTTCACTACATCATTATAAGTTTGAACGATCTTTTCTTTCTTTGTGATTACGCTCTTAATGGAGTTTGTAGTTTCACTACATTTTGGCTCCATCTCTTCCAAGTTTGTGTACTTGATCTCAATAATGTTGTTAAGATTAGTTACAAGTCTATCCTTCTTATATTTTTTGCATTTTATTACTTATGATCATAATTTTTCAGAATAGCATTTGAGTGAATCTGGCAATTAGGTTTATGATTTTGTGCATTTTTAGGTGTTGGTTGAATCGACCCCATTTTTCAACTACATTCACTGACTAAGAACATCACTGTGGGAGCAGCTCTTTAATGGTGTTTTTGCTTCTTCCAACTCTCAAGGTTTGTCTCCTCTCCTCCTACCTTATCTGCATTTTATTTATCTCTTTTTTTTTTACTGGGATGTGTTTTTTTCCTTCTGTTTTTCCCAAAAAATTTCTTAAAGATGCTTCCTTTGATAAGAAGGGGACTGAGGTATTGTTAGGTCAGGGTACTATACATCGCATCATTATGGTATGGATTATTCTGATTTGAGCATAGTGGTTTCATATGAGAATTTCTTCTCAGTATTATCGTAGTTGGAATTCTGGATTAAAAAAAAAACCTTATATTTCACAAAGGTTCTTGGTTCGGCGCAATTTTGTTGACTTCCACAGTACATATAATGTTACATTCCGTCCCTAATTTTATTGTATTTTATTCCCCGACGGTGTGAAAAGACGAAAATGCCCCTAGCGGCTTATTGAGTCCTACGTGGACAATTATTTTCTATTCACTTATTTTCGTACTTTCGACGTATTTTTTGTATTGTACACTTCAATACGAACCCGTAGACGCGATTGGCACCTGATTCGGACTTGTAACGGGCAAGCTACGAACAGGGGCAAAATAGTAATTTGCCATGAGCAGTATTTCAAAACCGTGGTCTGCCCATGGTTTCTGTTAACCCAGTTGGCCTGCAATTCTGTTTCAGAAAATTCAGTCTCTTTTTGCATGCAAGTCGACATGCATTGGACAATACCTGAAATTTTGTAAACCAAGGTTGACTGACCTTGGGTTTAAATTATGCACTTAGTGTGCACCACTTCACACTGCCTTCAACCATCCTCACCACTCTGCCATTCTCTTCCCGAGCCACTCACACACACACAGTGAACTGTGCATGCCTGTTTCTCTCTGCAAACTTAAACCCAGAATTACTCTAGGCACCCAAACCTCCACCCTCACCATCCCCGACCTCGTCTCAGGCCAGCATACCACTGCTGTGCATCACCTTCATCACCATCACTATCCTCGAACCTTCAAACCCAGAACGAATCACAACTTGCAGAACCCAGAAATTTCCTCTGGACACCCACGATCTCTATCATCGATCCCGTGGCTCCCATTCAACTCGAATCAACTCCTGGGCATCACCATTGTCACCTTCATCAATTCTGGGCTGTTCTTGAACCCAGGAAACCTCGAATCGAGAAGAACGCTGAGTCGGCCATTTTCTTCGGTGAACTTCCAGTGGCCAGCCACGGCCACCCAGACCTCAGATCGACTTCAATTCATCACTATCGAACTCCTTGGAGCTCTGGGACTCGAACCCAGGCTCTGCATGCAGAATTCTGACCGAGATCGGTGAAACCCGATCCTTGGCCGTGAATCTCGAGGCCGATTCCGGCCATCTTCGGCCATAGTTTGGCCCAAACTTAGGTAATTTCGAATTCCTTTCAACACCACCTTCATTTTGATGTAAGAATCATGAAATTTGGTGAAGTTTTGAAGAACCTGTGATTTTCCAGAAATTCCGGCAAGGTTTTCCAGAATCCGGCGCCGGCGAGCGGCCCACGGCGGCCGGAGTTGCAGCGGTCTGACGTCAGCGAGCCGGTTCGTGACGTCAGCGAGCCGGTTCGTGATGTCAGCGAGCCGGATCGTGACGTCAATGAGCCCCGGTCTAACCCGGTCTGAACCGGGGAATATTCCAGAAGGTATATTCCGTTGACTTTGACGCCGTCAAGGAATATTCTCTAACGGTGACGGAATATTCCGTAACGCCGTTAGAGAATATTCCGTTAACTAAACAGAATATTCCGTTAAAGTTAACGGCACGCCGTTAACTTTAACGGCGAGTGCACAGTCGGCGCGTGGCGTGCGCGTGAGCGCGTGTGTGGGCGCGTGCTGCCTTGTGGCGGCGCGTGAACCCATTTTCCGACTGTTTCAAGCCCCGAATCGAGCAAATAAAGGCAATTTCAAGTCTTTTTCCTTACTTTTAATTGGAATAGGCTTGTTTAGTGATTATTTTAGTAAACTCTCATATAGGTGAGACTTATCCGGAGGAGCAACGAGCTCAGGCACGCTACGGGGGCTACGATCCGACCACGTATCAGTGAGTGGGCCTACTTATTAACCTTTATTATATTATTACTATAATGTTTTAAATGTGTTTTATGAACTATGTGTGTGGCATGCCTATTTTATGAAATTGTTATATTTTATGATAACATTTAGTTATTGAGTACTGGTTTATGTTTTGGTTTATGATGAAACTATTGGCATGCATACACATGATTTTAACTGTATTACTTATCACGCAGAATGCACGGTGTTAGCACTGTCCGGGCCAGGACCAGCTTCACGTGTATGTTCACACGCACCGACACGCTCACTTTGGATCCATCGTAGGTGCCAGCCTGTTCTAGGTCGCCTTAGCGACTAGACTTGTTGTGATGCACACTTTGTGCCAGCTTCACGTGCATGTAGTGCTAGAGCGTATTATTTTAACACCCAGCTTGTCATGTAGCTACTTTCTGCATGACTTGTGTGCATGTTCTATGCGATAAGTAATGATTGATTTTCACTGTGATAAATGTTTTTATACCCGTATCCTTGTGGGCGTTGGCCCGTTTACTTGTGTTAGATACCTATTGTAGTATTAAATATTTTTGTTAAATCTACGGGTTTTACAGTGAGGGGTTATACTCAAAGTTTTGGAAACATTTTATTTAAAACTGTACTTGGCCCACTCACCCTTGTTTTTCGCCCCTCCAGGACTTAGACTTTAGTTGGCGACGATTCGGTGGTGGCAGCTGCTGGTAGCTTATTTATATCTCTTCAGTGTATGTTAATTTCCTTTTTGTTGTGTGCTATATCCATCCTACTGGATGGGAATAATTTTCCTTTACTGCACCTAGCTCTGACCTATGTAATAATGGGTTCTACCCACATTACACTTCTGTATTTTCGTTAAACTCTGATTTCATTTTATCTATCATTTCTAATTCCTTATTTAATCTTCTTATGACTTTGTCACTCCTACGGAGTGGTCGGTCAGCACGCCTCGAAATCTGGTGTCCACCTGGATATTCGGGTCGGGGTGTTGTCAT
This sequence comes from Gillenia trifoliata, assembly GCA_018257905.1. Lineage (NCBI taxonomy): Eukaryota > Viridiplantae > Streptophyta > Magnoliopsida > Rosales > Rosaceae > Gillenia > Gillenia trifoliata. Next base: position 26,254,962 of record CM031081.1, on the reverse strand, counting down.
ATAAGAATGTTAATTATTATCTCTGTGCCCTGATGTACATATAAGAATGTTAATTATCATCTTTTCTTGAGTGTAGTAATTTTTTTTAGGTTTTGTAGAATTATTCGATTCAATTTCTGAGTTCCCCCTTTCACTGTCGTGCTGAAATTCACAGCAAAGGAATTCAAGGTATGTGATTTTCTAATTGATAAAACTGTGATGATTTTTTTTCTAATGATGTATAGTTGATATTCTCTTGATTTGTATTTGTGTATGTGTTCAGGTGACATGCAATAGGCACAAAGGTTTCCATCTCCACATGGTTTGTCAATTGCGCCTTCCTTATTTTTGTTTATATGGTAATAGAGTTGTTTTTTATGCAGATTGTAAATTGATGGTGTGGAATGTGGATAATACTTTGATAAATATTTTGGATTTTATATAGGATAATACTTTGATTTTGTGTTGTAATTTTTTTCCAGTTACAGATTTTGGTGAAGCTTAGTTATCTTCTCTTCCAATTTAATTTAGACAAGTCTTATTTATTTTAGTTTTGTATTGAAAGAAAGTGACTCTTGCACTCATTTTTTTCCTTCTAGCGTTTGTATTAAATAATTCAAAGAAAAATCAAGTGACAGAAACAGTATAATAGATGCAGAAGGAAAAAAAAAGTGTAGCAATGTAATAAAATCTGACATAATAGTGACAGTGAGTAAATATCATATTTATGAATTCAGAATGTGGTTTTTCTGTTTATTATTGATCCTGTTAATCTTTGTTTTTGTGATTCTGTGTGGTTTTAATAACGTCAATATTAATTAGGGCTTTTTCTTCTGGGGTTTCTTTCATGTTTTAACTTCTGATTTCATTGATTTTCATATATTTCTTGAAGGTGATGATGCACTCATAAAGAATAGGCAAGTTCTTCAAAACATTGGCAATTGACCCATCACTAGGTCTCTCTCTCTCTCTTGGTAATTAGATGTATTTATATCCTCTTTTGTTGTGAATCTTGGAGTCATCTTTTGAAAATTCTGAGTTCATGTATCTGTTTGATCTAATGAGCTTCGAAACTAAAAAGCACTGCATGTTTATGTTCTCATATGACTTAGGGTAGAATTGAATGAATGTTTAAAATTCTGAACTCCTGTAGCTAACCTGAAATAGTTGTACAAGGATGTTAGATATGCAAATGTTAATCACTTTCTGCCTTTTTTTTTTTGTGGTTTTTATTGTTTGGTTTTGGTTTTATGATTTCTTGGTTTTTTCTTTTGGTAAAGAAATGCATTATGTAACCATCGATAAATGATAGATCCATTTAATTGTAAATTTCGGCAGTTCAAAATTTGAAATTTATGCTTGATTTGTGTTGTGGGTCTGCTGCATCTGTGTGCAATGTGCATTTGGAATGAAATATTTTTAGGAATAAATCTTTCCTTTTGTTTTATAAGCAAAATAATTGACTCTTTGGTTTAACGGTTATATGTTTCTGTTGAACTTTTTGGTACAAGTTTATAGTTTGATCAGTAAGATTTCACAATCCAATTTGTAGCTGATTATGTCATTTTTTTTCCTGCTGCTATTAGTAGTAGTGATGTCCTGCACATCAAATTACAAAAAAAAAAAAAAAGAGTTATTTAGTCATGTTTTATTCATATGATGTATTGCTAATTTGATTACTGATCATAGTATTGATTGAATTCAAGCAAAGACAACCTCTGTTTTCATAGAAGAAAACTCTTGACAAGGTCTTCCCGTAAGAAATTTTGTTGCAATTCTTAGGGCAATGCTTTCACAAACTGGTCTAGCCAATTTGATTATTTTAATGACACATTTTACTTATTTAATTTACACTATAAATAAATTTGATCCTATCCTATCTGTCAACAAATTTGGTGATCTCTGTTAGTAAACTTGATGCCATGTTTGGTTATAAGTTTTGTTTCCTATTTCGCTACTCTGCTAATAAAATCATACTCTCTTAGAACTAGATTTTGGTCACAAAGTCTGTACTTATTTCATTTGATAGGAAATTCCTACAATATACACAAAGAATTGCTGAACAAGGACAAACAAGACCAAAGGTGTAACCGAGTGGTTCAAGGCGTAGCATTGAAATTGCTATGTAGACTTCTGTTTACCAAGGTTTCAAATCCCTCTCTTTTTGTACTCTTTTAAACTAATTTTTGTTTACCGAGGTCTCTAATATTTTGTTAATACTTAATCTTTATTGAACATAAGGATTTGTAAATACTTTCTAAAATATGATATGTAATATTTTGTTAACACTTCAATCATTGTACATATATGCAAATTCTAATAACATTTTCTGAAAATGTGACTTTAATCCTTGAAATTTAATTTTCTCTACATAAAACCTGACATAAGTTTTTTACTCGATTATAACCTATTGACTAGACTCCACATAAGCAAATTCATTAATTATGTTTGACTTTACACATTTAAAACTTTTTAGATGCCTAAAATACCCATATTTGAATGTTTGATGTATACAATTAATTCCATACAGATTGTAAGGGAGAATTAATGATTTTTCAAAAAGAAAAAAAACTTTAATGTTATAAATTCATTGCTTTATATATAATAACAATAAAACATGCCTAAAATACGTAATAATACATACTTAATTAATGTCACGAAGATTATATTTTCCATATAAATGTAGGTAAATTATTTTACACATACACATATATAATTAAAAAAAAACATGTGTAATATATGTAAAAATTCATGCAAAATAATTTACCTACAAAATAAATAAATGTTATTTGATTCAAAATTAATTTACCTATATTTTACATAAAAATATAGGTCAATTATTTGCATATCAAATAATAATACATGTGACACACCCCGACCCGGATGTACAGGTGGACATCCAAAAGTCGAGTGTGCTGGCCGACACCACGTGGGGTGACGAAAGCCATTTTGGAGAAATAAGGAATAATTTAAGCAACTTGAATTAAATGAGGGTCAGAGTGCACGAAAGTATGCGGGCGGAAAGAAATAATAAAATAATAATTGTTTGAACAAGGTACAGAATACCAGATAATTACACATGCAAATGAATTTTCTACGTTGTCATTCCACCGAATCTCGACGTCGACAGCTCCAAGCCACTTATCCTGGAGGGGCGCAAAACAGAAGGGTGAGTGGGTCATAAGTAATTATTTTGAATAAAACCTTTCCTTTCTGAAAATAGTAACCCCTCGCCGTCAAAACAAGTAATAGTTCAGTTAAAAGCCTTTCTGAAAACATACTACAGTAGTAGGTAGAAATCAGTGTAAGTATGGAAATGTACTTGGTTTCCGAAACGGGCAGAAAGCCACAACTTAAGTATAAAATACTTTGCCAGAAATCCGTATAAATAAATAATACAGGAAACCCGTAAAACCAAGAGAATTCTTCGTGGCATCAGTGAAATCCGATCTTAAAATCACAATATAAAACAGTAGGGGATACGCTCGTTAGGTATGACAGACACACGAGTTCATACAGAGGTATTCTGTCATGAACAGGCTGGGTGTACGAATAATGTTACGCTCATGTACTACAATCATGTGAAGCTGGCGCTAAGTGCATCACAACGAGTTCGAGTCGCCAAGGCTACCTAGAACAGGCTGGCACCTACGATGGATCCAAAGTGAGCGTGTCGGTGCGTGTAAACATACACGTGAAGCTAGTCCTGGCCCCGGACAATACTACTAACACCGTGTAAGCATTCCTAGTTGAGCGTGTATAAAACATACCACGGAATGTTTCTAAATAAAATAAAGTGGGGTAGTTTCCTCTCTAAAATAACTTCAATAGGCTCTAATTAGGTATTCACGGATGCCGTATCCGGAATACCAAGAATATACCAAAGTTACTTAAAATACTAAAACCGAGTCATATACTAGTGAACCAAGTACGATTTAAATATAAAACTCAAGGTTCACCAAATATAAATATAAATCGAGTTCACTGAGTATAAGTATAAATCACATTTAAATGTATAGGCATAATAATACTAAGTTCACTAACATAATAAGATAAAATATCACTTCAAAGCATGGGCATAGCCTAATATAAGTTTCCAAAACACATTAAATATTTAATTTAATAAGGAAGGGGCCCACTCACATATACCGATGCCGAAGTAGTCCAAAAGTACGCTCTCCGTACTCCACGGGTCGTCAAACCTATTTTAGAATACCCACAATTAATAAAGTATTCGAAAATACGAAGAAAACGGTGTTTGGAAACCCGAAAACTGAGTTACGGGGTTGGAAAACCCAATACTGCATCCGTGCGTCGCCGCACGCGTCGCCACGTACTGCCAAATGCCCTCACGCGCCGCCACGCGCAACTGTGAGGTCCCACGCGCCCTCACGCGCTAGTGGAAGTCCACCACGCGCGGACACGCGCCACATGTGCCGGTGACGCGCCTTTAGAGTTAACGGAATATTCTATCGGCTTTAGAATATTCTGTTAACGCCGTTAAAACTAACGGACGGAATATACCTTGGAATATTCCGGGTTTGGACCGGGTTGATGACGTCATCACCTGTTCGTTGACGTCAGCTCGCCGGTGACCTCTGAAGGGAAATTGTGGATTAACCGAGTTCATTAAGCAACATCATTAAGCATGCATTTAACAATTAAAGGCGGAAACATGCTTCTATGCACTTAAAACGAAACTTAACCCAAGAAATTCAAAGCCTAGTAGATATGGTGAACCAAGACTCAAATCAAAACAAATTTTGAGTTGAGAAATCTTATACCTTTGTAGATTCCTCTTTGCCTAAGCAAAGGCTAATCACCCATGGGGAGGGCCTTCATTCCTTGCTTGGATGATTATGGATGAATCGGATTCTCCAAGTTCCCAAAGTAGGGAACCTCTAAGTCTCCACACCAAGGAGAGCCTTGATGAGAAGATGAGTGCCCTAGAGGAAGTGAGATTGCTAGCTATTTTCCTCTAGGGTGCCGGCCTCTTTGAGAGAAGAGAGCATTTTCATGCTCAACCATTCTCCCAAAAGAAAACCACTAAATTGAAATGTTATCAAATTGGCATTATAACATCTCACAATGTAGTGGCAAACTTGTAATTAAAACAAGTCCACTACATTGCTATCAATGGCCGGCCATGATGGGTTCTTTGGGCCCTTTGGGCCTAATCTATTATTAGTCATTAAGTTGTCATACAACTTAAGTCAATGGGCTTGACGTTCGAAGCCCATTGGGCCTTGAGGCCCAAAACTAACCCGAGGTCTATAACGAACTTATTCGTTTGATTAATTAACATATTAATTAATCCTTGCCATAAATAATTAAACCATTTAATTATTCTTACTCATCTCCATTGTTTCATCAAACTCTACCTTACACGGTGTACGATCCATTAGGTTCCTTTTAGCGAGGCAGTGGAGGATTAGAACTCTTTCAAATCTATTCCGAATTGAAACATACTTTCAATTCTCCCTTAAGTGATTATACACCTATAGGGCATCCACAAACCATGAGTGACACCTAGCAGTATGTCATGGCTACCCAAGCTAATCAGAAGAGGTGGAGAACCTATTCAGTTAGGATTGCAATGCAATACGGTCATTCTCTAATACAATACTCTCGACCACATTGTTTGGTTTGATAGTTTATTCATGTCTACTATCCAATGTGATTCCAATACTTATATGATTACATTGAATATGATTTGGAACGACTTCCTAAATCTTATTCATACTCTGGCCAGAGATTCTTAATCATATCTTAGAGTATTCTCCCTCAAACGGTTTGAAGGTTAGAGATCCCTTGTTGCGCATTCACTTGCCTCCATGGCTAAGTAGCTTAACCCCAACTATGCTGTGGACACCCTCGGATGGGGTGACTTTGACATAATCAAAGATCAATGACCTCACCACAAGACAACTGTGATGCCTCAGGTCAAAGGACTAATTTGCATTATCCCAACTATGAGTTCTCATGTGACATGATCATGAAAAACTCATCGTTGATCGTGTTCAGTGGACTCATTCCATATTGAGCACCTACATGCTTGTCTTGGTGTCAATTACATCAATGACTCGAGACTAGTCACTCTCCCTGAGAGAAGACATAACATGTACCGATCTTAACGGACTGTCAATGCCCAATTGGCAATCCTATGATCAGGAACGTTTAGGATATGTCTATGATCGAGAATGGTCTCATGAACCTAACTTGTTTAGATTACATTCTACTAAGCACATATTCCTTGGACTTATTGTTTAAGCATATAACATTTATATGAGACTACTATAAACAATAATATATGCCCTTTATATTAAACTAAATTAGTTTAACATTTGAAATGTCCGTAAAGTATCATCATATGATTGGTTTTAGGGCACATTTCCAACAACCTCTGCAATTGCCCACTGCAGTCTGCCGAGCGGAGCTTCGCCGGAATCTGGGATTTTGGCCGGAAACCTGCAAATTGTCCTAAAACCTTCAAATCTCAACCATTTTCCACGATTCAAGTGTCAAAATGAAGCTGGGAGTGAGGAGAATGATATTTTACCAAATTGGAGGCCGATCTGTGGCCGGAGGTGGCCGGAAATTGAAGAAAAAGTCACGGCCATAAAATGGCCGATTCCCAGATCGATGATTCTGAGGTGAAATCCTCCATGCAAGGTCTGATTAATACTCTAGGGACCTCAGGGGGGGTGAATGGTGGTCATTTCAATTAAGATCGAGGTCGGATTTGTCGGGAACCCGCCGAGGATAATCGGGGTCTCACCGGAGTTTTGAAAAATCATGTCTGAGATCGAGTTGGGTTTGCTGGGTTCCTGGTCTGAGACTGGGTTTGGGTTTACAGGGTCGATGTTTGCCTGAAAATGGTGGCAGAGCCACTGAATTGGCTTGGGGGAGGATTCGGGGAAGAAAAGAGAGGTTTGTTATTTAGAAAGTGTGAGGGATCGAGAGACAGAGAGTGATAGAGAGATTGAGTGAGAAAGAGACAGAGAAGGAAATGGGCTGGGCCTTAAGAAATTACTGAGCCCAAGGCCTAAATTACCAAAACACTGTTTAAATCCAATTAACGGAACGTCGAAGGATTAACGCCCGTAGAATGTTCGTTCGAGCTCCGAATAACGTCCCGTTCGCGTCCACGCGTTCATAACGACGAGTACAACAAGAAAATACAAAGGAAAGAGTCGTACGAATTACGCCGCAAAAGTTAATCAAAGGTCAACCAGGGGCATTTTCGTCATTTCCCACTTCCGGGAATAAAATAATGATATTTTCCGGGACGAGATGTAACAACATGCAAAATAATTTACCTACAAAATAAATAATTTTATTTGATTCAAAATTAATTTACCTATATTTTACATAAAAATATAGGTCAATTATTTGCATATAAAATAATAATACATGCAAAATAATTTACCTACAAAAATAAATAACGTGCTAATCATAGATAAATTTATATATAGGTAAATTAATTAGTACAAAAATAGAGGCATGCTATTTGATTAAAAATTAATTTAACTATATTTTAGATAAAAAGTATAAGTAAATTATTTGCATACCATAAATTTATAATTATGAAGTCAACTCTTGAAATGATACAATTTTTCACTCTCACAAATAGTGCACCTACTATTTGAATTTTAAAATGTTAAATTGCTTCATTAACATAATTAGGGTATTGTGGCATAAGTTGTAAATAATTTGTAATAATAGGTTACTTATTTTTTCACATGTCAACAATTTTGAATTTTGGGTTTTATTTGGATGTTTAAAGATAGATGGATTTAAGTTTAGGAAACAAGAGTTACAAGGGCCTATATCTAAAGAACCCTAACATTTTGATCATCTACAAATGTTTTATACACCAATCTGTGAAAATCCGCAATAACGCGCGGGGAAAAATTTCTAGTTGAAACTACTTATAGGGCAATTTTATATTGAATTTCGACAATTCAAACTGTTTATTTTTAAAATTTAACTTTATAGATTATCTTTGAAAAACATTAAGCAAATCGAAATGATTAAGGCATGCAGCCAATTTGTTACATGACGACATCATGCTCATAGTGGATAACTTGTGCACGTCATGGAGAAAATCAAGGGGAGTATAAAAGACTAGTAATCCCATCAACAGAGAAGGAGGAAAAAAGGAGTTATGAAAGTACTCTAAAATACTCATGCAATCATATCAAGCACTCACTAACTTGAGTGTCGAAGTGTTTTCTTGTAGCCCCCCCCCCCCAAGTTTCTCGTTGATGGCAAGCGAAAATGGTGTTGTGGGCTTCTCAGCGTGTTTACAAGATCACTTGCTGGTGGAGAATTGGACCTGTATTTTTCTGCACCAACAGTAAATGCTTCAGATTGAATCAATTTAGTTGTTGAAATTCAATGTAAAGGTGAAATTTGGTTACCATACATGAAATTTTAGTTTTTTTAGTTTTTTTTTTTGAAGCGTTCATTATCTCAAAGCTTTCAACCAATGACTAATCTGAACCGGAACCCGAAGAGGCTATGAGGAGTTTCATCCTATCCTAGACCAACATCAAACATACTAACTTTCATCGCATATTGAACCTGAGACCTTTCCTTTGGGGAGCTAATTCGCAAGTTTTTTTACTAGACCAACTCGTGTTGGTTCATGAAATTTTAGTTTTGGGTCACACCATTTTGGCCGAATTTGCATTTCCTAATCATGAGATTCCTAAACTATTTTGTCAAAATGTTATATTATGCTGACGAAGACGAAACAATTGAAATTTGGAACCATAGAGCTTCAATTATACTGAGAGATCAAGGAGCTAAACAATGTTAAAACTTGAAAGTAAGGAATCCTTGCCGCCAAATTGTTGATAGATTTTCATAGCCCATCAAAGTCAATGTCTTTAGTTAAGTCAAGTTGTAAGCTCTTAATGACATCACACTTTAGAGGAAAACACTTTAAACTCAATACTTTGAAAAAGAACCGAATTCACTTTGTAACACAAATAAATTTCATAGTTAAGAATCAATTAGAGTATGATAAGTGGATATACAAGGGTTCATTTTTTTCTCTAATTAAGAGCTTAAAGTGTTTTTCTATAAAATTTATACTTATTATTATTTTTTTCTAATTTTCTATAGAGTCAATTAAAAAAAAGCATGGGCGATAATTAGGGAGATTGTTATCAACATTCTAAAATCATTATGTAGTCATTGTTGTCAGAGGCGTAGGAGCGAAGGGGGCGGTCGCCCCTCCACTCGCCAGAAAACAGCAGAACTACTACAATAGCTATGAACTAAGAAGGAGAGAAACCTGCATCTGCAAAAATTGAAGTGAAATATATAAGAATAAAATAGCAGAACTACTACAAACAGAGTTCAATCAACCCATTAAAATATACTTATAAGAGATGCCAAAGATGCAGAATTTCAGGTCATATTTCTGCATCTCTACAATATGCTTTTTGGGTATTTTTCAGTTCATCAATTCATTTGCAAAAATGTTCAAAAATCTCCAGTCCAATGCAAAAGTAAGTTAAAAAAAAAAGAAAACCCAAATAAACGAAATTAAAAACCCATAAAGGATAAAGCACACACCTGTGTTTCAAGCCTTCACAGTGGAAGTAAGATGAGAGGGAAGGTAGCTGAGAAATTATTATTTGAGAAAACTTGTGTTCCTTTTTCTGGCGATGTGTTTTTCCTGTGAAAATTTGATTTGAATGAAGAAATCTTGTGTTGCGAAGAGGAAGAGGAAGAGGTGAGGTCGTGAGGATGGTTGTGGAGGAGCACTGGAGCTGAATCACGTCAGCCGTCAGGGTTTTGGTGGAGGTGACTCTCTGAGTGAGTGGAGAAGACGACAACCACCATTTTAATTAATTGTTGTTGTGTAGATTGGGTTGGGCCTTTGAACTTTAACTTATGCATAGTCCCACATCGGTCGTTGAGCATGTGGAAAAGCCCAACATTATAGTATGTCCCCTAGGAAAAGGGGACACCCGAAGACGCGAAGAAAACACCATTGCGTAACAAAATGGGAGATCAATGGTTGAGTGATAGCATGCTTGTTTACATTGAGAAAGATGTATTTGCTTGTATTGATAATGAGCCTATTATGCGACGTTTTCATGACATGAAACCTCGCCGTCAACAATTGTAATTTGTTTGTATTAATTAATTATGGAAGACATTACCATATAAAAAGATTTAGTTGTTGCCATTTTTTTTAACCTTGCATTCTTTTAAGTTCGTCCCTCCGCCCGAAAAATCATGGCTTCATCACTGATTGTTGTATATTCTCTACATAAGAATGCTAACAACAACTCCCATAAATAGATTTAGATCGATATCTCCTTCAAAATAAAACTAAGTTTACTTGATGCATGTAATTTGTAACTTACAAATGACTTATATATCTACAATTAAGGATATAAAAGTAACCTTCTCACTGAGTCATACACTTTGGGAGATGATTCATTTCACTGAATTCTTGTAAGAAAAGAAATCAAAATGTCATAGTTTATTTTTATAACGCACCAAAAGCTAGAAATATAAACAAAATAAGTGGAATCTTATTGGGTGGATAAAAACCAAATACATACAAGGCAAAAATCCAATACACCACCTACTTAAAAAAAACTAAAACTAAAAAAATAAAATAAAATAAAAAGATGAATAGAAGAAGGGAGTTCCCAACCCAAAGTTCGACAAGACCGGAAACATAAGAGCAAAAACAAAAGAGGCAACGTTGGCCAGGCCACAAAGGAAAGGTCAATGTCTGTAGTTAACTCAAAATACAAGGGCATTATGCGGAACTCGATTATATTTAATTGACAGCGACGCGCAGAGCAGCCAAATAAGCCATCATCCAAACAAGCCCTTCTCTCCCTCTCTATCTTTCTCTCTCTTAAAAAGCACCCCCTCTTATTGTGGCTCTCTCTCTCTCTCTCTCTCTCGCTGCGTTGCGATCCTCACACCACAATCTCATCCTCACAGGTTCGTCCTCTTCTTCTCGATCCCCAACTGTAAGTCTCCTCTCTCTGCTCGCTCTTTCTCTCTCTTCTGTAACCCTAATTTCCTCCCTCCGATCATCATTCCGTTAAATCTCCCAGATCCCTAATTGTTTTAATCATTTTATGTAAAATGGATTAAATTTTCGATTTTTCGTTTGAAATTAGTTTGTTTGGTTAATTCGTCGCTGGTTATAGCCGTCTGATTGACCTCCATTTGCATCGTTCCTTCTGTTGCATGTCAACGATTCCGATTAGGTTTTTAATTGTGTATTTTGCTTTAATTTTGATAATTATTATGTGTTTTTGTATTAATATTTTTCAAATTTATGTTTTGTTGTTGTAGTTGGTGCTGGATTTTGATCTGCTTTGCCCTGGATTTTGATCTGATTTGAGTTTTGGGGACTGATTTGAATTTTTAGTTTGTTAATGTAAAAATGGCGCTAGATGAATTAATTGGGATTGTAGGGTTTCAGTTTGGGGCTTTTGCAGACTGTTGCGAGCTCAATTTTGTTGGTTTGTTTTACTGTGATTGGGATTTTTCTAGGGTTTTTCCAGTTTTCTGATTTTGTTTTAAGTAATTACTACTCGTATCTGGCTGTTTCCGTAATGTAAATGCAGATAAATGAATGAGTGAATGACTCTTCTAACCAATTGTGAATAATCTTGCTGTAAAATAATGTAGGTGACTTTGAGCCGCTACATCCAACGTTTGCTTCATTCTGCATGGTTGGAAAAGGAAATACAGAAAATTTTTGAATTGTGTTTGGTGTCAAGCCCTTCTCTGTTAGGTTCCTCATTGTCATATTTATAACAGCTCTTCTGTTTAATCTTTTCTTGCATTTAAGCATTTGAATTTATTTGCAATTTCTGATGCCTATTTTGCTTCGTATACCCACTAAGATATGCCGTTACGATATAGTTGCATCGAGTCTTGTGCATTTTGTTTATCTACTAACACTTTTTTGAAATATTTTAAGGTAATCATGAGTGACCAGGGAGAAAAGACTTGCCCTCTTTGCGCGGAGGAGATGGATTTGACAGATCAGCAATTGAAGCCATGCAAATGTGGTTATGAGGTATGGGACACCCTCTCTCTCTCTCTCAATCTATCTGGGGGTTGGAGGGAGGTTTGGTGGATCATTGTTTCCCTTATCTCTAGATAGTGCCTTTGATGAATTTTGAACTGCATCATTACTCATTGTCATTTGACTATTCACTTCTGATGGACTAATCATAGATAAGCTTTTGAAATTCTAATCTATTTGGTTATGTAACATATCTGACGCACTCTTCAAGTTATTTGGTAACTTTTTTACAGTTAACTAATTGTGACCTCTTTCTGCCACATAATATAAACAGCTCTATGTGAGTTATCAGTTCCGAAGTATAATGGCATGGAATTTAATAAGATAATTCCTGAACATGGTTATGCAGAGCATAATTGAGTCTCTTTATAGTCAACCATTAATACTAATGAAAAACATTTGACCCCACTAGATTGGGTTCAGGTTCATTAATGTGTAAATTCTGTTTTCACGACTATAGTATTTGTACTGGTTTTTTATTTGGCTTTGTTCGACAAATTGTCTTATGCTTCTGTAGAAACTTTTTCTGGAATCTGTGTTGGACCCTCCTTTCCAAACTTGAGAAGTGGTCTTTGTTGTTTTGTGGCTTTAGTTGAGGAAGTTTTAGTAATGTGAGTGTTCCTGTATATATACGCTGTTACCCTTCATCTTGATTCAGTGATATTTGAAACTCTTTTTCCCGCTGTTGGAGAAATACTTAAAAACACAATTTGTTTGTTTGGATGGATGGATGGATAGGAGAGAACATTAGGGAAGATAAAAGGATGAAATCCCTTGTTTGATTATGGAAAGGGATGAAAGAACAAAAATATAATTCTCCTTAAGTAACTTTCTTGAGTAGTTGGATTGAGGGCAGCGTTAAAGTATCAAACTTTTCTTTTTGCCACCCCTCCCCATTTCCTTTCAAAGTTGGACAATTTGGTTTTTTGAGGGTTCCTTTCCCCTTACTTGTATGACTGTATCTGGGTCAGTGTGTGTTTTTATTTATTTATTTATTCTGAAGAAGCCCTGAACCTATTCCAAATGCATGCCATTGGTATTTTGGATGATCCCTTCCTTGTTAATTGTGAATCTTTGTTTTTTTTTGTTTGTGTACTTTGAGAGCTGTAAGTTTTGCACGGATTGTATTCTCGTGATTGCCTAATTCAGAAACTTTCTACTTGATCACAGATATGTGTTTGGTGTTGGCACCACATAATGGACATGGCTGAGAAGGATGAGACAGAGGGGCGGTGTCCTGCATGCCGCACTCCTTATGACAAGGAAAAGATTGTAGGAACGGCTGGAAAGTGTGAGAGGTTGTTAATCCATGAACCTTGTTTTATTTCATTAGATAGATAATTGCTTCCAACTTTAATTTGATAAGCAACATTTGTTTTTCTATTGCTTGTACCTTTCTCAATAAATCTTTGCCCACAGACTGGTGGCAGAAATCAACACCGAGAAAAAGATGAAGTCTCAGAAGGCAAAGGTCAAATCTACTGAAGGGCGGAAGCAGCTGACTAGTGTGCGAGTGATTCAACGGAACCTCGTTTACATAGTTGGGTTGCCTCTTAATCTGGCAGATGAAGATGTAATTCTCCCTCTCTCTCTGTCTCAGTTGGACATATTAGTGTGCTAGCTCAATTCTCTGTTTTGACTTGTAAAGACTCACTATTTTTTTATGCATATGTTATGCAGCTTCTGCAGCGCAGGGAATATTTTGGTCAGTATGGGAAAGTTCAAAAAGTTTCTATGTCTCGAACAGCAGCTGGCATCATTCAGCAATTTCCAAACAATACGTGTAGTGTGTAAGTAAACCTGTTTTAATCATGTCTGGCACTAAAGTACTTTTGTTGCATAGAGAATGTTGTTATTTTCCGTCCATTGCCGTGTCTTATAGAGTTTGTTTATACAGCTCATCCCACTATTTTTGTAATTAGCTCAGAAGTTTGTTTGTTAATTATGTACTTGTTACTTAGAAAATTTAGTATAGGTCACAAAAACTTATTGAAATTTGGAAGTGCAATGATGCTCTTCTCAGTTTTTAGTCTAATCAATAGTGCTTATGTTTTAGTTTCAGGTAACAAGTTAAACAATATTTTGGCTTTTAAACCAAACTTACCATTTGCCCTTTCATTGAAAACAAAGTGGTGTGCCATTTTTGTGCAATTTTTAGTATTTTGGTCTCTAGTTTTACATCTAACGTTTATCTAAAACTAAATGAGAGATAAAATCTGATTGATTCCTAATATCGAAGATATTTTTTGACTAAAATGAATTTACCCCTATGTTAACATGCTTGTTTACTGTCTGTTATTTCCCCCTCTGATATAATGTACATTCAGCAAGTGTCTTTTGATTTAGCTGATGTAATGTTTGATTTTTGATCTCCTATCTCCAATTTGGCATTGAGTTTTTGCACTCTTCTGATTGCCTTTATGTGCTTAGTGTCTTTTCTCAATGTTTCTTTATGTGCAGATATATTACATACTCGAAAGAGGAGGAAGCGGTTCGTTGTATTCAAAATGTACATGGGTTCCTCTTGGATGGTAGATCTTTGAGGTACACACATGCTTATAGTTATTTAAATTTGTTCTTTCAATAATTTAGTAGGCAGTATTATAGCCCTTATGTGTTTTTTCAGGGCTTGCTTTGGGACCACAAAATATTGTCATGCATGGCTGAGGAATGTGGTATGAATCATTACTTGGTCTATCTCGCTTATGAAATATTTTGTCTTGTAGCTCGGTAGGATCTAAATTGAGATTGACTTTTTGTTGTTTTCAGCCTTGCACCAATCCTGATTGTTTGTATCTGCACGAGGTTGGGTCTCAGGAGGATAGTTTCACTAAAGATGAAATAATTTCTGCATACACTAGGTATTTAGTTCTCTACCCTGGCCAGTTTTTTTGTTAATGACCGGTGTACTGCTTTCGTCTCTCTCTGTCTCTGTCTCTGTCTCTTTTTTTTTTAAATAACCAGTGCACTGTGCTTGTTTTGTTGATTGTAATAATCTATAAGGAGGTTTTGGAAGAGGTATTTATTATGGCTTAATTTTCTAAAGCTTATGCAAAGTATGTTATCGATGAGGAGCCTTAAAAAATCTTTTCTTTTTCCTCAAGAAGCATTTAAAAAAGTTGGTGAGGCACAATGCGTATGCTTTTCTAAAGCTATCTTTGTACATAAACGCCTTTATTCAGCTTACTGCTTATCATGTTGTCTATTGTAATGATGAGCATTCTCATATACATCCATCTCATAAATATTGATATAGTCCCTTCTTTAACTTCATTGAAATTTAAAGTTCATTCATAAACGTAGCATCATATGATCATTGAAGAGGAATGTAGAACTGAATGTTTGAGAAATATATTATACCTTAAAATTGCTCTAATAGCGCCTGGAATGAAGAGGGGAAACATAGCATGTCACAAGAGTGAGGCGAGGTTTTGAACCCTACTGCAACTTTTCCTTCTATTTTTATTTATATATGTTTTCTCTTGATCTGTGTGTGTGTTGTTTTTTTTGGTATAAATTTGCATACACTTTTCCTTGGATGATTAATAATTACTTAACTGTTTTGAAGGAGTAGGGTACAACAAATTACTGGTACAGCAAACAGTATGCAACGGCGTTCAGGGAGTGTTTTGCCTCCACCACTAGATGATTATTGCAACACCAGTTCTGCTTCTGCTGCAGGACCAATTATTAAAAATGGTTCAAGTGTAAGTTTCATATTTAAGTAGGAAACTTATGAATTGTAAGAATAAGCTGGTTGGCATCGTTACTATTGGCTTATTTTTTTTTATGGTATTCTTGTTTGTTTTTCATAATATGTTTTGTCCTGATTGACCTAAAAAGCCATGTGTATCTTGATATAGTTGATATAACCTTTAGGTTTCTGGGGGTAGTGAATTCTACAAGTTTTCCAAGCTTAGGCTTTTTGCATATTTAGGGTTCAATAATAGCTGGTTAAAAGTTGCAAGGTTGAGTCATATTTCCTTGTTCTGATTCTTCCCCCACTAACCTGGCAGAATACTGGAAGTCTTATTAGAGGTTCTCCTCCAAATGGAAGCTCTGGTAGATCTATTGCTCTTCCAGCTGCAGCCTCATGGTATCTGGTTATTTGTTTTTGGCCTTTACATTGTTTTTATGATTGTATTAAATTCTAAACGTACTGAATGGACATTGCAGGGGAACACGTGGTTCAAACTGCCAACCACCAGCTACACATATAATAAGTTCAAATGGACATTCTAAACAGAAACCTGATACAGTCAGTTGCACATTGCCATTTTCTTCAGCAGCTGTTGCTACTGTTCAGTCATCTACAATGCATAGTGATGCAGGAAAGAGGTCAGCATTAAATGAAGAAAGTCAGACAGTGCATGCTGAATCTAAATCAGAATCATTGAAGATTGTGAAACAGCATAGTGGCGTGGATTGTCATAATGATCTGTCTGACAACCCTGCTGCACCCGATGAAGCCTCTGCTTCTGCGAATGTTAGCAGCCAGTTATCTGCCCCATCAGTAACCAAGGACAATGATAGAGGCAGTAGCATGCAGCCAAACATTAGCAATGCCACCAACCATAATCATCTATCTTACAGTTCCGGTCATGAAAAAGAAAACATTGCTTCCACTGAAGAAGTGGTCCAAAACTTATGCTCTGATATCCCTTTAATGAGCATTGATAGAAATGCCAAGGTTGAACATTCCAGTGTAGTCAGATCTAATAGTTCAGTTTCAGATAATTCCTTTATTAAATCACCTCGGAACCAACAGTATTGTGCTGAGCACTCTAGAGATCCTCCAACAACTGGTGAGAAAGCTGTCACATTTGTTAATGAGGTGTGTGTTACAAAGGAACACTCCAACTGGATATTAGAGTCACAAGCCCAACTAGTGCCAAGTACATCTTCTGAAGTGGAAGAGGATGTACTATCTTTTGACAATCAAAGACTCAAGGATCCAGAAGTGAGTCGGTCAACATATTTGCCTAGTTTGCCTAATACAGTACATGCTCAAAATCACTCTAGGTCTCCTTTGTTGCATAATGAGGCTCATGGTGCAGTTTATTCCAATGCTGATCGTCTATTTGTAGATAACAAAGTTAGGGACAGTTCACTTCTATCTTTGTCCAGTGTTTCAATAACATCTAATGGTTACCCTGAAAACATGGTAACCAGATCTTCTGGTTCAGAGAGGCCAATGGAGCATTCCTATCCTCTTCCAAATGAAGTCCCAGGGAAGCACATTGGAAGATTCCTGGATGATGCAGCAAATCCTGATTTCAGTACTGCTGTTGACAAGGGAGAGAGTAGCATAATCTCAAATATATTATCGATGGACTTTGATACATGGGATGACTCACTAACATCACCACAGCATTTCTCCAAATTGTTGGGTGAAACTGATAGACAGTCTGGAGCTCTCAAAATGTCAAGTCCTTGGAAAGTACAAAATAACAATCAGTCCAGATTCTCTTTTGCAAGACAGGAGGATGCCAAAAATCAAGCATTTGATGTACAGTCATCTCTGAATGTCGGTGGGCAGTTTTCTAATAACCAATCATTCCATCAGGGCTTTTCTGAAAATAGAGATTTATATTTCGATAATCTAGGAATTGGCAATGGTTTCCCATCTAGTACTTTTGAAGAATCTGAAAATCATGCCAGCAATCATTTGGCTTTCTCTTCTAACAAGATTTCTGGTGAGTATTGTTTGGCTTTATGGAAAATGCTCTTCTATTTCATATTTATTGGGGGTTCACGTAATTTGCTGCCTTCCATTTGGTTCATGTCATGCTTTTCTTTATTGATTTTGTGCCTTGTATAATTTTAAGATTTTGTTGGGTCTGCATAGGAACTTTTGCTGACTTTCTTTCTTGATGTTCAGTGGGCTTGCATTTTGTATGAACTCAAGATTTTGTTATTGATCCTTTCATCATCTGCTCTCCCATGTCACTAGTTGATTTATTCTTACACCCCCCAAAACAATGTGGCCGAGTCCTTTTTTGCTTTTGTCTGTGCGAGTGTCCTTTTTTGGTTTATCTTTGATACTTATTTATTGTGTGTTCTATTGTTTTCATCTTCAATACTTTCCATACCTTTTCTCTGCTCAGACATTGGTGTGAGAAAGTAGATCTTCGACTGTTTAGTAATTGAAATTCTTCCATATTTTTAAATTTTGTTTCCAAACCTTTGGATTATCTAGTAGGTCGGTGGTGTTGATTAACTGTTAATTACAGCTTTAAGTTCTGGTTCTTTTGTGCAAATTCGTTTTTGTATTCTGCTAATACTTGAAATTGGGTTTCACCTTAGTTGTCTGTGCTGATTGTTGTTATTGTGATTCCAATTTACTTTGTTCTTTTGTGCTGCCCTACCGGGGTGCATTTTCCCTTAGTTTGGTTTCTGACCCTTATTTGCATCTTTCAGCGGTTTCAAGGGCTCAAATTTCTGCTCCTCCTGGATTCTCTGTGCCAAGCAGGGCGCCACCTCCGGGCTTTACTTCTCATGAGAGAGTGGATCAGGATTTTGACACTCTGTCTGGTTGGTTAACAAATACCTTTTAGTTTTAATTTTACTAATGCATTTCCTTGTACATGTTTAAGTGTTGATTTCATTATCTACTTCTCAGGGAATCATCTGTATGAAACTTCATCTTTGTTGAGAAACTCGTATCATCAACCTCAGGCAACTGGAAATATTGGGAGCTCCGCAGATATTGAGTTTATGGATCCTGCTATATTGGCAGTTGGTAAGGGGAGACTGCAAGGTGGGCTTAACAACCCAGGCCTAGAAATGAGATCAAACTTTACTTCGCAGTTAAGTGGGTATGAAAATGATGCAAGGCTTCAACTATTGATGCAAAGATCACTCGCTCCACAACAAAACCTTAGATTTCCTGATTTTGGGGATGGTTTTTCTCACGTCAATGATTCATATGGGATCTCCTCAAGGATTTTGGAGCATTCCCAGGCTAGCAGTCTTTCCCCTTTTTCGCAAATGTCCCTCCAACAGTCCAGAAACCGGGTCATGTCAAATGGCCACTGGGATGGGTGGAATGAGGTTCAGGGTGGAAGCAATGTAGGTATGGCAGAGCTCCTGAGAAATGAGAGACTAGGATTCAACAAGTTTTATTCTGGTTATGAAGAATCAAAGTTTCAGATGCCCAGTTCCGGCGATCTGTATAACAGAACATTTGGGATGTAATGATGCAAAATAATAACTTTCCATGGCTTGGGGACTGTTTAAGTGGAGGAATCAAGGGCTGTATGGTGTTGTGACCTTGTACTCAAGGATGGGACTGACTCATAACTGGTCTTGCTCACGGCAGCCTAATGTAGGGTCAAACTTCCGTACTTTTGGGGTCTGCAATCCTGCAGGTAAGAATTAAATACTTTGTTAGTTTTTCTTTTTGGTATCTAAACACTTATAGTTTAACTAGTTGGTTACTTGGTTACCATGGGCATCTAGAGCAGAGGCATGGAACTAATTGTTGCTGGCAAGGCTATATGGTCGGTCGTGTTTGCCTATTTTTGTCCATGTATTTATTCTTCAGTAAAAAGTGAATCTATAAATCTAGTAGAGTGCCCTGTGTACTTTAAAGGGTCCATTGTTATTGTCTATCAGTGGTTTCCTTGTACGCTTTGTTTTCAATTGCAACCGGTGAGCATCTGTTGTACCTTGAACAAGGCTGTTTGGGCTGGCAGCCCAGCCTTTGTTTCTGTTTGTAGAAGTGGGTGTGAATTACTTACATGTTCATTATCTATCTTGTATTGAGTTTGGTTTCTACTTTGTATGCATTTGCAGGTGGGGCGATAAATGCTTGATGCGAAGGTTGTATTGTGGGTTGCTGTATATGGTCGCTTTCCGACCGGCTGATCATCCAGATGATGAGTGTTCAACTCCCTGCTCTGCTGTAGTGATATTTGCTTGATGCCCTCACAACTAAATGGATGAAATCTGACCCTTTTTTGGGAGTTTTATACCGCGTTAACAGTTTTAACATGAGAGGAGAAAACGGATATTAATGAATGAATTACACCTTTTTTCTTTCTTCTTTTTCCTTTTACTTTTCTGTTTGTATTGTGTTTGCAAAGTTGAAAACAGAAATTATGAGTGATTGGAATTAAAAAGTACTTTTGAGTTTGCGGTGTGCTGTGCTGTAATGTAAGTTGTAACTGTAACGAAGGTGGCCTGGGAAGATTAGTATTTAAACTTAATACCGGTTGGTGTAGTTAACAATGTTTTTCTTTTGCTTTTATGGAAAAATAAGGATGAAAGCTTTGTAGTTATACTTTGTGGATTGAATTGTGTGTGTATGTGTGTGTGTGTGTGTGTGTGTGTGTGTATATATAACTAGGCTTTTTCTCTTTTAGTTGATTAATGATGTGGGTTTTGATGAAGCAGTTTAACATGGGTTGGAATGGAATAGATGTTTTTTGTATTTGATCGTTGGAAGCTGCTGTACTATCTTCGATTCGCTTGTGCTATAGCTTTTGGGCTCATTCGAGTTTGTGCCTGTCGTACAACTACTGGTTGGCTGTACTTATAAACGCATATTTCGTTTTTTATTTTGTTCTATCAACGGGTGGGGGAGTTTAAAAATTAACCAGAGTTTAACTGTTGTTCTCAATTAGTAATGTTAATGCACAAAATCAGGTTGATCTTGGACCAATTTAAATCAGACTGTACGTCACACAAACATAAGAACACACAAGATATATTGTGGTTCCTAAGTTGGGACTACATTCACGTTGGTGTAGATCTGTTTCCACTGTGTAAATATGTGAGTTACATTGTAAGGGGGTTAGTTACCTTTGGAATAGTAGAGAGGCTCTCCTCTAAATGGGGTGAGGGGTCCTTTTAAAGGATTAGGTTTCCTCCCTTTTTACATACTTCATGAGCTAAAGAGTGAGACCCAATGTGAGGCCCAAATATGGTACAACAAGACTCCCAAGTCTTTAATCAAAAGAGTCTTTTGGCTAGAGACTTCAAACACAATCCATGTGTAGGCCGAAATGATCAATCATCGTCTAGAATTGGTACTCGACATGAGGTGGTGCTCAGCAATACTCGGCTAGAGGCAGTGCACGCTGCTCAATTGCTCGGCTAGAGGCGGTGCTTGCAGCGAGGCAATTGCTCGGTTGGAGGCTATGCTCATTGCGAGACGGCTTAGCTAGTGGCTTTTCTTGTTGCAAGTATGTGCTCACGCAACGCTCAATATGAGTTGGTTTTGGACACAAGCCGAGTCTGCTAGTCTGGTTTGCAAGTTGGGTCTTTGTGTGGGGTCCATACATTAGGTATCACAGTCGGGTCCATACATAGGCCCCATTTGGTACGTCAGATTGTACTAACTATTTTAGTCGGACTGACTAATTTGTGCATCGGATAGTACTGACTAATATAGTTAGTCGTTTGGTGCAGTATCAGACTAAACACCGACTATTTTAATATTGTGTTTGGTACTATATCGGATAAGAAGAGTTCGTACTGTTTTTATTTTTTATGAAAAATAATGTTTTTAAGAAGACAAGCAAATGATAAAATGAAAAAAGAAAAAAAAAAAGAAATTTTAACAAAATCAAAAGGGTCCAATTACTTCAAATTAAAAAAAAAATTGAAATCCTCATCTTCCCTACATTTTCTTCACCGCACCACCACCACCACCACCCTTTCCCCTCCACCCTCATCCCCCATCCTAACTCCCTTTCTCCTTATCTTCCTTCCGTCCGCCCTCTCTGCACAAAATCATTTTCACTTTCCAAATCCAAATATCTGAGACCCAATTCTCTCTCTACAAAGTTTCTATGACATTCAAACAAATTTTTTTTTATTCTTGGCCATGTGAAAAGGCAGAGGATTCACCAACATCAACCCACAACCACCAGATCGGTGCCGATTAACTGCTGAGATCCATGACGGTCACCCAAAGGGTCTGGCTCAGGCACCTTGAGTCTTCGATACAACTGAAGAGGAAAAGGGTGCGGGTAAAGGGAGGGAGCAGGGAGAGAGAAAGAGAGTGAGTGAGAAGAACGAGGAACACCTAAGGCAATGGCTGAACGACATCATCGAGAAGGAAATTCGCAAACGATGCTCAAGATTAGATTTGCGAAAGAGGGATGAAGTGGCGAGCGTGTTTTCTAAACCAGACTAAATTAATACATAAGTTTTAGGGAGGTTAATGAAGCGGGTGTAAGGGGTATTAAATGGTGGAGCCGGATAAAATTAATCCGAGTACCAAAATTATACATAAGAAGCCAAACACCGAATTCGTATTAAAATAGTATTATCCGGTGTGTAATACGGCATGCCAAACGAGGCCATAGAGTCTTTGAGTTGAGTCCGTGAGTTGGGGTTCGAGCTCACATGTGTCAAAATTGATACAAGAGGGATTAGAGATTAAATTGTTCTTATTCAACTATTATCCTTTTTTATGCAACAACATGAGAATTGAGAATTTAGACTAAGTTGCACAATAATTAAGTATCAAACTGGTGTTGTTGGTAGACTTCACCAGAAGACTTACCGTAGTGCTAGTGGCACGAACAAAACTGTTAAAAATTGTGTCGGCACACGTGTCTTGGTAATATATTGAGCAAGTGAACCACAAAGTCAGTCCTTTTGTGGAACAATTTTAAGAATGACGAGACATGCATATGTAGCTAACTATTCCTCAATGGGTCTTTCTAGTGTGTTCCGGAGTAAAATTTACTTCAGTTTTGAAAAAAAAACTGTCAACTTGCTGCTTTAATATACACCATTGAATGCTTAGAGCTAAATCTAAACCGTCCATTTTTTCCGGAATAAAAATTACTCCAGAGCATACTAGATTTTTTGTTCCTGAATAGGAGTACCTTCTTAAAAAAAAGTCTACAATTTTATTAGCACTGAATTGGGGATGGCTGTGGGGCCCTTTGGAAAGTGAAATCTCACCCATCGGGGCCCACAACAACATCAGACAGTTTTGGGTTGTCGAATTCAATGCCACGTATTCAATGTTTGTTTAAAGAGTCACTGTGTGACCCAACTAACCCAACATTTCGAATCCACCAAATTTAGGTGGGACAGTGGAAGATCAGAGTCATAAGAACGAGGAACCAATTTGGGCTTTGGCCCACCATGTGTTTCACAGACTTTATTGATATTTGTCTCGTCTTTAGCCCAAACTTTGATGTAAGAAAGAAAGGGTGGGTTTGAAAAGCGATATTCTTGTTACAGATAATATAAACATGTGTTAAATGTGATTGTGTAAATCCTAGGTAGATATGGATTGAGATATTCTGAAATCCTAAAGATTACATTTCTATTACAACTGTACTTGTTTCACTATAAATAAAGGCATTTGACATGATGAATATGTACTACAATACACCACAATTCCTCAAGCCTCTCTCTATTTTCTCTCTCTTTCTCTTGCCGCACCCTCCTTCATAAAATAGTCCACAACACGTTATCAGCATGCTCTTTCCGCTGTGCTAAAGAGAATTATACCGGAGTTTTGGCCATTTTCAATCATGGGAAGTATTAATTTCAATAATTTTTACTTTGATTTCCTTTTTATTTTATTGAATTAATATACTTGCTATTGATTCAATTTTCTCCATGTTATTTCATATTGAACGAGATTCAACGCATTGAAGATGGAAATCCGGAGTTGAAGGCAATTCTGCAAACAAATTGTTCAACCATCATCATCAGCAATCCAGGTTCTTCTAAAACACGGTCTCGATTGTCGATATTTTTTCAGACCTGATTACATGAACCTTCACCATGATGCATGAACCCAATTTTCTGCGTTTAACGAATTATTGATCTTCTGCAAATATTGTGTTCGCATCTACATTTAATATATATGTCATATATTAAGTGAATTGATGATTGTGTGAACGAAGGAAAAATTAGGGATTTTTTTTTTTGCTTTTCTGCAAAAAAAAACATAAAAATTCGTTTTTTCTGAAAAAAAAAACAAAAATTATTTTACTAAATTTTTTTTTCGTTTTTTTGAAAAATAAAGAAAAAAAAACCCTAGCCGGAGCCGAGCCAGCCCAGCTTCAGCCGAGCAAGCCCAGGCCGTTAAGCCTTCCCCCCACTGCTTCCTCTCGACCCACTCCACCTACAGCCCTAGTTGGGCTCGGGCTTTCAGCCCGCTTATTCCTTCTCCAGCCCTGATGGGCTTAGGGCCTTGCAGCTCGCTTCCCACACCAGCCCCTGCTGGGCTAGGGCCTGCAACCCACCTTCCTCTGTTGGCCTGCAGTCCAGCTACTTGCTGGTTGGGCCTGCAGCTCCAACCCCGACCCACCAAAAATTATTTGGGTCATATTTTCACACCCCGTAGGCCTTGTAGACCTACGTTTAACTACCCATTCACGATATATATGTTAAATTTTATTTTTTGTTCTATATATATTGCGTTTGCTTGCAAGTATCAATGAACTTGAAGTTCATAAATTCGAACCCGAAGCTTCGAATAAGTGCCAATGAAACCCGAAGTTTCCTTAAAAAATTAAATACCCATGAAACTTGTAATTTTCATGAAAATTTAAACCAAACCATGTCTTGGAACCCAAATGTTCTAACTTTTATGATTATCAAGAATTTATTTCCCATAAGCACCAACCACAATCTTGTTCCCTACATCTAGTGAATTTTCGAACCATAACAAGTTCGACTTCACTAAAATGAAGTTTCTGGTAGAAACTACTTTATGTGGGCACAAATTGTGATGCTCCACTTGACTATCGAAAAGCTAAGCAGCATTGAAGCTAACAATGACGTGGATAGAGCTAAATAAGCCTCCGTCATGATCTTCATCCGAAGACTTATGCCTGAAGCATTGTAAATGGAAGTACCTCGATGACAAGGATTCCATGACTCTTTGACTCGTTCTATGGACCGTTCCAATCATGAAAAGATGATCTTGCCCGAAGCAAGACATACCTTGCCCGAAGCAAGACATATCTTGCCTGACACAAGACATGATTGAACCCCATCCGTGAATAGGTACAATTCTGAAGTTTATAGAATCCGATTGAATTTTGACTGGAGAAGATTTTCTCGTCCTTCCATGCCTCTACAATGTTCTTGAAGAAGCACTATAGAGAGCCCAGGTTCACTAAGTTCTAGGATCTGATTATTACCACATTGCTCACTAAAAAGCACAATAGTGAAAGCTGCACCTTAGTGATTCGGCTGGGAGGTATCGAACGGTATAGACCCAACTTCGGCTGGAGCCTACCAAATGGTGTGACCCAGCTTCGGCTGGAGCCTACCGAATGGTATAAACCCAACTTCGGCAGAGGTGTACCGAACATAAAGCTTTGCTTCGGCAGACGCCTACCGAATCTACTCATCCTTCTTCAGCTGGAGAGTACTGAACAGTGGTAGAATCAGGGTCAACCAAGGGGGTGGCATCACAACCAAACACGTGATCCCTTGGCAACTAAGACCCAAAACTTCAAGAATAAGGGACAATATTCCCGAACCTCAACCGTGCAAAATCTACTTCTGTTTTGATGGAATAGATCATTGGTTATGCACTCATTTATGCCTCTACCAATGTTGTTGAGACGTACCATTCTCGTAGTCAATCTGTGAGACTAATTTTGCCTCACCTAACACATGGAAAAACAGAATTTTGACATGGAAGGCCATGTTGGCCGAACCCCCCTATCTTTTGGTTTAAGTTTTGAACAATTTTTCCTTTTTGTTTGGATGATTTGTTTTAAATTTTTTGGATATTATTATGGATATGATCCTTGAATATGAGTTAATTGAATCATGTTTCTTATACATGTGACCGAATTCAATTAACATGTGATACGGTATAAATGTGGGGAAGTTAGTTGTCTGGATGAACGTGCTACTATGCACACTAACTTCATACCTAAATCACCCCTCTAGCAACGAATTCAGGTCTACCTAACCTAATTAAAGGCATTGGCACTGCTCCTCGTTGTATTAATGGTATTGAATTACTATTAAGAGGCCTTATATTCTCCGTTCCGAAAGAACGTTATTGAGTTATAAGGATATTCGAGAGAACAATGATCATGAAAACCACTGTAGAAAATAGAGTGAAGTATCTTTGCATCATCTCCAAAATATGAAGCATGAAGCTATGTTTTGGGGCCAATGGGCTACCTCCCAACTAAGACATGCCACATATAGGCCGGCCTGGAGCCGGGTGATTCGAGTAGTTTACTTGCTTTGGCACTATCGTTTGGGACATTCAGGTCGAAACACGATGCAATATGTTACACAACGCATCACCTTACCTGGAGTAAGGATTTTTGTGCCTACAAGCACACTTTGCCAAACCTGCTCGTTGGGGAAATTAGATTTTTATATCATCCCTAGCAAAGCTACTACATAACCTTCTTTTCACAGTGGATTAAAGGGAATAATGTGGACTCTTCCAACCAAAAATGCGGACCATATAAATATGATTTTTAGTTGATATATCGACACAATGGTCACATGTTTGTCCACATACACATTGCTGCTAAACTCCTGGCCAATTCTTACTTAAGGGCTCACCACCCTAATCATCCCATAAAGTCTAGAAGACTGGATAATGCCGGAGAGTTTATATCGAAGAGTATTCGATAAGTATTGCATGACTTTTGGGTTTGAAAATGAACAATGAATTCCCCATGTATAACCCCCAAACAGCCTCGCAGAAACGATCATAAAGCGTATTATCAATTGATCGCCCAAACCTTAGTGAACACACCAAGCTTTCGGTTTCTACCTAGGGCTATGCAATCTTGTATGCAGCTATGTTGGTCCGCCTGAGACCCATTGCTACCCGATACTTTTTAGCGTTACACTTGGTTACTGGGTACGAACCTGATGTTTCGTATTTGCGCGTTTTGGG
This sequence comes from Gillenia trifoliata, assembly GCA_018257905.1. NCBI lineage: Eukaryota > Viridiplantae > Streptophyta > Magnoliopsida > Rosales > Rosaceae > Gillenia > Gillenia trifoliata. The sequence goes on along the minus strand of CM031081.1, from coordinate 26,228,032 downwards.
TATGCACCTTATGCCATGTTGCGCCACCGCAATGTAACAATATGGGTCCTCAAAGAATGATGTGAATCTTTGTCGATTGTGATTCTCCTTTGAATTAGCTCTTTAAAGCCCTTGCACGCGATCTCATTACCGCCATTTTGTGGATTGTCACTTCGATAAGACAGTCTTCCCGCCGTTAGGAGGAGATAAGAACGTCAATGTTCCTAAAGAACGGTGCGAATTATTGTGGACGTCCCCACTATGTCTCATCTAGATTCCAGAGTGTTGCTCCAGATGCTTTCTCTGATCTAGCTAAAGTGACGATGCTTTCTCTGATCTAGCTAAAGTGACGAGATCACATATACCAGCTGCAAACATGTCTGCAAGGATAGACGTATGTAACGGACGTCGAGTCAACATCCCCGAAGGGTGTGCCGCCCCTGAAGGACGGTTGGCCGCCCCTATTGGACGGCCCGGTACACCAACGGCTAGCCAATCAATCTGTTCTCGGTCTGAAGTGCGACAGATCACTCGGTTCGAAGGGTTCACCTTCCTAGCAGTGGAGAAACATGGCACAAAACGAATCCCTTCCTCGTTCGCTGTCTCAACCATTCCACCTCATGAAATTAATCCGGATTATCCCAAGATCTGTAGTCTTGGTCCATTATGCATGCATGGATGAGTTATGAAATTGTAATGAGATTATCATCGATGATATTCATGTATATGGTAGCTACCCAAAATAGTGAAAAACGACGATATTGAATTGTGTTCCGTTGATGAATGTCGGCGTAGAACCGATTGGTCAAACTGGAAACAAGAAATCCAGGTCGAACTTGATTCACTTGTAAAACGTAAAGTGTTTGGGCCTGTAGTTCCTACACTTCCACATGTGAAGCCCGTTGGCTACAAGTGGGTTTTCGTAAGGAAACGAAATGAGAAGAATGAAATAGTGCGATATAAGGCATGTCTTGTGGCGCAAGGTTTCTCTCAACGCCCTGGGATTGATTACGAGGAGACTTATTCCCCAGTAATGGACGTTATAAACGTTCCGATACCTTATCAGTTTGGTAGTTTCAGAAAAACTAAATATGCAGCTTATAGACGTGGTTGTAACGTATCTATAGGGATCATGATACGAAAATCTACATGGAAGTTTCTGAAGGACTTTCATAGATTGATTCAAATAGTTCTAGACCATAGAACACCCTCTTTATTGAATTGAGGCTTTCACTTTACGGATTGGAACAATTTGAGTGGATGTGGTATACCCGTTTAAGTGAATATTTGATCAGTTATGGATATGTGAATAAACTATGCCCCTGCATGTACAAAACCGAATTTGCTAGAGTTGCAGTCTGTGTCGATGACATAAATCTCACTTAGACTTTGGAAAAACTTGAGAAAACTGCCTCACACCTGATGTCGAAATTTGAGATGAAAGATCTTGGGAAAACTCGTTTCCGTCTCGACCTGAAGTTTCAAGCAAAGTTCAGATGGTATTCTGGTCCATCAGTCGAACTACACCCAGAAGGTGTTGCCTTTGAGTACACCCATGACCGTTCATACGCTAGATGCAAATGAGACCCTTGAAAAGGTTATGGAACCTGAAGTTCTATATCTAAGTTCAATTAGCGCTTTATTGTACTTAGCTTATTGCATGAAGCATGACATCTTTTTCGTTGTTGATCTTTTGGTAAGATACAACACTGCGCCTACACGCTACCACCAAATAGGTGTTAAAGATGTTTTTCCATTACTACGGATTTGGGCTTATTCTATCCCTACGCATCTCAGGATTAACCACAACCCCTTGGTTATCGGAATGATGCCTACCTTGTGGGATACGCTGACACAGACTATCCGTCTGATCCACACAAGGCACGTTTCCAAATGGATTATGTCTTTACCATTAGGAACACCACAATATCTTGGAGGTCAACCAAATAGACCTTAGTTGCGACGTCTTCGAGCGCATCACCATACACGAAGCCACCCGTGTACATGGGAGCATATTCAAAGCACCTGTAACTCTTCATCCTTCATTGAGTTCCAATGACGATCTATGAAGACAGCACCGCATGTATCGACCATACCATAACAAGATACATCCAAGAAGTCAACACCAAGCATATTGCGTCTACATCACATCAGCATGAGCATCAGAACATTGAAGTCAAGCAAATCTGTTCCCAAGACAACCTTGCCGACCTCTTCACCAAGTCACTGTCAAAGTCTACTTTTCAGAAGCTTGTTCATGGAATTGGTATGCGTAAATTGTCTGATTTGCAACATTGTTAGCTTCTCATTTGAAATTTGGTCAAATTCATGGGGACTATCCTTAAGTATACTCGCTTCACTTTAACGTACTATTTTTCCCGTTGGGTTTTTGTTGCCTGACTAGGTTTTAATGAGACACCCATTTTGGACTGGTTATACCCTTGTGTGCATCTTACTGACATCCGGCAGATGTTAAGTATCGACATTGCATTAACTCACTTTTCTCCTTAGACTATGGGTTTTGTCCTGCCTTGGATTTTACCATAGCCAGGTTTTGTGAAAGTTTTTACTTCTTTTTATATGCAAGTTCCGTACTTGAGACTAGCGTGTTCTCTATTGTGCCTACGAGACGACTTCATCAACTATCATCATCTTGAAGATCTGATGCAATGTCTACTTGAGTATTTGCACACTCAAGGGGGAGTGTTGTAGATAATATAAACATGTGTTAAATGTGATTGTGTAAATCCTAGGTAGATATGGATTGAGATATTCTGAAATTCTAAAGGTTACATTCCTATTACAACTGTACTTGTTTCACTATAAATAAAGGCACTTGACATGAGGAATATGTACACCACAATTCCTCAAGCCTTTCTCTATTTTCTTTCTCTTTCTCTTGTCGCACCCTCCTTCGTAAAATAGTCCACAACAATTTTAATCTAATTTATAAATACTAAAATTCGATCTTAGGTGTTGTGGGAGCCGAAAGCATGTTGTAGTAACTAATTAAGATTAAAGAGTATGTTTAGGATTGTTTTATAAGAAGTATTTTATAAGCGCTTTCGTTTTTATAAAAAATATCGAAATTTTTATTAAAGATTCAAGTGCTTCATGTAAAGCAGTTGGAAGTGCTTCTCTAGAAAGCGCTTTTATAATTTGGAAATGCTTTTAAGTTTTTTGTCAAACATAGTGAAACACGCTTTTGGTTTTCAGAAAACGTTTTTTATGTCCAAGTTTTTATTTTAAAAATGCAAGTACTTCTCGAAAAAGTAGTTGGAAGTGCTCGCTACGTGCTTTTCCTGAACGCGTTTTAATCATCCATAATCACTTTTTAAGCTCTTGTGCTAAACTTAGTCAGAACTGCTTTTAGTCATCAAATAGCGTTTTAAGTCTTTCCAAAAATTCTTTAACATACCCAAAGAGATATGTTAAAAGTTGAATCCCTTGCAAACGTAACCCAAAAAAATTGTCAATATTAGGGGTCGAACGTGTATGGTACATACCATTCAATTATCTGACCATTGAATGATTCAAAATTCATTTGAGATCTATCACAAATTAATCTAGGATCATTCAATGATTGGACCATTAAATGATACATACCACCCAAATTTTTTTTCAATATTAGACCTAAAACGCAAAATTACAATGAGTTTTGGGCTCCTATTTGGGTGGCTGTGAGGGAGAGGAAGATAAAAGTCCCACACACCCCCTCCTTATCTTGTACAAGTGGAGGCAGGGCTTCCAACGCAAAGTATACATACAGATAACTAATACAACAATATGCTCTTTTGTGCTTTGTAAACTACAAAATACAAAGTATACAGAGTGTTGTCTTTTTATTTTTTGTTTTGTGAAAAGTGTGTTGTCTTTTACAAAAACAATATATTCGTTAAAATTAGACACCTGTGCGCTGCATGCAGCAAGCAGTTGTGACCGTTGAGATCAAATACAAATTTTACATGTGCTTTAATAGTCAATTTTCTCAGTCTTCTCGTGTGACTCACGTGTCGACATATTTTTTTTTTGTTTAACATGTCGACATATTAAACAAAAAGGAAAAAGCCTGGCCAGACCAAAGAAGGGAAGAGCTAAAGTGCTATGTTGGAGAAAATCACTCTAACATGGGTAATAAAACATGTATTTTTTATCGAGTATTGCTTGAGCTTTTTTCGACATTCACTCGAGAACCATCTCGAGAGTTTTTCAACATCCCCTCGAAGGAGAAGGGAGAGAGCCTTGGGTGCTCATCATAGTGGTCGCTCGGCGGTGAACCTGGACGGATGTGGCTCCAAGAAGACAATTTAACAAATTCAGTAGAGATGCTCAACCAAACATTTGGAAGAGCAAAATCAGTCAATCAAGCTCTTCGAATCTGAAGAAGGGGTCCAAGAAGGTAAATGGGCAGCTAATGCTTTAGATGTTAGTCTTTATCAGTCCATGCCATTAAAACACATAAGTATAGATATTAACCTTGATTAGTCGACATACTGATAAGAAAGAACAACTTTTTTAGCAAAAAAGAAACTCGAGACCTTCTCCTCACTACTGCATCTTAATCATGAAACCATATGGGGTGTTTGGGGCTTTGTGATAATTGCAGTATGAGCAGGGACCTCAAATATTTATAGACATAAGTCTAATAGAGTCCTACCCATAAATGGACTATACTAGAAATTCTAAAAGCCTACAACTGGAATACCAAAGCCTATGTGTATTCTTTAGTCCACAAGAAATCCCTTAATTACACCTAATCAAATCTGGGTATATCATAAGACTTGGTGTACAAGATATAGTCCTTATTAAACTGTAACTTTACTTGTTTCCTAAGTTAACTGTGAAACCAAATCCAGATAGAGACTGTTGTGACCACATATGAGGGCAGGATGCAATAGAATTGGAATTCTTAGCCGCATATATTCTAGGATGTCGGAATTTTTTCTGTTCTACAGTGGTCTGGTAGTCGGACCAAGGAAGAAGGAACATAGTGGGTGCGTTAGTTTGGAAGTCGGAACGAGGGAGAAAGAGGAAAGGAGAGTATTAAACCTTTAGGGTTAGTTAAGTCTTTTTACACTGAAAAATGGCAAAAAAAACTCTATAAAATCTGAAAACAGGGGTAAAACTCTTTTTAAGCCTCTAAAAAGAGATATTTATCAGAATGGTGATGCTAGAGAACATGTTTTTAAATCATATTTTATAGATCACATGATGTGATCATTGATAGTTAGATTCATTGTTTAAATCATTAAAGAAGGTATACAATTATTAACCGCCAGTGGTCTATAAAATATGATCTCTTTAGCGTTTTTCTTATCAAAATTTCCACACCACCCTCCCTCGTTGACGGCGTCGATGCCGGCCCCTTTCCAAATACTCTACAAATTCTGATATCTCTCGAAATTTCTCTCCATGTTTGTTGTTGTAATATGGAAAAGCGATTTGGTTTCGTCAAGCCTTAATGTTTTCTTATTATTTCATGAAATCCACCTAGCTTTTCGGCAACATTTGCATTGGACCTCTACAGATGGTGTAATAGATGTAATATTAATAGAAATTTGATTGTGATTCTCTTATTGTCTACTAATGTCCACGAGAGAATGCACTCAAATTGTTCATGAGTGTCGATTTCAAGTGTCCGGAAAGGAAAGGAAAGGAAATGAGTGGCAGACTTCCTGCAAGATGTTATTTCCATTAAAGACCAAGAACAGTACGGACGCAGGAGATGAGGGAGGCTGGTGTGGTAATGTCGGCGGTGGTGGGTGTGTCTGTTTTTTCTCTTTCTTTTGGTGAATGGTAGTTGGTGGGTTGGGTGAACTCAAAAAATTGAGGGCAAATTACGAAGTTTGATGACAAAATTTTTTAGTTGGTTGGACTTAACTAAAATTTTGGGTGTCAATAAAGTCACTCGTACTTATTAGGTCTAAAGTATTTTTCACAACTAATAAGTCTAAAAAGTAAAATGTGCTTAAAACATTTGGCCTAGTGTTTTTCTCATATTTGGAAGATGAATAAAAAGCATCTAAGCTGTCAATTTACTATATAAAAGGAAACAATTAAAGTAAAGGCACAATAACAAATACATTAAATGAGAAAGACTTAGATGAACCGGATACCCTGCATGACAATACTAGAATGATACATGAAAATCCAATGAAAGAGAATGGCATCTGATTTGATGAAATAATTTGTCACTCACAGTCGCACATCAAAAGGCTACGTCCACGTGGGTCTTCCTCTTCCAATTACTGTGCATAAGAGAGAGACTAGATTTGGGCTTAACACTCCATAAAAGATAATGCTTGTGTTCCTCTTATGGGAGAACCTACTTCTCTCTCTTTACGATTAACGAATTTTGATCGTCCGAACATTATAATCGAAATCGTTCATTCTCTTTATCATCATCTAAAGATTATATCTGAAAAAAAAAATCTTTCAATTTGGAAATCATTTAGTCATTCATATGTGTCAAACTAATCAATAGTTTTTGTGACAAGTAGTATCCTCATGATGAACTGTACATTTGTTTTATACATATGAATAGCTAAAAGATCTCCAAATTGAATGATAATAAAGAGAATGAAAGGTTTCAATTATGATGTTCGAACAGTAAAGATTCGTTAATTGTAATTGGGGGGACAAGTAGGTTCCCCCATGGGGGATACCCAAGTATTATCCCTCCATAAATGCAAATGCTAACTCAAGAGTGACCAATATCATAGTCGCCCACAAGAGGTCACTGCTAACAAATTAATAATCCATAAACTAGAAGGAGTACCGTAGGATGCTAAAATCAAGGGCGGATCCACCTCGGGGCAAGGTGGGTCAGGTGACCCTCCAAAGCTCATAAATCCTCCATAAAAGAGCTGGGTGTTGCCCTTTAAAATTTTGAGATGCCCTTGAAAGCTGCCCTCAAATTGCTCGATGAATTGTCTTTATGGCCATTGGGCAGGGTAGCTACTAGCCTCATGCCTTTGTATGCATTGCTATGGGCATCTGTGGATAGGCTCACTCGACATATGTTGGCATGCTCGCTCAAAAGCTATTGACATCAGTCGACATGCTCGCTCAGAAGTTGTTGGCATATGTCGACAAGCGTGCAATATGATTTGGCATGACCTCAAGTCTACCAAGTGTTCGATGAAATGTCTCACTGAAAAAACTTGCATGCTATTCCGTCCAAAAAAATTTGCACACTACGCAGACTATTTTTATTAACCCCCTACCCAAATAATTTTTCCTAAATTTGTCATTGGCTAAAATAAAAGTGTTTATATGAATTTTCTTCTGTACATCCAGTGTATAGAAACAAGTATGTACTCTTTACAATAACATATTGAAGAAAAACCCTGTGTTATAATCATTAACCCATAGATTATGGGAAGGGAGAGAACTTTGAAAGTCATCGAAAAACATTGGAATAGATTGGTACTCGAAAATACAATAAAATGACCTATGCTAATCATAATTATGTTATTGGACTCATCTTATCTGCTTAATTATATTTCTAGTTTTTAGTTTTTCTTTTCCATATTTTGTAGTCCAAAACTAAAAGGTTCATTTTTCTTTGATGTTATGGGAATACATGGACTAAAAATGTCACTAATCATAGAAGATTTTATTAGTGATGTAAGTATTTGCCAAGATTAGAATACTATCCTTTCATGATCAACTTTATTCTTGAGAAGAAGAAGATGCCACATGACCAAATGTCATTAGCTTAATCCTACTTTTTATTTGCATAGTGAGTAAATTAAATGATATTATATCACATACTCAAGCTTACACCTACCAAACAAACACCGAGTGCGCCTCAAGTTCAAAATTAAACACATCATATTTGCTATAAAAATATATAAATATTGATGTCACAATTAATTTCCTTTCATTTTCTTTCAATCCTTTTTTAGGAGACAGAGAAAACAAGAGAAAAAAATTGATTGTATACCTCAACTTGTAAAAGAGTCAATTTTACGAAAACAAATTCACACATGCAACTAGTGCAAGAATTTTTCTCCACTTTCACAAGCCAAATCACAGCTAGCAATCCTCGCGATCAAATCACAATTTGACACGGTTCGCTTATTTTTTCCTGTTTGTAAGTGAACACGTGTTTAACTGTGATTTATTAGTCTCAAGTTCTAACTTGTAAAGAGTTCAGCAAGTATATGATTCTGGTCTTTGAAAGGATGCAAAGGAAGGACAATCCTTCCGACAGAAAGGTGCATTGAAGTTTCATGTCAACTTTGTTACAGGCTTTACTTTCATTGTAAAGCAACGGGAAACAATTCCTTCTCTCGATTTTGTTCCTCTTCCCACTGGCAAGCATTATGTACAGAACTATCACTAAGTTGTACTTCTACAGACCCTCATCCCGCTTTTGGCTTTTGGCGCAGACGGCATCTTGACTGCGCTTGCAGCGTGTGCGCAACTGTTGCTAGCAAAATACCTGTTTGTGTCGCGAGTTGCGACTCACAAGATTTTGTGGGGCTAAACCAGCGACAAGTGACACAAGAATTATGGCTCATAAGCTGAAAAAGTTGTGCGTCCTACATTAATAAAAACAAACCTTGGAAGGAAGGAACTACAACAACCTTAAAAGTAGCTCGCACTATTAACAATCTCTTTCTGAACAAGAGTAGTTTTTAGATAGATAAGATCCCACCATAACCACTTGATACTTTACATGAGAGCTCAAGTTAGTTACAAATATTTCTGAGAACAAATACAAATCGACGAAACAGTACTGATATATCCAACGGAGTGTGGTAATGACAGGAAAAGGAGTCAGAAATCGAGTTGCAGTGTATCTATCAATCTCTATTTGAATAATACAAAAGAATCTGAAGGCCACCGTTGTTATGGTTGGTCTCTGAATTTGGAGGGAACTTAGGCTGCCGTGGCTTCCGCTTGGTGATGCTATTGTTGAGATGTGTGGGTGGCAGCCGTGGCTGGTGAAGCAAAACAGAGATTGAGGGCTGTTGGGTTTGGGGGTTGTAAGGGGTGAACAGCAGCGGCTGGAGCGTTAGCTGAAAATGAGAATCCTGATGATGCTGCAGTAGAGAACAGTGGCATTGGGGTAACCTGGCCATGCATTTGCCAAGCCCAGTTGGGGGGTCCTTGAGATCCTAATGCAAGTCTCTTCTCCGTTGCTCTTTCCTGACAAATAAATTATTCAAGCGTAAATTGTTCATTAAAAAATTCCTCGTATTTTATGTAATAAAAAAAATATCTTCATCCTCCTTGACCCTAATTTACTATAAGATTTCATACAATTATGAAATGCAACTTCCTCTCATGCCTCACATAAAACAAGAGCTAAACCGGAAAAGGCATTCTTCGCATGAAACAGAGTTTTGATTCTTATTTTACCAGCGTCAGTTAAGACAGTTCAGCATTTGAAGTATACCAAGTTTTTGATATTGTATAAACCACGAAACTACGAACAGCTACAACAGGACCAGTCCAGCCATGTTATTATTTACCATCTCTTATAGAACATAGAATACAAACCCTCGTTGTTTATACAGGCTGAGCTACGATGGTTATTGAAAAAAGGGTACCCGTAGGGTCCAAGGATTAAAACAAAGTCATAAAGGTAACAGAATTGGACTCACCTGATTAGAAAAGTAACTAGGATATACACCGTTCCACAATGGTGGTGGGTGATCTGATGTCATTACTAGCCCCTTAAAAGGTGGATCACTCATCGTGACATTCACGTTGTGCTCCATCTGCAAAGTCAGAAGGGAATGTTTAGTTTTAGCACCAAGATATGGGTGAAATGCTTCAGCATTATCAACCATGTCTAGAGAGAAAGAGAGAGCCAAAAACTGAAACGCGTTAATTTTATTTTGACAGCTAGGAAAAAGAAAACAGATGAACTCTATCAGAACACCTCTTTCACTTTCCAAGTTCATACGAGTGAATTTCAGAAATGTTCAGATAGGCAACAGGATATTTTACTGTCTGAAACCTTAAAAGTTAAAACCGTCCAGCCAAAATATTAGGAAAACCTTCAAGAGGGCCACCCCTTCAAGAACTATCTCTAAAGGAACTGATATGTATCAAACTAATTATATGTTACCCTTTTTCCATTGCGCACGTCAAAAGGGCCAGAGTGGAACTGAAGACGCCCTTCGCCTTCCTTTTGACCCGTGCCAAATGAGGGGGGAGATATCCCCAAATTTAGATCAAGATTGTGATTGCCATCTGCGTTGTAGGAACAAAAATATCAAGTACAATCCTACGAAGACAAATTTTTTGAACTTTTTCTGACGACAATAAATCAACTACTGAGAATAATTTGTAAAACTATACCTTCATTACCAGTCTCAGACATCATCTCCCCTTCATATGTGCTTGGCTCAAAGTTGGTGACCGCTTCCCTTCCATTACATTTGATCGCTGCCTTGTCATAAGCCCTAATTTGCAGAAAAATCAAAAGGGAGAGAGGTGTTGGATGGAACCCTAATGAGGTTGAGAATTCAGGGTAATAAATTCAATCAGGTAGAGTGTAATTCATGACATTAGGACCTTGCAGCTTCTACTTCGCTGTCGAACAGCCCAAGATATATATACCTGCATGCAAGCATTGTAACCTCCATGATGAAACCACCGTCCCCACAATGTTTATTTTTTTTTCTTTGAAATACGCACTTGGATTTGTTTTTTCAGACAACGAAAAGAGAAGACTGACAACTGATTGAGGATTAATTCGAAATCAATTATCAGTTCACAGTTCAAACCAACAGCCACTATGCTTGTAAGGTCTAGACCCAAACCAAACAGAACAAAAATGAAAACTCCATAAAAATGATTCCTCACTTTTTTCCGAGGAACTGTCCCATTCGAGCTTCCCATCGACCACATTTGTGCAGCGTAACCCCTCTATATCTGGAGCTGCCCCTCGAGAAGCCAGTGCTCTGCCGACGTAGTATGTGCACGAATTCTTCCTTGGTCAAATTCTTCATCTGCTCATTCGTTAAAAAAAGTAAGATTAAAACCCGATTCCGCTCCCCATTTGAAATTAATCGAAACTAGGTTCATCAAGAAACATATGCATCACCCAACCTGTTTCAGATCATCCTCATAATCACTCAGGTTGTAATTGATATCAGCATCAACTCCTCTGAACTTAATCGCCGCTCGGTCGTAGGCTCTAAATTCAGCAAACCCAATTTAAGAACAATAATGCATACAGTTCCCACAATAATCAAATTATCAAACTTCCCAAAGAGTATGGAAATCCAAGCAAAACAACCGAGCAAGTCTTTTTACCTTGCCGCAGCATGAGCAGTGTCAAATCCACCTACATGCCAACACCCAACACTTAATTTTCCTCAAAAAACTTCCAAATAGAAAATCATGACATATAATTGGCTTACTAATCCAAGTCAATCAAAAAGACAAGGTCAAAAATCCATACCCAAATACACTTGTTTCCCGCAGTCCCTGCACCCAATCAAAAATTAATAAATCGGATTAATACCAAATTTGGACGGATGCTTCAAATTCAAACAATCAACTCAAACTAAAACAACCCATCAACAATTAAATTCAATTAAACTAAGTAACCCAAATAAGTAAATCAAAACTGGACTAACCAAATGTGCGACTCCCATCTACCAGTTCTTCTGTAGAAGGTGACTCCTCTGTACTGAGAGCTCCGAGACCTCGGCCCTCTCCTGCTCTTCTTCGCCTGCTGCTGCTGCTGCGGCGGCGGCGCAGCTGGTTGTGGTTGTTGCTTCTGTTGCACCAACCTGACCTCCCCGGCGCCGCCACAATCGAACCCAAGCTCAATCAGATTCTTCCTCACCAACGGCGATGACGAGGACGACTGCCCCTGCCCGTGAGCCTGCCCCGGCCAATTGTTCAAGCCTCCGGTGACCGGAAACAGCTCCTTGGTCACGACGACGTCGTCGTCTTCCTCTTCATCTCCGCCCCTGACCTTGAGAATACCGAAGTTGAAGGTCGTGACGGCGTCTCTGGCGGCGCGTGTGGAGCACGAGTCGTCGTTGGTGCTGGACGCGTCGGCATTGACCACGGACGAGTTGGACGTCCCCGACTCGTCCATTTGGGTGCCGCTCGATTCGACGTCGTTTTGCCCCGAAACGACGACGTTCAGATTAAGATCCAACATAGCTCCTTTTTTTTTTTTATCAAATTTAGTCCTTCCAAATTCAGCTCCGGCTCCTACACTTTCAGCTCTCCCCACTCAGCTGACCGTCGATCACCAGCTCTAATCGGACGGCGGAGATCGACTTAATCAGACACCACTACAATACACCGAGAAGCACATGATCGGAGCTCAAACGTGAAATTTAGAAAGACTAGACGGTGCGTCGGCGATCGCCGGAGAAAGTAAAGCAGGGGGTTGGAAACGCCGTCGTTTCTTAAGCTAGTGAGTTAGAAACTTGCATTTAGTCGGCGGCGATTGGGGGTTGAGAGTGGAAATCTCAACGGCGTCGTTTGAGCTATGTGTGTTGTAATTCCATAACCATAAGCTATAGAGTCATAGAGTCATAGAATATATATCATAGGCTCTCAGAGGGAGGAGAGAGAAAGAGAGGGAGGAGAGAGAGAGGTGATAGGACGGGTGAGGGAACATTTCAGACCCATTTTAAGCGGATGGGAATATATATTTTAATTTTTTTAACAACCGGTTACGTCGGTGGCAGGTCACTTTGATGTTGCTAAGAGATTTTTTTTCTCTCTCTAGGGTTAATCTCATTTCGGTGTCTCATACATGGGAACACCCGTCTATGAGTTTATAACCAACAACTACCCATTGCCCGTTGCCGACCTCATGTATATAGTAAATAGTACATGGTAAATAGTAAATATGTAGCTTTTTACCATGTGTGCTTTTGTTCATCAATCTCTAGCCATGATTCTTCGCATTGCATTCGATTATTATGTGTTACATGTTTAATTAGAGTAAAAGTTGTTCTAACGTATGGTGAATGTTGATACCGTAGATTGATTTACATTGTTAATTAGCTCATCTTCTAACAATTTAAATATTATGAATTTAATAATTGTTTAATGTGCGTATCACAACTCTTGAATACAAAAGTTCTCAAGCACACTCAATATTATGTAGAGTGGGGCTACACATGTTTGTACATTTACGTCTTTTCGCGTGTATATTGATAGCTTAAATACATTGGTAATTTTTGACATTTTTTTAATATCAATGAATGTGATACTGTGTATTTTTATTATCTAGTCTAATATTACGAAGAGAAATATTCATAGATTAAGAGGTAGTTCTATCTGATTGAGAAACATAATTTAGTAAAAGAAGATGATTTGTTATAGTTAATATATAGGAAATGATATTTGTACCCCCATTTTCTTAACAAACTATTATTTGTACCCCCCATTTAAGAATTGAATTGCTTAAGGAAATGAAAGTACAAATAGCAGTAGAGGAGTACAAATATCAGTAGAGGGGTACAAATATCAGCTCCCAATATATATTGTGATGCGTCATGATAAAAGATAAGGCTTTGCTCCTATTCCACTCAAAGACTATTGGTGACTGAAAAAACGTAGGACAACTGGTTTTTGGTGAGGACGGTGAGACAACTAATGAAGTCTAATGTGCATGTAATATGTTAGTTGAAGCACTAAAATGCAACTGGAAATTAAACAAACTGTCTATTTTGTTAGACTGTTGTCCTTTTAAGCATTTTGTTTGGTAATAGTTTCATCTTTAACTTTTAATTTTTTAGGAACAGAAGGGGGAAAGACAATAGAGAAAAGATAGATGAACGAATGAATATGAGTATAAAGGAAGTCATTAATTATCAAACTGTATTAGTATCTTATGCCGTTAATAGTGATTTTCACGCATGTTGTGCAGGGGTTGTGATTTCCACACATTACTTTTCTTTCCTACACACCTATGTTTATTTACGGCCTTCAGATTGGACAAATCAAAGAAAAATCAAAGAACATAGTTAAACATGGGTGTGTATAAAGAAGAAGGACGTGTGAAGAAATAGTTTCTCTTATGCAAATACCGCATCTATACAGTATAATTAAATCCGGAAATGAATAGAAAATTGTCGAAATTAAAGGCACCCTATGTATTCTATTTTAGGTCTGACACATTCCGATCCTGACACGCCAGGTGTCGGGAAGTGCTGACCGACACGTGTTAAGTGACGAAAGCCAATTATGCATGTATATGAGAAAAAGTGAGTAGATTTAGAGTTGGAAGCCGAAGTCAGAGTGCGGTGATGGGTAAAACCCATTATTACAGGTGCATAACAGTCAAAGCATAGTAAATAGTGCAAGGAATATAAACATTCACATCCTCATGAGTATGGATAAGTAGAAATTAATTAAAAGTAGGAGTGAATCCTACATAAATCCGAAGAAAGTGTCAGAACCACCAACCACAGCCGAAGCAAGCCCACGTCTCACTGGAAATTGAATCCGCCACTAAGTCCTAGAGGGGTGCAAAACATAAAAAGGTGAGTGGGTCAAAAAGCAAAGTTTGATAAAACCTTTGTTTTCAAGAGCATACTATCCCCTCGCTGGAAAACATGTATAGTTTTTGAAAATACGTCATACTCCCCGATATGATCCTCAAAATATTATAATAGTAATACGGGTACTCCCCGTTCATCACACTGACTGCTCAAAACATGAGTACCCCCCGAAAATCAGACTGTATGCTCATCCATATGTAAACACACAAGCCCAAGTAGATAAGCTACGAGGAACAGGCTAGGTATATGAGTAATACGCTGAGTACTACAATGAGGCGAGTCTAACGTTAATCGTTGTGCACAAAGTGCGTCACACAAGTTCGAGTTGCCTAGTGCAACCTAGAACAGGCTAGTACCTACAATGGATCCAAAGTTGCGTAGTGGTACTGGGAGTGACATCTCCAAACGTCAAGGCTAGTCCTGGCCACAAGACTGAGTACTGATACCTGAGGTGTTATAAATTTACTGATGAGCAACAGTATAGAAACATGTATGGAAAATATAATACAAATGTTCTACCTCCAACAATCGCATATGATATGAGTCATGCTAACAAAATAAAGAAAGCATTGAAAAACCATACGTAATAATACATTTATCAAAACAAAGACCCACTCACTCACCTGTAAGTAGCCGGGTCGTAGCCCCCTTGTCCTGGGTAGCCCCAGTAGTCCTCTGGATAAGTCTCACCTATATGAGATATCACTATAGTAATGATTAAACTCATAAAGGTTACAATTAAACTAATTAATTAAACCTATCCCTTGTTTGCTCAACACGGAGGTCTGAAACACTCCGAAAAATACCATACGTACTGCCCCTAGGTAGTACACGTCGTCACAAGTCGCCTCGGGTCGATGGAATTCAAAAATAGTGCCCCACGTGCCCTCACACGCAGCTCACGCACTAGGTCAACGCGTCGGTCAATTGACGGCGTCAGTTGACGCCATTAGATCTAACGGAATATTCCTAACGGCGTTAAAAAGAATATTCCCGGTTTAGACCAGTGCTAACGTCAGCGGCCAATAGTCGGAATTTTGGCAGCTTTTTTGGAGAATTTTCAAATCTCCATAACTTCGTCATTTCTTGGCCAAATTTCACGTTCTTTATACCAAAATGAAGCTAGAGAGGAGTAGAATGACGATGTACCTTTGGTTTGGCCGTACATGTTACAACCCGTCCCAAAATTTTATGTGAAATTACCAAAATACCCCTAGTGGTCAATGTTGACTTTTGTTGACTTTTCGTGACGACTTCTGAAAATTTATTTCTTTACATATTCTTGATGTACTCATCCATACGAACGCGTGGACGCAAGCGGAACTCAATTTGGAGTTGAAACGAACTTTTTACGAAGCTTTAAAGTGTAGGGGCATTTTAGTAATTTCAACCCCGTAAGTTGGGATTAGGGTTTTTGGCTGGCTGCTGTGCAGCCAACCCTTCCCCTCATTCCTGCACGTTCTCCCCCTCTATCTCTCTTTCTCTCCCAGTTTTCTCTAAGCCAAAAACCTCACCGAAACCCTAACCTTTGGACGAATCACAAAATCGTCGAACCGTTGCCCAAAATCCATACCATCTTGATCGTCTCGTCATTCTGGACGAGGCTGTGATTTTAGAATCTCCAAACTCAAACCCGATCGTCCAAACCGACGCCGGAACGAAAACGACGAACTGCCATTAAAGTTTTTGTGCAATCCCGACATAGGTAAGCCTCAAAACCATTACCATTGGTTTTATTGGATTGAGTAGGTTCAAATCGATATAAAGAACGTCCAATTTGGTGCAGTTTTGAAGGAGAACGGAATTAGGGTTTCCCGAAGCTTCCCGGCCAATTTCAGGCTATCTCCGGCCACATTTCCGGCCCCAAATTGGTATGAAAATATTCTACACTTCAATACCTTCAATTTGATATATGGCACGTTAAATTTGGCCAAAGAACAAAGAAGTTATGAATTTTTGAAGTTTTGGAATTAATTCGGAAATTTTCCAGCAATTTCGGCGAACCAGGCGGCGGCGCCAGCGGTGTTTCCTTCGACCGGCGCAAGGAAGAGGACAGGGGAATATTCCCTTAACGGTAACGGAATATTCCTGACGGCGTCAGCATATTCCGTCCAAAAAGGTAATTCTTCGACTCCGCACACCGAGGAGGGCAACACCGGGGGAGATTTCGCTCCCGAATACCAGTAAGTGGACTTTTGCTTTATTAAATGGCTTTTATGATTGAAAATAAATATGAACTTGGTTTCTTTGTGGTTTTAAATGGTTTTTGAAGTATGATTATTTATATATATTTATTTATAAATATATATACATGTTGATAATTGTTTATGCAACCATTTTTAATTTATTTATGGTTACAATTTGGGAAATGGATTTAAATGGTGATTGTGGTATTATACCAAAGTATGGATATACCTTATGAAATGGTTTACACTATGATCTTACTTTTGCATAAATATGAAATGGCATTTGTTATGTGATTTTGAGAAAAGATATTATTTATGCAATATTAAATATTTGGGACTTATGAAAGGGATCTTGCTTATTATATCTAGACACATGAGTATGTATGTATGTTTTCAAACACACTTGGTATGCTTTCACTACGTTGTAGTACCGTCTCACAGCCGTAGGACAAGTCTCACATGTTTGGGTCACACGCACTGTACTCTAGGGGTATTGTCCGGTAAATACCTTAGTGCAAGCTTGTCTTACGTTTATATTTGTTTATGGGGAAAAGGCCCCACTACGTAAGGACTCGGGTGTGACACGCTAAGGCGCAAGTGCTTACATGTGTGTGGTACTAGGAGTACAAGTTATTGGATAACGTAAAGTGCTTGTACAGGGATTGAGAGGCTGATCCTCAACCCGTACATGGGTGATCGCGCATATACCCTGTGTTGGTTTTCCTTTATATATTATTGGAATTACGAATCGTGATTTACGAATATTATGCTTTTATGTGTTTCAGTTATACTCATAAAGTATCTTTTGAACTATACTATGATAGTATGTTTCTACGATTATACTGGATTTCAAATAGGGGGTTAGTATATTGAAAAGAGAAAGGTTTTGCGAAAACTTTGATTTTTGTCCACTCACACATTTTGTTTTTGCGCCCCATTCAAGACATAGTGATAGTGCATCCCGCGAAGTCAAGGCATCTGCGTGGCAGCTCTGATCATCTATCCCAACCATGTAGGGATTTATCTTTTCTTTTCAGTTTCTATAATGATATCCATCCCTGTTATGGATAGAGATTCTAGGAACTTATTTTATTATTTGGTTTCCGCTGTTTCAAAATTAGTACGCTCTGAACCATATGCATATTGACATTGATTTCCGCAACTCTATGGTATTTTAATTTTGTTTCCACTAAGTGTTGTCATGCATTTAATGGCTTCGTCACTTACGAGTGTCGGCCAGCACGCCCAAACTCGGTATCCACGTGGGTATCGAGGGTGGGGTGTGTCAGTACAAGCTCGGCACATGGCTTGTAATTGCCTCGAAAGGCCGCGGCTACTGTAGCTTTGTCGATCTACGTCAAAACTCAATCAAATCAAGCAAACGACATATGAAAATTCATCTACTCAACGAGAGGTATCCAATAGTGGTAGTTAGAAACCTCACCTCGGTGGCAAGAAAATCGCTGGAAAGGTCCGGTTCTTCCGTGAGCTTTTCCCGTCAAACGGTTGGGAGTTTGGACGAACAGTTTGCACCGTTGAGTCTAAGGCGTTGAGACAAAAATGGTGGTGATTTTAGTTCGCCTCGGTTCGACGGGTTTTCGTCGACGTGCACTGTGCACATACACAGAGAGAGAGAGAGAGAGAGAGAGAGAGAGAGAGAGAGAGAGAGAGAAAGAGAAATGAGAAAAAAGAGAAATAAGGAAATAGGGAAAAAGTGACATGGAAGAAGAAGGAACATTGAGATATTTTGGGTTTTTGGGGTATTGTGCACCCACCAAAACAGTAAAATTACACGATCTCTTGTACAAAATAATCACGCACGTGTCCAAAATATCCTCTCGGACATTATTTTATAACAATTTTTTTACGAAATGTTACAAGGTCACTTGTGGACAACCTTTTTTTTTGTGTTCATGAAAACTTCTTGACAAAACTTATGAGTCATTCATCATTTGACATCCTATGTTGGGAAATATTTATTTGATAATGGCCCAACTTGATACAGATACAATTTAATTTTAGCAACAAAGTTTTTCTGTAATTACTATACAATTTTACAAGTACCTTTCTTTTCAGTAATTATAATTTTACAAGTACTTTTCTTCTGAAAATTCTTCCATACTACGTAGTATGGAATACTACGAACATTGGATGGCGTGGATTGTTTTGGATGATATGAGTCTCGTGAGTCCCATGAATCTAAATCATCCAATGCTCGTAGTATTTGATACTACGTAGTATGGAAGTTGGACCCATTTTCTTCTTCAAAAGAAAGGTACTTGTAATGTAGGAAAAGGTATTTCCGCATTTCTTTTTTTGTAAGTGGTGTTGAGATTAGTCTTAGGACAAGCTAAAACAAAATGTTAATTAATTGACGGTAACAATCCAATCTTAAGGTAGCAAATGTCACCATCATTCAAAAGAAAGCTATAGTTTGGAGTGTACATCTACACATGTTGAGAATTATATAGTACTAAGCAAATACTATTGTTCAGAAAAAAAAAATATATATATATATATAGTTGTAACTTCACTTTTAGCTTTGTAGTTTATTTCAAAACCCATTTAATTTTTGTAGTTTAAATTGTGTCAGTTTTGATTCTATACTTTATCAAATTAACCTTGCAATTCAAGGATAACTCTCACTTTTTGTTTATTTTCTTGATAGACAATGACACGACCCTGTAAAAATAGAGTAGTGAAAGAAGAAGAGGAGGTTAATCCATCTTAAAATGATTGAAATTCCCCTCCATACCATGAAAATGAACATAAATTGAGACTTGTCCTTGAATTGTAAATACAATGTTAAAATTCGCACAATCAAAACTTGGAGTAAACTATAAAAAACAAAAGGGAGATTTAGCCTAAGGCTTAAGTTCGAGTTCCGCTTATGACAATCTTTCTTCGTAGGCGATTTGTAAAAACCAAAAAATGGGCTAAGACCCCTCTATAAGTTCTCAAAGAGACTTGTGATATGCCCTGTCCCTAGAATGAGGTAGCCTCCCCTCCCCGAAACTTTTTCTCAACAAAAAAAAGAAAAAAAAAGGGAGATTTAGCCTATGTTTACAAAACCCTTCTACTTTCTTTATTATTTTGCTCTCTCCACTGCAATGTTATATGATTATTTGAACCCTTCATCTTTGAGGTCATTCTTCAAGGTTTATTCGTGCAAACAATTAGTCGAATTGATTTTTTTTTAATTAATTAGTCATTTGGTTAATAATGTGAGAATCCAGTGTTTATCAAATATTAGATTCATAAATTTATTTGAAAATCTTAATTGTTTGATGACGAAATGATTTTTAATTAGTTGGATATTTTTTGACAAAAAATGATTTTTTTTTTTAAGAGTGTCATGCAAGGATAAATGGTTCTAATCATGAAATCACATTGCATAATAAAGACAAAATGTGAGAAAATAGAAGAAAAAAAGTTTTTTTTTATACAACAATATATTTATATTGAAGGGTGAGAGGAATAAATTGGAAACAAACTTACCATACACGAGATTCAATCTTAAGACATTTTACTTATAAGTGAAAATGAATACCACTATATTGTAGTACTAAATGACAAATTGAAGAAAAAAAGTTACAAAGAGAAAGTAACTAGCATCCCTAACAACTTGAGAAGGACTTCCATAAGGATGACTTTTGTGGTGATATTTCATGTCAATCACAATCTACATTACAAAAACGTTAAAACGTATTATAATACGTAATTAACTTTTAATACTGTCACAATAACATTTTCATTATGTCTAAATTTCTCTACTAACAACCCTCCGTTCGTTTGAACAAGGATCCATGTGATTTACAACAAGGAAAGGATAATATTCCAGTTCAACCGACACCTGGCATCCTCTCCTTTCATATGACCCTCACCCGGATCTTGAAGCAAGATTTGGACACGTGGAACAAAATGACAGGTCAAATAATGTAGTGGGACCCCCCGTGTGGGCAAGGGAAATCTTTGCATATATAATTTCAATGAAATCGAAATCTTCCGAGACTCGAATCTTCCCGTTCTTCAATTGAGACCCTACTCTTTTCGACTCATCTGTTAGTTTCCATTTAGGTGAGAATACGACGAATAGCAACCTCCAAATCAACCGCATTTTTATGATCGTAATGTAAATCTATCACGGTGATCGAAAGATCCAACGGTTGGAATTAGCTCAATGCAAAAATAAAAAATAATAGTAATAATTTGACTGTAACAGCCCTTCTCAATGTTCGGAATTCCAAGTATATCCTATGCCGCCCAAAGGCCAACCATGAAGAACACGTGCATATATTTCTCTATCTAGGGTAGTCATGCGTGTTGTGAGTTATGTGTGCTAAATTACAAAAGTACCCTTCTCGTTGCTGCTTATACGTACCTAACAAACTTGGGCATGCCAGAGTGGAGCAGAAAAGTGCAGAGTTGCAAATAGGTAATTCTTATTCCCACAGTTCTCCGAGTCCCAAAGTTGAAAGAAAGAAAATCACCAGACAAAAAAAAAAGAAAAAGAAGAGGTGTCTCCAATTGAGACGTCTTGGTCAAATTGGATAGGAATTGCAACGTATTTAATATTCCGAATTTGATTTGAAATTCTAAAACTTGCATAACTCTATTACATACACTTAATTATGTACTTAATGACTTTGGATTTGTAAAATAATGTACTCAAATATGTAACTATTTTTTCAATTACAACTCCCTTGAATATATTACATACAAAAAATAAATAAAAAAAGAGAATTTGAGAACTATCAAATTTTATATTATGTAGAGAGAGCCATGGAGATGACATACTTTTTTTATCTTGGTATAGATGAAGTCATACAACTCCCATACCGAATTCGGCATGAGTTTATGAAATTTCGAAATTTCGATTCCAAAATTGGAAATGATATGCATTTCAGAAACTTTTTGGATTGGAATTGGAAACATGTATTTTCGATCCGATCCAACTAAAAATCAGGCCTTGTTGTTCCAAATGTAATTTCATAAAATAATCATTTGATATGTCTCTAATGTGACAAGAGATGAACACTGATAATAGCTAATAAGGTTTTTTTTTTAAATATATAAAAGCAAGACTGATAAAAAAAATATAAGCAATATTAGTACATTAATTTTACCCTAAGGGTAGTAGAATATTTGAACGCGGAACACAATATATCCTTGAAATAGAGTTATTGTGGCATTGACATTTACAAGGATATCACCAATTATTTAGCTATTTTGTTTTTCAATCAAGTGTAGTTTTATAAAAGAGTTGCGATATTCAATGATGTAGAACAATTATACAGAAAGATATCTCACATGTATGACCTCGTTAAAACTTTGGCGAGACTTTTTAACCTATACAGTATCAATTGACTTGTCTATTTGTTTTAGCATTAATGTTAAGGATAATAACTATCAATACAATTTATTACACCGATTCTATTTTTCTGTTTTATCTATCTCTCTATTCACGTACTCTAATTACATAACTTGTGCTAAAATGACCTCAAGAATGAAAAGGCGACATTTTCTTCACCTAACAAAATCAGGTTAGTCACCGACAGATCGAAGAAAAGAAGAAACAAGCTTACTCAATAAAAAGCACGAGAAAAAATACATATAATATTCATAGTTTCTTAGGATAACAAATGACCACGTTTGCTTAGGAAACCACACACTCACTCGCGACGCAAACATTGACTAGTGCAATGCCTTGCTAGTCCTTGTCGAGTAGAGGTAATTAGGTAATGGGATGCGGTGATCTTTTTTTTCTAAGACCTAGAGAGATCCCTTCCCTAGCTAATTGCCTCCATGGATAGAGCAGATATAGGAAACATTAATCTAGAAATCTTCAAACTTGTCTCTCCAGAGTTCGATTAATTCAAGATTAACTAATAAGATCATGTTTTTCGTAAAGATTCAATCATTTTATACCTTAAAAAACCAGAAGATTCAAAGTGCATGTGAACATCTTTTATAACCTAATAAATAATTATTTGTCCTATTTTTTTCTTTTTACCTGAAAATGTGTTGCATGCATGCCTAAATCCTAATGCTTACCCATCAAATGTAAACCCGTATTTGATCACGTGCATTAAACTTTTGTTTGGTATCATTTTCCATGATGTACGATTTTATTTCCACCACATGTTCACACCTCATAGTGTCAGTCGTCTACTTGCTCAACCAACACAGTTCACCTTTTATTTTCCAGCGGGTTTATTGACTTTATGCCTGCATGATTTCTTCGTGAAGATGACAGATTCTCATGGTTTCTCATACGGGAGAGATGAGCCTTTTTATCAAGCATCACCCGGAGGACCGAATATGTTACATTTCGTCTTTAATTTTATTGTATTTTATTCTCTAAAATTGTAAATTTAAAAAAATACCTCTGTTGAGCCAAGTGAAATTCTACGTGGACTTGTGAATTCTCTTCGTAATTTTGTACTCTTCTTGTGATCTTTGTGTAGTACTCTTCGTTAGGAACACGAGAGTGCAAACGAGACGTCATTTAGACTTGTAACAAACAAGTTACGTGCAAAGACAAAATGGTAATTTACCATTTCCTGTATTATTTTCCTGTGGGCTGTTTTCCGTGTGCTTGCATGGGAACCAAAGTGCTCTGAACACTCTGAAAACCCAGCTCCAAATTGCTTCGGGACAAAACTACATGCAGATTGTTTATATTTTTTTCTACTCTTTTAAATGGAAGTGTTCTCGCTGTGGGATTTCACCAACACAATCCAACATCTCTCTCCCCTCAACTCAGTCTGACTCCTTCTCTGTATCGCTTCCTTTTGTTTCCCTTCCCGTGCCCTGCACACACACACACGCACACCCAAAGTTTTGCCGTGAGCCATCATCACCACCACCTTGACTATTTCCAACAAATTACCACCACAACCTCCTCAACTCATCATTACCACACTCAAAGCCGAACCTTGCAACTCAAACTCCAAGTCTCGGACCCAATTGCACAGAATAGCCGGCGAAAGTTTGAGATTTTTTCGATGAGGTTCTCAGTCGTTCAAGCCCCAATCTACTTCGTTTTCATTGCCAAGCCGACTCCTCGTGAGTCCTAGACTACCTCTCAGGCCTTGCATGCAAGGAATCGCCTCGGGTTCAACCAAAACGAAAACCTCCATTTTCGGCCAAGACCTTTCAAGCGATTTTCCGGCCATCTTCGGCCACTTTTTGAGATCCTTTTAGGTAAATTCGAATTCCTCGTCTTCCTAGCTTCATTTTGACATATTATATGTGAAAAATGGTTGGGTTTTGACCTTGTTTTGAATTTTTGAAAAATTCCGACGAAAAATCCAGTTTCCGGCGAGATTTCGGCCGGCAGTCGGAAGTTGCAGCGGCTACCGCAGAGCTGATGTCAGCAAACCTGGTTCTGACGTCAGCCAACCCGGTCCTAACGTTAGCAAACTCGGTCCAGATCCGGTTGGACCAGGAATATTCCAAAGGTATATTCCTTATTAACCGACGGTTACAACGGAATATTTCTTAACAGCGACTGAATATTTCGTAAAGCCGTTAGCATATTCCATTAAAAGTGTAGGATTTTCCATTAAAGTTAATGGCGCGTGTAACCGACCCTTAGCCGGCGCGTGACGCTCCGTGCAGCTCTGTGGAGGCGTATTGAGGCGCGTGGCAACGCATGAGGGCGTGTGGCAGCGCGTGCGAGCGCGTGTGTCACTTTCTCGATACTTTTAACTCCCGAAACGAGCAAACAAATGGGATTTCAAATCTTTTCCTTATTAAAATTTGCATTTGACTTGTTTAATGAGTAATTTAGTAATTTCTCATATAGGTGAGACCTACCCCGAGGAGTATCGAGGTCAGGCTAGATACAGCAGCTATGACCCAGCCACTTACCAGTGAGTAGGCTTGTTTGTTTTAAAATATATTATAGTATGTGTTTTGTGATTATCGTATATCATGCCATGTTTTTAGGAAATTATAAATGATTTTATCAAATATCCTTACTTCATTTTATATGAGTTTTAGAAATTAATGTTGGCATGATTATACATTTACTACTATTGCTTATCATGTATGCTTGCACGGTGTTAGTACTGTCCGGGCCAAGACTAGGTTCATGTGTATGTTCACACTGCACTGACACGCTCACTTTGGATCCATCGTAGGTGCCAGCATGTCCTAGTTGTTTTTACACTTGTCCCAGTTGTTTTTACACCTAGGACTTGTTGTGATGCGCTTAGCGCCAGCTTCACGTGCATGTAGTACTAGAGCGTAAATATAACGTTCATGTGGCTACTTTCTATATGAACGCGTGTGCTTGTATTTATCTAATAAGCGAACTTATTTTACTCTGTTGTTTAATTATTTGAGTACTCATATCCTTTGGAGTGTTGTTTCCAACGCTTAGTGATTATTTTATTAGTTTATTACAAAAATGTGTTTTTGGAAAATTACTGCGGGTTTTACAATGAGGGGTTACTATTTCGAAGCTCATAAATGGTTTTAGAAAAACTTTAATTTTCCAGCCCACTCACCCTTTTACGTTTTTGCACCCCTTCAGGACTTAGAGACTAAGCTTGGCAGACGAGGATTGTTGACACCAGCTGACTTGCACTTCCAAGAATGTAGGAAGAGTTTCTTTACTTTGTTTTAGTATCCATCCCTCGGGATGGGAATATTACTTTTCTTTACTGCACTTTCTATGCTCTGACACTATTAACCTGTAGTAAGGGTTCAACCCCACTCTGCACACTCTTTTCTTTCTTATTTTTGCAAATTTGAGACTTTGATCTTAACTTTTCATTCAATTCTTATGCATTTTCTATTTCATGACTTTGTCACTTCTCCAGAGTGATGGTCAGCATGCCTCAATTTCCGGTGTTCACGTAGATATTCGGGTCGGGGTGTGTCAAAATAACACTATTTAGAGCACATTTATTTAAGCGGAAACAGAATGGGCAGAATGAGAGTCATTCTGATTCTGAATTACTCCGTTGTTTACCAAACTAAGGGAATAAAAAGTAGCACGGGTCCCACATAGAATCAGAAGTTTAATTCCTGTTTTTGGGGGAATCGAAATCCGGAGGTAGGAGGTCGGATTGGAGATGGCTAAAACGGAATCAAATTTTGTGTACCCAAATTACCCATACATATTTTCTAGAAACACTAACATATCCCAAATTTCATACCTCAATCGCCCCTTCCTTCATCAACTCAACCCTCTCCCTCTGTTGCAAAATTTCATCGAGGTCCTATGCATCTGCTCTGCAAAGTCAAGCAGATGAACAGAGATCAAATGCTTACATGTTCCTTCAAAGTGAACTTGCAGATCTAATTTTGAATTTGGGAACGTTGATAGGTTTGCTGTAAGAGAGAAGACAAGAAGGTGAAAAAGATTGTCTTCATTTTTTTCACTAGGAATGATGATGGATTTACTGGGGAGAGAGAAAGGGAAGAGGAGGAAGGGAAAAAAGACGATCGACATTTTTTTTTTATTGGGAACGATGATTTGCTGGGTCTTTTTTTCTTAATCTTCTGCACGTTTTTTTTTTTAATTTTTATTTGGTTTTGATAAGGAGTTAATCGTTATCTACAAAACATAGATATATATATATATATATATATTTCTCGACAAAAGGAATAAAAAAAAATTCTATATAAGGTAATTTGGTAATCAAACTAATTTTCTCTAATTCTTTACAATTGTAAACTTGAATGGCAGTAATCTATATTCTAATTTCTCTGTCGTCGCCTTGAAATACAGTGACGGCCAACGCGGGTATCCAACTAGAGGGCAACCTATACCGAGAGGTAAGTTCCAATACGCTTATCTCAAGAGAATGAGGTGTCACATTCCCTTTTCTGCATCAACACAATACAAATATGGCTTAAGTGTTTAGAGTTAATGCATATTTTTCTCCCGTTTTTTTTTTCTCATGAATCCTAGGTTAGAACTCTAACATGTGCAACAAATAAGATTTATCTTTCTAGTTTTCTACTTAAAAAAATAGTTGGTTTAGTAATTAGTTTGAATAAATTATTGTGTGTGATAGTAACACATAGTTTAGATACAGGTTTACAAGCATGTTGAAAAATTACTGCATCAACTATGAATAACAAACTAAGGAAAAATCTCTATCCAAACAAAATATTAATGATAAACATTCAATAACAATTTATTAATAATAAAGGCAACAATCAAACAAAATATTAATCATAAACATTGAATAAAAATTTATTAATAATAAGTACAACAAATTTAAATAAATAAAAAAAGACAGTGACATTTTCGTAAATAAGTTGAACTTTGGTGACATTGATTGTTTGTACACAATTAGATCAAGTGTTTATACACATGTACGATTGTTTATGCACAATTAAATCAACTGTTTGTACATAAGTGACATGTGTATAAACAGTTGACCTAATTGTGCATAAACAGTCAGTGTCATCAAAGTCTAGTCAATTTAGCTAAGCCCACATATACTTTTTTTTACTGAATTCCGTAGCTATTATGGTATATTTAGTTTTAGTCACTGTTTGGACCCACTTTTTGAACCATTGATATGTGCAATCGAGAACGTTGAATGAATTCACGAGTTAATAAGGATTTTAATATTTTTCCTAGATATTACTACCGGATTATCATAGTAATTATCTTGCGGAAATATATTAGGGAGATTAACAAAAATGAGACAAATCCTTAATTTTGGGACTAAAATAAGACTTTTGGGGCAAGCACACCACATGCACAATAATAGGACCAAAATAAGATTTTGCTAAAACTTGAAATCATAAAATTACGCTCCCATATCAATGGGTTATTGTGAAGACCCAGTATCATTTTTTACTCCAGCTGAAATAGCTCTTGTATTATCTCTATGGATATGTTAATCCCCTTGGCATAGCTTTGATAATCTTGTATTATCATTTCACTGATGTTACCTACTCGGCTACTCTTTTATGATGCAAGATCTAAACTTTTGATCAATGAGCTTCCTTCTATATTTGATGGATCAGCTAAGGTCAAAGCACAACCCCAGGATGACTCTAAAGCTACCTTAGCTCCCAAGGTACACCTTGCAATTGAAATGACTTGTATGCTACAACTCAACGGGGCCGTGCCTTTGATTTTAATGTGGAGTTTATTTGTGTTTTGCATAGATTGCCCCGGAGGACTCGTGGCTGTCCTTTGATCAGGAGGCTTCAGTTCTGCATAATAAGGTTCAGTTGTAAAGAGTTTTCGGTCCAATCTCAGTGTTCTCCTCCCGAATGTTGATTCACTGTCGCGGGTTTCTCAAGGTGAGAATGATGGATCGGGTTGCATCACATCGCAATGCTTTTAAGATCTACACATTCTTCCTCCTTACTGTTGTTCTAACTGAGGAGTCCAACATCACTTCCAACAACAATGTGAAGGTGTTGCATTTTTCGTCTCTTTCTCTATTGTTATTCATACATAAAATTATACGGATCATCCTAGGTGTTACATTTTTTGTCTCTTTCTCTAGGTGTTGCATTTGAAGATCATCCTTATTAAAAAAAATCATGCAAATCGAAGATCGTTTAATTTTCCAAATATATCAAATGAATTGACGGTTCATCATGAATATATTACACCGTCGATTTGTTTCATACATGTACATTTGAATGCACAAACAATCTCTAATTCAAATAACTTTTTGTAGGGATGATCTTCAAATAAAGATTAAAAATTAGAACGATTCCGACTATAAAACTTATACAGTGAAAGTACATTATTCACATGCCTGTAGAGGAATGCAAATATTTTGTAGGGATGATCCTCAAATATATGTTTGTTAATAATTTGATTACATTAAATTATTTGGACACACAAAACCAACATACTCACTAATAAAATATAGGCTATTATTGTATACATAGTCTACATGTATATAAAAGAAAATGTTACTTAGTGTATCAGATTGTGTATCCAACTACTAGTATCACCCATTTAATTATGGGTGGTGTTATCCACACACTATTTTTTACCTTACACACACTCTTTGTTAATTTCTGTTTTTTGATCCTCTTCAATTCATTCAATCAGACGATTGGAAATTGAGAGGAATGTGTGGATAGTAAAAATGGATGTGTGGATAGCACCATCCTTAATTATAAAGGTGAAACAACTTAAGTCTTCACACCACATAAATTCAATAAAAATAAAAATTAATCGACAATATTAATAAAAATTGCTACAAATTAGGTTTTTGTTTTATTTTTATTTTTTTTTAAGAAAGAAAAATAGACTGATGAATCATTTTGTCTTCTGTTTTGTTTTTTTAGGGTAATTCTCACTATACTACCCTCAAGTATCGTGAAATTCACACTTTGCTACCCCTAGTGTTTTTCGTCTCACTTTCATACCTAAAGTTTGATTTTTCTGACACTTTTATATTTCTGTTAGTCTATTCATCAAGTGCTCCGTTAATTGATGAGGTAGCAGATTGGTAGTCCACCAAATTTGTGTCATGTAGACAATAAACATTAAAAATTAATTAATTACTAAAAAATAAATTAATTAAAAAAAAAACATCTCCCTTTTCTCTTCCCCTCCCTCTTCGACTCCACTGCACATCCACACCACTCCTTCCACTTTAAGTCTCATCCGCACTAAACTCCTTTTTAACTTTGAATTTTTCAGTTTCTTTAGATTTGTTGTGTTAGACTTGAATTTGGTGGCCCGTGAAATTGGTATTTTAGAGAATGAGAATTTATTTTCTTATTTATTGTTTTTTTTTCTCTAGTTTTTTAATAATTTTATATTTTTTAGTAGGTCAAAGTCTTGACACGTCATCAATTAATGGAAAACTTAACGATGTATAAAAATGTCAAGAAAATTAAACTTTAGATATGAAAATGAATGAAAAAAAATAAGTGTAATAAAATGCGAATTTTACTATACTTGAAAATAGTAAAATGATAATTACTCTTTTTTTTAATTAGGTCAAGAAAATGAAAAATTCTTTAGTGGTACGTACCATTTAATGGTACGGCCATTGAATGGTCCAGATTAATTTGCAGCGGGTCCCAAATGAAGCTTAGACCATTCAACAGTACGTACCATTCAATAGTACGTACCACTGAAGTTAAACCCCAAGAAAATTGACAAGAAAGCACAAAACGTGGCAGAAAGATACAAAAGAAGCAATAAAGTAAGAATAAAATGAGATAGAGAATATAATGCTTTTTTCAGTCACACAATTAGTAGTAACACTTCCTATTAAGGCAAACCTCTTACCTTAAAAGTTAAAATTTTCGTAAACTTATTTTCTAAATCTGGTAAATTCGACCACCCACTCCCCCACCACCGTGATCGCGACTCGTTTACCGGCTACACCCGGTATCCCTAATACGTCCAATTCATTCCAAAGCTGTACCCATATTCCCGTTGTTTCACCATTCCCCATTTGCCACGTGTTCGTCTATTTGTAGTGCTGGCCACCGTCCGTTGTTATCTGATCCGACGGTGGGAGTTACTTGAAAACATAGGATATTTTTCCTTAAATGATTGATCTTTGAAGAGTGAGAGCTGGGAAGCAAAATCTGTACTATGATTAAAGTGAAGCTAAAGTTATGGGAAACTTCCTTTTATATTTCGTAAAAACAAAAGGCTCTCCACATTAGACATTCACCAAGAAAGCAAAACATTGGATAATCTGGTTCAATTATTCCATGTTCTAATTATGCTTACTCTCTAGTCGACTTAAAACAATCAGACTTACGTTGAGTGATATTTTTCTTCGTAATGTAGTAAGACGTTTTAAATTTGAATTTCTTATTTCTAGAATATCTAGTCAAATCAAAATAATTCTTTTTTTTTTTCCTTTTCATATTACTCTTTGATGCAAACCACATTAGATATGTATCATGTTCTAAGTCATAAGATTTTTTTTTTCTTAAAAAGGTAAGTCATAAGATTGATGCTAAAAGACGGTTTGACGAGAAAGTAAAACCGTAAAATCACACTCACATTTAGCACAATCAACTTTACATTTAGGTAATGCAAACCACATTAGACATATATCATGTTCTGGGTCATTAGGTTGATGCCAAAATATGGTTCAATGAGAAAGTAAAACTGTAAAATCAAATCGACAATCGACCTCCCATGATTCATCTTATTTGAGATGCGTTCACAAAATTCGTATTTTTACTACAAAGAGAAATTTAATAAATTTCCCCTTCAATGTGTGATTTTCTTATTCACTTTTTTTACTTTTAATTTGGTTATGACCCCATTAATCTGTTGAAGCATGCCAATTTAACCTTGTCATCAAATATATTTTATGTTAGTTTTCTTCACATGAATTGTCAAAAATTAACCCTCAAATTTGGTGCAAAAACTAACCAATTCCATGGTAGGTAAAAATTGACACGCTTTAGAAAATGAAGATCAGAACCACGCAAATTGGAATAAGATAAAAGTTCATGGCGGCATTCCCCCTTCATCATAAGCGATAATGGATGCACTTAACTTAACATCAACTTAGGTATAACATATGTGGGTTAGGATAATTGGTAAGAGCAACGTGCTCGTCTTTTAACACTCGAATTCAAATCATCATTTTTATAAATTAGAATATTTTAAAATATTCAACCTATTTAAAATCTAAAAAAAACTTAGTAAAACAAGAGTAAATAAATGTTAAAGACAATCGCTCACGCGTATGACTGTCAACTATATATAGCAACTTGCATGAACTATTCATCATCACATGGCGTACGAAATGCCATTAGCCATGCATGGCCCATGGGAGAAGAAAAAAACATATTCAAAGCGCAACATGATGAGCAAGGTTCGCGATAATGCCACTACCCTACAAAGGTACGTTGTCAATAATACCAATATTTTATTTATACTTGTTATTTCTAGTAGTCCGATTCTTTTAGATCTCAATCTAACGGCTAGTGAGTATAGTTTTCTTAATTACTATAATTACTATAGTCTAAAAGAAGAGCACACTATTTCTAGGACATTGTAATAATATAAATAACAAAATTATTTTATGTACTGGATATATTATTATTATTGTCTGCAAAGATGTGTACGAGGTTTAGGGGCCTAGGGAGACGTGGACGCTCCTCCACCATTCCTAGAAAGTCCCTTCCCTCAATATTTTAATCCCCTTCACTTTGTCAAACTTTCTACTTTTATTCATTGTGTCCTTTTTTTATTCAATTTTATAATATTTTTAGTCTATATCTGCAATTATTGATTAGTTTAAGATAATGAGGGGACATCAAATAATAAAATAAATCCAAACATACAATAACACATAAATGGCAAAATATCTGAGTCGTACAATTACTTAAATACCCTCTTTGTTTGATAATTTGAAAAAAACACAAGGATAACTTGTATTGCACGTATACACTAACAGAGTGTCGTCACGTACCCATAATACAGGAACACGTGAAAAGAAATTATCACATGTTTTTGTAATATTGGTGCGAAATGTTATCATGACACTGCACCAATGTCATATAAGTTATTCTCATAAATAAATATAAAATTTTTATTGGACTCGAAGCATAAGTTATGATTGATATATCAGACTTCTAAAGTATCTTAATAAACAAAACAAATTCATGTGCTAAAATTTAAATAGAATAACAACGTCAAGGGACTGTACATGTGCTAAAATTTAAATAGAATAACAACGTCAAGGGACTGTACCTTGACTGTATTTTGAGGCTTCAATCTTTTTGTACTAAAAAATTGTTCTAAATTGGAAGAGGTGTGAAAGTCTTATATACATTTGATCAAAAGAGAAAAATGTGATCCTTCTCACACAAATCTAAGCCATGCTACCCAAATCACCTGGATAAGAAAATTATAGTGTTAGATATATATTCTGTCTAAAAGAAAATATATATAATTGGTCTACTCATATATCTTATGTTGTAAAATAACTGTGTTGGATTAGATTTGATATTTGTTTCCATTTTTTTATGTTATGTCAGGCATAGTTTTGAAGACTTATTGTGACATCCTACATCGACCAACGGAGAGGGGGTGATGTGCCTTATATCATGTACATGCCCACCTCTATTTAGCACGAGGCCATTTGAGAGTTCACTAGCTTCGGATTCCATCGGAACTCCTAAGTTAAGCGAGTTTGGGCTAGAGCAATCCCATAATGAGTGACCCACTGGAAAGTTGCTCATGAGTTCCCAAAAACAAAATTGTGAGGGCGTGGCCCAAAGCGGACAATATCGTGCTACGGCAGAGTCGGTCCGGGATGTGACAGAAAGGTATCAGAGCCACTCTGCAGTTCGGTACGGATGTGCCGGCGAGGACCTCGGATTCCCCTTAAGTGAGGTGGATTGTGACATCCCCATCGACCAACGGAGAGGGGGTGATGTGCCTTATATGTATATGCTCACCTCCATTTAGCACGAAACCTTTTGGGAGCTCACTGGCTTCGAATTCTATCGGAACTCCGAAGTTAAGCGAGTTTGGGCTAGAGCAATCCCATGATAGGTGACCCACTGGGAAGTTGCTCGTGAGTTCCCAAAAACAAAATCGTGAGAGCGTGGCTCAAAGCGGACAATATTGTGCTACGGCGAAGTCGGTCCCGGATGTGACACTTACAAACAATTTATTAATTAGTTTGATGTGTTTTATATACAATTATTGCTTTTATATAAAACTAATTAAAAGCATTTTAGTCATTTGACATGGATCACACGATTCACACCAGGCATGGAACATCAAGAACGCTAAATGAATCTCATACTTTTCCTTCAACAAACTTGCCCCTAGGAAAAGGAAAGGAAAGGAAAGATCATTGGACACTGGAAATTAAGGTAGACATAAAACTATTCTAAAGAAGCAAAATGAGGATTCATATACAACTTTTGAGCTTCAGATTCGTTTCGCTCATGTATGATAAACACTTTAAATAACAAGAATTTACATGCAATGTTTATCATCAGCATTATATCACATACATTGTGTACATGCATGTTTTTCTCCTTAGCCAATAAAACCCTAACCTCAAGAATTAGGGTTAATGAGGCGCCTTCTATTTTCTCCCAATAAATTAATCAATACACTATACATGCATAAAATAATACAAAGTACATGCACTAAAATATTTCTGTTCCGATCAACTTGTAGTTGTACTATCTCCTTGTGACCAAAAAAAAAATGTTGTACTGTCTCCTTTCTTGAAACGGAAAGCACTGGTGAGGCAAATACACCTGGTTATAATATCAAATTTAATATATACGAAATTTCTACCTGCAAATACAACAATGTTATATATAAAAATTACTAATGAAATAAAATTGTGTGAATTTAGGGATCATGGACTCCAGATACAATGCACTAATTAATATACTAATATACCCAGATGAGGCAAACACATCAGCATATAAAAATAGTACAAAGGCATAAAATTTCGAGGAGATTAAGATGCCAAAACAATCATATTATAATAGCATAATCCAAAACAATGATTATATTATAATAATAATAGCATAAACTAAGAGCACGCTAATTTAGAGATGAATCAGAATATAATCAAATAAGGTTTTTCACAATATATCTATTTTTGTCTTAAAAGTTAATCAAGTCCAAATTAGGGCACCAAATCAAAAATGTTTTGAAAAGCAAACATTTTTCATAGTTTAGTCTGTCAAATGCCAGGCTGCAGCTGCTTCAATGGATGATTTTTTCTTCACATTTCAAAAACTACATAAACAGCTATACAATAATACAAACAACATGAATATGAATATTGAGAGAGAGAGAGAGAGATCATATAAAAATTATAAACAAAAAGCTAAACAAGAAAATAAGGAAACCTTAAAACCCTGTCCAAGGTTTGACCTCTTCTCCTGTATTATTTTTCCTCGTTTAAAGAACTAGGTTATGTCCTTTTAGGTTATGAACAGGCAATACAGTTTATATTCGTTTAATTATATACACACACACACACACACATATATATATATATATATATATATATATTTGTTTATATTTTTTTAATGACCCTTTCCTTGGTTCCTAGAAAGAATAAATAAATAATGACCAAAAAAAAAAGAGAATAAAGAAATAAAAGAGTAAATTTTGTTTATATTTTTTTAATGACCCTTTCCTTGGTTCCTAGAAAGAATAAATAAATAATGACCAAAAAAAAAGAGAATAAAGAAATAAAAGAGTAAATTGTGTTCAACTTGAATTTTGATGGAGTACATGCGAAGACTAAGAAATTCTTGTTAAAGATCCGATCTATACTAGCTACATTATTTTGAAAGATATACAGTACTTGTGCTGCATATGAAAGAGAATCATGTAGTGGGGACTGGCTACAGTGCTCGTAAGCATTGAATGCTCACACCGATCTCACCCTCCTTCTCCCCCTCTCTCCTCCCTCCACTCTTCTTTTAATGGTGAGATTGGTGTGAGCATTCAATGCTTGCGAGCACTGTAGCCTACTCCCATGTAGTGATCCATAATACATATCCCAACCAATCTAAATCTTTTAGTATTTTTTTATACAAGCAAATACTGAGGAGGGCGAGAGATTAGAAGAGTCTAATACAAACTCCACAATGGAAGGCTCCGTACTTGAGCCTCGTTAGACTCAGCAGAAGTG
This sequence comes from Gillenia trifoliata, assembly GCA_018257905.1. Taxonomy (NCBI): domain Eukaryota; kingdom Viridiplantae; phylum Streptophyta; class Magnoliopsida; order Rosales; family Rosaceae; genus Gillenia; species Gillenia trifoliata. Next base: position 26,192,749 of record CM031081.1, on the reverse strand, counting down.
TGAGATATAAGTGAAGAGAATAGAATAGATGAAGTTCGTCTTTAACTTAATTCATATCTACAACTGACGCATCAGATACAGGAGTGAATACTATTAATCTATTGAGTTATATAAGCCGCTTGCAAGTTGCAACACTTCTTCCCCACCTCCTTTTATTGGTTGAGCTAAATGATATCATTTATCTTTGTTGGTGTTTATACATGGAGACTTGAGTAATCAAGAGCTCTACTCTAAAGGTGGCTTTTGGCTTTAATTTCATATTAACATGCGCATCAAGTAAAGCATATTTCCAATAAAATGTCTCAAGAAAATAATGGCTCTCTCATCCAAACTCCATTCATAAAAGGTAACACAGTAACGTCACGAGAAAAAAGAGAAATAATATGTATAAGAATATTTATTGTTATATCCGAGGTTCTGAGTTGAATTTCTTCCTCCCATTTACTTGAGAGTATGTTTGGTACCTAAGTTATGTGTCTTCAACTTGAGATCATCATTCCACTCCTAATCTTTGCTTTTTCTGTGTCATCTTTTTTCGTTAAACTGTTTTCTTAATTCAAATCAGCATATAATCCAAGTTTATGAATGCAATGGCCTCTAATTTTCCACCCTTTTTTGTCAGAGGATTCAAAAAGTGTTGCTCCTCTCTTTTCCTTCTTGTAAGTTAAAGATGACTGGCTGATCCGGAAATAAACTATTTCCAATATTAGAATAAAGGTCAAAAAAACTCTCACCCTATCTCACTCATGACGTGACTGAGAATGTATCATCGGCTACCTAAGAATCTCCCGATGCTACGAGTTCTAAGATGAGTTGTTAGTTGCACCTAATGTCATGGGCCTAGAAATAGCACATAAAATGGCATATCCTAGATGGGTACCGTCTTAATCTCTTCGGCTTACCTACTTGCTATGGGCAAAGAATAAATGGACTGAACATCACAGGCCAACTGCAGGACCTACATGACCCAGAGTCTGTTGCATTATACTGTCGTTCAGTCTCATCTGAAGTTACAACTTGTATTTCGACAGGAGGGTTTTGCTCTACCAGACTTCCTTGTACACCAACTAGCTCTTAGTCTAACGGTAACATTCCAATGTTGGAAAATGTCTGTAAGTTCGGTTCATCGCTCCCCGCTGATAAAGAAAAGATAAAACATTGTACTCCAGAAGATGTAGGAGTTTGTATATACTGGCCAATACACAAGAAACACCGATCACATCAGTCTAATTCTAATTTTACAACCTACTTATGAAAGGAGTACAAACATAGAAGATAAACACAAACTCTAAATGCCGAGAGAAAAAGGGCCCTCAGAAAGTTCTAAATCTCGGTTGATCTTTCCTTGACAGTATAGCTTTGTGTGTGGGGGAGTAATGCAGATTGAGTTTATAACCTGATCCGCGTACATATTTTTACTACCATCATATTGAATTTCTTGCAAATTCCTACACATTTATGCTGCTTTCCTTCAGATCGATCACTGAAACCTTTCCCCATCAAAATTAATTATGTCGCCGTGTCCTGCATTTGTGACATTACAACATGAGACTTTCACTCTAAAAAGAAGAAAGCAAACTCCTAATCAAGCTCGAGAGTTAATATTTCTAAAACATATAAACTGACGAGACGATTTTCCATAATCATGCAGTTAGAGAGCACACTTCCATGACTATCATCTTAGTAAGTGAATTGATATTGGAGCATTGTCAAAGGGGTTTTTCCAGTGGGATATCACGTAAGCAAAAAATTATTAAATGATATGTACTACGCACTAAATACTCTACTCGCTATACTATCGATAAATTGCCTTAATACGGAATTCCAGATTCACCCAACAAGTCGAAGTGACAAACCTTGATAATGTATTGTGTTTATCTCTGGTCCGGTCTGTTCTATTCCATCATCAGTTAGCAATGAGATTCCAGATGATGTTATGTGGAAAGGGAAGGCCAGAGGTGGTGATATTGGAGACTTTGCCAGCTTGATGAACCTCTTCCCTACAAGAAAAAACAAAAGAGTGGAATCAATAAGAAGGAAAAAAAATGATTCTGGATTTCAAGTAGCGTCATCATATCGTAGTTCCAAACAATAGATATGCAAAATATCTCATATGAATAACATGCATCTAAAAGCATGTTCATGTACAACTAAGGAGTACGAGGCTGCTTCATGACAGCATAATCATTTTCAAGTTCAAGCATATATTGAGCGAACCAGATTTAGAATCAAGCACAAGACGTATCGTCACAGCATGAGCCCAGTGAATCCCCAAAGCAGCAACAAGATGAGAATCATTTTCGGTGTGATGATCTACTGCTTTTTCCCTGCTCTGAGCTGCAGGGAATAAGATATATTCCATTCATAATTCAGATGAAGAATCTCACAATTTGACCAAACTATCCTACCTTGAAAAGAATACTGGCAGGTTTCATCACGAATTTGAGATCTCACTTGGTTTGTAACAACAATAGGGATTCGTGAAAATTCAGCAAGTGACCTAGATATGATAAGGAAATGAAGGAACTTAATCCCGAGGAAAAAAAACACAATCATCAACACCAATAAAGTTCCACCAGTCTAGGATTCTCACTTAATAAAGGAAATATGCCAACCCAGTTGATGCTGCCTAGGAGCTCCCTGCCCCTGTTCCCTGGACAAATATCAGCATCTCTTAAGAATTGAAGCAAACTGGAAAAAGCATGAAGCATGACCATTCTCTTCAAAGACATTATGTAAATGTACACGAAATAATGGGAAAAAAGGATTATATAGCTTTAACCCAAGACATAGGGATAAAGGAAAACAGACAATATTACAAAACTCACGAACCAAAATTTGAAAACCAGATATATGACTGCACACCACCCTTATTCCTTGCTAGTACATTGACAGGGGTGTTAACGAGGTTCTCCGATATTTCTATAAACAGCTTGAAAAAGAAAGTAAATTTTATTTTTATTGTTCTGAAATTCTAAATTCTATTGAGATATGGCCCTGGCACAACAGGGTTTATTATCCCAAGTACTATTTCTTATCCTAAAACAAAGTCATACATGGAAATCATTTGAAAATGGCCTAATTATAAAGGGCTATATCCAGAACAGGTTACAAGCATCGTAGAAAATCTGAACTTACCCTAAAACAAGAGCAGCCATGCTATCAATGATTAGCAACTTCACTTGGTTTTTAAGGAGTGAGATCTTGAGATGTTGCAAACTGGAATGAATTGACTTAAACTCATGAGAATCATCTTAACAAGTTGGCATAGTCTGCACACTCATGTTAAAGCATTTAGATATATCTCAAAAGTCCACGACACATTTTGTCAGTGCTTGTGGACAGCCAAGTTCCTTCTACACCAGGACTAATGTTCTCACTAGGGATAACAAAAAACAAACTTTTATTTTGAACAACACCTCTCAGTGAACTCAGAAAGTGATGTCGGTCGCATAACAAGGATCCTACCAGCCATCTGCCATGCAAATACAAGATAAACTTTGATTGACCAAGCATATGATATTCACTAAAATTTGTTATAGAGACGGCAGTTAATTCCCATATACATACCTCTTGTGCCATTCCTTTCGTGTGAAATACTTCGGGGAAACTCTTTGACCCAATTTCTATCATCCTAATAATAACAAGTCAAGAAAATTTTAAAATCTCCAATTTCTTCAACAAAAGTAGTAGGGAATTTTTTTGACACAAAACAACTGATAATTGATATTATACATGTGCAGTTTACTTACCTTCTTGAACTGAATTTGGATTCTACATCGATGTATATTACCCGACCATCTAGACCTCCATAAGCTGCCGGCAATGAAGCCAACAATGCAAGCTTCAGACAGAACTGCAATCGAAATATTCATTCAAACAGATATATAGATACACATAAATAGAAATCATAACTTATGATATATGATGACCAAATGGATAAATGAATAAGAACTATACCTGTGTTTTGCCAATGCCAGCAGGACCAACCAGCTCTGTCAAAACCCCAAATGGAATGCCACCACACAAGGCATCGTCTAGTCCTTTGAGGCGCGTCGAGAGGTGACCACCATTGTGTTCCTTCTGAACCCGCTGCTCCATTAGACTTAGCACCTAATCAAACACAGCTAAAACCACAGCAGATCAGAAACACCCCCAAAAAGAGAGAAAATTTTAAAATGTTTCTAAAAATTAAAATTAAAATTAGGGTTTTGAAGATCACAGTTTGATAGGGAGGACATGTGATTTCGCTGATGCGAGCTATCGCAGACGTGACTTCTGCCAAATTCACATCTAATACCTCCATTAATTCGAATTCGGTTAACGACAGAGCTTCCTGAAAAATCAAATTTAACCCAAAAATTTGAAAATTTTGGAAACTATTCAAAATTTAAAATTTATTGGAAATTTCGATGGAATGTTACCTTGGCAGTGGTGATGTTACGAGCGGTGAAAACGTTGGCGATGGATTTGGGGAGGCCCATGTGGTTGATGAGCTTGTTCGCCATTTTTACTCTGAGAAGCTCAGAAGCTTTCTTCAGCGTCTGAAGTCCCTTTTCCCGCCAAATGGTAAACCCTAACGCGAACGCGCCAAACTTTGTGTTTAGAGTGTGGAACATGTCAAATAGGCCCAGTGGGCTTTCCTAGGGTCCGGATATTTTAGGCCCAATATAAAAGTCAGACTCATAATGCTTTAGGTAAGATAAGTTTTTCTACGTTGTGGTCTTTAAAAATGCAGACATTCCGTGGATATGCGGTAAATATATCATCGATATTTGTTAGTATTGTGAACATACATATAAGTATGTGGTCGATATGATTGTTGATATTATGTCCGCAAGCGCAGCTAAAGAAGTTTCGAAGAAGATAAGAAGATATATATATATATATATATATATATATATATATGTCATAAAGCAGTTTCCCAAATTTAGTAACCCTAGCCCCTGAAGTCGTTCAATTGTTTAGGAAAGCTATTTCGTATATGTTCCATCCAAATCAAGCTTTAGTAATTCTTCCATATTTTCTTTAATGTTTGGAAACACCTCAAAGTTTATACGATTCTAACTACTAGTTTAATCCACGATTTAGGTCCCGTTTGGTATTGTTTTTTTTTTCACTAAAAACTTATTCACTTTAAAGTTAAGCAAATAAAAAGTATTTAGTAAAAATGAAATATATTGCTTATTTTAAAAGTTAAGGCATTAAAACATCAACTTTTAAAAGCAGCATGAAAGCAGTTTTAACAAATTACTTTTATAAGCAGATTTTTTTTTAAAACACACAACAATTCCAAACTGGCCATTATCTCACCATCCAACGTTATGTTAGAACCTTCACAATATTTATGGCCCAACATTTATTACGGGGTTAATGGGTCACTTAGGCCCACTAACAATTAACGGGTTATTGGTCATAGCCCATTCTTAGTTTCCCCATTAAGGGGAGAGTGCTCCTAGCCTTCTATATATTTCTAAGGCCATCTCCAATGGTGGCCAAAGACCAATAATTTTAGGCCATAGGCCTTTGCATTTGCTTCTCCAACAATGGCCAAGAAATAGGCCCAAGGCAACCCAACAAAAAAAAAGACACAAATTGGCCAAGATATTGGCCCAGCCAAAACAGGTGGGGCCCGCCCTGCGAATGGGCAAGAGACGCGTGCAACGCACACAGAGAGCACATCACGCGCGCACGCGAGGGATGCACCTGGCGCGGGACCGCAAGTGGGGTGACGTCACGCTGGCGCAAGGTTTGCGCCAGCTTTGTCGACCACCATAATCTAACCGTTGGAGATCAACGGCTGAGATTAGTCGACCGTTGAATCATCCAACAGTCAGATTTCAAACCTTTTTTTTTTTTTTTACTTGTAATCCAACGGCTGTGATCAAATGAGATCAAATCTAACGGTAAAAAAAATCATCCAACGGCTAAAATAATTAATAAAAAATATTTGTTCAAAAATTTCACCATAAAACCCTATAAATACCCATTCATTTGGTTATACATCCACACAAAATCAATTTCCTTCACTTTCCTCATCCAAATTTCATTTTTTCTTCTACCCACTTCTAAATTAGCAATCTTCTTCTACTCACTTCCAAATCTTCATTCTTCTTCTACCCACTTCTAAATCATTTCCTACCCACTTCTAAATTAGCAATCTTCTTCTACTCACTTTCAAATTTTCATTATTCTTCTACCCACTTCCAAAAAATTTCAAGATGCCAAAAATTAGTACAAAATTACCAAATTGGTCTAAAGATGAAGATATAGTTTTGTGACGACCCTTAAATTGACCAGCCCAAGCCGTAGGACAATTTTTCCACTCCTAGTGCATACAGTCTAGACTTCCTATCATGCCGCGGAACCCTCGCTTCTCACCCTTACGCAGAAGCCTCTTTAGATCATTGCGATTTGACCTTCGAAGGTATTCACGCCCATATATGGCTTGAATAGCCACGCAAAACCGCTTCAGGTTTTCAAGTGTCGTGGATTCAGCTAGTCGACAAAATTCGTCAGTTGTGTCTGCAAAGCATCCATTGGCCAACATTCGGAATGCGGATGTCAGCTTCTGCTCTGGGGATAAACCAAGTTGGCCTGTAACATCTCTCTTCCTCACGAAGTAGTCGTCGTGAGCAACTACTTCATTCAAGATGGATAGGAACAACTCTCTTCTCATCCGATAACGCTGCCGAAATTTTTCAGCAGGAAATGAACAATTTATGTAGAAGTAATCCTTCATGAGGTCTTCATGCCTTTTTACTCAATCACGGAAATGGAACTTACGTCCGGGGATTGAACCGCGATGACTAGATTCGACATTGTCAACATCACCCATCATTGAGATGGTTAATGCAGCTGCCTCATTCATTATTTCTTCATCATGATCATAATTTGATTGAAGTTGTAGCATCTGCATCGCCAAACCTCGCCTTCTTGAACCCATTGAGCGAATAAAGTATGAAAGATGATGGTGTGTGTTGATAGATGGATGATTTTGAAGAAATTGGTGTGTGTTGGAATGACTTTCAACTACTTCTTAAATAGAATAAATGAATTGGTTGTCGTTGGTAGGATGTGTGGTGTGGAAGTGTTTAGATTATTGTTGGTAGGATGTGTGGTGTGGAAGTGTTCAGAGTGTTGTTGGTAGGATGTGTGGTGTGGAAGTGTTGAGAGTGTTGTTGGTAGGATGTGTGGTTTGGGAGTGTCATTTGTGGAGTTGTCAAATTGCATTTTTTCGCACTTTATCGGAATTTAAATATTTTTAGGTTAAAATGTTCAGAAAATTAAGCTAAGTTAATCTAAACAAATACTTTTTTTTTTTAAGTTAATGGAAAAAAAAATTAGGCTAAAACAATATTTAACAACTTTTCAACCTAAAATTTAGGCCACAACATTGGAGAGAAAATGCAGTTTCTGGCCAAATGTCAATATTTGTTATTGGCCATAGGCCACCATTGGAGTTGGTCTGAATAGCTTCGTTTGAAATTGTTGTTTAATTCCTTAATTTCTTGCATTTTTCCTTTCGTTCCTCTTTACGAAATGTTGGGTCCTATCAAGTTATCAATAAAATGTCATTTTTACAAGAAATCATTTAAATCAAAAATCATAAGTCATTTGATTATTGTTGTGATTTCATTAGTTATCAAATTTTTCAATAATAACAAAAGAAAAGTGCTAACAGGACTCGCTTGGTGTGTTTTAAGATGCCTCAAATTCTAGCAAAACTAATCAAAATTCCCACCTGTTATGTTGGACGGAGAAGAGGAGAAAAAGAAAAAAAAAAAAAAAGACAGAAGGAATAGAACGCAGAAACATAGGAGAGAGAGAAGATGAAAAGGTTGGCAATTAAATGTTAGAAGGTTAAAATGGGAATGAAACAAAATTTCAGCTGTTGTAAATTTTGTTGGTTTTCGAAATACACGTGGAATCCATAAAGGGAGAGTCTGGTTTGGACTCGCTTTGAGGGAGTCCGGTTAGCAAATCTCATGACAAAATTAGGAAGAGTACTTTGAAGTGGGTGCAAGAAAGTGATTAGTATTGTATTATTTTACTAATTTATTAACGCTTGAGTGACTTTTTATGTATAACTTTTTCAAAAATTCTTAGGTACTCCAGATTTTTTAACCGTTGTATCTTAATTTTTATATTTTTAAACAAAAATCTAACGGTTAAAAAACTCAGAGTACCCCGTACCCCGGGGTATGCAAGAAAGACTCTAACTTTTTAAGCGTTACCAACCAACATTCTTTGTACAATAATGATCCCTATCTAGACATTATGCTATACAGAGTCTTTCTTGCATACTTGAGGTATTTCGAGTTTTTAACCGTTAGATTTTTATTTTAAAATATAAAAATCAAGATGTAACGGTTAAAAAGTTCAGAATACCCCGTACTCCGGAGTACCCAAAATTTTTTGATGCCAGACAATATACAATACTAGAAACGCAATCTGAACATCAACTCAACTAAACCAAAAAACTTGGGAAAAGTCCAACCAATTTGGGTGGAATTGACTTATAAAGAGATCAACATATTCTCTCCTATTTCCAGAACAGCATGGACAGTTACAAAAAGCATATTCTCTCCTAAAAGAGGTTTCCTTGCACCTCAAAAAAAAAAAAATGGTTTCCTTGCACCTCTATACATCAAGTAATTATAATTTCCTTATTGTCCCTCTATAAAATGGGGAGATTTATGCTTCAAATTTGCTGAATTAAACATATTCAGAAGCAGATTACCAAAATGCATCAAGGAACACTGTAAATGGAAACATTTGGAGCTACATGAAAAATCTTAGGGAAGAAGGAAGAGATTTTGATCACTTTCACTCTCTGCTTATCTTTGTTTTTTTAGCTATTAGATCGAACGAATTATATGAGATTAAGCGCCAAATTAAGAATGAGTATGCAGAGGATGAAGCAAAAACTTAGGATGTAGTTAAGGGTTAAGCAGAGTGATTTTTTTTACACAATTTTTCTACTCATGCACTTATTTCCTTTATTATGGCGTTTGGATTGAATTAAAAGGGCAATCAAGGTAAAAAATGAAGAAAGAAACGCAAAAGCCACTAAGAAAAAATGAGTGCGTGAAAATCACTGTCTATGTTTAATTGAAATACCAGCCTCCATAGCTGCTTGTTGGGACTAAACTTACATTTCAGTCGGATATGTAGATGTCAGAATTGGCATATGACCATATTCCCAAATTTAGTAACCCTAGCCCCTGAAGTCGTTCAATTTTTGGGGAAAGCTCTTTCATAGATGTTCCATCCAAATCAAGCTCTAGTAATTCTTCCATATATTCTTCACACCTCAAAGTTTATACGATGCTAACTATTCAATTAGACTTAATCCATGATTTAATCTCACAATCCAAATAATTCATTTTTAAAGTTAACATTAAAAGGCGATTATTGCAAGAATTCATTCAAATCAAAAATCATAAACCACTTGAGTTATTGCGAAACAATCTATTCTGAGCTAGAGATAACTTTTAAGCTATTAATTGGGTAGTGCTCTAGGCGTTGTACATATACTTTTTTTTTTTTTGGGTAAAAAGGAACTAGCTGATGGCTACACCACGGCAGTCCACTCTTTTGGGAGCCAAGAAAACTTACAGAGACATTTCAGCCTCTATCTGGCCACCATCGTGTGATTCACTAGCACCAATAATCGAACCTAAGACAAGTCGTGTGAAATACGAGTATGAAATTCAACTCAACTGCTAAGTCACCTCATGGTGATTATATATATACTTTTTAAGTTGTTACTTTTTAGGCATTTTCTTTTATATGTTTCAGAAATAACACTACCAACCAACATTCTTTGTAGTTTTTAATTCCTGCCTAAACATAGAAACGTAATCTGAACATCCATGACCAACTCAACAAAAAAACTTGGAAAAGGTCCAGTTCAAATCAACCATCTATTTTTCAAAGTTTTCAACAACTTGGAATTTGGGTGGAATTGACCTTATAAGGAGATCAAAAGATAATCCTATAGCCAGTACATCATGGACGGTCCCAAAAAGCATATTTTCTCCAAAGCAATTTTAATTTCCTTATTAAGAAGCAGATTACCAAAATGCATCGAGGAACACTGTAAATGGAAATTTTTTAGCCACATGAAAACAGATTAAGGAAGAAAGAAATAATTATTAAGTGATAGGGAAAATATGATTTTGGTCAGGGTTTAATTATCTTACACCATGGCACTATACCATAGCAAAGGGGAAAAACTTGCGGCATGTATAGTAATAGTACAAAGTGAGAACAACGGGTGCAGGAGGCTTTTTATGATCCATACTAAGAGTGGAGTTGTGACGTAAGCCGAGTAGAGAGGAAGATAATAGAATAACGAAATCAATTCTTTAATTGATGAGATATAGATGAAAGTATGAATTGTAAGTTTTATTTTTAACTCATTTAATTGTTTTTCTTTTTTTTATAAAAAATTTAATTAAATGCAAAGGTAACCATGCACGTGACTCGATTTTAAAAGGAATGAATGACCAAAAACGGACTCTTACAGCTTGGGCAAAGTTCTCGCTTTCTTTTATGTAGTTTCAATTATGGTAATTTAACTCCTGAAGATTACTAATTGCCACATGTCAGGGACAATGACTTAACTCTTTCATTTTTTTTAATGGAATGAGTAATTGAGAAGCATGTGTGTCGGGCTTGTTCACCTTAAAAAGACTAATTTACCTTCATATGCGTCACTCACATTGCCCTTATATTAGTAAACTATAGGACTTAAATCGCAACAACGGAAACTAAAGAGACCAAAACGGAACTTTCGCCCAACCGACAAGTATCCAAGTCATGATTTGGCATTTATGATATGGTCTCTCAACAAGAAGGGGACGGGTACAAAGGATAACAAGAAGGGGACGGGTACAAAGGAAAATATTCGAGTATTTATTAGTTAGTATTCTATATACTCATTTTTTGATTTGACCCAATTAAAAAATAACATGTGTTCTTTATTTTTGAAAGTATAAGAAAAATTAAATAACATATGTTTTATTTTTTAAAATAATAAAATATATATTAAAATATTATTGAGTCAAATCATTAAAGTGAGTACCTAAGTATTATTCAAGTACAAATATAAGTACTCAAGTTGTTAATTATCAAAGAAAAATAATAAACACACACCTTTTTTAGGGGTGTATTTAATTGAAATTTAAAAAAAAATTAATTCTTTTTATAAATCAACATGTATTTAATCAGAATTTTAAGTGATTATCTAAAAATTTAAGTGTATTGAATCAAAATTTTAAGAAAGTTTATTAAAATCTACAGAAATCTGAGTGTATTCAATTAGAATTTTAAAGAAGTTTATAACATTATAAGTGTATTCAATTATGAATTAATTTTAAAGAATTTTAAAAAGTTAAAGGATTTGAGTGAATTGGAGAGATTTCGTAGTGTATTTTAAGCATTCACAAATCTCACATTTCCCTATGAAAATTTGAGAGAATTCACTTAAAATTTTACATGAAATCTCTATAAATCAATTAAACACCATCAACATTCATGGATTCATAAATCCATTAAAATCTCTCAAATTTCCAATTGAATACACTCTCAGTACTATCTTGTTTATTTCTAACCGTTATTTTTTTTAATTTATTCAACTCGGTTACCAGAAATTAAAAAAAGGTGCGTGAACTAAAAAGAGTGAAAATCATCTTCCGTATCAAAAACAAAAACACTGCTTTCTTAATAGGACCAAGAAAATAGCAAGAATTCAACACAAGAAAATGGGATTATTGCTGCATCAATAATACAACGCAAGTGAAACTCAATAGAATATTGAAATCCAACCAACTTCACATGAAGCAAAAAAAAATACAAAGCCACAAAAGTGTGTAATCCAAAATATAATATTTATAAACACTATATATTTAACTAGCACACATGAAGCGAACCAAAGATACATACAAAAGCTAAAATACCCTTAAATGCACAAACTGCCTCTTCCAAGTATGTCTGCTCCCTAAAACTCGCACAAACAAATCTGGAAAGAGGTTCCTTTTTTTTCCGTACTTTTTCATTTTTTACCCCACAAGTCCAAATTATAAAGAAATTTAAATACAAGATAAAAAGCTTAGATGGGTTATGATCCTGCAAAAACTCTAATAAAATATGAGTTGTGCAGGAACATAATTTCACACATAACCCATGTTTGATTTCTACAAATCTAAAGCCCCAAAAACAAAACCAAAAAACTTGCTACTCACACAACAAAGCAGAAGCTTGCTTGATCGATCTGATTTAAAACAGCAGATCTCCATAGCTTCATAGAAAAGTGGGATTACGAAATGAATCCGAGCACGAACCGGAGTAAGTCAGCTATGAGCTCCCGTCTTCCCATCTGATCATGTCTATCAGATGTCGGAATTGGCATCAGAGTTGTAGGCACTTGGTGGTGGTGTTGGAGAGCCTCCACCACCTTCTCCTCCGTTCTTCCCCTGAGATCCAGGTTTGGAGGCCATGTTGGCCACGGCTCTGACCAAGTTTTCAAAAATCTGAACCTTGATCTGGCCTCTCCTCGGAGGAAAGGTTGTGGTTTTCTTCTCTCGGGGTGTCGAAGGAGCAGTTTCCATGGCTGCGGTAAGCGAGAAGAAAAGCAGAGAGAAAACAGAGTACAAGAAATTGAGATGGTATGTTGATCACAGGAAGAGGAGATTTTAAATTTTTTGTGAGGGAATGAAGAAGCAGAAGCAGAAAGAATTTAAAGAGAAATATGAGAAAAGAAATTAAATGAGAAAATAGGAAGAAGGATTTGTGAGTGGTGGAACTCAGAAGTCCTCTGTAGAGAAACAGAGGAGAAGCAGAGACTCTGCCCTCTTGACAGAATTTGGGTCTCAAAACCAAAGGCAAATTACAATGAAAGAAATGGGGAAAGGGAAAGGGGTATTTATAGCCCAAAACATAAGGGAAACTCTTCACTAAACCCCCCAAATTTCTCATCACACCCCCGTCATTTTTTTCAGGAAAACGCCAACTTTACCCTTCGAACGGGGGATAATAACGGATCTCTCACTTGGTCTCCAAGTCATCTTATCCTACTCACTATTATTTTTCTTCTAAAAAATTGGATTTTTTGTTTTTGTTTTTTAACATCCTTGATGTGGACAAGCGAGCAAGACGTGGATCACATAGTTGTGCATGATGGGGTTGTACCTTGTACCTGCACATCAATATCATATCAATGAGCTCTCACTGCCCACCTAGAAGGTCTTGAGATGTTTTCTGCTGAGGTCATCACCTCATCAATGTATCAAATTGGAAATTGCAGGCCTTCACCTAAGTCAGTGGAGCACAGCTGCACAAGTGATAAGCTTAACAAAACAAGGCTCAACTTGATCGTGCACTAATTGCCTTCCCATAAGCACGTGTTTTGACAAATTAGGGTTGCGATTAGCTTCCATGAAGTTGCCTCATAGTCACTAGCTACTTTCTTCGTCGATTGTCGTGCTAAGGCTTCAGGTTCAGGAAGTGAACGAACAATGAATATCAAGTTCACAAGTTACATTTTCTTTCACGGGACTGGCTACAGTGCTCGCAAGCATTGAATGCTCACACCAATCTCACCCTCTTTTTCCCCCTCTCTCCTCCCTCCTCCCTTTTTTTAACGGTGAGATCGGTGTGAGCATTTAATGCTTATAAGCACCGTAGCCTACTCCTTCTTTCACATGCACCTTGTAAGCCTACTAAAAAACGAAAAACAAGAATCAAACTCCGAACAACTTGTACAGAAGGCTTTGATACCATATTAAATAACGGTTCGATTCTAATAGATGTAATTTTAAAAAAATATGGGAAAATTCTTCAGTGGTACGTACCATTCAATGGTACGGCCATTGAATGGTTCAGATTAATTTGCAGTGGGTCCCAAATGAATCTTAAACCATTCAACAGTACGTACCATTCAATGGTACGTACCACTGAAGTTAAACCCAAAAATATGTTAATAATGTATATCAAACTTGCGTAACATCAATACATAAAAGAATTATTAATTAAATGTAGGGTTGGGTCTCACTTTGCAGGGAGCTGGGAGCCACCTAAATGGTTTAAGGTTGTTGGATATCTATTTCTTTATTGTCACTTTTTTTTTTTTTATAAAAAATTAAGATACCAATCCATATATATTGGGCGGCTTTAAATCCTGAATCCGAGTAGTGATGTAGAAATTCCACTAGGTCCCAGGTGCTTGGGTGGCTGTATCCACGATTCCATAGGCCAGCAGAGATCATTTGCTTGGGGAATATGACCTTACATTCAACCAGTTCTCACTACACAAATACATGTAGGGCAGGGGTCCTAAATAGTCGGTGTTCTGGGTCCTCGACCTTTCAGTACAACAACTACTCAACTGTGGTAAAAAAATTGTGCAATGTGGTTTTCCAGAGAGATTCTGTCGTGACACTGATTGTATATAATATTGTGTGATGTGTGCTGTAGGTATAAATAAGGTGTACTCACTGCCATCATGTAAGTTTTACTCGTGGTTTAGGTCTCAAGCGCTATTTAGATTGGTATGGTATGATAATACTCAGGTCTGGTTAGATTGGTTTGGAAAGGCTAAAAAATATTTACAAACTGTATTTCACAAATAAGTGCTTATGGTTCGTAGAAACGCTTACATGTCATATGTTTTTTCATATTGCACTTTCAAGTACTTTTTTCATGAAGCACTTGAATTTTTTATAAAATTTCAACGCATTTATAATGAAAACACTGATAACATTCATGCTTATGAGCTAAAATATTTCCTAGAGAAACAATCTCAAAGAAGCCTGACTTATATTTCAAACCAATACTTAAGTTGTGCATCGCACATTTAAACAAGAATTAATCTAATCATTCATTTAGATTCCCCATTGCATATTAATTAACAAGCGTCTCATTACATAGAGAAGTGTTTTTTTCTCTATCATACAGAGACCAGTTGGATTTGAAAAGTACATCAACAAGCTTGTTTCTTTCATTGGAGAGTAACTTACATGAAACGGATTCACCGCGACGTCACAGTAAACTCGTTCCATGTAAGTCCTCTTTCATTCGTATCACGGAACTTAATCCATCTCTATGTCTCTCTCTGTTATCTAACCATTGGAAATGCTTTGTCAAATTGTGATTTCTATATTATTTATATTTTAATTTGCATAAAATAATCAACTGATTAATATTCCAAACCCTAAATCGAGTTCGTTGACATATCTCATTAAGCTTCTCGCAATTTGTGGAGGACTTGTATGGAGCGGGTTCAATGCTATTGTGGTGTCCCATTCCAATAAAACAATGATATGTATTAGGTTTTCAACACATGTCATTGTATTATTGGGGACCGAAAACGTTACGTGCGTTGAATTCATGTAAGTTGCTCTCCAATTGCAACTCTAAAGCTTTTGATGAAACATAATTTGATGGTCCTATATGTATGCTTCAAGGAAAATCTTGGGTGATACGTACTATCTAACGGCACGCCCATTGAATAGTCCCAAATTAATTTGTTGTGGACCCAAAATGAATTTTAAACCATTCAACAAAGATATACTGCGTACTCATTTAAGTTTGACCCTATTTTAAAAACATATATAAGGGTTTATATCACGAATGATCCCCGAGATTGACAAGAGTCATCAAAATGGTCCCTAACATTCCAAATCGGATCAATTGCCCTCGACATTTGTAATACACATCAATGTGGTCCTTCGTCAATAATCCTCACAATTTGCTCGTTAAAAACGCACGTGACACTCACACATGTGTGTGGGGCCAATGACAAAAAAACCCCTTCAAATTGACTACTATTGATGGAAGGACCAAATTGATGTGCAATATACCAAATGTCAGGGACGAGATTGATCGATTTGGAATGTTAGGGACCATTTTGATGACTATTGTCAATCTCAGGGACCATTCGTCATATAAACACCATATATAATTTGATAAGCCTGCCCTACCATTTTTATGTTGTGGATTGTCAATTGACGACTTTATAGTTTATAAGATTCCAACAACTTTATATATATAATTTGTTGGATCAATTATAAGAACTTTCTGTTATTAGATGAGATTATTTTGATTTTTTTTTTTTAAATTATGTATTTTAGGTCAATCTCCCATAGCATAATACATGGCCAAAATATCACACTTTTGGAAGAAGGTTGCATGCGTTGAGTATATACCCCTTTTGTCCCTATCTCTCTCTCCTCGTGTGGATAGGGAGAAAAAGAATACGTACCCGATGCATGCAAGTTTCGCTTGTAGTTTTGATCGCGATTAAATGACTGTTAAGTAACAACAAAATGTAGAAAGCAAAATATAATGTGTATAACCACTAGATCATATAACAACGACACATGAAAGCACTCAACGATACAAAGCCAAAATAATCGCAGAAACAACACTGAGAAATTGAAATACAAAATAAGCTTAGATGGATTTTGATCCTGCAAAACTGGCCTAAAATATGAGCTTTGCAGGAACATAATGTAAGACATGACCTGGTTTGATTTCTACATAGCAGAATTTCTTATGTTCGTAGATGAGTGGGATAGGAAGCGATTCGAAACATGAACCGGAGAAATTCAGTGATGAACACACAGCCGATCATGTGCATCAGATGTCAGAATTGGCATCAGAGTTGTAGGCACTAGGTGGTGGAGTTGGAGAGGCAGAGTCTCCACCGCCTTCTTCTCTGTTTTTCGCCTGAGCTCCAGGTTTGGAGGCCATGGTGATCACTGCTTTGAATAAGTTTTCAAAAATCTTACCCTTGATCTTGCCTCTCCTCGGAGGAAGGGTTGCAGTTTTCTTCTCTTGGGATGTCGAAGAAGCGGTTGCCATGGCTGTGGAAAGCGTGAAATGCGAGAAGAGCGGTGGAGACTGGAGAGCGAAAACAGGGTAAAGGGAAGTGGAGTTGGAGTTTGGATCGCTGATGGAGAAGAATGTGTAGTAGAAGAAGAGGAGATTTTAAGAGAAGAAAATGATGACTTTGAAGAGAAATATGAGAAAAATCTGAACAAGTCTTTGTGAAAAGGGTAACTCAGACTCTGTAGTAGAGAAACAGAGGAGGAGCAGAGTCTCTCTGCCTCTTAACAGAGTTTGTGTAAAAAAACTAAGGCAATGGAAGAACTTGGAAGGAGGAGGAGGCACGGAAAGAGGAGGGTGGGCGACTTATGTATTTATAGGTCCAAAGCAAGAATAATTATTCCATTTTTTTTTTTATTTGGAGAAAATTAAACTATACTTTAGTGTATGACATGCACCAAAAATATGAATGGTTGGATGTGTGGCCAATGGTCCAAGGAAGAGGAATCCAACTGCTTAGAATTATAGTGTATATTATTCACCGGTACAATCTTCTTTTTTTTTCAAACTATATCAAAATTGATTTCATTTGTTCTCTAATTCCGAATTTTATCTATTATCTTGTATACAATAAATGGTTTAGTTTTGATCCTATTTTCGCATATGTCTTCACAGTTACCAACTGGGAGACTTTGACGATTCTCAATTACACTGATATTGTTCATAGCTTGTATCTTATAAACTGCACGATACAACATGCATACATTTTTTTTATCACAAAATGCCTCGAAGCAATTTATAATACAAATATACGGGACTAGCTACAGTGCTCGCAAGCATTGAATGCTCACACCAATCTCACCCTCTTTTTCCCCCTCACTCCTCCCTCCTCCCTCCTTTTAACGGTGAGATCGATGTGAGCATCCAATGCTTGCGAGCACTGTAACCTACTCCCAAATATACATTAATTTTCTAACAGGGGACTTCTTTACATTCTTAAACAATCGTAGACTTGCTTTTGGGCATATATATATATATATATGCAAGTCCACATCAAATGACCTCAGTGCTTACCTATCGTTGGCATACAAAAAAGCTCAACTCAGCAGAGGTGTCCCAGCGAAAAGTACTTATGTGTGACCGCAACATCAGCTAATTCGGTAGTATATGAATGGGCAAAGATAGAGTATTAAAGACCCATCTAGAAATACTTCTCTATAAAGTAATTCTGCTCATGAGTGTTTTTACTGGAAGCGTCTTTTATTAGAAGCACATCTGATTTTTAAATGATAATTCACGTGGGTTATTATAACCTAGTAGTAATTTTAATTTTTTTTCTTATATCAAACATAATCAAAAGTGTTTTTAATTATCTAAAAACGTTTTTAGCCATTCAGTTTTGTCTCCTTGTTTCCCTTCAGTCAATCACCACATTACACTAATAACTAGGTCCCTCAAATCTCTCTAACCCCACATTACAAACATAACCCAAAGATATGTTTGACAACTGTGTACTATGATCACCTTCCATGAAATTGCCCAACCTTCTCCCAGGATGCCATAGCCTCATCCTCCCACGTCAATATTCAATATTAGATCCGCATGAAAATATTAGTTAAAATGTAGGTAGGTCACAGTTTGAAGTCACTTGGGAGCCCCCCATTGGCCAAGGCTCTGTACCTTTTTCTTTTCTTTCATTCAAGGCGGCTTGAAGGTCCTAAAGAAAAGACCCAGTATTTTAGTGCAGAAAGGATCAAATGCAGTAGTTTTTAGGGTTCAGATCCATTGGTTTGGGCCCCATATGCCCTCGGTCCCACAGGCTACTAAGAATGAATGGGGCTTTTGAGCCCCATGGTGATGCCCATCGAGTCAACCAGTTCTCACTTTGGGGTCCACACTCTTCTAAATTCATAGTGGGGTCATGGGTCTCATGCTCGGTGGTCGTGTTTGTGGGTAATATTAATATTTAACATTGTTCCATAGTGTAACTTTATTCCAGTGTGGTTTTGGAGATTATTTTACATTAAACGGATTCACTGTTACATGTTGTTTTTATTTAATAAAGTGTTGTTATGTGTAATTTTTTTCTTCACATCTCCATGCATTAATAAATTGAAACTACACAGTGATAATAAATTTGTTTCGTGTAAGTTGCTCTAGTAGTTTTGAGTCACTCAATAGTGCTTTGGCAAATACTTTAATTCGTTTGGTTCAATTTGTAAAGTGACCCAATATTGTATTCAAGAAGAAGTTTTATCAATGTAGGGGTGTCCCTACTTTCTTTGGGTTATTTTTGTTGGCATCCGACATTTTAAAGAAGTTATTTAGCACTCCTTGAAATACAAGTTTTATATAGTGTTATTCTTCTTTGATACAATTCATTAAAGTGGGGGAATTGAACTTAGGAGTTTGAGTGTAAAGGTAAATATTCTTAACTATTTGAGTTACAAATAATATATTATATTGTGTGTTTTGAGAAAAAAATGTTTAGAACGACTTTTTTAAAATGCTATAACCAGCACCCTTTTGGTCTGTTTACAAAATAAGAGCATATCAATAACCAAAACGATGCAACATTGTTGCCCTAAAAAGGCAGCAAAGAAGACCCACTTTGTTCTTGTTTTTATGTCATTTGATTTCCTGTGCTTGATGTATTACCTTGATAATGGGCAGATTAATCATTGGTGGTACTAGAAACCAAAATGAAGATCCTTTCTTTTGTATATTACAAATTGTAAAACTATCATTTGTTCTTATCAACATCAAGGTTTCAATATGTAGTTCAGTAGATGCGAGGTTTTATATAAATAATCTTAATGCAATTAATAATAGAATCATTTAATGTTTAATTTAGTTGGGTTTCTGCGTATAAACATTGTTCAACAACTCCTTGAAAACTGTTGATGTCTTTCAATTGTCTAACAACAATCAAAGTTATTTGATATGCAAAATGTGCTAATAATTGCACGTATTTAGAGTTTACTTTTAAAATTGATGTTGATGATAACAAGGGACTTAGATCAAGGTAGATTATTTTTCATTTTACTTATTTTTGCTTTTATTTATTTATCATAGGATAATACTTGAGTACTCACTAGTGAGTACCCTATATACTCACTTTCTGATTTTGCTCAATCAAAAGATAACATGTATTTCTTATTTTTAAAAGCCCAAGAAAAACTAAATAGCATATGTTTTATTTTTTAAAACAATAAAACATATGTTAAAATATCATAGGGTCAAATCATTAAAGTGAATATATAAGATAGTCGCTAGTGAATACGAAGTATTGTCCCTTATCATGGACTCATGGTATGGTAGATTAGTGGGAAGCGTTTTTGCTTGCCCTACAAATTGACACTTTTTGCATCATCACTCAATTTCTTCTGCCAAACTCTTGAAATCAAACTTTTTGCATCATCTCACAATTGTCACACCCCCTCCTGCCATTGATGTAATTTTCTCTCTGTCTCAGACCATATGATATGAAGTGATTTGCCATTATCTATATCATTTGATTGAATTAATCAAAAATGCCAAATGACCCAAACCGTGTTCGCTGACATTTTTTTCTATCTAATCCCGCGCACACATTTAATTTGAAATATAATACATGATATGATGTAACTAATTATTCTTATGTGGTGCGATAGATGAAGGTATGACTTTAACTTTTGTATGATACGGTGAGTCCAAAAAGTGTTTGAAACATGTAGAATATAACACCCAGCCAAACTATTGGTCTGGTCACCATTCCAAATAGGAATATATGATTGTCCACAATTGGCAATTAGGTTCTTTTTGATGCGGTCACCGTTCTAAAGTGGTCGTACTGACCCAGTTATCTACTCACCTGAAAATTATTGACCAATGCATGCACCTACATCCGGGTAAAAAGAAGTGTATAAGAAAGTAAAGAACAAATGGAAATTGGTCAAAATAATTATTTTTTTCCAATCTCAATTGTTACAATGATTAGCTTTTAAGTATGTCGTTGGTAGCTGATCGCTAAGTCGTCAATCTTTAATTGTTTTTGTCAGTTTAGCAATTGAAATATGATTTATGATCATTTTAGTCAATTCTTAAAAAGAAAAAAAAAAAACCCCGACCTTTAGACTAGGCTTAATAGTTCCATTGTATAGGATACATCTATCTCGTTTTGTGGATTTAGCTCATCCCACCTCTTCCAAAATTAGCCAACTTCACTCTACTATATTTCGAGACAACGCTAGTATATGTGAATTATAATTGAGAGCTGATTTTCACACACTTTGTTTAACTTCTCACACATTTATTTTTATTTTTAGCCATTAAATTAAATAAATCAAACGAAAACAATGAACATGATTAAACAAAAGTGTGTAGACAAAAAAAAATTGATATGTATTTATCATTTTCTGTTATAATTAAGGGAGCTATAGCCGTACAAAATCCCATAATACATAAACTTATAGAAGTTCCTTTTTGCTGACTAAGAAAAAATTACTATGATCCCACATTTCTTTTAAGCACCTACGGACACTTATATTGCTAATTTAAGTTCCTCCTATTTGTTATTTTGATTAATTAACAAAATCCAATAACATTTTTTCTAATTTGGCTCTTAGTTTGTTGGGGTCTTCCCTCAAACCAAACCCTAGTATATACTATATTATGTGGGGTTGGGTCAACTTTGGCGGCAGACTTCAGTTACAATGGCTGCACTTTGAATGGTGCATCTCTTTGTAACTGAAAAAAAAGAAAAAAGAGGTACATCATCACACCAACCTAGCTAATAAGTAATAGTGGCTAATACAAATATATGCAACAAATAACTAAGTGTTGTAGATAAAATATAACATGTGTTAAATGTGATTGTGTAAATCCTAGGTAGATATGGATTAGGATATTCCATTATGTATGGGATTAGTTTCCTAATGTAATTGTACTTATTTCACTATAAATAAAGGCACCTGGCATGAGGAATATACACCACAATACAGTATAATTCCTCAAGCCTTCTCTACTTTCTCTCTTCCCTTTGCTTGCCGCACCCCCTCAGAAATATTGGCCACAACACGTTATCAGCACGCTCTTTCCGCTGTGCTCAAGAGAATTATACCGGAGTTCTGGCCATCTTCAATCATGGGGAGTATTAATTTCAATAGTTTTTTACTTTGATTTATTTATTTTTATTGAATTAATATATTGCTATTGATTCAATTCTCCCCTCTTATTTTGAACAAGATTCAACGCATTGACGATGGAAATCCGGAGTTGAAAGCAATCTTGCAAACAAATTGTTCAACCATCATCATCAGCAATCCAGGTTCTTCTAAAACACGGTCTCGATTGTCGATATTTTGTCAGACCTGATTGCATGAACCTTCACCATGATGCATAACCCAATTTTCTGCGTTTAAAGAATTATTGATCTTCTGCAAATATTGTGTTAGCATCGACATTTAATATATCTGAAATATATTAAGTGAATTGATGATCGTGTGAACGAAGGAAAAATTAAGGGTTTTTTCTTATTTTTTTTTTTCGCTTTTCTACAAAAAACATCAAATTTCGTTTTTCTGAAAAAAACTGGACATTCTTTACCGAAAATTTTTTTTTCGAAAAAAAAAAAAAAAAAAAAACCCTAACTCGGAGCCGAGCCGGCCTGAAGCCGAGCCGAACCCGAGCCGGATTCGTTGAGCCGAGCCGCTGGCCTGTAGCCAAACCGCTGACTCAAGCCGAACCAAACCGCTCCAGCCGAGCCGGCCTACCCTGCTGAGCCAGCAGCCCAGCGGGCCTTCCCTCTCCCCTGGCCAGAAGCCCAGCCCGTGGCTCCTGATGGGCCTCTGTCTTCTAAGGCCTGCAGCCCAATGACAGCAAGCAGCCCTGCTGCCTTCTTTCCTTCACACAGCCCGTATGGGCTTTGGACCCCAGCCCCTGTTGGGCTCACTTCTGTCCAAATTTTTTTATTTATTTTCTTTGCTGCCAGCAGCCCAAGAAAATAAAAGTTGGGCCTGCAGCTCCAACCACGACCCACCAAAAATTATTTGGGTCCTATTTGCAAACCCCAAAGGTCCCGTAGACCTATATTTCACTACCCATCCCCAATATATGTTAAATTTTATTTTTTGTTCTATATATATTGCGTTTGATTGCAGGTATATATGAACTTGAAGTTCATAAATTCGAACCTGAAGCTTCGAATAAGTGCCATGAAACCCGAAGTTTCCTTAAAAACTAAATACCCATGAAACCCGTAGTTTTCATGAAAATTTAAACCAAACCATGTCTTAGAACCCGAATGTTCTAACTTTTATGATTATGGAGAATTTATTTCCCATAAACACCAACCACAATCTTGTTCCCTCCATCCAGTGGATTTCCGAACCGTAACAAGTTCAATTTCACTAACATGGAAGTTTCTAGCAGAAACTACTTTATGTGGGCACAAGTTGTGAAGCTCCACTTGACTACTGAGAAGTTGAGAAACATTGAAGCCAACAATGACGTGGATAGAGCTAAATAAGCATCCGTCATGATCTTCATCCGAAGATTTATGCCTGAAGCATTGTAAATGGAAGTACCACAATGACAAGGACTCCATGGCTCTTTGACTCACTCTACGGATCGTTCTAATCATGCAAAGATGATCTTGCCCGAAGCAAGACACACCTTGCCTGAAGCAAGACATAACTTGCCCGACGCAAGACACACTTTGCCCGAAGCAAGACATACTTTGTCAAAAGCAAGACACACCTTGCCCGAAGCAAGACATATCTTGCCCTGACACAAGGCATGATTGAACTCCATCCGTGAATAGGTACAAATTCTGAAGTTTATAGAATCCGATTGAACTTTGACTGGAGAAAATTTTCTCGTCCTTCCATACCTCTAAAATGCTCCTGAAGAAGCACCCTAGAGAATGGAGGTTCACTAAATTCTCGGATCTGATTACTACCACTTTGCTCACTGAAAAGCACAACAGTGAAAGCGGCACCCCAATGATTCGGCTGGGATGTACCGAAGGTCTTGCTCTGTTTCGGCAGAGGTGTACCGAACTTAAGGCTCTGCTTCAGCAGAGGCCTACCGAATCTACTCTTCCTTCTTCGGCTGGAGAGTACTGAATAGTGGTAGAATCAGGGTCAACCAAGGGGGTGGCATCACGACCAAACACGTGATCCCTTGGCAACTAAGACCCAAAACTTCAAGAATAAGGGACAGTATTCCCGAACCTCAACCGTGCAAAATCTACCTCCATTTTGATGGAATAGATCATTGGCTATGCACTTATTTGTGCCCCTACCAATGTTGTTGAGGAGTACCATTCCTGTAATCAATTTGTGAGACTAATTTTGCTTCACCTAACACATATGGAAAAGCAAAATTTTGACATGGAAGGCCCTGTTGGCCGAAACCCCCTATCTTTTGGTTTAAGTTTTGAACAATTTTTCCTTTTTGTTTGGATGATTGTTTTGGTATTTGCTTTAAATTTGTTGGATATTATTATGGATATTGTCCTCGAATATGAGTTAATTGAATCATGTTTCTTATACATGTGACCGAATTCAATTAACATGTGATAAGGTATAAATGTGGGGAAGTTAGTTGTCTGGATGAACGTGCGACTATGCACACTAACTTCATACCTAAATCACCCCTCTAGCAACGAATTCAGGTCTACCTAACCTGATTAAGGGCAATGGCACTGCACCTCGTTGTATTAATGGTACTGAATTACTATTAAGGGGCCTTATATTCTCCGTTCCGGAAGAACGTTATTGAGTTATAAGGATATTCGAGAGAACAATGATCATAAAAACCACTGTAGAAAATAGAGTGACGTATCTTTGCATCACCTTCCAAAATATGAAGCCTGAAGCTATGTTTTGGGGCCAATGGGCTACCTCCCAACTGGGACATGCCACATATAGGCTGGCTTGAAGCCGGGTGATTCGAGCAGTTTACTTGCTTTGGCACGACCGTTTGGAACATTCAGGTCAAAACACGATGCAATATGTTACACAATGCATCACCTTACCTGAAGTAAGGATTTTGTGCCTACAAGCACACTTTGCCAAGCCTGCTCGTTGGGGAAATTGGATTTTTACATCATCCCTAGCAAAGTTACTACATAACCCTCTTTTCACAGTGGATTAAAGGGAATAATGTGGACTCTTCCAACCAAAAATGCGGACCATGAAAATATGGTTTTTGGTTGATATATCGACACAATGGTCACATGTCTGTCCACATACACATTGCTGCTAAACTCCTGGCCAATTCTTACTTAAGGGCTCACCACCCTAATTATCCCATAAAGTCTAGACGACTGGATAATGCCGGAGAGTTTATATCGAACAGTATTCGATAAGTATTGCATGTTTTTTGGGCTTGAAATTGAACATTGAATTCCCCATGTTCAACCCCCAAACAGCCTCGCAGAAGCGATCATAAAGCGCATTATCAATTGATCGCCCGGACCTTGGTGAACGCACCAAGCTTTCGGTTTCTGCCTAGGGCTATGCAATCTTGTATGCAGCCATGTTGGTCCGCCTGAGGCCCATTGCTACCCGATACTTTATAGCGTTACAGTTGGTTACTGGGTACGAACCTGATGTTTTGTATTTGCGCATTTTTGGGTATGCACATTATGCCATATTGCGCCGCCGCAATGTACCAATATGGGTCCTCAAAGAAGGATGTGAATCTTTGTCGATTACGATTCTCCTTCGAATTAGCTCTTTAGAGCCCTTGCACGCGATCTCTTTACCGCCATTTTGCGGATTGTCACTTCGATGAGACAGTCTTCCCGCCGTTAGGGGGAGATAAGAACGTCAACGTTCCTGAAGAACGGCGCGAATTATCGTGGACGTCCCCACTATGTCTCATCTCGATCCCCATATTCTAGATTTCAGAGTATTGCTCCAGACGCTTTCTCTGATCTAGATAAAGTGACGAGATCATATATACCAGCTGCAAACATGCATGCAAGGATAGACGTACCTAACGGACGTCGAGTCAACATCCCCGAAGGGTGTGCCGCCCCTGAAGGACGGTTTGGCCGCCCCTGTTGGACAGCCTGGTACGCCGACGGCTAGCCAATCAATCTGTTCTCGGCCTGAAGCGCGACAGATCATTCAGTTCGAAGGATTCACCTCCCTAGAAGTGGAGAAGTATGGCACAAAATGAATCCCTTCCTCGTTCGCTATCTCAACCATTCCACCTCATGAAATTAATCCGGATTATCCCGAGACCTGTAGTCTTGGTCCATTATGCATGCATGGATGAGTTAATGGAATTGGAATGAGATTATCATCGATGATATTCACGTATATGGTAGCTACCCAAAATAAGTGAAAAGCGACGATATCGAACTGTGTTCCGTTGATGAATGTCGACGTAGAACTGATTGGTCAAATTGGAAACTAGCAATCCAGGTCGAACTTGATTCACTTGCGAAACGTAAAGTGTTTGGGCTTGTAGTTCCTACACTTCCACATGTGAAGCCCGTTGGCTACAAGTGGGTTTTCGTAAGGAAGCGAAATGAGAAGAATGAAATAGTGCAATACGAAGCACGCCTTGTGGCGCAAGGTTTCTCTCAACGCCCTGGGATTGATTACGAGGAGACTTATTCCCCCGTAATGGACGTCATAACGTTCCACTACCTTATCAGTTTGGTAGTTTCCGAAAAACTGAATATGCAGTTTATGTACGTGGTTGTAACGTATCTATAGGGATCTTGATACGGAAATATACATGGAAGTTCCCGAAGAACTTATTGACTGATCCAAATAGTTCTAGACCACAGAACACCCTCTCTATTGAATTGAGGCTTTCACTTTACGGATTGGAACAATCCGAGCGGATGTGGTATACCCGTCTAAGTGAATATTTGATCAGTTAGGGATATGTGAATAAATTATGCCCCTGCGTGTACAAAACCGAATTTGTTAGAGTTGCAGTCTATGTCGATGACATAAATCTCACTTAGACTCTGGAAGAGCTTGAGAAAACTGCCTCGCACCTGAAGTCGGAATTTGAGATGAAAGATCTTGGGAAAACTCGTTTATGTCTCGACCCGAAGTTTCGAGCAAAGTTCAGATGGTATTCTGGTCCACCAATCGAACCACACCCAGAAGGTGTTGCCTTTGAGTACACCCATGACCGTTCATACGCTAGATGCAAATGAGGTCATTGAAAAGGTTGTGGAACTTGAAGTTCTATATCTAAGTTCAATTAGCGCTTTATTGTACTTAGCTCATTGCATTATGCATGACATCTCATTCGTTGTTGATATTTTGGTAAGATACAACATTGCGCCTACACGCTACCACCAAATAGGTGTTAAAGACGTTTTTCCGTTACTACGGATTTGGGCTTATTCTATCCCTGCGCATCTCAGAATTAACCACAACCCCTTGGTTATCAGAATGATGCTTACCTTGTGGGATACGCTGACACAGACTATCCGTCTGTTCCACACAAGGCACGTTTCCAAAACGGATTATGTCTTTACCGTTAGAAACACCGCAATATCTTGGAGGTCAACCAAATAGACCTTAGTTGCGACGTCTTCGAGCTCATCGCCATACACGAAGCCACCCGTGTACATGGGAGCATATTCGAAGCACTTGTAATTCTTCATCCTTCGTTGAGTTCCAACAACGATCTATGAAGACAACGCCGTATGTATCGACCAGACCATAACATGATACATCCAAGAAGTCAACACCAAGCATATTGCGTCTACATTACATCAGCATGCGCATCAGAAGATTGAAGTCAAGCATATCTGATCCGAAGACAACCTTGCCGACCTCTTCATGAAGTCATTGCCGAAGAAGCTTGTTCGAGGATTTGGTATGTGCAAATTTTCTCATTTGCTACGCTTGTGGTTCTCAGGGGGAGTTTCGTCGAACTCAGGGGGAGTATCCTGAAGTATACTCGCTTGACCTTAATGTACTCTTTTTCCCTACGATCAGGATCATTTTTCCCATTGGGTTTTTGTTGCCTGACTAGGTTTTAACGAGGCACCCATTCTGGGCTGGTCATACCCTTGTGTGTTTTCTTACTACTTACGTCTTGAAGATGTTAAGTATCGACATTGCATTAACTCACTTTTCTCCTAGACTATGGGTTTTGTCCCGTCTTGGGTTTTACCATAGCCAGGTTTTGTGAGAGTTTTTATTCTTTTTATATGCAAGTTCCCTATATGAGACTCGAGTGTTCTCTACTGTGCCTACGAGACGACTTCATCAACTATCATCATCTTGAAGATCTGATGCGATATCTACTTGAGTATTTGCACACTCAAGGGGGAGTGTTGTAGATAAAATATAACATGTGTTAAATGTGATTGTGTAAATCCTAGGTAGATATGGATTAGGATATTCCATTATGTATGGGATTAGTTTCCTAATGTAATTGTACTTATTTCACTATAAATAAAGGCACCTGGCATGAGGAATATACACCACAATACAGTATAATTCCTCAAGCCTTCTCTACTTTCTCTCTTCCCTTTGCTTGCCGCACCCCCTCAGAAATATTGGCCACAACACTAAGCGGATAATAACACACAATTATTGTTGATAAGATTCGTACTTTTTATATACAAAACATGTACGTAAGATTCCTATGATATATAAGAAATAATATGAAGTGCTACCAACAATGATACGCATCATTTGATTTAATGATTTTTTTTATGCCATGTCAATGTGATGCATATATGATTGTGGTATAATCTTTGTGTGTATTCATTTATAACTTTCTGAATCATAATTTTATCGAATGATCGAGAAGAACAATTTACATAGATTGAGGTGTGTGCATGTGTCTACCTCCAAATCTGATCAAGCGACGAGTTTATAGGAAAAGAGGAGTATACACTCGAGACATGAAAGTTTTTCTTGATCAAGGATTGTACGTTTTCATCATTTAAATAGTTTGCATTTTTGTAAAGTTAAAACATGAATATTTGTTCTTGGCCTAGATGTCAGTACTTGAATATTAATTAGTAGACGGCACTTGAGATGTGCCCACAAAATCTATTGAATTCGCGGCTTTTTATCTTTTTCCTCTTTTGAGTGAAGATTACAGACGCGTTTTTCATAAATCATCCAAAACTTCATTTTTCTCGTCGTGATTTCGAGCCACAATCTACATGCAAAATGATGACATATATATGTTTTCAAGGGTCCCCACGCGTTTTTTAAAGTTAATTAATCAACTTATTGCCGGCCAATAAAATACTAAAACTGCTACTTATCTAAAGTTTGTGAATACTATGATGAATTTGTTGCTAGTTACATGGAACAAAATTACCAACCTCTCTAACATCTCTTCCTTTCATTGTAACAAAAAACTTTCAATAGCGTGTTTTATGACATCTTTTGGAGGCCCACGCGTTTAACTAGTTTCCAATTCTTTTTCTTTTTTGTGTATCAATCAAACCAATCCTTAATTTTAAGATGCTTAAATTTTTAAATAGAAAAATAAAAAAAATAATTATAAGCTCTGTTTCTAAAAAAAAAATAAATATATTGTATGCAGAACCAAGTAATATAATTGATTCTTGTCAAATAATTTATAAGTATTTATTTTATGTTGTATAGTTTAACATGTTATGTTAATAAACTTGTCGTATAATTTCACATAGCATGTTAATAAATTGTTGCTCAAAATCAATTAATTAGTATTGTACTTTATAACTTAATTTATTAAGAACATTTAGCTGTAACAGAGATTTTAAATTCGATTTCTCCTTCCCATGCTATTGTACTTCCACTTGGACCGCACTCCATAGTTGCTAAGACACCCTTGAACTGCCACGTGCTAAGTGAAAGAGTACTGCTTAAGCCTTGAGGGCGAAGCAACCCCAGCCTCTATAAAATGCGCCCTCCCCCCCACCCCCGTTCGCTTCCACTTCAGTACCCACAACACATCCAAAATCCTCTCAAGCAAAAACCACTCACTTTCTTTCTTTCTTTTTTCCCTTAAAAGAAAATTCTCTTTCTCTTCATCTCTCTTTTTCCAGAGAAAAAAAAAAAAAGAGTTGAGCCGAACACTCTGTTTCTCCTCTCTGTTTTTCCTCTGTTTCAAGCTCAAAATCTCATCACCCTTCAAATCCTTCGTGTCGAATTCGAAGAAAATGGAAATCCCAGGTTCGAAATCCAAGGTCATCCCAAATCAGAGCCTCCCTCCCAGGAGGGGACAGGTTAAGATCAGGATAATCAAGGGCTTGGTCAAGTCACTGGCTGCCATGGCTGGCGGGCGAGCTCGAAAGCCGAGGGAAAATGGAGGGTTCCTGAGCTCCAGCTCCCAAACCCCAGCTGAAACCCCAAGTGGGTATTGCTCAGATGATCAGCCTGTAAATTGAGGTTCTTGTTAGGATCCCCTTTGTGATTCTGTAACTTTGTAAATTATAATTTTGTTCATTTTTTAATTTACTTGGTCTTTGAGTTTATGGGATGTGACCGAAGATTCTTGGGTAAGGGATTCCGTTCCGCATCACCCATCTATATAAGACAGGCGAAGAGAGACCTCATCGCATTTTAGGAATGTCTTAGTGTGTGTCTTGGACGTACGAGTGGCGTGATACGAGAGTCTCTGTCTATAATTTCTCGGGACACGAGATGGAGGTTGGGGTTAAGAGAGAAATTTGGGGAAATGGGTTTGCTGTGTTGGTGCGTGCCTGTAGTGGCAGGTGATGTAGGCCGTCAGGGTTTTGTTTAGTAGTACAGTGATGTAGAAGTGGTTGTTTGTCAACTTTGGGATTTTACTGTGTTTTCTATGTAACCACTTTGTTCAAATATAATTATTTACTTTCCAATTTTATAGCCAGATCTGTGTTGCTTGGTATGTTGGGAGTTGTATTTGAGCATTAATTTGACATTTTTTTTGGTAAACAATGACACTTTGATCTTGGTTCAATAAGAGAGACAAGGTAACTTTATTTTAACGGTTAAAACCAATCATGTATATTACAGCTTGTAATTGGCCTCTCTCTCTCTATCTCTTACCAATCACGTATATTACATCTTATTAATTTCAGTAAAAAAACATTACGTTTTTGGGTACAAAGCAGCTTTTGGTAACTTTATTGCTCTCGTTGTAGGATTTTTTAGTGTATTCAAAATACGAATTGGTACACCACGTGCCATAATACAAGTGTAGATATTAAAAAGAATATATTCTCTCTCCACGTATAGTATGCCACGTGGTGTACGGCTTGTGTTCTAGACGATTGATGATGCTCTAATTTTCCTTGCCCCAAAATTGTTAAAGCTACAGTTAATACACCTAGCATAATAATTCGTTATTTTTTAGGCCTAACATAGTGATTATAAATATTTTTGAAGGATTATTGCTAAATGCCCACACAAATTGAGGGCTTAAATATAATATAGAGGAAGTGATTTCAAGGCACCATTTTTCTACTCTTGCACGCTCTTGTTTATTTATAAAGTTTAGATTGAATAAATCAAATGAGATTCAAGAGACAAAAATAAACAGGATGCATAGAAGGTGAAAAATCATTTCCCTATATATAGGGTTTGATTGCAAAAAAATATTGCTTTTGGGAGGCTTAATGCTAAAAGCCCCTTGTTTATTTGACAAACGATTAAAATTTATTAAATTCTAATATAAACGTTTACATCTCGAGCAAGAGAATTAAAAACCCAATCGGAAAATAAACAAAGTCCATCTATAACAACCACCCTCTCAATTGACAAAAGAAGGTATCAAGTGAGCCACTTCATTACAATTGCGTGAAGGGTAAGAGAACTCAAAACACTCCAATTCTAATGCACATCCTGCAAAATAACTCGAATATTCCCATCCATTTCCAACTCCCTCATTAGCATACGGACAAGATTAGAGGAATGTAACAGTCTTATGTATTTTGACTAGTTGGTATTTGCTAGTTGCTACTTGTTGTCCTAAATTTAACTTGTTTTGGTCGGAGGTTATTTTCCTTTTATTCTACGTGTACGGGAGTTTTGCACGTTTTAGGATAAGGTGATTAAGATTAACAAAACGATTAGTATAATTTGGACACTTTCTAAGTTAATCGAGGAAATCAATGGGATCTTATTGTACACAATTATCGAACTATTTATGTTTTGGTGGTCACTTTCTAATCATTCCTTCAAATATTTGGAAAGGTGAGAAAAGATAGTTGTAGGCACAAAAAATGTTTATTAAATTATTAGATACTTAAAAAAGCTTAAAGATTAGATTAAAATATTGTCTTTTGGGCAATGACTAAGAAGAAATTGTATTCTATTGGTTGATTAGTCAATGATTTTTGGACCGTGCTGCTTTAGTGTAGTAGGAAAACACATTTGTCCCTATGTCTATGTATAGGCCAAGCTTAAATTTTAAAACAAGTCATTTGGAAAAGTTGGTCTCTGTTCACACTTCACATGGCCCTCTGGTGATTGATATAAATTGGGGAATATGGATAATTAGACAATTGCTAAGATTGTTTCTCATCTTTTGTGTGTGTTTTTCAGGCTTCTTTAATAAACAAAAAACAATACAACTAAAATTCTTTACGGATTTTTATTAAATAGTACCATACATATCAAAATTTAATCTAGAAATTACAGAAAGGATAATTACTTGACCATATACAAGAATAAATCATAAAAATGCTCTCAAATAGAAAAACTATCAACTGCAATGTTTTCTTCACGAGATATATGATATATGAACTTATGAAATTTGTGAAAGAAGATGTTGGATATCTTTTTGAATTGACTGAATCCGGCAACGAATTTGGAGGTGGGATCTTCGAGTCTCTTTCGATGTGTACTTAACGAAGAATTTGTACGCAAACGTGCCCCAAGGCTTTAGTTTGTAATACAGTTGAGACATCTATGGGAAAAGCTCATGCTACAATGATATGATCTATACCTATGATTCAAGTAAAAATTTATCATGCCATATCTCCATTTGATAAAACAAAACAATCAAAATTGACTTTAATAACATCTAGAAGCTTTCACTATTGCGCGTTTATTGATTTTTATTTTATTTTTTATAATGTAAAGATTGTTTATTGCTCTTTATTCAAATGTTCAAAAGAAAATTGGAGTAATGGTCCATTAATTTTGGTCCAATTGGACCCAAAATGATCATTGCTCTACATTATAACAAGTTCAAAGACTAATACTCACGAATTTTTAGTTCAATGACCAATACTCTAATTGAGCTAAAGTTTAAGGACCGTTGCTCTAATTATCTCCAGGTTCAATAAGTGAGATTTTATTAAGACATGTACGTGGGAGATATTAAATAGGGCAATTAGGATGAATGATTTGTTTTTGAAATTTAGTTGCAGAAATGATCAGTTTTTAGTAACGACTACATACTGATCATATATTGATGACTCAACGATAACATAACAACCATGCAACGATAATATAATTACGATATAATAAATATTGATTATTTTTACAATTAAATATCAAAAACTGATAATTTCTGCTAATTACCCGATTAAATATTTGCCATGACTTTACGTGGGTAAAGAGGTTAACCAATAACAGAGACGGCTTCTTCCTAATTTGCCCCCATTTCACAAATTACATAATATATAATTCTTTCTATGACAAAAAAGGACATGATATTAAACTATATGAAGCATTTTAATTTCTTTGTCTTGCAACTTCTGTTAGCATTTGTACGTAGTACTTTAATTTATCGTTATATATAATCTTTATCTCTCAGTAGTAAACAATTATTCTCAATATGGCAGTTGAGGTTTAATTTATATTGAAGGGTCGTCCTCTTGTGGCCGAAGAGGTCATCCTCTTGATTAAATAAGCTAATCAAATGATTTTTATCAGCTAATGCTAACCATCAGATTAGAATAATAAACAGAAGATTGGAGCCACGTATGTTATTTGGAATAATTTGGATACAATTTTCTCACGTGCCAGCCTGCCAGGCATAGAAGCTCGATTTTATATCAACTCTCTCTTTAATAATAAACAGAAAAATACCTATTTATTTTCTTCTGCATCATATTTATTTTCTTATACTTCATATTATATATACTCATATAATAATGAGTTGAACGGACAGATCGATAGATAGCAATGACAATTCCTCAAACGCCGTACTTGACTCTTTTCGAGTCTTCTAGGTTTAGACATTGGATAACAACAGCTGCAATAAGGATAGAAATCTGATGGAAAGAGAATAAAATGTTTCACCTTGTTTGAATCTTTAATTTAATTTAATTTAATTTGTTCAATCAAGTACGGACGTTTATGAGCCATTTTTCTAGATGCAGATGTATATAGAAACACGAATAAATTTCTTTTCCACCGAGAAAAAGTAAGATAGTGATCTCAAAATATTAAACATTTTGATGCATGTTCATTTAACTGTTTGATTCATATGTACTTGCAGGACAACAGATTGACAGAAACAAGGAAAGAAATTAGCTCACGAGTTGTAGGAAAGTGAAAACTCAACGGATAATTATGAGAAAAACATCAAGACTTTATTATATCAAATATTATCATATTAAGCGATTTTACCATTGATTTAAATGCTTCATTGTTTT
This sequence comes from Gillenia trifoliata, assembly GCA_018257905.1. Lineage (NCBI taxonomy): Eukaryota > Viridiplantae > Streptophyta > Magnoliopsida > Rosales > Rosaceae > Gillenia > Gillenia trifoliata. Next base: position 26,158,350 of record CM031081.1, on the reverse strand, counting down.
TAATAAAAGAAAGGTTTCTTGCACGAGGAAGCAGATGTCAATTAATGGTTTGACAGTCGGAAGTCTCACTCCCTCTCTTGGAGCTTTGTTTCCAGGCTATGTCATTGCGACGCACGCGGTGACTTTATAAGTATATATATTTATGGTTTTTGACAAATGATAGAATACTATATTAAATTTATTTAAATTATGGGAGGAAAATTTAAATTTGGGTGTAAAGAGGAGCATATTATTTTAGCCAACTTGGTTAAACACACACATATGATTTCATGGTTAACGTGAGGTAGATGAGAATTTATTTTAGGGGTAACATAATATTAGTCCTTGAAAAAGATTAATTTTTTATTAAAACCTTGCGCTAGATTATAATTGATTTTAGTCATTTGACTGCATATCTATGTCAGCATACACATTAAAATTCATATGTTTTTTTTGTCTTTTAATGTTTTAATATTTTTTATTTGTCTGCAAATGGGCTCCATCATTAAAAAGGAAAAAATTACCGTAAATCCAATGAATAAAATGTAAATGAGATTTAAACTAAACGTTTTCCATATATTGAACTTGTTTTTTGATAACTTATTGATATACTTAAATCATAGCGCCTAATACTACAGTGGACCTAAATTATAGTACCTAGGATGATCACCAATATTATATTATATTTTATGATATTTCAAGTTAGCCTTTATGTATGTTTTTGAGAGAATGTTGATACTTTCTTATATGTTTTTTTATCATAGATGGATTGAATCGCTTTGCGAGATTAAATGGATAAATTCAGAGTTTTGGAGCTAAGAAGATTATGTCAAAGTTTCCGAGCCTTAATTCTATGTCGTTTGATCGTGAAGAATAATTGAAGATGGATTGCGTAATTCGGACAGATTCACGTTTTGAGCTTATTTGGCATATAAGTGATCCAAGATGACCTTTTTTGGGCCGAGGTTTCTTGTACAAAGTTGTAGAGGAAGTTTTTAGCTTTCCAATGAAATATTATGGGCCTAATTCTGAGCCGATTTGGTAAATCAAAAAGAGGATTTTCAAGTATCACCCAAGTCCTTTGTTAGAAAAGGGATTCGTAATTTAATTTATTTTTATTTTTGTTTCCCGATTCTTTGGGAAGCCTATTTTTTAGTAGGATTTGGTTTTTCTAGTAGTATATATAGCCGAGTTCTAGGGTTTAGAGGGAAGAACGAATTTGGAGATTAAATTGTGGAGAACTCGGCTCAACTTTTCTACAAACTGCAAGCTTTCAAAACTTTTATTAATTTATTTTATGATTTCAATTATGATTATGCGTAACTAATTCTCTTTCTAGGGTGAGGCCTTTTAACATGAATATGTAGTTTCTTTTCAATTGCTTTCATATGATTTTATGCATGCTACTAATTGTCAATCACCTATTAAACTATCTATTTATCTTAATGCTTGATCACCATTAGATGTGTAGACAGTAATTGGATGCAATTTATGTTGGAATATCACCCTTAAATTGGCTAGGGCTTCTTGTGATTGGATAATTGTAAGTTCACTTAAGGTGACATGATGCCTAAGGGTTGCATGGTTTTTCAAAAGGTTTTCACAAAACTTAATGAGTCTTGTATATCACATTGATTCAATATCACAGACTTGCTGTATGTTAGATATAATGCTCTAGCTAGAATATCACTAGTAGAATATGCAATAGGAAACCTAAATTCAAAGTGCATGTGTAATTCATAAGTAATTGGTACAACTTTATATAGGATTGTTATTGGTGAGTGGTTGAACTTTGAGTTTCTAATCTTTGATTTTTGAGAATTGTTGACGAGCTTTATTTTAATTATTTACATTCCCGCAAGTTTTCATTATTTTTATTTGTTTTGTTATTCTCATTCATGATCACAAATCTCTTCTTTTTTGCATTAAATAAATAATTAAGAGTTGGTTTTAAATACAAATTATTTACATCATCAGGGAAACGACTCTTACTTTGAGTTATTTATACTACAACAACCTTGTACTCTTGCAAGTATTTTTTGTAATTTTGCCTAAAATTTGAGTGTGGTAAAATTATTATCAATGACCTTAATTATAGTACCTATTAACTATATGGAACCTAAGTTATAGTACCTAATGAATGTACCTAGATGATATTACGTACATAGTACTTAGAGATTAGTTCGCAGAGAGAATACAAATGCACCATATAGTATGGCCTGATTGATGATCATAGATAAATTCAAAGGAAACATGAGAGAAAAACTTAAATGAAATTCAATTTTGAATTTCAAATGATGATCATAATCAGCAAAACTCCTTGCTAAAATGATATGAAATCATTCCATAAATGATGTGGAGAATAGAAACAACCGTTTTGGTTCACGTAAGGGTACAGGTGAAGAAGAAAAAACTGTTAAAGTCACATTAACAAATTTGATGGAATATATAAATATTAGGTCAAGGGACAAAGTTTGTTTTTAATCTTACACAAGGGCATAATCTAAAATTCAAATTATCTAAGAATTAGAATCTAGTTTCCTATATTTTGGGGTAAAAAAAAAAAAAATCAAAATACAATAAGTTTTCAAATTTTATAGGGATCTTGTAGTCACACCCAACAAATAGGATAATAGTTCCATCCACCATGAGGGACTGCACATATCGTACTATTGGCGAATAACTTATATTCACTGTATTAATTCTATAATTGGAACCGTTCAATTTCTTAATCTTAATTTGAAGATCATCAATACAAAAAATCATTCGAATCGGAGATCATTTATTGTGTGAGTACCAAATAATATATTCATGATGAACTGTCCATTTATTTGATACATTTGGATGACTAAACGATCTCCAATTTGATTTTGTTGTACGGATGATTTTTAAATAAAATTAAAAAATTGAAAGGTTTCGATTATGAAATTAATACAGTGAAGATACATTATCACAATAGGTAGGATGTGCATCCCCATGAGAATGCAAGTATTATCTCTTCCCATCTAGCAAATTTTTAACTTTCCCATTTTAACCCTTGAAACCAGAACTAAAGAGTAAAAGAAAATACAGCTCGGAGGACCACATGCCCAACCTCACATTATGAATAGAAGATGAGTTTCTTGTTGGTTGTGCATGTATGGTATTCCGGATATATAAAACCATTTCCATGTTCGAGCTTTATCTCCTTGATTGTTTAGTAATCTCCCCCTCAGATATCTTGTCTCCATTATTTTTTATGGCTTATTTATTGGTATACCTCTTAAAACTCAAATCTCGTCTCACTTTACTTTCTAAAACTAAAAAGAAAAAAAAAATAGAGAAGAATACATTTGGTTGTTGAGAGTTTGTAGGCCCACTCCTTCGTAGTTTCCAGTCCAACCCAACACAGAAGCCAGCTCCATCCAAGCTGCAGCTTTATAGGCCTACTCATAGTTTGGGCCCTCAAGGACCAAAATTTCAAGTTTCAACAGAAAGAATACTGGAATTTTCTTGACCCAAGAAAAAGAAAAAACCAAAAATTGACTTATGATTTTTCTTTTTCCACATTCAAATTTGAAAGTTGAAAAGTTGAAAACCAAAAGAACCACAAAAGCAAAGAGTGCGGTGGCTGTCAGGCAAAGGTTGTGGTGCCAAATGGCCCCTCCATAGCTTTCACTCACCATTTTCAGGCGGTCGCCCACCTTTTTCAACTCTCTCTCTCTCTCTCTCTCTCTCTTCTGTGTTTGTCAGTGAGAACTCCGCAGGGCTTTCTTCTTCTCTTGCTTTTGTTCTTTCCCTCAGAGAATTAGAAGGAAAGAAAGAGAGAGATGGAGGCTGAGAATATGGAAGCCAATCAAGGAAAAAGAGAAGGGATTCCTCTGTACGGAGGAAAGTATATACAGTACAACATTCTGGGTAATCTCTTTGAAGTCTCCGCCAAGTATGCTCCTCCTATTCACCCAGTCGGTCGCGGTGCATACGGCATCGTCTGGTACCTATCTCTCTCTCTCTCTCTACACTTTTTTTGGTTTCTGCTTTGACATTGGGTTTTGGCTTAGAAATGGTATCTGTTTGGATTCTGGGAAAAGCTGGGTTGAATTTTTGGGCATGGAATTGAAAAGTTTGGTTTCAAAATTGAACTGGGTAGCTTTAGCTTTGTGGGGTTTTGCTTTTCTTGGGTTCAAAAGGAGAGATTTTGGATTCAAATTCAATGACCCATTACTTCATTTTATCCAATTAGATATTTATCGTTTTGATTTCGGGTGCTTTTGTATTTGAACTGGAAGTATTGCTACTGCAGTTGTTTGATAAGTTTGAGAGATTTCTTCGTGAATATGTGTTTTTACTGAATGAGAGGTTAATATTTACCTTATGGCAGCTGTGCAACAAACTGTGAGACAAAGGAAGAGGTTGCAATCAAGAAGATTGGGAATGCGTTTGATAACAGGATCGATGCGAAGAGGACGCTTCGAGAGATAAAACTCCTTTGCCATATGGATCATGACAATGTAAAACCTTCTGCATTCAATCACATATCATATGCTGCTCTGCTGTTACTTCCCTTTGCAAATTTGGAAATACCAAAATTTAGCTAAATGATAAACATACCAAAATTTGAAATTTTTATTGAAGAAGGTTTTGTTGTTAAGAATAGTTGCACTTGCCTGTTAGATTGTTTTACTGTGAATAAGAAGTAATTGCATTGTTGTTTTGCAGGTTATCAAAATTAAGGACATCATAAAGCCGGCAGATAGGGAAAAGTTCAATGATGTTTACATTGTATATGAATTGATGGATACTGACTTGAATCAGATAATAAACTCCAGCCAGGCTTTGACAGATGATCACTGTCAGGTTAGTTGAGCATTGATATTGTGGACATTGTTTTGAAGGAACGTCATACGTATTTTCAAAATTTCAATGGTAAAACTATTAGGTTTATGATGTCGATGAATCAAGCTCTTTGTTGTTCAAAAACAGCTACTAGTCTCTTGAATAAAGTGATTGCTGCTGTTAATTATGATTGATATCTTTACATTTTGACATATACGTTTGCTTGAATAAAGTAAGAGACCATGTATGGCACTGTGTCACAGGCCCTTTAATATAACCTAAAAGTCTGATGTGCAAATTGATACCTGGTAATCCAGACATAAACATTAGACATAGGGGCAGGCAGAATGAATATTTGATTTGTATTTCTTTTGTTTGCTGCAATTCTGAAATTTCTTGCTTCTGTTTGGTTATCTCTCCCTCTCCCTCTCTCGTGATGATATGTATACTATGTATTGGTCATGTTGTATTCCCAACATGTATATACTCAAAGTGTAGTAAATTACCTTGTAAATTCTGTTGAAATCAAAGTTTAGATCACGTAAATATTAAGCAGAATATAATGTTTCTTGCAGTATTTTCTGTATCAATTACTGCGGGGATTGAAGTACATACACTCTGCAAATGTTTTGCACCGCGACCTGAAACCGAGTAACCTGCTTCTCAATGCAAATTGTGACCTTAAGATTTGTGACTTTGGGCTTGCAAGAACTACATCAGAGACAGATTTCATGACAGAATATGTTGTAACTCGTTGGTATCGAGCCCCTGAGTTACTACTCAACTGTTCAGAATACACTGCAGCAATTGATATTTGGTCAGTAGGGTGCATCTTCATGGAGATTCTTAGGAGGGAACCACTATTTCCCGGTAAAGACTATGTTCAGCAGTTGAGTCTAATAACTGAGGTATACACATTTTCCATTGTGTTCTCTATCGACTCTTGAACTTGATAGATGTGATAAGCAGAGTATGGTTTTATTGTTGATATTTTAGAAGGGATGTCGGAACTAGTTACAGATTTGGAAGTTTATGCTGTTAATTTTATGGTTTTGATGTTTCAAATTCTTGATTGTTTAAATACAGCTCCTAGGTTCACCAGATGATTCAGATCTTGGCTTTTTAAGAAGTGATAATGCTAGGAAGTATGTTAAGCAGCTTCCACATGTCCCAAAGCAACCCTTTGCCGAGAAATTTCCAAATGTCTCGCCACTGGCAATTGATCTTGCAGAAAGAATGCTAGTTTTTGATCCAAGCAAACGTATTACTGGTAAGTCTGTTAGCATTAAATAACACTCAATCTCCAATTTCCTCATTCATTTTCAAGGTACTGAACATCTGTCTTTTTCATTTACTATGTATGAAAAGTGGAAGAAGCACTGAATCATCCGTTTTTATCAAGTCTTCATGAGATCAATGAGGAGCCCATTTGCACATCTCCTTTCGTCTTTGATTTCGAGCAGGCATCCCTGGATGAAGAAGATATAAAGGAGCTTATATGGAAGGAGTCTCTACACTACAATCCAGATAATGTGTTGGGATAATTTTGTCGACTGCGGTCTGTATTATCTTTCTGTTGTGTTTTTCATCGACCAGCATCGTATTTGAAGGATGCTTTTGGTTATGGAAGGTTGTTAATCTATCTCGTATGTGAGGAGATTCTATATAAGAAAAAGATCAACTAGGGAGATGGGGTTCTCCTTCGTGTTGAGAGGATGAAACGGGGGTTTCATAACGAGAGTGATGGTAGTGTGAAGCTTCCGGATTCATTCAATCTGAGAATCTGGTAAGAGTTGAGGGTTGGTGTGGTATAAGAGAAGGCTTCGTTCTCCCGGCCTTCGTTGGATTTTGAGGTGGTTTGTATATTATAAATGCAATATGATTTAAAACCAAATAAAAGTAAGAATATAGCGGGGAAAATAGGTCACCTAATTTGTTTTCATCTTTATATTTTTTTGGCTTGCAGTTTCTTATGAACACCTTTTGAGTAAATTAACATTCCTTTTGGTCCTAATGAAACGTTTTACGGTCATGACTAAAACGCAAACGCAATCCATGACGTTCAAGCCACTCCACAATCACATGTTTGTGCACGAGTGGCATGGAATGGAGAGGTGAGAATATAGAGGTTCAAACTTTTATGCCTCGACCGCAGTCTAATGGTTTTTCTTTTCACTTGTAAATGAAAGGTTTTAGGTTCGAATATTATGAATGACAATAATTCCAATTTATTTATCCATCCATATAAAAATAATAATAAAAAGGGCTCCTTCATGCCTTGACCAAAAAGAAACAAAAATAGATAATTACACCAATCCCCCCAAAGCTTTATTTATCCATCAGTATATATCATTATACGTAAGTAGTTCTATTCTGCGTGGCTATAGTTATTACATTTTTTTTGTTGGAGAATTAGTCATTATGGATTCATTATTCAAGTGGACAGTATATTTTGGCCCAAAAACAAACCCAAGAAAAGTTGGAAACCGCCAATAGCCGAATTATATTTCCAAAAAGAAAAAGATAATCCCTTTACGATTTGGAAATCAATTAGAATTGGGGTAGGATTAAGAAACTGGCTCATCAGTACTATAAATATGTGCTTCTGCCTCATGTTTTGCTTCACCAAACTCTCTCTCTTGTTGTATGCAATTATATAGCTCTATACACATGGATCCCAAGTTTGCACTCCGTTTTCTTCTTCTTCTTCTTCTCACTTCACCTCCCTTTATTACCAACACCATGCAAGCTGAAGCTATCCAACCCTACGAAGAAACGAACCATCGCGAACCATCCGGGATAATCAACGGCGGTTTGGTATCAGTTGTACTTTCCGACAAAGGGTATCATGCCATGTCACTTACCCTAGACATCCTTCTTGAGGCTATAAACCCTAACACCACTCTTACCCTCTTTTGCCCACAAGACAAAGCTTTCTTCAACTCCAAGTACCCACAGCCCCCATTGACACTCCTTAAGTACCATGTTGCGCCATTCAAGGTGGACAAAGATTCCATGGAGGCCTCTTTCCGTCACGGTTCCAAGGTTGACACTCTTCTGCCCGGTCATCCTCTCGTTGTTACTTCCCTACCAGTCGGCACGCATGGATATGCTTCTCTTAACCTAGTCAAAGTCACTGAGTGGGATCTCTATAACAATGGACGGCTGATTGTTCACGGGGTTGAGGACTTCTTCGATCCGGCTTTTCAAACCCTAAGGTATCCACAGTACGACGTGGTTACGAAAGATGATGTTAGTTCTCGTGGAGTTTCTTGGCTCAAGGAGGCAACAGAGAATTGGTTTCTTGTGCTAGGTCTAGCGGCTGCTTCCACTTGTGTGCTCGTTCTTGTAATTTTCTTTTGTGCTAAGCCTTCGAAGATGGATGATGTTCACTATTCTCCTTTGTCTAATTAAGTTCTTGTTCATGTATCGTATGAGGTTAATTAATAAAGGTTTTTGAACTATATATATATGCTTGAATCTTGATGAATCTTTTAGATATTTCGCTGCTTCTTTCTTTCTTCTTTTTATTATTTGTGGAGGGTTATCGTAGGCAGACATTAATTAGATGGTTTTCTTTATTTCCGGATCGATCCTTAATGTCCTTTCATTTTTCTTGGATTGTTTTGCATGCAGGCTCATATTTACGTAATGCATAAAACCTAAAATAACAATGGCAACAAGATATGAAGAACATCAAACCATAAATGGGGAAAAAGTTTGGATCCTTGCAAGATTGTCATTCGCGTGTGTAGAATTTTAATCAACCAGATTAATATTTTTGGTTCCTCTTGTAGAATTTTAATCACAGTTGTACAGGCTATAGCTTTATTTTTGGTAAATGTACAGTCTATACTTTTAATGTGATATTTGGCCAAATTGGTGTTGCTAAATCCAATGATTACCTCCATCAAATATGCATTGTCCCAAAACACATGAGAATTGAGATGAGAAAGAAAAAACATAAATAATGGGGCGATCCCTTATTTACAACAACAACAATTTTTTTTATCAAACAATACAATACATTTTTTCTCCTCTTTCTTTTCACTATACATCAAAATTTTTTTTTCTCATATTAAGAAATGAAAATATTTATTGACAAAAAAAATGATCATTGTGTAGAGAAATTATATTTCTTTTTTGTTCTTTACATAAACTACTTTTGCACGGGATTTTCAGCAATTGTTTTTACACTTTTTTTTTTTAACAAAGAAAGAAAATTACACAACAAAGCCCCTAGGGCAGCCATTACAAATTGTATAATATACTAAACGCTAGTTGAAAAACACTGTTTATAAGAGCAGTGTTTTGACTGAATTGCCCCCGTTTGTACTGTTCTCATCCCTTAATTTTTTCCTCATCAACAGTAAAACTACGAATTTACCCTTGTGGGATGAAATCCCTCTCCCCTGCCTTTTCCTTCCTTTCTTCCTTTCTTCCTTCTTTTCTCTCCCGACTCTCTCTCTTCGCGTCTCACAGTTACTCTTAAAAATTTCACCCTCCACCGTTACATACTGTCATCAAACTTCGCGTATTCGTCAATCTTTAGTAATTAAGAGGGACAAGATTTACGACGTTTTTTCTGACTATTCCAGCGACGGCCGGTCTCCAGACCTATTGCACAAACATCTGCAAACGATTATTTCATAAACACTTCAGGTACCTTCTAAACCTATTGCATGTCAAGATCTGTTTAAAATTTATGATTTCCAATTCAAATTTGGGTTTTAACAAGAAAATGAGAAATCTTCTCTTGCTGTAGAAATTTCAATTGGTATATGTGATATAGATGAAATCTTTAATCCTACTGTTGTGCGTTCAATAAAGAAAACAACTCAATTTTGGTTCATTTAGATTTATGAATTTTTTTTGGGTAAATATTTATGGGCAATCTCACATTTCTGGACATGCATGAAGCTTCTGCCTTTTTAATGCGATGATTTTCAATTTGAATGTTGATTTTCGATTTGAATTCTGTAGATGGCTACATGTTGTTTTCAATTTCAATTTCAACTCTGTACAAATTTTTTTTGTTGATTTTCTTCAATAAAGCTTTGGATGTAGTTCGGAAGTTTTGAAATTCGGAACTTTAGAGAATTTAGTTACTCAAAATTTTCAGTTTTTAATTGAATGAGAGATTTCTGCTCTGAGCTTGGCTTTGGCATATATTCCTCACGTCATTTGCTTATTACTTGGTTTACATATCTACTCTATTTAAATATTGTTGAAATAATTGTAAGCCATATTTAAATTCCATAAAATAATTCATTTTAGTCTTTCATTTACAGGAGCTCTGCTGGCTATATATGTCCGCATAGCTCTTATAATATCAACCTTGAAATGGACTAATGGATTATTATATATTTCTCACCTTCAAAATCCAAAATATGTCTCCTTGGTTATGCGAATTATGTGTGAAATTTTTTGTATTAATATTTAATAAACGTTTTGTCCAATAAATGATCCTAATTTCGTAAGTCTATGAGCTGCCTGCTTACTGAAATTATGACAATTTTTCTGTCTCTGTCAATATCTTTTCCCTGTTGTACTGTATAGATTTGGTTTTGTGGAATGCCCCGTGTGTGCAAAGTAGAAATAGAACTTTGAGTAGGCTATGCGAAGAATATCAATTATTCATTGTTCATTGATTTTTTTGGTCAATTCGTTATTCATTAGTTAATCTTTAGTTAATCTTAGGTGCTTATACCAGGTTGGTTTTTGAACTCCTAGAATAAACTCTGTTAATTTGTCTTTCTTTCTTTGCAAATTTATTTCGATTTTGTGTTCATTTGAACGAAGCCCTAACGGGTTCGTTCCCCGTATGCCTTGATTTGGGCTTGCAAACAAATTCAAACTTTGCTCAATAAATTCAATAGAGTTTTGAATCTCTTTGTCTCTTTGTAGGGCTCTCTTTCGTTTTGCCTGCTATCTCTCTCTATAGACAACATCTACAGGTATGTCTTCTTATTTGTCTTTCGCTGATTTTTTATTTTAGATTTCGAGTTTTTATTTTATTAGTTCTTTAATCTATTATTTGATTTTTTTTTCCTCCAATTTTTGTGTTTTATTTTTTATGCAATTCAATGTGTATCTGTGAATGATGTTTTGTCATTAAAATAATAATTGAGTTTGAATTTATATCTTACATGGTAATTGTTAAATGCAGAATACTATTTATAAACCAACGCACAACCCACAACAAAAATCATGTTGATTTTACACAACAGAAACTCCACTTGCGTAAACAATCAATTTAATTAGAAAATTATAACGGTTAGTATTAACAGAAACTCGATTTGTAATCAAACATGAAGAAGTTCATGAAATTGGGATAATTTTGCTTTTGTATCTTTCGTTCTTGCTGGTAGTTATTGGTATTGGAGCAAAACCTCCTGTCAGTCTTTTTGAAAATGTGGGTTTAAATTCCAGTGTTGGTGGTATACATGTGCATTTACAAATCGAGTTTCTGTTAGTATTAACAGAAACTCGACTTGCATGAAGAATCAATTTAATTAGAAAATTAGAACTGTTAGTATTAACAGAAACTCGATTTGTAATCAAACATGAAGAAGTTCATGAAATTAGGATAATTTTGCTTCTGTTTCTTTCGTTCTTGCTGATAGTTATTGGTATTAGAGCAAAATTTCCTGTCAGTCCTTTTGAAAGTGTGGGTTTAAATTCCAGTGTTGGTGGTATACATGTGCATTTATATTTAAATTATGCAGTCAAAACTGACACTTTGCTTTTTGTTTTTTTTTTTTGAGCATATAGTGTCTCAAATTTATTTTGATGAGGATAAACCATACTGCATTTTGGAATTTATCTTGAAATAACAATAAATTCAAAATATGATTGCTTTGATTAGTTCAAGTAGAAAGTCCATTTTCTATTTATCGTAGTACTTATATGTAATTATATGTTGAATAAAGTCTGTAATTTTGACATGTAAGACAACTGATTTTCAATTTTACTTTACTGATAGGTTCTTTAGTACATTTATCGGTGGTCCTCGCTTCCTACTCTGCCAATTGATTCTTAGTGTGAAGTATTCGGGTAAATTCTGTTTTTGGTTTGAATGTTGTGATGTTGGGTATGAAATTTTCTTACTGGAAAATTAAAGTTAGTTTATCTGATTTTCAACCAAATTTATTCCAAGTTGGTGATTTATATATTCCACACATATGAAATCAGTTAAACTGATTTCACAATTCTCTTGCTCCTCCCTTTCTAATTTGATTATGCCCAATTTCAAATTTAAACCTAAATTTTTTATGAAATTGATTTGGGTTTACTGAGATAACAGTTTCGATTTAGAGTTTTGTTTAGGTTTGATTATATTGGAGTTGAATTTGGTATTCTGGGTATGCTCTGTTTGGATGCTCAGAAAGATAGGTGGGAATTGGAATTATGTGTAAAAGTTTGGAGTTGTTTTATGTGTTGGTTATGAATTTTAGTTGAGTTGAGCTACGAGGATTGAGGTCTCTAAAATTAGGAAGGGTTGGTGCTATTGTAATGGCACTTGCATTTGGTTTGAACCTACAAAATATTTGGCATTTTTCCGTACTGAAATCCAATGACTTTTGAAAACTTTTTCACTTACGGCAGGGTTGAAGTTGTGATAATTGTTAGAAATTACAATGATTAAATTTGGAAATTGAAATGAACTATATTACTTATGAAGTTGGGGTTGCTGACACATCCTAGGCCACTTTGATTTTAAAAAGAAGAAAGTATTAGCCTGCTATTTCCATTCTTCTATATTTTTCTTTGTTCATATATGTAAAAAGAGACAAGGAATTCGATGCCATTTCAAATGAGTAAAACAAATTAGTTTGTTTCTTAAATGAGGTAGATTAAACAACTTAAATGATTTTAATAGATTATTAAACTATGGCATTAATACTCAATATGCTACATACCCAATAAGAAGGAAGTCCAAACGTTTCAATTTTAACTAAGAACAAAAGTTCAAAAAATATTGAAGTGGTAATTTGACATTGTTGAGAATTTCGTGCCCTTTGTAAATGGTAAAAGGAGTGTACTATCTATGTCTAAGAAGTGACAATGCCATGGATTTTAGCATAAAGAAACAAGTAATTGTGCATGACATATGGGTCTAAGAATATATGAACAATGAACGCTACAAATTATAGGAGTAAAGGTCTTTTAAACTATATTTCATTTGTAATTTCTTGAACATGTCAAGTATCAGATAACTAAGTTTGTAGCTGTAAGCAAATTTACTAAATGAAAAATTTATATTTTCATTGGTGACAATAAGAAAGATGCTAAATTCTAAAACAATGATGGTGCATATATTAAATCCACAGTTCGGGCTCTCTCAGTTACCTTTTATACTCAGATTGTTGATCATACTAAGGATATTGAATTTTAGTTTAGTTTAAAAAAAAAAAAAATTTGTAACTGCATGTTTGTCATCTTTTGTATTAATTTATATATGAGCCATCTTTATTAAATTAGTTGTGTTCCAAATTTCAAAACATTAATAGCTTATGGGTTTTTTTTTTTTTGAAAAAAACAGGCCTGGAGGTTTAAATTATGTCAAGACCAATTAGAACTAGCAAAAGAAGAGGCAGGTTGATGGAAGAGATTATCACTGTTGGTTGTTCAAATAATGTGCAAATGCTTGATGAAGATTTGACTCAAAGCTTGAGTAAAAAACCTAGAAATGTTAAAAATGTTGTGTGTCATAATGTAATACAAATTAGTGAAGACAGTAGTACTATTGGTTGTTCAAATAATGTACAAATCCTTAGTGAAGATTTGGCTCAAACCTTGGGTAAAAAAGCTGCAAATTTTCAAAATATTTCAAATGCTGCGTCCAGTAGTAATAGTGGCCAAGTTCAAAGTTTGAATAAAAAGCTCAGAAATGTTCAAAATGTTGCATGTACTAATGTCATGCAAATTTGTGATAGAAATTCGACTCAGCCTTTAGACAAGCGACATGAAAATTTTCAAAATACTGCGTGTAGCAGAAATATTGGCCAGGCTTTTTTCCAACGAAATAGAACAAGTACATTTTTTCCTTTGTTTTTATTTAATATGTTCGTTTTATATAAAAAATTGTATTTAGTTGTTTTATGAATAGGAAAGATGTGCTCATACACTCCATTTTCGAAGACGAAGCTGAAATTTCACACTCAAGCAAGATCTCTTTGACAACTCTACCATCTCCAAAAAGACAGAAATGGTAAAATTCAAATCCAAAATTAATCATTTACATCTATACTATTCCTTATCAAATATTTACTAACAATTTATTCTTTCTACTATTTCGCATGAACTTAAGCGGCACAACAGTAGATAACACAACAAAAGCAATCATCGAAACAAGTTCATTGGAAAAGTAGGTAATCTCACACAAACAACATATTTACTTCAACATGTGATTTTATTTGATGATCATTTTGTTACTTTTTGCATTAAATTATTATTCGACTCTTCTATAACAGAGAAGTGAACAATAAGGAGAAACAAGATTGAAGATCAAGGCCACAATCTAATATTTTGTAAAATAGGACAAGTAATATTTTGCTAACACTTTTATCCTTATTGAATATGAGGATTTGTAAAATAGGGTATGTAATCTTTTGCTAACACTTTTATCCTCATTGAATATAAGGATCTGTAAATATTTTGTAAAATAGGGTATGTAATATTTTGCTAAAACTTTTATCCCTATTGAATATAAGGATCTATAAATATTTTGTAAATTATGGTACATAATGACAACACACCTTTATTTTGAACACCAACGTGTCAAAACCCGCGGCAACGTGTGGGAAACATTTTCTAGTATAATCTAAAAGCAAGGCATGGCGAGCAGCATGAGGAACCAAGCCCAGCCAAACCATCTCAGACGCAAGGTTGTGACCAACTTTAGTAATGGAGTCAGCAAATTGACCTCCCGAAGAACATGATGAAACTCAACAAAGTGGAACTCGCCGGCAAGCTTAGAGAAAGAATTGAAGTGTGAAGTTTTACCATAGACAGATTTTTGTGAGACTTACTCTTATGTGCAAATTCCTATATGAGACTAGTGTGTTCTCTATTGTGCTTACGAGACAACTTCATCAACTATCTCTATATCATCTTGAAGATCTAATGCGATATCTACTTGAGTATTTACACATTGAAGGGGGAGTGTTATAATTCATATTGACATAGTGTCATTGTGTAAATCCTAGGTAGATATGGATTATGATACTATCATAAATCTAGTGTTTCTATCCTATTAGGTATGTACTTTACTTGGAGATCAAGTTCATTTCTCCTTGTAGTTTACTATAAATAAATGCACTATGCATAAGAAATATATACTACAATTCCTCAAGCTCTTATCTCTTTCTCTCCTCTCTTTGCCGTACCCTCTCTCTATCTTCTCTCTAAATTTAGGTCACAACATCAATAACAATTTATTAATACTAAAGACAACAAATAAACAAAAAAAAAAATATATATATATATATATATTAATAAATTGTTATTGTGAAAGGCTTTTCATTAAATCTCCTTAATTTAGGGGTTAGGGGTATATAACCGCAGTTAACCCCCGAGTATTGCCTATCTCTAATCCTGACAGTGAATAATCCTATACTCAATAGTCGTAAGAAAGAACAACAATGAGCCTCCGAATTCTGAGAAAGGCTTGGCAGAGCCGAAACGGAGACCAACTGTCATCCGTTTTCTCCCAAATCATCACACGCTCTTTCTCGCAGCTCTCCTCGCAATCCACACCGTACGATCAATCTCTCTTTTTATTTATTTTTTTCATAAATTTAATGATGATGTTCCACGGCGAGATAAGATTCAATTGGGTTTAATCCTCCTCGTCAATTTTAATTAGCAGGCATTCATTCGGCATTGCGTTCGACATCGACGGCGTCGTTTTACGAAGCGAAGCTCCCATCGGAGGCTCTCCTCGGGCTTTCAGAAGATTGTACGACGATTCTGGTACCCTCACTTCTAGTTCGAGCATCTCCTGTTTGATTTTTATTCAATTATTGAATAGTTTCTGGCAATTTATTTGAGAAATTTTTGAATTGTTTTGGCAGGTAATCTCAGGATTCCATACGTGTTCTTGACAAATGGTGAATTTATTCTTTCTAATTTGCGTTTCTATGCTGGAATTTTTCCACGTGGTATAATCAAAGTAAAATTTTTAATTTTTATGATTTTTTTGGTTTTGAATAGGAGGTGGGTTTGGTGAATCCAAAAGAGCCCTTGAGTTAAGTGCACTTTTAGGAGTGAAGATTTCACCTTTACAGGTAATTTTGTTCAGGATTATCACAAATTTATAAAATTTTACGTCTTTTATCCAGATTTGTGTAATTTTTACCTCTTATTTTTCTGTAATTTTACCTCTTTGTTGATTGCATGGTGTTGCATGCAGGTTTTACAGGGCCACACACCTTTTAAGCAGTTAGTAAAGAGGTATATGATGCATATAAGCTGAGTTATGGGTCAGAGAGTAAATTCTTGTTGTACAAGTTTATAGTGTTTCTTTAGCGTTTGATCGAGTATTCGCAGTGCCGGTGGCATGATTCATTTTTCTGTGCTTACATGTTTTTTGCCTCTAGGCCAAATGTGGGCACGAATAGTTAGCTCTTGCTCTACCCTGGTGATAATTATGCATGATGGAAACCAACCTCAATTCTGCATCTAAGCGCATCATCGTTTATGTAAAACTTACTAAATGGAAGTATAATCAAATGGTCCCTAAAGAATGACAATGTGTTCCTTCACGCCCATGACGTAGAGTGACAATCAAATGGTCATGACTTTTCGTGGGAATAAACTTGATCATTTTTGTTTGATTGATATGTTCCATCTTTGTTTTGTTATATTCTTCTGTTCGAGGTTTACAATTTTATGTCCAACAGATTTGAGAATGAACTCATTGTTGCTGTGGGAAAAGGAGAACCTGCTGCTGTGATGTCTGAATATGGATTTAAGTAAGTTTCTGGGTCTGATTTCTTGGTTAATTTGATTTTGGCCTGTTGAGATTCTTCAGACGCTTGAATAAAATGTCTGATCCGATCTGAGATGTTTCCTCTCAGGAACGTTCTTTCAATTGATGACTATGCTTCCTGCTTTGAAAACATTGACCCACTCGCCCCGTATAAGAAATGGACAACTAAGCAGGTTGCTCATCAGAATAGCACAGTTAAGGCGGTTGCTGCCAAAGATCTTGTTCTCTCACAAAGAGTTCAGGCGGCGTTTGTAGTCAGTGATTCTGTTGATTGGAGCAGAGACATTCAGGTTATCCTGGACAAGTTTATTTGAACATAATATTATAGGGACTTCTTGTATGCACATTCAGCTATGCTAAGAGGATGCGTGACTCACAATGCATCATTGTTTGTTAGCTAGACGTGTGAATTACTCAAAATGCTATCAATCTGGTCTTTAAATATTTTCGACAATTCTAGAGTCATTTGATCCTTATTCTCCAGATTTCTTGTTTTAGACATTTTAGAAGCTTTAAAGTATCAAGTATCTAATGATGGATGATTTCAGGTTTTATGCGACATTTTAAGAACTGGTGGTCTTCCTGGTCAGGAAATTGGACACCAACCACAGCTGTATTTTGCGCATGATGACCTTGCATACCAGGTTGGTTCCTTCTCCCCTTGTAGGAAGTTAATTGTACTGTTAATCCAGTATCCATTATTGGGTTTCTATGGAAATTACTTCTGATAAAAAAAAAAAAAAAACAATGATGTACTGATAAGGTGCCACTAAAGGTAGGCTGCTTTTCCTTCCGAGCGTTTTGGAATGGGAGCTTTCAGAATTGCACTTGAATCCATCTTTAATAGGTAAGACAAGAAATATACAAAAAGTGTATTGTGCCTTTGTCCTAGAAGTATGCTAAATGTGAATACTAGGACAAGGGCAAGGATTCTGATGATGATAATGATTTCATGTGATGACTTATGCATAAAGTTAAACCCGCTCGTTTCATTAAATATGCAGAATTCACCCACGTGCTCTGGAGTATACAACTTTCGGGAAGCCAAATCCATTCGTGTTCAAGAATGCAGAGCTTGTACTTAAGCAACTTGTGTCGTCTCTTCAAGACAAGGTTCAAGTTGTGAATCAAGCAAATGCTGGAATTCATAATTTCAAAACGCTGTATATGATAGGAGATAATCCATCAGTTGACATCAATGGGGCGCGGCAGGTTTGCCTCTCTTGGACCCGAAATTTGGATGCATAGTTTTCACAGGAGTGATAAATACACTTTAAATAAAAATCAAAGGATATTGCAAGAGTAATTATATTTTTCGTTTCAGGCCGGCCAACCCTGGTTTTCTATTCTGACAAGGACTGGCGTTTTCAAGGGAAAGGAAAATCATGCTGAGTTTCCAGCGGATCTGGTAGTGTTTCATAACTCTTTGCGGTAGTATGAAAATGTAGCATCATGTTTAGTTTATAATTCTTCCCCTCTTTCCGATGTCGTCAAATTCGTTAACGGATTCTTGATGATGCTTCTGCAGGTTGTTGACACCGTGGAAGAAGCTGTGGACTATGTTTTAAGAAAGGAGTGCAGCTCTTAGGTTTTCGTTTCTCTTGTCCACTTGATTTTTTCGTTCCCTCTCCTCAGGTTTAAGTATTTTTTGAGAACTTCATCAGAATATATATTCTTTCAACATTTTATAAGAAACAGAATTTGGGGGAAGACAATTGGGGTGACATCTAAAATGAATAAAAGATGAACCACTGCCGTGTTTTCAATTTCGGATCAACTCATGGTGTATCTCACAAATGTCTGTCATGTAACGAATCTGATTTAGGCAAATTGATATGCCTCGTTACGCCGTCAAGGTTCGGAGTTGATCATCTATGTAGTTATGTTTTTGTATTGGATCATCTATGCACTTACTTTTAAGACTTAGTAGCTCCAGGTAAAGAGAGCATTGAGCTGTGATTGTTATAGAGGGAACAAAATTTCGTTTGAGGGGTAAAACTGAAAAGGCCATCCAACACTTGCGTTTAAGAGTGAAACTGGAAAAGTAAAACTGTGAAACCCATTTCTGTATAAGCTACCAGTATCCCTTACCTCTGTAAATTATGGCGAATGCTGGCAACCTTCTCTTTAACCTTCTGTATGACACGTTGAATCCGCTAGCAGTATGAACCAAAATGTTAATGTACAAAAATTCACAATTTTATTTCTCATTTTTACCCCTCAGTGAAACTCAATTCTAATCATTCATCGTGTTTACGTACTTGGAATGACTTGGAATGGGAGAAGTTGTGAATGATAATGATATGAGAATGATGCATGGTTGTTCCGATATCGGACAACCAACCAACCTTGGTTATTCAGGTTTGGCATACCTACTGCTGCTGAGGAGGAGCACATCAAGATTCATGGTCTTTTACTCTTTATTCCAGTAGGAAGTGATTGTGTGACAAAGTTGCCTCATCCATAAATGTCGATTTCCATTTCGTGGTGAAAGGACTCAAAGAAATTATTCTAGTAGTTACATTATGTACTGGGAGATCCAACATATGACGTAAAATCCTAACGCGAAACAATCACCAAAACAAAAGCCTTAAGTCATGCTTAAAGCTTGACTTAAGGCTGAAAACTGATAACTTGTTTCGGTTGGCTCCCTTGTTTCCCAAGCGCCTTGTCGAGTGCAGCACTGAAATTGTCAAAAGGAACCAGCTCCATCCTACAAACAGGGAAAGCCTCTACTGTTAAATATACAACAATTATAATTTGAACAAGTGGAGGAAGAAAAGAAGCCAAAAGTGTATAGAGGACAAAAGAGAACTTACTCGTATTTTAACTTCCCTTCCCGTGCTAGCTCCAGGAGGTGATCTATCAAAACTCTACACTCGTTTGCCTTTTCTGTACTCATCCAATTCTGCAACCAGAACCCCCTCAAGGAAAGATCCTGCGCATGGAGACATTTGAGACACATTACGCAAGCAGAGTGAAAATATCACAAACAGATACACATTAATCTGTGGAACTAATGAGAAATTTCTCTACTAACAGAAACTGGTCGGTGCACAAAATTGTGTTGCTTTAAGACTAAGGAATCCAAAGGCTCACCAACCAACATGACAACCCACCATACCCCAACAGATAATTCCTATTTCTCCCTTCATCTTTGTCACTGCATGAAGAGCTAACCTAACCTAGGTTCTAAAATGCCAGAAAGGATTTCTGTAACTTTGAATTTCTAATCAACTGACCTCCTAGGCATGTAAAACTAACGGTCAAGAAAACTTGCTACGATAGTTCGAGACTAGACATACCATAAATGCATACACAATGACATCGAGTCTACCCAATCCTTATTGAAAGCATGCAAACTTCAATCTTTTGACCTCCTCTATTGCCATCAGCAATATCTAACTACTTTCCTTTCTCAGTAGTAATCAGATTTTCTTATGTGCTTTCGTTATTGTTCCCTTTCCTATTTCATGGTTTCCCCACATCTGTTTATTTCTAATCTAGCATCTCTTTACATTTCCACATATTTGCTCACTCCTCATCGCAAGTAAAAGCCACAAAGTAGAATTGCAATAAGTAGAAAAATAAAAGAAATGAAAGACGTACCTTAAAAATAAAAGATGAAGTTGATACAGTAACAGGTTTCTTAGACATTCCACCATATGTTACCAAAGTTCCGCCACGCCTACCAAACAGAAATACATTACATTTTCAAAAGGAGATTAGATTTTAAGACCACTAAAAAAAATGTTACATTGTTCAAAGCATATAGTACGGCAAATCATACCCCAAAAATTTAAGAACCAAAGAAGCAGCATTGCCTCCAACACAGTTAAATCCCAAAGAAGGTTCAGGTATACCACCCTGGCATTTAAATAAAATTAAAAGCCAAAAGATTAGTCGAACAACTAAGTGGAGGAAGAATCAAACCGTACTATACAAATTTATTAATCAATTCCAGAACTTGCAAAAGAAACTTGAAAATATTAACTATAACAAGGAAATAAAGATAATACCAGAAGACCCTTGACATTCTTAACTTCCAGCTGACTCTCAGTAAAAACTTCATCAGCGCCAAGGTTTTTGAGTTTTTCTTTTACTTCATCTGACGCAGCCCTGTAGAAAGCAGACAATGGTAAATTTAAGTAAGATTCTTTTGAAAAGAATTTATTTTTCTGGAAGCAGAAATCTAAGAGATTTACTTTTATCTTAATTCTGGAAGACACATCACAGTACACAAAGCTGATAAACCAATCTTTCGTATTAGCACCTGTCCCTTATTATGTTAATGTTATGGATGCCACGATGTTGTGCAAGCTGAATAATGCACTGTCCCACGATGCTTGTAGCTCCGTTTTGAACAATAGCATCTCCTATTCAAACCAAATAAGTCAGTGACAAGACGGTTAAGAAAACAGCATAAAAATTACAGATGTTGCTGTACCTTTCTTTAAAGTGGTGAAGTCTTCTAGCATTCTTAGTGCAGTCAACGGATTAACCGTAATAGTGGCAGCATATTCCAACGGTGAATCTTTATTGATCTTGTACCACACACTCTGATCGTTCACAATATAAGTCTGCCATGTCCCTAAGCAAACAATTATCCAAAAATGCCTCATTACAGTCACAAAAACCATTCAAAAATTTTGTTTTCATCACCGAAATGTAAGGAAATGTGATCTTGAAATGAAGAATGTACCGAAAGAAGGCGGTGATGGGATGACCAAATCGCCAGGCAAGAGACCTTTAACTGCAGACCCGACTGAATGTACCTCTCCTACGCCTTCATATCCTCCAACTGCTGGAACTTGTGGCCTCACAGGGTATACCCCTTTCAAAAACCCCCCACTAGTAAGCAACAAATAGTAAATTCAATAACAAATTAACAATGTCCTCAAAGTTTGCAACTTTGTTTACTCATGTTAATGTTTGTTTGAATTTTTCAAAACAAGCTATAAATGGAGGGAACACAAGTCAAGTGCTGTCCTATTCCACTTGTTATAATAAGGGTTAGCGACATGATTGATATGTCTGACTTCTAGGATATATTAATAAAAAACGAATTCACGTATTGTAATTTGAGTGGAATATTAACTTTACGTGACCGTGATCCAGGTACACCAAAATATTGCTCCTACAAATGAAGCAACAAATCGGAGCACATGTTCAAACTAATAAATTTCTTCCATTTTCTGAGCAACCAAACAGATGATAAACAAAATGAGACCGAACCCAGAAAATAAAAAGAGAAAAAAAAACCTTCAATTCGATTAATATCAGAAGGGTTGATAGGAGCAGCCAACATTTTCACACACACATCGTTCTCCTTCACTTCAACCGGCGGTAACTCTATCACTCTTCCAACAACAAATGAAACCCACTAATTTAAAAATTAAGAATTTCAAATAATAAATAAAATAAACAATAAATAATAAAAAATAGGTGAATTCATGAGAGGAAGGTAAACCTGGTGACCCTGTCGGGAGGACCGTGTTGCTCGTATACGACCGCCTTAGACGGCGGCGATAAGGTGGTGGAGAAAGCCCGAACGCTCAGGGTTTGGGTCCGGGGGAGAACGGCGTCGTTTAACGTGATATTGCAGAGTGGTTTGAGTGCTCTGAGAGTAGCTGATCGAACCAGAGACGCCATTTTTCAATTTCAAGACCGTTCTCTGAGCTCCAACTCAGGCAGCTTCGTGAAGCTTAAGGGAGTTATGGGCATAAATTAATCGTGGCCATTGGTTGAAACCGACGCCCGGGATTAACTTAAAACTCAAACCGGTTCGAAACGGTAAATTACCTACCCGATTAAGATATTTGACCCGTTTTACCCCTCCCCTATGGATTTTATTGTTACTAGAACATAATTTTACATCAAAATTTTGAGATTCCACTTCGGTGTTACATAGTATTAAATATTATGAGTATTAGATGATCTAGATTAATAGGACCACAATAAAAGTAGTAATTCAAATCAATTCAGGTCATCCAATACTTGTAGCATTTAATGCTACGTAGTATGAAATAATTTTCCAAAATTTTGTTCCTCTTTCATCCATTGTTTGTTTATATTTGAGTTTGCTTGGTTTCTAAGAAATTCAAAAGGTACATAATTTTATTGTGTATACGTTTCAAGGCCCGACAAATATCACTCTGCTTAAGTTGGGTTTCGAATGAATTTCGTTATCTATCATCGAAGCTCTTAAAATTTCGTTGTGTCTCATTGTTGAAGCACCTTGACATGTTTTTGTTTTTTTTGCATTATAATGTATAATTTCTTGATTGGGTTTTTGTTCTTGTTTCTTTATTTCCCTTACATTTTAGCTAACTTTGTTTTATCAGTTTTTGTTTCTCTTAAGTATTTTTAGCACCATCATCTCATTTAACCAACTAATATACTACTTAACTATATCCGGAGGTTTTAGACTACATTATTGCTTCTCAATAAACAACTTGTTGTAGATAATATAAACATGTGTTAAATGTGATTGTGTAAATCCTAGGTAGATATGGATTGGGATATTCTGAAATCCTAAAAATTACATTCCTATTACAATTATACTTGTTTCACTATAAATAAATAAAGACATTTGGCATGAGGAATATGTACTATAATATACCATAATTCCTCAAGCCTTTCTCTACTTTCTCTCTATTTTTCTCTTTGCCACACCCTTCATAAAATAGTCCACAACACGTTATCAGCACGCTCTTTCCGCTGTGCTAAAGAGAATTATACCGGAGTTTTGGCCATCTTCGATTATGGGGAGTATTAATTTCAATAGTTCTTACTTTGATTTACTTTTTTTATTTTATTGAATTCATATACTTGCTATTGATTCAATTCTCTCTCTGTTATTTTATATTGAACGAGATTCAACGCATTGACGATGGAAATCCGGAGTTGAAGGCAATTGTGCAAACAAATTGTTTAATCATCATCATCAGCAATCCAGATTCTTCTAAAACACGATCTCGATTGTCGATATTTTTTCAGACCTGATTGCATGAACCTTCACCATAATGCATGAACCCAATTTTCTACATTTAAAGAATTATTGATCTTCTACAAATATTGTGTTCGCATCTACATTTAATATATCTGTCATATATTAAGTGAATTGATGATCGTGTGAATGAAGGAAAAATTAGGGTTTTTTCTTATTTATTTTCGTTTTTTTGCAAAAAACACAAAAATATGTTTTTCTGGAAAAAAACAAAAATTATTTTACTGAATTTTTTTCTTTTGTTTTTTGGAAAATAAAGAAAAAAAAAACTCTAGCCGAGCTGACAAGCCGAGCCACGCTGGCCTGGAGCCGAGCCGCCCTGGCTTGCAAACGAGCCGACCCTTTGGGCCCATGTCACGCGGGCCTAGCCTATCTTCTGTAGCCCCCAGGCCTTTGGGCCTCTCTTTGGTCTCGGCCCACTTCAAACTTAGCCTCAGTCGGGCCTCTTTCCTGCAGCCTCCTCGACTTGCACTCAAACTAGCACACATTGGGCCTGATTCTTTCCTTCTGGCAGCCCACTGGCATGACACACCAGCCCCTGCTGGGCTAGGGCCTGCAGCCCACCTCTCTGGCCTGTAGTCCAATTATCTGCTGGTTAGGCCTGCAGCTCCAACCACGACCCACCAAAAATTATTTGGGTCATATTTTCACACCCCGTAGGCCTTGTAGACCTACGTTTAACTACCCGTTCACAATATATATGTTAAATTTTATTTTTTTGTTCTATGTATATTGCGTTTGCTTGCAGGTATACATGAAATTGAAGTTCATAAAATCGAACCCGAAGTTTCGAATAAGTGCCATGAAACCCGAAGTTTCCTTACAATTAAATACCCATGAAACCCGTAGTTTTCATGAAAATTTAAACCAAACCATGTCTTAGAACCTGAATGTTCTAACTTTTATGATTATGGAGAATTTACTTCCCATAAGCACCAACCACAATCTTGTTCCCTCAATCCAGTGGATTTTTGAACCATAACAAGTTCGACCTCACTAACATGGAAGTTTCTAGCAGAAACGACTTTATGTGGGCATAAATTGTGAAGCTTCACTTGACTACCGAGAAGCTGAGTAACATTGAAGCCAATAATGACATGGATAGATCTAAATAAGCCTCCGTCATGATCTTCATTTGAAGACTTATGCCTGAAGCATTGTAAATGGAAGTACCTCGATGACGAGGATTCCATGGCTCTTTGACTCGCTCTACGGACCGTTCCAATCATGAAAAGATGATCTTGCCCGAAGCAAGACATACCTTGCCCGAAGCAAGACGTACCTTGCCCGAAGCAAGACGTATCTTGCCTGACGTAAGACATGATTGAACCCCATCTGTGAATAGGTACAATTATGAAGTTTATAGAATCCGATCGAATTTTGACTAGAGAGATTTTCTCGTCCTTCCATGCCTCTAAAATGCTCCTGAAGAAGCACTGTAGAGAGCGGAGGTCCCTAAGTTCTTGGATCTAATTACTACCACATTGCTCATTGAAAAGCACAACAGTGAAAACGGCACCCTAGTGATTCGGCTGAGATGTACCGATTGGTGTGACCCAGCTTCGGCTAGAGCTTATCGAATGGTGTGACCCAGTTTCGGCTAGAGCCTACCGAATGGTATAGACCCAGCTTCGGCAGAGTCTACCGAACTGTATAGACAGTTTCGGCTGAAGTGTACCGAATGGCATGCCCTATTTCATCAGGGATGTACAGAAGGTCTTGCTTTGTTTCGGTAGAGGTGTACCGAATTTAAGGCTCTGTTTCAGCAGACGCCTACCGAATCTACTCATCCTTCTTCGGCTGGATAATACTGAATAATGGTAGAATCAGGGTCAACCAAGGGGTGGCATCACGACCAAACATGTGATCCCTTGGCAACGAAGACCCAAAACTTCAAGAATAAGGGACAGTATTCCCGAACCTCAACTGTGCAATATCTACTTCCGTTTTGATGGAAGAGATCATTGGTTAGGCACTTATTTATGCCCCTACCAATGTTGTTGAGGAGTACCATATTCGTAATCAATCTGTGAGACTAATTTTGCTTCACCTAACACATATGGAAAAGCAGAATTTTGACATGAAAGGCCATGTTGGCCGAACCCCCTATCTTTTGTTTTAAAGTTTTGAACTATTTTTCCTTTTTTATTTGGATGAATTGTTCAGTGTTTGTTTTTGTTATGGATCTTATTATGGATATTTTCCTTGAATATGAGTTAATTGAATCATGTTTCTTATACATGTGACCGAATTCAATTAACACGTGATAAGGTATAAATGTAAGGAAGTTAATTGTCTGGATGAATGTGCTACTATGCACACTAACTTCATACCTAAATCACCCATCTAGCAACGAATTTAGGTCTACCTAACCTGATTAAGGGCATTGGCACTGCTCCTCGTTGTATTAATGGTACTGAATTACTATTAAGAGGCCTTATATTCTCCGTTACAGAAGAACGTCATTGAGTCATAAGGATATTCGAGAGAACAATGATCATGAAAACCACTGTAGAAAATAGAGTGAAGTATCTTTGCATCACCTCCAAAATATGAAGCCTGAAGCTATGTTTTGGGGCCAATGGGCTGCCTCCCAACTGGGACATGCCACATATAGGCCGGTCTGGAGTCGGGTGATTCGAGCAGTTTACTTTCTTTGGCACGACCATTTGGGACATTCAGGTCGAAACACGATGCAATATGTTACACAACGCATCACCTTACCTGAAGTAAGGATTTTGTGCCTACAAGCACACTTTGCCAAACCTGCTCGTTGGGGAAATTGGATTTTTATATTATCCCTAGCAAAGCTACTACATAACCCTCTTTTCACAGTGGATCAAAGGAAATAATGTGGACTAATCCAACCAAAATGCGGATCATATAAATATGGTTTTTGGTTGATCGACACTATGGTCACATGTTTGTCCACACACATTGCTGCTAAACTTCTGGCCATTTCTTACTTAAGGGCTCACCACCCTAATTATCCCATAAAGTCTAGAAGACTGGATAATGCCGGAGAGTTTATATCGAAGAGTTTTTGATAAAGTATTGCATGTTTTTTGGGTTTGAAATTGAACATTGAATTCCCCATGTTCAACCCCCAAACAGCCTCGCAAAAGCGATCATAAAACGCATTATCAATTGATCGCCCGGACCTTGGTGAACGCTCCTGATGTTTCGTATTTGCACGTTTTGGGTATGCACCTTATGCCATATTGCGCCACCGCAATGTACCAATATGGGCCCTCAAAGAAGGATGTGAATCTTTGTCGATTTTAATTCTCCTTCGAATTAGCTCTTTAGAGCCCTTGCACGTGATCTTTTTACCGCCAAATTGCAGATTATCACTTCGATGAGACAGTATTCCCGCTGTTAGGGGAGATAAGAACGTCAACGTTCTTGAAGAACAGCGCGAATTATCGTGGACGTCCCCACTATGTCTCATCTCGATATTGTGAATTACATTGTTTCTAAGAAGATTCCTGATACCATGTCACGTGCTCATAAGAAGGCTTAAGAAAACTGTTAAACAATATGTTTGGGATGAACCTTATCTTTGGAAATATTGTTCTGATCAATTGATTAGGAGATGTATACCTGAACATGAACAAAATGCCATACTTTCTTTTTGCCATTCTAAAGCATGTGGGGGTCACTTTGGGTCCAAGAAAACTGCGTTTAAGGTGTTAGAGTCTGGGTTCTTTTGGCCAACTTTATTTAGGGATGCATATGCCTATTGTTTAACTTGTGATAGATGCCAAAGAACTGGAAATCTAGGTCCTAGAGATCAAATGCCATTGTCTAATATTATAACTGTTGAAATATTTGATGTCTGGGGTATAGATTTCATGGGACCGTTCCCTTCATCTTATGGGTTTCTCTATATCTTACTTGCAGTGGACTATGTTTCCAAATGGGTGGAAGCAAAGGCCACTAGAACTAATGACTCTAAGGTTGTTACAGATTTTATCAAGTCTAACATTTTTAGCAGGTTCGGAATGCCTAGAGTTCTTATTAGTGATGGAGGATCTCACTTCTGCAATCGGACAATTGAGGCTTTGTTGAGAAAATATGATGTCACACATAAGGTTTCTACACCTTATCACCCCCAGACAAGTGGGCAAGCTGAAGTCTCTAACCGTGAGATCAAGAGGATACTAGAGAAGACTGTGAATTCTAGCAGGAAGGATTGGTCCCTACGTTTGGAGGATGCTTTGTGGGCTTATAGGACGGCATACAAAACTCCCATTGGAATGTCACCTTACAGAATAGTGTATGGCAAACCTTGCCATCTGCCTGTGGAGTTAGAGCACAAAGCTTGGTGGGCCGTGAAGCAGTTTAACATGGATATTGATGAGGCTGGGCTTCATAGGAAATTGCAATTGCAAGAGTTGGAGGAGATTAGGAATGATGCATTCGAAAGTGCAAGAATCTATAAAGAGAAAACAAAAGCCTTCCATGATAAGATGATTCGTGGAAAGACTTTTGTTGTGGGCCAGAAAGTTCTTTTATTCCATTCTCGTCTCAAACTCTTCCCAGGTAAGCTTTGTTCTCGTTGGATTGGACCTTTTATTATTACTAACGTGTTCTCTCATGGAGCTGTACAGATTAAGAGTGAACAAACGGGAAACGAGTTCAAAGTGAATGGCCACCCCCTAAAGCCCTATTATGAGGCGTTTGTGGAACATGAATTGGAGGCAGTACCCCTCCAAAACGCCTCATAACCAGAGGATTAAATGGAGGAAAGTCTAGGCCGATGGACTATAAATATCAAGCGCTACATGGGAGGCAACCCATTTCAACTATAGAAGTAAAGGAGCCATCAACGGGAGTTTGTCATTTCTATTTCTCCATATTTTTACATTGAATTGTATAAATGTTTATTTATTTGTTTGTTTGATTTCCTTTCATAGACTTATTCCATGCTTAGGATTTATATTTTATACTTTTGGGCTTACATTGAGGACAATGTAAATTTTAAAGTGTGGGGTGGGTTTATATTTGTTTGAATTTCGTTATTAAAAAAAAAAAATCGTTGTTTTTATTTTTGTTTTGAGTCTTAGGATGCCCCTAAAATCTAGGATGATTATGTCTCTGAATTTATGGCTGATTATTTTGAATTTTCTAGATTAAATTCTAAGTTTGATTGATAATGTGAAATTGGTATGAAAATTTAAGATATGGATTGAATGTGGCCCATTAAGCATGTTATGATTAAGTCTGACCCATTTGACCCAAGTGAGCTTTTGAGCCAATTACTTTCTCTTTGAGTGTTTAAATGTTCAAACTCTGAAATTTTATTGCTTGTTTTGCTTAAACCTCATTATTCTTTAAAAATTCAATGACTATTGTGCCAGAGTTTTTAATGAACTAGAGAATGCTAGAACTCGATTTTTGTAACTTTCGAAGCTTTTAAGCCATAATATGCCCTGATCTTAGAGAGGACAGAAGGAATTAGGATAACCACCAAAGCCAAATAAGCTTGTGTCCCTAATTGTGCCCGTCGTGGGACTCTTTAGAATGAACCCCTTGAGCCTACGTTGATAGCCTTTGTTTCATCACCCTCACAACCTTACCTTAAGCTTAGTAAAGGATATCCCTACCTTTGTCCTACGGACCTAGTGGAGCATGACTTAATTTTGTAGGGGTGACGATGAGAAACAAGTGTGGGGTGGGACAAGCCAAAGTGTATGTAAAATTCGATTCTTATAATTAAAAAAAAAAAGAAAAAAAAAAGAAAATGGAAAAGAAAAGAAAAAAATTGAATGGCTTGAGTTCCCTTGCTATGTTGAATTATGAGGTTATTGTGAATCAAAGGCCCAACATTGATATATATGGCCTTTGTACTTTTTCATAAGAGAAAAGAATGAAGAGAGGGCCCAACAAGATGAAATTTGGCCATATTTTACATGCTCTGCTTGGTCTTTAGTATCTTTGTAATTCCTTACCTTTCACTTCTCAACCAAGCTTAGCCCCATTACAACCTTTGTGAAATTCCTTACTTGATCTTTGAGATGGCAGCCCTTGGTTAGTAGAGTCAGTACAAAAGTCGAGCTTATGGTTTTGGTTCATTTGTGCACTTAGTTATTTCTTGAGGTTTCGAAAAATTTTCACAAATTGCTTTTATTGATGAAATACGCAAACCGTTCGTTATTTTACAAATTATTCTCTTGCGTATACTTGAGTGTGAAGCTTTTAAGCATAGCCATTTTCTGAGTAAACATTGAGAGTATGCCACGTGAGTTGAGTTGGACTTGTCTTAAACATGCTAATCATTCACTGCATAGCCACATTTGTCATCTCTTACTTGTTCATACTAATAACGCATGTTTATCAAACCGGAATTGACATGTTTTAAAAAAAAAAAAATGCTAAAACCTGAAAGCCATGGATTTAGAGATTTTGAGATAACAATTTAGGGGCAATAGTGTTTTGTTTTTCTTTTGTATTTTGCTAAGGGACTAGCAAAAGCTAAGTGTGGGGTAATTGATAGGAGCACTTTGTGCTATGATTTTAATATGTTTATACTTCATTCTAAGCATTGTTTAGCCCTTATCCTTATGAGCACGTGACATGGTATCAGGAATCTTCTTAGAAACAATGTAATTCACAATATCAGCATACCATGGCTCACTTACCTGAATTCCAAAGAGTTGCTCATCTGGAAATGTCTCCACCAAAGGGAGAGGGTCCTCTGCATGCACCAAGCGACTCAAATGGTCAGCAACCACATTCTCACTACCCTTCTTGTCCTTGATCTCCACATCGAATTCCTGTAAAAGTAGGATCCATCTGATGAGCCTTGGTTTCGCCTCCTTCTTGGACATTAAGTATTTAAGAGCTGCATGATCAGTATAGATAATGACTTTAGTACCAAGTAAGTAAGAACAAAATTTCTCAAGTGCAAAAACAACTGCAAGTAACTCTTTTTCAGTAGTTGAATAATTCAATTGTGCATCATTAAGAGTTCTTGAAGCATAATAAATGGCATAGGGCCTTTTGTCCTTTCGTTGCCCTAAAACAGCTCCAACTGCATAGTCAGAGGCATCACACATCAGCTCAAAGGGCAAGGACCAATCTGGAGGTAACATGATAGGGGCAGACGTCAACAACTCTTTAAGCTTGTCAAAAGCTTCTTGACACTCCTTGTCAAAGGTAAACGTCACATCCTTCTGGAGTAGGCGGCATAGGGGTCTTGATATCTGTGAAAAGTTCTTGATAAACCTCCTGTAAAACCCTGCATGACCAAGAAAAGAGCGAACCTCTCTCACAGAAGTGGGAGAGGGTAAGTAACGTACAAGGTCTACCTTAGCTTTATCAACCTCTATACCCCTAGCAGAGACAATATGTCCTAGAACTATCCCTTGCCTAACCATAAAATGGCATTTTTCCCAATTTAACACAAGGTGAGTTTCCATGCAACGTTGAAGAATTATTTCCAGATTATTAAGACAATCATCAAAACTTTTTCCGAAAACAGAAAAATCATCCATGAATACCTCTATGATTTTCTCAATATAATCTGAAAAAAATACTTACCATACATCTTTGAAAGGTACCTAGGGCATTGCAAAGTCCAAAGGGCATGCGACGATAGGCAAACGTCCCAAAGGGGCAAGTGAATGTCGTCTTCTCTTGATCCTCATTGGCTATGGCAATCTGATTGTAGCCTGAGTAGCCATCCAAAAAGCAGTAGTAATCATGTCCAGCTAGGCGCTCAAGCATCTGATCAATGAATGGAAGAGGAAAGTGATCTTTCCTTGTGGTTGCATTGAGCTTCCTGTAGTCGGTACACATTCTGTGGCATGTGACTGTCCTCTGGGGCACCAGCTCATTCTCAGCATTTTTCACAACAGTCACCCCAGACCTCTTGGGCACAACTTGAACTGGGGACACCCATTTAGAGTCTTAAATGGGATATATCACGCCACAATCTAGGAGTTTGATGACCTCCTTCTTCACAACTTCCATCATTGGAGGGTTGAGACGACGTTGAGCCTCTCTAGTGGGTTTGGACCCCTCCTCAAGAAGTATCCTATGGACGCAAGTTGTAGGGCTGATCCCCTTGATATTCGCCAATGTCCATCCTATGGCGGTCTTGTGTCTCTTCAACATTTCCACCAACTTATCCTCTTGTGAAGACGTAAGTGCAGAGGATACAATCACTGGTAAGGTCTCTTTGTCCCCTAAGTAGACATACTTCACGTGGTCTGGAAGAGGTTTTAGCTCAAGTTCTGGGGCCTGGACCACTAAAGGTAAAGTCTTATTAGCAGATAACTGAATGGACAAAGGTGGAATAGACTTACCTACAAAGGGTGATGCCTCAAGGAAGGATACGTTCTCAATGATTTTCTCCTCACAAATGTCCTTCAGATCATCCTCTGGAATGGTGACACCATTTTTGGTGTAGCCTACTCCATTCTCAAGGGTAGTGACTAAGGTATCCTCATGCATAATGTCAAACATTTTCTGCGCAAGTTCATCCAAGATGTCAATAGAAAAGCAATCATGAACATCTAAGGGATACCTCATGGCTTCAAAGATGTTGAAGTCAATAATGTCACCATCGAATTCCATGGTGAGAGAGCCAGCATACACATCTATTTTCGTCATGGCCGTCCTTAGGAAAGGGCGACCCAATAGTAAAGGCGTCGAATTCACAGGAGAATCCTCCATTTCCAACACATAGAAGTCAGCTGGAAAGATAAGATGGTTAACCTGCACAAGCACATCTTCCAACAAACCTCTAGGGTATGCATTGGACCTGTCAGCTAACTGAATGATAACATTATCAGATTTTAGCTCTCCTAGACCTAGGGTTTCATAAACAGAGTAGGGCATAACATTAACAGATGCTCCTAGGTCTAGCATGGCATTCTTAAAGTTTGAGTTACCAATAGTGCAGGGAATGGTAAAGCTTCCAGGATCCTTACATTTTGGAGGTAGCTTCCTCTGAATGAGGGCAGAGACGTTCTCACTTACCTTTACTACTTCCTTCTCACGATTGATCCTCCTTGTAGTACATAGCTCCTTTAGGAACTTGGCATATTTGGGTACCTGCTTGATGGCCTCGAGGAGGGGTAGGTTCACTTGCACTTTCTTGAAAGTTTCCAAGATATCACTTTCATCCTTCTTAGATTTGGCAAATCTGTGTGGGAAGGGTATGCAAGAAGAAGGAGAGTTAGCAATAACCGAATTTGAAGAGTTAGAGATTGTACCTTTATTTTTCGGATTTGCCTTAGGAAGTGGGGTCGTCCTATCTTCTACCTCGGACGTTGCAGGGTCTTTCTCAATGCCATTCTTGGTGGGCTCTTCTTCCTCCTCAGCTTCAACGTTCACTTGGGCTTCTTTGGATCTCTTGGTTTGATCCACTCTTCCACTCCTTGTAGTAACCACTGATGCATTCTCCACATTACCCTTAGGGTTAGGTATTGTGTTACTAGGGAGCTTCCCAGTTTCGTGAATCTTACTCATGAAGTCCACAACTTGGCCCATTTGCTTCTTAAGGTCTGCAATATCCTTAGTATGGGTCTGTTGTCCTTGGATTAAAGCCTGTGTAGAACTAGTCAATGCCTCAAACATCTTGTCATAGTTGGAATTCGAATTCCCTGAGTTCTGTTGAGGAGGCATGTAAGGCTTTTGGAAGGAAGGCCCTTGAGGACGTTGGAAGTTCCCTCCCAAAGGGTTCTGGATGTTATCATTGTTGGTCCACTTGAAGTTGGGATGGTCCCTCCATCCAGGGTTGTAGGTATTTGAATAAGGATCATACCTTGGACGTTGAGGTCCCCCTTGAAATCCTCCAATAGCATTTAAAGATTCCCATCCTCCATTATCAATGAGTTGGGGGCATTGATCAGTCACGTGCCCCTGCATAGAGCATACCCCACAAGCTATGGTTGCACCTGGTCCCTTGGCACGTACAACCTGGTTCACAAGTAGAGTGAGCTTATTCAATTTGTCTTCAATGGCTGCATTCGTGCTCACCTCATGTACCCTACGAGTATTGTGTCCTACACCCTCATATTGTTGGGCGTTTAGGGCACGATTTGCTATAAGTTCTTTCCCTGCAGCAGGTGACTTGTCAACAAAGGCTCCCCCAGCTGCAGCATCAAGCATTTGCCTTTCCAATGGCAAGAGTCCCTCATAGAAACATGTGAGTAATGTCTCGTCTTTCATCTGATGTTGGGGACATTGTGCAAGTAAAGACTTAAACCTGTCATAATAAGCAACGTAGGACTCACCATGATCTTGCTCAATACCACTTATCTTCTTCCTAAGTGTGATGATCTTCGAAGCTGGGAAGAACTTCTCCAAAAAGGCCTTCATCATTGCGTCCCATGAAGTGATATGTCCAGCAGGAAGCTCATATAGCCAATCTTTGGCTCTGTCAGCTAGAGAGAAGGGAAATGCTTTCAACTTAAGGATATTCTCATCAGCTCCTAGGGGTTGCATGGTTATGCAGACAGATTGGAACTCACGGAGATGCTTGTTAGCGTCCTCCACACTTAGGCCATGAAACATAGGTAGCTTGTGAATTAATCCACTCTTCAGCTCAAACTCTGCAGTTCTTCCTGCTGCAGGGTCAGGGTAAATGATGCTCGAAGGGAGTCCTCCTTGGACCACAGACGAGGAAAGTTCCCTAATAGACTGATTAGCATTTTCATCCATTTCCTCTTGTTTTTCAACGACTTTTTGTAATGGTGGAGATGTTGATCCTGTAGATTCCTCTTGTGACTCAAACTGTAGAGCTAACAAAGGGCTTTTAGGAGGGTCCCAAGTTGGATTCTTGAGTCTTTCAATCCTTGCAGCGATCTCAGCTAGTTGAGCTTGGCTATAGGGTGCGGTCATTCATAGAGGATCTGAAGGTTCAAATTAATTACAAATTAGTATTTACAATATAATAAAGAAAAACAAGAATAGAGTAACAACATTACAACAAAAACGTGTTAAATTGTAACAAAAACGTCACCAGTATATACATAATTAATTTTTTAATTATTTACAAGTATAATGCGTAATAACAAGTAATTCTTTATATTTTACAATTTAATTTCCAACACTTAGGTACGGGAACAGGGAATCTCGATGTGCAATGGGACTGAAACAGCTACCCTTATTCGAGAGTATGTTTTATCCAATATACCTTAATGTGTCTCAACCATTTCTTTTGTTATAAATATCATTGATATTAGATTAAATTCCAAGCAGTAAATCAAGTAGACCTGTGGCCCAAGTATGGTCGCCTAGACACAAAGTCTCTCCTACATCTTTTGGGCAACCTTACTGAAATGGCCAGGTAGGGGAGGGCGACCACGAGAGGCAGGAACCATTTTGGCGGAGCTACTCCCACATTGTGGTTTACGCTCACTTGTAAGCACTTCTGGATCCAACAAACCCGTCATGAACGTTGTCCCCAATCCTAGACACCATCCCACATAGGCTATACTTACTAAGATGCAAAAGGTCCTAAGTGTGAAGACAGTTCGACAAGTGTTAATAAAGGCCGCCCTCAACCTTAAGGGACCTGAACTAGGCACCAATAAGGGGTTTAGGCCAGTATTAATAATTGCGACTTCACCTATTCCTCTTGAATTTACAACTCACAATTAAATTTGTGTTCAATAATATAAATAACAACCTAAGTAATTAACTAAATTTCGAGAATTACAAACAAGTAAAAATTTTTTTTTTTTTTTTCCGATCACATTATAGACAGAACAAATATTCACAATTTAACAAGTGATTTTTCAATCCTCGGCAACGGCGCCAAAAATTGATACACTCTTAGTAAGTGCATAATTTAACCCTGAAAATGTCATCATTAGTATATGGTAAATAGAGATCGTTCTAATCCGGGGATTGAGGGTACACCTGTCAATAAAAATACAAAGTATATTACTTACAAAAATAAAATTAAGTATAAACACATTTTACAAAATAAAGGGGGGTTTTCTGTTTTAGATTTTCAAAAATTAAAAGAAACAAAGAAAATAAAATATATAAACACAAGTACAAGAATGAAATGAAAGAAACAAAGATCAAAACCAATTCCATGATCAAATTCGATTCAACCCTACAATTGTTCATCTAAGTCATGAGAAAGAAGTTGATCATGTAAAACATTCATAGCAAATGATTTTCCCATATTTTACTTTCCTTAATTAATTAATCTAAATGAAAGCACCTAGATTAATTCTATTAAACATGCAATCAAAGTCTAGAAAGCTAGCTAATCAAAACATGTTTAACGCAATACACATAGAGAAAGGCTATCAACTTAAGTGCACAACCTAGTATGAATAAGTTCATCTATTTGCAATCCTTTTCAATTGAATTCGACCTTTGTCCAAAGCCTTTACTACTTGTGATTTAGGTTTACAAAACTATTAGGTGAATCGTTTACCTAAATCTAGCACCAATTACATGCATATATCCTAAGTTGGCCACCAAAGAACATAAACAAATAAAAGTTTTCTATAAAGCAAATTCAATTGAACAAACTCACAAAAGCAACTAAGAATCACAATTATAAGAATCAAACTTTAATCAATCATAAGAATTCGAATTTAAACTTTGTTCTAACATCAATGTCAACTAGAAACAATTCCAACATAAATCAAACAAGGTTACAAAGAAATAGAATGAATTACACCGTGGATGGAAGATGGAGATGGAGGCTTGACGGTTGGATTCTTGAAGCTTGAAAGCAAGTCTTCAATGGTGGATGATGGATGAATTGCTCACGGCTCCTTCTTCTCTTCTTCTTCCTTGCTTGAAATATGTGGAATTCCCCTAGAGGATGGATAGAGGGAGAGAGAATATTTTTTTTCTTAGAAATCTGTGTGTGGCTGTATAGAATGGTCTCTGAAATCTTTTTCTAACCTTGAATCATCCCCCTAATAGCTATTTTATTGATGACATTAAGTGAAAGAAAAATGGTTACACAAGTGTAACTCTTTTGGGTGGCCTTTATGCCAATTACTCCCACTTACTCCTCATCTTTAATTCCATTTCTTCAGATATTTGAATAGGTGTTTGCTGGCTTGTTCTTGGCTGCATCTGTTTTGGCTGTCAGATTTATTGCTTTCGTTGCAGTTACAAACTGCTCAGCATCTTCTGAACCTTTCAATGTTAAAACGGCCATAACTTCTTCTAGAAAATTGATATGGACAATCCGTGAAATGCTCCAAAAAATAGACATCTGTAGCTTTCCAAGCATATAAGGCACGTTTTTTAATTCATTCTGAGCTGTTCACAACTTGCTTCCAAAGTCAGCTGATCTGCACAGGCAGTTTTGACGAATCTGTTACTTAAAATCCACTTTGTGCTAGAGTAAATAACTCAAAAATATAAGGAACTAACTAAGAAAAGACAAGTAAATTTGATGTAAAATATATATAAATATGAACTTATCATAACCTAATTTTGAGCCAAAACTTCCCAACACTCTTAAATCAACTAAATGACTCAGAAAAGTAAGGATAAGGGCTAAACAATGCTTAGAATGAAGTATAAACATATTAAAATCATAGCACAAAGTGCTCCTATCAGACGTCCCCACTATGTCTCATCTCGATCCCCGTATTCTAGATTCTAGAGTGTTGCTCCAGACGCTTTCTTTGGTCTAGCTAAAGTGACGAGATCACATATACCAGCTGCAAACATGTCTGCAAAGATAGACGTATGTAACAAACATCGAGTTAACATCCCCGAAGGATATGCTGCCCCTAAAGGACGGTTTGGCGGCCCTTGAAGGACAGTTGTGCCGCCCCTGTTGGACGGCCTGGTACACTGGTGGCTAGCCAATCAATCTGTTCTCGGCTTGAAGCGCGACAGATCACTCGGTTCGAAGGATTCACCTCCCTAGAAGTGGAGAAACATGGAACAAAATGAATCCCTTTCTCGATCACTATCTCAACCATTCCACCTCATGAAATTAATCTAGATTATCCCGAGACCTGTAGTCTTGGTCCATTATGCATGCATGGATGAGTTATGAAATTTGAATGAGATTATCATCGATGATATTCACGTATATGGTAGCTACCCAAAATAGTGAAAAGCGACGACATCGAATTGTGTTCTGTTGAT
The DNA here is from genome assembly GCA_018257905.1 of Gillenia trifoliata. NCBI lineage: Eukaryota > Viridiplantae > Streptophyta > Magnoliopsida > Rosales > Rosaceae > Gillenia > Gillenia trifoliata. Next base: position 26,120,455 of record CM031081.1, on the reverse strand, counting down.
GAATGTCGACATAGAACCGATTGGTCAAACTGGAAACAAGCAATCCAGGTCGAACTTGATTCACTTGCGAAATGTAAAGTGTTTTGGGCTTGTAGTTCCTACACTTCCACATGTGAAGCCCGTTGGCTACAAGTGGGTTTTCGTAAGGAAGCGTAATGAGAAGAATGAAATAGTGTGATACAAAGCACGCCTTGTGGCGCAAGGTTTTTCTCAACGCCCTGGGACTGATTACGAGGAGACTTATTCCCTCGTAATGGACGTCATAACGTTCCACTACCTTTTCAGTTTGGTAGTTTCCGAAAAACTGAATATGCAGCTTATGTACGTGGTTGTAACGTATCTATAGGGATCTTGATACAGAAATATACATGAAAGTTCCCGAATGGCTTATATAGACTGATTCAAATAGTTCTAGACCACAGAACACTCTCTCTATTGAATTGAGGCTTTCACTTTACGGATTGGAACAATCTGAGCGGATGTGGTATACCCGTTTAAGTGAATATTTGATCAGTTAGGGATATGTGAATAAACTATGCCCCTGCGTGTACAAAACTGAATTTGCTAGAGTTGCAGTCTATGTCGATGACATAAATCTGACTTAGACTCTGTAAGAGCTTGAGAAAACTGCCTCGCACCTGAAGTCGGAATTTGAGATGAAAGATCTTGGGAAAACTCATTTTCGTCTCGACCCGAAGTTTCGAGCAAAGTTCAGATGGTATTCTGGTCCACCAGTCGAACTACACCCAGAAGGTGTTGCCTTTGAGTACACCCATGACCGTTTGTACGCTAGATGCAAATGAGATCCTTGAAAAGGTTGTGGAACCTGAAGTTCTATATCTAAGTTCAATTAGTGCTTTATTGTACTTACCTCATTGCATTAGGCATGACATCTCATTCGTTGTTGATCTTTTGGTAAGATACAACACTGCGCCTACATGCTACCACCAAATAGGTGTTAAAGATGTTTTTCCGTTACTACGGATTTGGGAGTATATTCGAAGCACCTGTAATTCTTCATCCTTCGTTGAGTTCCAACGATGATCTATGAAGACAACGTTGCATGTATCGACTAGACCATAACATGATACATCCAAGAAGTCAACACCAAGCATATTGCGTCGACATTACATCAGCATGAGCATTAGAAGATTGAAGTGAAGCAGATCCGATCTGAAGACAACCTTGCCGACCTCTTCACGAAGTCATTGCCGAAGAAGCTTGTTCGAGGATTTGGTATGTACAAATTTTCTCATTTGCAACGCTTGTAGTTCTCAGGAGGAGTTTCGTCGAACTCAGGAGGAGTATCCTGAAGTATACTCACTTGACCTTAATGTACTTTTTTTCCCTACGATCAGGATCATTTTTCCCATTGGGTTTTTGTTGCCTGATTAGGTTTTAACGAGGCACCCATCCTGGGATGGTCATACCCTTGTGTGTTTTCTTACTACTTACGTCTTGAAGATGTTAAGTATCGACATTGCATTAACTCACTTTTCTCCTTAGACTATGGGTTTTGTCCCTCCTTGGGTTTTACCATAGCCAGGTTTTGTGAGAGTTTTTATTCTTTTTATATGCAAATTCGCTATATGAGACTCGAGTGTTCTTTATCGTGCCTACGAGACGACTTCATCAACTATCATAATCTGAAGATTTGATGTGATATCTACTTGAGTATTTGCACACTCAAGGGGGAGTGTTGTAGATAATATAAACATGTGTTAAATGTGATTGTGTAAATCCTAGGTAGATATGGATTGAGATATTCTGAAATCCTAAAGATTACATTCCTTTTACAACTGTACTTGTTTCACTATAAATAAAGACACTTGGCATGAGAAATATGTACTACAATACACCATAATTCCTCAAGCCTTTCTCTACTTTCTCTCTATTTTTCTTTTTGCTGCACCCTTCATAAAATAGTCCACAACACAACTTGATTTTTGTTCTTATTTTCAGTATTTCTAGTGGGTTGCTATGTATGAATATTGTTTTTAAATTTAATACTAGAGTCGCCAGCTCTTTTCCAATTTTTTTTGTTTTTGAACAAAAATATCGGTAGTGTGTTTAACACACTCCTCTGATTTCTGTGTATGGTAAAAAAATCCCCCAAAGTTAGCTTATAAGATAAAACATTTCAAAAGTAAAGATCCAGCAATCTTGATTTTGCTCAACCATTCGAATCAAGTTGAAATTAGCTACTATTCAACACCCACTGGAGCTTAAAAGTCAAGCTTAATGACACATTTCAACTTTAGAGCAGTTAATTGCGACCAAAAAAAAAATTAGAGCAGTTAAAACATTTTTTTTCTTTGTAAAACATTGTTTTGACTGTGTTTAGGTGGAAAATACATCTGATCACCGACATTTCAATTTTGCCAATTTAACCACTGCACTTTATTCAATTTGCAATTTAACTCAAATGTTTCACTTCTCACCTATCAAATAAGTACTTTCTGTTTGCTCTATGTTTTGATTGGAAACACAGGTTGGTTCGTCAAGGTCGCAGGGGTCTGGTTCTCGTTGATCAACATGTTTCACTCCTTAGCCTTTTGAAGGCTAATTGTGAATCTTTGGGTGTTAGATGTGGGATCAGGCGTGTCACTATTGGCTCCTGTCAATGGAAAATTAAGTTGTATTTAGAATATATTAAGTGTAAATGAAATACTTGCGCCACAAGTAATTTGATTTTCTTTAAAGGGTTGTGTCATTGACTAGCTCTTGTTAGGTTCTTTTTTAATGCCTTGCCTATTAAAGATTTTTAATTGTTTCTTGATGTTATACTAGAAACTACTGAGATGGGGTTTGATTATAAACAGGTTATGATCAAACACTCCACTTAAGTCATTTACAGAGAAAGTAAAGGCGATAAGCAACGAAAGCGATAAAAACTTGTAATTAAATGCGATAAGTAAGATTGAAATTGAAATTGCTTTAATTAAGATTGATATTGAAATTGTCTTATGTTGTAAAACAAGCAAGTTACATACACATATGAACTTGAAACAATCAGTGGAACTACTATCGGATTGGATAGAAGGTCATCAGATTGGAATAAAAAGCTGCTTCCTTGTAAGGGTTACATCCAAAGGCATAAATTGTCTTTAGGGTTGGAAAATCAATACTAAGCAATAGGTTTTTGGTAGCAGAGTTGTTTAACTGGTCTTTAGTATTTGGATATCACAATACTAGAGTTCTAAGGTTCTTGGTTTTAAAGTCACAAATTGAATAAGCAGTGTGAATGAAATAAGTAAAGGCAGAGAGCTTTGGTTTGAAAGCTTTGTTTTTATTAAATGATTTGAGTGTCCTTATCTCTGCAGTCTTTACTTGTATTTATAGATTTTGTCCCTCTTTCTTGTATATGCAATAAGTTGGAGCCGACCTGGTGATTTCTTTCCATAAAATAATTACCTGAAAAGAAAGAACTAGCCATTAATATTTAGGATTTTACTCGAGATTAGAAATATCTATGCAGTGATTCTGCTTAATTTCAAAGATTCTCTGTGCAATTTGCCTCAGTTACTACCCTTGCATTAAATACAATTCTCACCGCTTGTGATGAGCTGGCCAAGTTGCCGCTTTGACAAATCAAAGGTCTTTTTGGGTCATTCAGCTCATTTTGTCAAAAAGATCCTAAAATGCCTGGAAATCCTTGCAATCTATACTGGGCCCTTCTTCCGGCCCAATATTTTATTTTTTTAGTGTAAACACTTTCTTAAATGTTCTGTTCTGTCTTTGGATTTTATCATGATTTCATACGTTTGTACTTGAACAATGATTTAAGACGAAAAGAACGTACAAAAAAGAAATTAGAATGTGATAAACGAGTGGTAACTGTACAAAAAATGACATTGGATCATGAACATCAATTATTGCTTAACTTTGAAGTACTGTGCCAACAATTAATCTAAAACATTCTTTGTTTTAAATGTTCAAAGGGTATACGCTTTAGAAGCTACTGTTTTTCCCCCCTAAGATCTCACTTCATATGTGAGAGTTAGGAAAGTAATTTTTGCACACGTATTTTCTCTTTAGCACACCTATGTGTAATTTTAACCTTTAAATTAAATAAATCAATTTAGAATAAAAGAACATAAATAAACATATAGATGTGCATAATAAGTAAAAGAGTGAAAATTATTTTTCAATTGTAAAACTAAGATCAACAAAAGGGATTGAGTTCTAAAGCATTGTTCCTTTCAAAATAAACTATTTTTTTGTGCATTAGATGAGAAGTGTAACGTATAAGTTTGTGTTAAGAAGGCATTTAAAATTTCACATTACTAGAATATGATGTTTGAAAAACTTAAGGAGGGCTTTGCGAGTGTTGTTTACTAATAATTTGCAATTGGAGAAGTTATGAATAGGTTAAAGAAGGAATGGGAATGAGATCAACTGCTATTCTAATCAATCTAATTTCTGGTTTTTCAAGTATTGAATCACATAACGTAGTGTCGAAGCCACATGATAGTCAATGAGAGAAATACGGAATAATTCAAGATACAAAATAATTCCAGTATTCATATTTAATAAATACGGGAAAAGTCGGAGATTTTTTTTTTAAATACAACGATATATTTATACTAAGGGGATAGATGAATAAATTGGTTGCTAACTCGCCATTTTTAATATTGAAACCTAAAACCTCTCACTTACAAGTGAAGAAGAATACCACTGAATCATAATAATAAGTGGCAAAAGTCAGAGATTTTCAAATGAGGGATTCATAAATCCCGCATGGCCAAAGTGCCCTCCAGGGTACGATCTTCAAACCGAAAGAAAATGAAATCAGATTGTAAAACTCTAACGAGCTTTTTTATATACAAAATTATGATAGGTTATTTTTGTTGAAAATGTTGATATATATTAAATATATTATACATGATGGATAAAAAAAAAATTTCTGTTGAATATGCTCTTACAATTGGCAAATTAAAATATGGGAAGGTGCCGTATAGTGTTGTACTGCCCTAGAATTTCTATCCCACAAGCTATTCATTTCACAATTTTTTTTTTGTCAACTCATTTCAGAAATTTGACCTCTTCCTTTCGGCATTTTCATTGAGTTTTTTTTTTTAATACATACTATATTATCGACACTAAGGGGTGGTGGGTGTGCTAAACTTTACAACTGGCTAGTCATAATAATTTGAATCGAATTCGTCTTTGGCGAGAATCGAACCTAAAACTTCTCATTTATGAGTGAAGAATAATACCACTAAACCGTAGTAATATCACTTACTTAGATACATCACAGATTAACCATTATAATTTATAAATGGTCAGTGGCTGATTCAATTAGTGTCCGATGGAAAAAGGGAGTAGGTAGTGCAATCTCCAAATGCAAGTTTTTTTTAATTTGTTTTTAGTTTAGTTAGGTTATTTTGTAGCTATACGTGGATGGCGGAGCTTTTCTGTAATGAAGCACAAATCCATGCATGAGATCACTGCCCATTAACAATCGGCTTAACGTGCTACTAATGGTCCTTAATACCACAACTTAAGCCCCACGACAAGCACGTACTCGTATAGTATATATATTTAGATAACTTACACTATATGACTAATTAATTATTAGGGTTCGTAATATCTTAGTTGATGACACGTGTGGTATTAGAATATATGATGGACTCCTCTATTGTTTTATAAGAAGATGTTACAATGAAACGGGTATAAAACGACTATTCTAAAGTGTTTGTAACATCTCTTTAATTAAGAAGCTGATTATAAATTAGATTCGAAATTCCAATATTTTAAAAATGAAATGTGGTGGATAGCTCTCTTACACGTAGCAAACTGAGTGACAAATTATTCACTTAAAACGCATCTTGTGTAAAAAAATGGATCTAACCCTAATTATTGTGGTTGATCTTGGCCTTCCGGCTACGTGTGAAATTTTTACTTGGTGTGACCACTTCCTGATGAACAGTTGAATTTCTTAAACTAATCGTAATATCATTATAATACTGTTTTCTTCATTTTTGTGCGCCGACCAGGAGATCAAACTCTCCAACATGCACTGAATCAAGAATTTGGTGATTTCATCTTTTATGTGATTCTTTTGGAATATAAGTAAGAGAATGATTTATATGAAATAAGTTCATCGCTATATAATATTTTTTGTCCAATAAAATATTGTCATGTGCAAGATTTTTTCTAACATAACAATATATTATTGGATCGAAATGCTTGTATAGATAGACTATAGACTTTTAAATCTTCTTGTTTCTGTTTTCTATTATAGAGGCTCAGAGAGAACTTATAACTGAGAAAATTTTAACTTGACTTCCTGAGGTTGCGAAGCCTTCAATTTATAGAACTGGATAACTGAGCAGAATTATTGCAATTTTACTGTGACAGCATTAGATTCCATTTATTGTTGGAGCACAGGACATAATGATTGCAGCAGTACGCGTGGAGATGAATAGTGACTTGTCGGATTCCATTTACTGTAGCATGAATAGTGACTTGTCGGAGTACTATTATGATGAATAGTATCCGACAGCATTGAATCTTTTGACTAGAGTTCATACGGGTCTTAAGCATCCGGGTAGTCGGGCCACCGCATTGGGCTTTTACTTGAAGAGGTCTTCTTCGGGCTTAGTGGAGGACTGAGTTTCTGACGAGAAGATGAAGCCTGGGATGAATGATCTTGTTCATTCTTTTCTTCCATTTGGGCTGCTTGCTCCATTAACAGCCTAGCAAGCTTTTTAATTTCTGACTTTGACTTTCCTTCAATTGAGGTTGCAGGTTTCTGCGAGGGAGAATTAATTGACTGCGGGAAATTTGGTGTTGACTTGATCAATGATTCTGTCGTGCTTGAATTTGTCCCACCATTTGACTGAGAATTGCCGTAGTAACTGTCTGGATTCCCAGTCGGCAATGAATGACCATTTAAGAGTCCATGGAATCTTGTATTTGGCTACGAAAATGAGGAGCCATGGGAAGTAATCTTCATTTTTTGTGATTTTATAGTTCTTAGTGAAGGGCACGAAGGCCTATATATGGTGGAAATAGTTAGTCAAGAGAGAGAGCCGTGATTTGACCACCAATCTGAGAACCAGGTTAGGAATTGTCCCTTAAATTTACTATCAAAGTTGACGAACCACCACGAGTGACTGAAATCTGAAGTCTGATATTGGAAAATATAATCGTGATTGATCATGTTTCAAAAAGAATATCTTTGTAATATTGTAGATTCTTTTCGGGATGAGGGGAAATGAAATAGCGGCTAGGAGGTAAATAAGTTTGGGCTATTGTCACTGGGTTTGTGGTTTTATTTACTGATTGATAAATCCAGAAAACATGATTGACACTTCTGACTACATAGGGAGATGACTTTTGATAAACTTGGGATGGATTATTTCTTTGAGTGGTTGCCTGGCGGGTCCTTCTTCTGTGCTCCGGGGTAAGCCGTACCCGGATTGTTAAAAAAGCAAGTCCATTTAGAAAAAATAAGAAACAACCTACAATTGTAGGTTTCTGGTTCAAAGTAAAAAAAAAAGAAAAAAGAAGAAGAGAGTATTCTTACCGAGAACAGAACTCCACTTCATCTTCGTCAAAAACAAAAAAAGAAGAGAGTATTCATACCTAGAACAGAACTCCTATACTCTTCATCTTCGTCAAAATAGATTTGGGCATTTTAAAGTGCGGCTGCAACCAAGAATTCTGATGAGTCTTCCATTGCACGATGAACGACAATTGGAGGTTAGTTCAGAAGTTTTATGGTTGAGAATAAATTGATTCTGGGTTTAGGGTTGAGAATGAATGAAATTAGTATTTGTCTGTATTCATTTGGGTTAAGAGTGAATTGATTATAGGTATAATTTAGGGTTCAATTTGATATTCTTAGAGTCTATCTATAATGGATTGGTATGGGTATAATTTAGGAATTTTATAAAGCTATGTCAATGAAACTGAAAGTTAAATGTAGAGATAGAGTTTGGATAATTTATGATCTCCCATTTTGCACGAACAAGCTAAGGTTGGTTTAGGGTTATATCACAATTTCCCAATTTGTTTGCACTGGTATCTAGTTTGATAAATATCAGTAAATTATCGTGCAATTGGATGAGCTGCATGCAAAATATATGTCACTGTTTGCCAATTGCACATAGGCGTTATATGAATGTATAATTTGTGTAATGTGAATATAATTATTTATTCTCATATTAATGCATGTAATGTGAATTTGGGTAGGTCAAGACTCCAAAACAAGGGAGGAAGGCAAATAGTGATAAAACAAAAAAAGGCAACGATGAAGAAGTAGTGGTTGTTGGGAGAAATGCCTATTTTAATTACCTGTAAGTTTGAAAGAAAAAAAACATGTATTATAATAAGTCTTAGTTAATTGCTTGCAACATATTATGCAGGAAAGTGAAAGGAGATGAATTGAAGAAAAATAAACAGGGCAAGCTTGAAGTTGACGTGAGAACTTAAAAATGTGAAAATGTGATTTGAAAAGTTAATTGTTGCAAAGTTATTTTGTTTTGTTTGTCAGTCTAAAAAAAAAAAAAAAGAAAACATTGGTAGTAAAAGGAAAGAAAATGAGAGATATGAATAAGTTGATGGGTGCAAATTTATTTAGGGTTTGTACTTTTTAGTGTAAAAGGTAAAACAATAGTTAATAGAAAAAACTTGAAAGCTTAGATTTGTAGTTTGAAATGTGAGATTTGAAAAGTTGATGCTTCAAAATTTGTTTTGTGTTTTGTAGTGGAAAAAAGAAATTTCTTGTAAATGGAAAGAACTTAGTCGAAAGGAGAAGGCATCATTTTGTCCCACAATTAAAAGTTGTAATCAAGTTAGTGAGGTTGGGCAAAGTGGAGTAGTAAATGCTTACGTAGAAAAAGTTGTGACTATAAAGACTCGATGCTCTGTAGACAAGTTTCACGAGACCATCTCCAAATTTTCAATAGAGAAAATTGAGGCGATAAAGGAAATAGGGTTTGGTATATTGGCGCAATTTTTGTTGACTCGACTACATCGACAGTTGTGTAGGTTTCTTGTCGACAAGTTTGACCCTTCAAGTTGTTTGATTGAGCTTCACGGTAGTACACTTGAAATAAGTTGCGATGACTTTGAGCGGATTATAGGAGTTTCGAATGGAGTACAAGAAGCTGATTTAAGTGGCTGTTTGGATGGTGAATATATGAAGTCATTAATCAATACTTGACATCAAACAGCCTAACTTATGGGATCATATATTCTCGTATCTTCCTCTACTTTAATTCATGCCTACAGAACATCAAAGAGCCTAAATTTATGCATGCAAACCCATGAATGAAAATTTCCATATACGTCTTTCAAAATCAATGTGTATCGTTCAATTTGAAGCAGAGATTTTTATGTAGTTCAACTTACTATTATCCTTCTCCAGCAAGGATTATTATTTTCAGTTACTATTACTTTTCTTGCCCAATTTTTGTTCAATAACGGAGTAAAATAAGTGAAATTCGACAACCCACAACTCAATTTCAACCCTAAACCTATTAAGGCAACTAACTATTTAGTTTGTTTATTTCAATAACAGGTCCATCGATAAAATTAACCCTAATTTTATACCCACAATTTTCATCATAATTTCACTTGCAAACCCACAAATGTCATAAACCACTACTCAATTTAAATCATTTACCTTAACAAAATGGGTCGCCATTCTTCGAATATTGTCATTCGTATCCGGAATCATACTCCATTCTTGCTTTCTCCTTCCTCAAACAAAAAGCAAATAAAAATTAGGGCTTCGGCTTTGGAAAGAAAGGCACGAGAGAGAGTGGATGCTCAACTCACCTCCCCTCTTCCACAATTAGGTGAAGACCAGAGGGCCACAAACCCCAACGGGAAACCATAAGAGTTGAGAGGGTAAGGGGTGGACCCTTGAAAGAGGAAGGATGTGAAAGAGAGAGATTGAGTTCGGTGTACCTGGCTTCTAAGAGGAACTCTCTGGGATTTTCTCCTGCTTGCAACTTCTGATTGCCTGGGATTTTTGAGGAACTGTCTGGTTCCCCTAGATTTTTCTGCTTGCTGTATGCAATTTTTTTTTATTTGCTTTGTACTGTTTGGCTCCCACTTGAAATATTGGTTACCAAGTCAAATTGGTTGCTTAATCCACACCATTGAATGCTTTACACCATCATCTAACCGTTCATTTTTTTCCAGAGGAAAATTTACTCCGGAGCATATAAGAATTTTCGTTGGCTGATTTGTGACTTGAAAAGGATCGTAAATGGAGACTAGTGTTGACTGGTAATTGGGACATGGATGGCTAATTGTAGAGCCAAGGCTTGTAAATTGGTTACTGATTGGAATTGGTGGATGTCCTGGGTAAGGGACAATTTGACTGGACTCAATTTTGACTGAAGATAGGGAAGACAGAAGTCTTCTAGTGGTTGACTGAGCTTCTTGCTTGATTGATTTCTTTTTATTTGTCATTTTTTCCCTGTAAAAATTCTTGGGTGAGAAAATCGGGAATACTATTTTCACTCCTTTTTAAATACTCAATTTCAAAATCAAATATGCTTAATATAGCTTGCCATCGCACAAAAATTTATTTTGATGCAATGTTTTGAACATCTTTTTTCAAAACATGTTTTGCGCTTTTGCAATCTACTATGATTAAAAAATTTTGATTTAATAAATCATCTTGAAATTTTGACATGCATAATACAATAGATAAAATCTCTTTCTTTATAGTACTATAGTTGCTCTGTGACTAAGTCCATACTTCTGAGTGAAGACAAACGATTTGCCCTAGATGACTAGAAGTGACTTTTTGTTTAAGGATACCTCCGTAACCGATCTCAGAGGTAACGATTTCTACATTTTTGAATAATTTTACTGAGGGAATGCCTAGACAAGGCAAAGTTTTGACATATTGTTTAATCCTTTTAACTATTTCTGTATGACTGGAAGACCAAGGAGGGGGATTACTCTGAAGTTTATCAAATAAGGGTTTGCACTGTTTTCTTAGGTTTTGATAGAAGTCTGCTACATAATTAAGTGACCCTAAAAATCTTTGAAGTTAACTTTTATCAATTACTTCATCTGCAAATTCAATGACTCGATTTATGGGACTAATTTGTGATTGATGGATGTCGAACCAAGAAATCTAATTTTTGTTTGAAATAATTTAATCTTGGTAGCTGAAACAACTAATCCGTTGTTTTTTACTAATTCTAAAATTTATTTAAATGTTTCCAATGTTGTTTTATTGACTGAGAGAATATAAGGACATCATCAATATAAACTATGGAGAAGTCAATTAAAGAGTTGAATATTTCATTCATTATGTTCTGGAATTTACTGGGTACATTTTTTAATCCGAATGACATTACATTCCACTCGTAATGACCAAACGGAGTGACAAATGTAATTTTATATTTGTTCGTCTCTTGGATTTGGATTTGTCAGAATCCACTTTTCAATTTTCATGTCAAATTTCGAAAAGATTATTAAGTTGCTCAATCTTTTGATTAAATCTCTTTTATTGGGAATTGGATACTTGATCCATTCTAAAATAGCATTGAGTGGTTTGTAGTTAATGACTAGTCTTGGTGCTTCTCGCTCTAGTTCAGCGCTATTCTGAACATAAAAGGTTGGACAGGACCATGGGGATTTGCTTTTCCGAATGATCTGAGTGGTTCTGAAATTTCATTCTTACAGAATTCCAGTAGTTCTTGACTTGTTTGAATTGGTCCGGCTTTAGTAGGGATATTCTTTTCATTAAATCCTTTGATGTAAGGAAGACTGACTAGATGTTGTCTTTGGTGCCAAAACGCATTAGGGAGATCATCACAAACTTCCTTTTTAATTTTTTCTTCAATTCTGAATTTTTTGTTGAAGAGGTTTTTCACTTAGTTAACTGTCAATTCTCTTGAATTTAATTTCTTCTTTAAGAAAATTAATTTGGTTGCTCTTATTTTGGATTAAATTAACGGTTTTTGAAACAGTGTCTTTTTTTTTATATAGTTTTTAAAGCTTTTACTTCTGGTTTGGTCGGGAAATTAAATTTGACATTTTCTCCCACGGGGTGAGAGACGATGCTATCATAGTTGACTTCGAAAAGGTATTGTAAGGTGATAAACGGTAATCCTAGAATGACTTTATCAGTTATGTTTTTGATTAAAACAAATGATGTTTTGAAGCAGACATTGTTTTGACATAAGTGTGATTTTGGGATTTCAAATTTAAGTCTTAAAGGTTCACCAGAGGCAGTTCCTAGAGACTCAACTGACTTTTTGTAGTATTTCGTATGAATTAGCCCTTCCCTGAATGCAGTTTAGGTTTGCCCCAGAATAAAAAAGTGTTATGGCGTTTAACTCAAAGTCGTCAATAACTATTTTTACTTGTGACTACCATTTTCAAATTTTTATGTGTTTGATTAAACTAAGCGTCTTACCTGCTAGGGTTTCTTCTTTATCAGAATTTTTTTGTTCTTCTTCGGTATTTGATTTATCCTCTGATATTTCGGAGGTCTCACCGTTTGATTGTGTTTGAAATATTTCCATTAGTTTAATGAGATCATTTTTGATTAGGTAATTTTCGGCTTGCAAATCTTGGCTTATGCTTCGTAGAGTTTTAATTTGCTTCTTGATATTTTTGACTTCTAAGGGTAAATCATGAAGATTTCTTTTCTTTTACCACTGAGTTTTTTCAAAGTTGCATTAAGGCTTATTTTCGGAGGAGGTGTTTTATTGCTTTGTTCTGCTTGACTAGTTATTTGTTTTAATTTGTTCACATATTCTGTTTTTAATTCAGGATTTTCAATTTTTCTAATTAGATCAATTAATAATTCTTCTTGTTATTCTTGTTTAGTTAGAACACTGATTGATTTGGTTAAGACGTTGACTGTTTTACAACAATTATCTCTACAGTCTAAAGTAATGTTTGGGGAATTGGTGTGTTCATCAGAAAAACTGTCTTCTTCGGAACTTGACTCAAGGATGTCAATATTGTCACTAGAATCTGTGTTTCATAATTCTAAGACTTTGATTAGATGAGTTTTCTCTTCATAAGAGATTTTTAATTGTTTTATAGTTTTCTTGACTTGGCACTCATGAGCATAATGACCATTTTTGTGACATTTCCAACATTCAAGTTTTGACTTATTAGTAGGTGTTTTAAACTTTCTTGATTTTTTGAACCTATTATTTGTTGGTTTTTAGAGCTTTTATTGTAGAATTCATTATTTCTAAAAAACTATTTTTTATTTTGGTATTTTCTTCGTTTACTCGTTTGTCCTTCAAAAGTCTTATTTTTATTTCTTCTGGAACGAGGAATTGGAAGTAAACCATATTGTTCGCAGAAGTTTACTAGCTCATATTTAGCTGACTTCCTATCACTTTGGCTTTGTTTGCCTATTTTCATGTCTATGCACATTTTTAGGCCTTCTTGATTAATAGTGTTAATTATATTACCATAAGTGAGATCATCGAAATCTATATTACCATTTTCTTGACTTAGGACTTGTTGTATTTTGTGTGCGAATAAATTAAGTAATCTGTTTATGAATTTTTCTTTCCAAAATGGTTGGTTACTGTCTTCTCGTAACATGAGTCTAGACATAAAAAATGTCCTTATACCATCTGAAATCACTGAGTGTTAGACATCTAAGGTTACATAGTTGAACATGAATTCTAGAAGTGGTGTTACTTGGTGACACACCCCACCCTCGATACCCACGTGGATACCGAGTGCGAGCGTGCTGGCCGACACTCGTAAGTGACGAAGCCATTAAATGCATGACAACACTTGATGGAGAAGAAATAATTTGTATTAAATAGATAAAATCCAACGACAATATGCATATGGTTCAGAGCGTACTAATTTTGAACAGCGGAAAATAAAAGTAAACTGAGTTCCTAAAATCTCTATCCATAACAGGGATGGATATTATTATAGAAACTGGAAGAAAGAAGAATCCCTACATGGTCGGGATGAAAGATCAGAGCTGCCACGTAGAAGTCTCGACCTCGCCAGATGCTATCTCACTATGTCCTGAAGGGGGCGCAAAAACAACAGTGTGAGTGGACAAAAATAAAAGTTTTCACAAACCTTTCTCTTTTCAATGTACTAACCCCCTGTTTGAAAATCCAGTATAATCGTGAAAACGTACTATCATAGTATAGTTCGAAAGGTATTATAAACATATACTGAAAAGTCTTGAAAGATGTACATTTCCGTAAGTCACAAATCATATATAACCAATAATATAGTACGGAAAACCGACACAAGGTATATACGCAATCACACATGCACGGGTTGAGGAACAGCCTCTCAATCACCGTACAAGTCCAATACGTTAATCAATAATTTGTACTCCTAGTACCACACACATGTAAGTCCTGGCGCCGCAGCGCGTCACACCCGAGTCATTACGCAGTGGGGCCTTTTCCCCATAAACAACAACAATAATCGTAAGACAAGCTTGCACTAAGGTATTTACCGGACAATACCCTTGGAGTACAGTGCGTGTGACCCATACATGTGAGAACTGTCCTATGGCCGTGAAGACGGTACTACAAACGTAGTGAAAGCATACCAAGTGTGTTTGAAAACATACATACATACTCATGTGTATAGATATAGGAGCCAAAATCCCATTCATAATTCCCAAATATCCAGTATTTCATAAATAAATATTTCCCTCAAAACCATATAATAAAATATCAATTCGTATTTATGCAAGAGTAATATCATAGTATAAACCATTTTATACTATATAATCATAGAAGATAAATTATCTCAAATCACCAAAATAATCCATTTATCAATATAAATTTACCATAAATAAATCACTTAGGTAGCACAAATCATATTCATTAAGTATATATATAAGTAAACATGCTTTAAAAGCCATTTTAAAACTATATATAATCATAAACATAATCATAGAAACCATTTTATAAAGTAAATGTCCACTCACCTTGGAAGCATCTGGATGTTGACCATAATCGACATACCGACTAGTTGAATCTCGCCGATTAGTGGCTAATTCGAGGTCACCAAGAAATAGCATGAAATAGGTCCAAGCAAGAAGTTCTCCGATTCATACATCCCCAAGCATATACCCACTAGCGTGCATCTTTCCCAGTATAGACATTGCCTCCATTGCACCCAAGCAATCCCCTTTCCAACACCTTTCAGAAATAAGCACCGTCGCGGTTGAACAAGAAGTGGAACACAACCCCGCTGAGAACTAGACCCCAAACACTAGACCTCAGAGAACCGGTTATGGACTAAAAGAGTTCTCATCCAAGTTTTAGATTAGGAACCTTATAGAAGAACCCAGCATGTCATGTCCCTCAAACAACTCACAACCCCCACAAAAACATTTGCACACAATCGCATGCACGTACAAAATTAGCATGTGCATTTTATTAAAAGCTTGCACATATTTAAAATAACTACTGTCAAACTGTATTTTTATGCAGCCAAGCCACCACTTTTCCAAACTCCAAATAGTAGTTCCACACAACATCTTGCTAGTCAAAACCATGCAAATACCAACAATTTGATTTGTTGCATGGCACACTTTTCCAACCATGCATAGCAGTACCTTGTGGCTCCAAAAGATGCCATAAATATATATTCATATACCACTCGCACATTGATGCTTAACACCCTCCACATGTGTTGATAAATGAACCAATTATTGCATGGGGAATTAAAGAACCATTTGCACTGAGAGCACGATACCTTCTTCTGGCGGTGTTGAGTCATGGCAAGCATAGCTGTCATCTGTGCGCGAATCAGCGAAGATGTGTAAATCATATCTACAGGGATGTTGCTAATTCTCTTACCAGCTTCTATTGTTTCATCGACACCTCTCTTGGTTAAAGGCACGTCAACACAACCGGTGAACAAGTTCTTCTCATTCCACAAAGACTCACCGTGACGAATTAAGATCAACGAACTTTCACCGTGCGAGGTGGATAAAATTGGATCAGTTGTCGAAGCTTGACAAGACGATGAACGAATTGCAAGCAGTCTACACTGTCTAGAGCTACAATGTTCTTTTCTAAGCAAGCCAACATCGACGGCAAAATTCTTAGATATAAATCTGAAAGATGACTGCCTGCAATTTATGGCAGAGCCAGTCTCACCAACAGAACCATGGAGCTGAATGACTCCAACGGGATGGCGGAAAGCTGTGGCAACCATTACGAATAGAAGATGGGTCTGTGGGGGATCTGCGAGTGGGCTTGATCTGAGAAGCTCTGGAGGGATCGATGCCTTATTGTCTTGTGAGAATGGAAGCGATTAAGCAACGGGGAGAGAGAGAGAGAGAGAGCTCGGGGTGGAATATGAATTGGGGTATTTGGCTGCTGTATAATTTGAGGGAAATTAACTGTACAGCCACCAATTCCAATACCCCAAAACCCTAGCTTTAACTTACGGGGTGGAAATTACTAAAATGCCCATACACTTTAAAGTTTCGTAAAACGCTCATTTTAACTCCGAATTGAGTTCCGCTTGCGCCCACGCGCTCGTGTCGACGAGTACATCAAGAATATGTAAAGAAATAAATTTTTACAAGTCGTCACGAAAAGTCAACAAAAGTCAACATTGACCCTAGGGGTATTTTGGTCATTTCACATAAATTTTGGGACGGGTTGTAACACTTGGTGTACCAATGAAGTGATTAATTATTGTGTAGAATAGGGTATTGACTTCATCTTGAATTCCTAATCCTATTTCTTTGTTGAAGATAGGTGTTCCATCTTCATGACATTTTACGGCATTTTTAATACTTTGTTTTGACTCTTCGGTGAGATGTTTATCCCAACAGAAACTTAGCATTCCTGTGAAACTTGTTTCTAAAAGGGTAATTATCTCAGGACTTAAATCATGATTAGTGATGCAACTATTTGCTACCATGGACATGTGTTGTAGTTTGTTAAGTATTTCTTGTTCAGATAACTCATCAATATTCCATTCATAAAGTTTGTCTGAGGAAATTGAAAATTGACTTTGAAAGCTTCTTATTCGAATTGAATATCGAGTGGAGTTGGTTGTGGATACCAGTTTTTTGTAAGGCTTGTTGGATTGACTTTATTTCTTAATCGATTTAATTTGAAATTATTAAATGCGTTTTCAATTCTCGATATCTTACTAGATTCAGACTCATGATATGATGAATAATCAAATTCTGAATTAGGTTTATTGATGACTTTTAAGGAAGGTTTTGGTTTTTCTAGGGTTAATTCTTTAAGCATTTGCTCTATTTTTTGAAACGTATTAGTGGGTTTAATTGCTAGTCCTGGCTTAATGTCTTTCAATTTGATCAAAGAAGTTTCTGGTGTTTTGGGTTTTTGATCTTGGCTAGGGAGATTATCTATCTTTGTTTCAATTTTGTCTAACTATTTTCCTATTGTGATTAGACTCTGATTTGTATAATTATTTTGTTCTATTATTTTCTTAGTTTCTGACGTTTCACCTGGTACTTTGAAGTGACTGGCTGGTAGAGAAGTATTCATGTGGCTGATGATTATGGTCGCTGCTGGAGGGTGATTGGCAAGCATTTATGTTTTGTCGTCCTGCTTCCATTTTTCTTTTGTTAATGTTTTTAATTCATTTTTCTATTGAGTGATGTTCGACAAAATCGAAGAAGGATATTTGTGACTTGATTTGAAGCATGAAAGATTTCCATTCTGGAAAAACAAATCTTCGTTGTTCTTTAGTTGGATAATTTTTTCTGTATTGATTTCGTCTTTCAATGTTTTTCTTTGACTCAAAATCTTGTTCTAGATTTTCCCAAATGATTTTAAATTTTTTTTACTAAGAGTAAGTAATTGTTTATTTACTGGGGTTTGAATGGTTGCTTCGAACTCCGAACAGGTAGGTTCAGACTAAGTGGGCCAATTGGATTCATCGTTTTTTACTTCTTCTTGTCTATAACAAGGGTGCGTTACTTGGGAAGCTTTTCTAAGTGACTCAAGTCTTCAATCAATTAACGCCTTTTCAATTTCCAGATCTCTTTCTATTGTAGAGGAAGATTCGACGAATGAACGTCTAGGAGGATTATGTCTAGTTGATTAACTAGGGGTGTCTAATTGTTGTAGTTTTAGTGTAGACTTAGGAAGTTGATTCCCAAAGTTTATTTTGACTATTCCATCTAGGTATGATTTAATATAGTCTAAATTCATAATATCATTTTAAATATTAGTGGGTTTACTCTCTGTTGTTAATAACAAATCTGTGGGCAAATTTACTTCAGATCATTTAATAGTATGGGGAACTCTGATATTAGCATTTCTTGACTACTTTGGATTAATAATGTTTGATCATTTGGGCTTTTATTAGCATTTCCTTGACTACTTTCCACTCCCATCATTAGCAAAACCCTTGAATCCACCAAAACCCTTATCCAAACAGACCCATAGGAAACCCTAGTAATATATACACTAATATTTGGTGTGCGTCCAAATATAAAACTTAAGGTCTCTGCAAATGTTCCGATACACAACACAGACGCCCCATTAGTTTGTTTTAGGAGTAATGACTGCGTGGAAGACTTTGGGCTAACACGTCTTCTTCTTTCCGACCATGTCAACATCGGACACACGATTAATAAGGTTTCTCTAATGATTATTTTCATGTTAGTGTTTTTAATTGTTTGTTTTTATACTTCAATCATAGTGGTCTTACAAATGGCAGAGAAGATGTGCAACTTCATTAGTTACCTTCTCTCGAGTAACATGAGTAAATCTGTAAATGTGCTTGAGAAAAGTGCTGCATGGCATCACGATCAAGTATTGGTGTGAAAGGCATCTTGCCGGCCAGTCCTTTTGATGCCTATCTCAAACACTATGAAGTAGACTGCTTGTGGCCTTGACGTTGCGTGGCCACCACCACTGCATTACACCTAAATGTCGCCCCATTGAAAGAACTATAATTAATTAATTAATTTAAATAAATAAATAACTATTAAAATTATAAATAATAAAATCCAAGTTTTTCAAAGTTTTTTTTTTAAAAAAGAATTGCCGGATAGTACACGCACGTATTTTTTATGTACTATGTGGTAGCAAAATTCCGCCGTTTTCGAATTTGACGAAATTGTAGCTGCCAAACAAACAGACACCTTAGATTGACAACCAAAGCCACGCGCCCAGAAATGGGGAATGGGGGGGGGGGGGTTGGCCAATGAACCTCCGATGCCTAAATCAGTTTCTCTAAAAAGAGTGAGTGATTTAGGGTTGAATTGCGTAGAATCAACTTACCTAAGAATGAACTGGTGAAGGGGTATTTATGGGAGATAAGGCCGACCACGTGTGTAGGGGATCCCATGCCATGTGTCGGTGTTCGATTGGCCAAAGTGTGTTATATGTTGGATGCAGTTGGAAAGTATCTTTAAGATGTTGAAATATCTTAAAGATGCTTGAGAATAACCCTTGAAGATATTATTAAGTTAATTAATAATATCTTAAGAATTATCTTTGGAGAATCCTTAATTGGATTCGATTGTGTTTCCTTGATTAAAGGAGTTTGTCTTAAATTAAGAAAGCTTAAAGGTGAGAATTAGTTATTAATTCCACCTTTAATTCCCTTATCTTGCTTCCTTGCCATGTGCAGTTGAACTTGGAGTAGTTGTAGTCAACATCTCAAGGCTTCTAGCTTGGTTGAATTGCTAGATAATAAATGCAGGTCTTCAGCTCTTGGACCGCATTGAATGAGCCCACTAGCCCTTGATGCTCATTGGGCTAGATTTTCAATAAATATGGGCCTTGTCAATTAATGAGGGCATTCTCGCAAATAGTGAATGAAAATCCATGTGTCGGCTCCACAATTTTCTGGATTATTTTTGGCTCCACATTTGCTATGCTGCTCGTAGGAAGTGCTGGAGATGTAGAAATCCCAAGTTGAGTAGACTTGCCAAAAATAGATTCCTTCACTACATTGAATTCTGAGCTTTGACTTGTAATGTTAGTCTCCTGGGATATGAAATCCAAAAGCCTTTAGGATTCTTTTATCTCTACTATAAATAGATGATTAAATAAATATAGAGAGCAATTATTTTCCAAATAAGAAAGAGAGAAAACCATAGGAAATTTGTTCCCCTTCCCTCGATTTTCTTCTTTGCTTGCCATATGAAGAGTTGTTCGTCGTCTTTGTCTCACTGCGTCATCTCTAGGTAAGAAGAAAAAAATAAATTTTTTTTTCTTCTGGTTGTTGCTGCCACAGCCCTATGGCAGTCCTGTGATGGTAGGCTGGGGCCCGTATGAGAGATGCGGCAGCTAGGACTACTTGAAAGTAGTGCAGTTGGTGGAGTCAGCGCAGGTGAGCCGAGAGAGAAGTGGTGCGAGTTGGAGCCGCGAGAAAGATGGCGCTGGCTGAAGCAGATAGAAAAGCGCGAGGCCTTGTTGGTAGGTTGGCTTGCTTGTTGGACCTTTTAGACTTGGACTGGGAATCCGACTTCTCAGCTAAGCTACTAAGACTAGAGCGGCTGAAGATGGGATGGCATAAGTGTGCGCTGCTGAAGAGCCATAGATCATACAAGCTACTAATGAGTAGTGAAAACTTAGAAAATTTCTTTTCTCTTTGGTCTAGACTTTGTTTCTCTTCGTTAGCTTAGCTTGTGTTGGATTTTGGAGGCTTTCATGGTATTTATCAATTCGCTCGGAATTTAATAAATTGCTTTCTTCGCCTTACTCCATCTTTGCTATTCAATTGCCTTGAATTTTCTTGAAATTTTTCTTGTCTGAAGCGTGTTGCAAAACTTTAGCCATAAAAGTACTAACTATTTGCTCCGTTTTGATCAAAGTGGGAGCTCCTAGTAGGCGTGCCTAATGACACGGGCCGCATCTTTTGAGGCTAATTTGGAGCATAGAGGAGGCCCAATCCTTTGGAGCATGGAGGAGGCCCAGTCCCACTTGACCCAGTTTGATAACCTAGCCCAAAAGCCCATGGAGATTGAGGGAACATTCTAGATAAATCCTTGGGTGTCTAGGTTCATTGTATATTCTAGATCTTTCCCTTGTATCATGGTCTACCGTTAGATTGTTGTAATCCTAGCCATCCATTCAGGGGCTAGAGTTGTATATAAGGTGGAGGCCTCATTTGGCCAAAGAATCCATCTCATAGAGAAATCTCTCAATTGTAAAGTTCTCTAGTGAGCAATACAAACATCTTTCTCTCAAATCTCTTTGAGTGTTCTTACTTGTTCTTTGCTAGTTCTTGTGCTCTTGTGTAGTTCGATCCGATCGAGAGGGTGGGAGGCTGACTTAACTTGTTCGAAGGCGAAGAACGAGTCTAAGGCCGCACGGGCAGGAGGCTTCAAGAGTCATCCCGTGACAGCTAGTATCAGAGCAGGTCATTCTGATATGCAAGAAGAGACAAGATGGCTGGAGAGAGCACGAACACAGAGAGACAATCTAAGAAGGGTGGAAGGGAGCACTCGAAAGACATGCTCTCATCATTGGAGTCCCGCGTCGTCAGGTTGGAGCACGCCGTGGTCGAGTTTGACAAAAGACTCGATGAGGACATTCCGTCGAAGGAGACCGTAGAAGGTTTGGAGAATGACCTCAAGGGGCAACTTTAGGGAGCACTCAACTCAGTGATGGAGGACTTTCGTGGGGAGCTCAAGACCCAATTGGAGCAGTTTGCAGCAGAGATCACACAACTGCGCGAGGAGATGAGAGAGGTCAAAGGCGATTGGACCTTGTGTTGAGAGGCGGTGCTCAACAGGTCTCATGAGCCAAAGCTTCCAAGGGTGGTGGAGGCTTTCAAACCCAAATCCTATAATGGGAAGAGAGAAGAAAAGGAGCTTGATACTTTTCTATGGGATATGGAGAGGTACTTCAAGAACCTAAGGATGGATGATGATGAGTCGAAGATCTCTACGGCTTCGTTGTTCCTTACCGACAATGCTCTTATGTGGTGGCGTCGAAGATGCATGGAGATAGAGGCAGGTACGTTCTCACTTAAGAGTTGGGCAGATTTCAAGGCTGACTTGAGGTTGCATTTCTTCCCCGAGAATGCAAAGTTCGAAGCTAAAGAGAAGCTAAGGTGGCTAAAGCATACTGGCAGTGTGAAATACTACGTCAACACATTTGTCAACCTGTTGTTCGAGGTGCCCGAGATGACAGAGGATGATAAGTTGATGTATTTCTTGAGTGGCCTCCAGACATAGGCTAGAGTGGAGTTGCAAAGGCGACATGTCCAGACCTTGTCAACAGCCATTGCAGCAGCCGAGTCTTTGGTGGAGCTAAAGAAGACAAACCAAGGCGACTCTAAGAGCAAGTGGAAGAAGTCTGGTGACGGAAAAGGTGGGGGAGACAACAACAAGCCAAAGGAGGGAGACAAACCTAGTGGCAGTGGTGGTTCCAACAAGTCGTTCCGCAAGGAGAAAAAGTATGACAAGCATGAGAAGAAAGGTGACAAGGGCGACAAGGTTGGACCCTGCTACTTGTGCGATGGTCCGCACTTAATGCGTGATTGCCCACAGAAGAAGGCACTCAACGCAATGAACAAGCAGAGTGAAGAGGAGGAGGCTAGAGAGGAGGCGAGAATGGGTTCGGTACGGATCCTCAATTCCTTGCAAGCCAAAGTCACTCAACCCGAAGGTCTGTCTGGGGGGACGATCTTCGTCGAAGCGGTAGTGAATGAGAGGAAGACTCAGCCGTTGGTGGACACGGGAGCATCCCACAATTTCATAACCATGGAGGAAGCAAAGAGACTTGGGGTGCGAGTCTCTAAAGAAGGTGGCAAGATGAAGGCGGTGAACTCGCCTGCTAGCATGATCGCTGGAGTGGCTTGTGGAGTAAAGCTACATCTTGGCGCTTGGAATGGAACAATGGACTTCACTGTCACGCCGATGGACGACTATGACATGGTGTTGGGCATGGAGTTCATGGATAAGGTGAGAGCTTTCCTCATTCCTCATTGTAACACTATGTGCATTGTTCATGATGGAATGATGCCGTGCATGGTGCCACTGAAGAGGTCTGCCAAGCCAAAGGAGCAGTGCCTGTCAGCCATGCAATTCAAGAAGTCGTGGAAGAAGGGTGAGGTGACCTTTCTCGCGACGATAAAGGAGGATAAGTTCATTGTGGACATTTCCTCAGTCTCCGAGATTGTGGAGGATCTCATGAAGGAGTTTGGTGACGTGATGCCTAAGGAGTTGCCGAAAAAGCTACCACCAAGGAGGGAAGTGGACCATGCCATCGAGCTTGAACCAGGTGCTAAGCCACCAGCCAAAGCACCTTACCGCATGTCAGTTCCGGAGTTAGAGGAATTGAGAAAGTAGCTGAGGGAGTTGCTCGAAGCTAGGTACATCAGGCCGTCTAAATCCCCGTATGGTGCGCCAGTCTTGTTCCAGATAAAGAAGGAAGGAACTTTGAGGTTGTGCATTGACTACCGGGCGCTCAACAAGATTACAATCAAGAACAAGTATCCGATCCCACTGATTTCAGATTTGTTCGACCAGTTAGGGAGGGCGAAGTTCTTCACAAAGTTGGACTTGCGCTCAGGGTACTACCAAGTGCGTATAGCCCAGGAGATGAACCGAAGACCGCATGTGTGACGAGGTATGGGTCGTTTGAGTTCTTAGTCATGCCGTTTGGTATCACCAATGCCCCAGCCACGTTTTGCATGTTGATGAACAAGGTATTCCACCCTTACCTCGACAAGTTTGTTGTGGTTTATATTGACGATATTGTGGTGTATAGCAACACTCTAGAAGAGCATGTTGAGCATTTGCGCACAGTATTCCGAGTCTTGAGGGAGAACGAGCTCTACGTTAAGAAGGAGAAGCGTTCATTTGCCCAGCGTGAGGTGAAATTTCTTGGCCACAGAATTCATGATGGGAAGTTGTCGATGGACGGGGGCAAGGTGCAAGCCATCCAGGAGTGGGAGCCACCAACGAAGGTGCCTACACTTCGATCTTTCCTTGGGTTGGTGAACTACTATAGGAGGTTTGTCAAGGGTTTCTCAGCCTTAGCAGCCCCCTTGACAGATCTTTTGAAGAAGAACAAGACGTGGGAGTGGACGCCGAAATGCCAACAAGCCTTTGATGCACTAAAGAAGGCACTGATGGAGGAGCCAGTGCTGACATTACCGGATCCGAGTAAGCTATTTAAGGTACATACTGATGCATCAGATTTTGCAATTGGTGGTGTATTGATGCAGGAGGGGCATCCAGTGGCCTTCGAGAGTCGGAAGCTGAATGACACCGAGTGGCGGTACTCTACTCATGAAAAGGAGATGACAGCCGTGGTGCATTGCCTGCGAGTATGGAGGCATTACTTGTTGGGTTCTCACTTTGTAGTCAAGACAGACAACGTTGCCACAAGCTACTTTCAGACGCAGCAGAAGTTGACACCAAAGCAAGTAAGGTGGCAAGACTTTCTGGCGGAATTTGACTACAAGCTGGAGTACAAGCAAGGGAAGGAGAATGTAGTGGTGGATGCATTGAGTCGGAGGGCCGAGCTTGCAGCCATCACACAGCCCACAAGTTCTCTCTTGGAGCGTATACGAGAGGGCTTGCAACATGATCCTCAAGCCAAGAACCTGGTAGAGCTTGTCCAGGAAGGAAAGACAAGGCGATTTTGGCTAGAGGATGAGCTTCTGTATACCAAAAGGAAGCGGATCTTTGTGCCAAGGTGGGGTAGCTTGAGGCGCGAGGTCTTGAAGGAGTACCATGACACGATGTGGGCAGGACATCAGGGCACTCATCGTACATTAGCTTTGGTGGGAGCAGCATACTACTGGCCTCAGATGCGAGACGATGTCGACTCGTATGTGAAAACTTGTCTTGTATGCCAGCAGGACAAGATGGATCAGAGGCATCCTGGAGGATTGTTAGAGCCGTTACCTGTGCCTTCCAGACCATGGGAGAGTTTGTCTATGGACTTCATCACTTGTTTGCCGAAGTCTGAAGGTTGCAGTTCGATCTTGGTGGTGGTCGATCGGTTCACAAAGTATGCTACTTTCATCCCCGTTCCAGTGACGTGCAGTGCGGAGAAGACTGCACGCTTGTTCATGAAGCATGTGGTAAAGTATTGGGGAGTCCCGCGGAGTATTGTCAGTGATCGCGATGCTCGCTTCACAGGCAAGTTTTGAAAGGAACTCTTCAAGCTGCTTGGGTCGCAGTTGAACTTCTCCACTAGTTTTCACCCACAAACGAATGGGCAGACGGAGCGAGTAAACTCATTGTTAGAGTGTTACTTGAGGCACTATGTGAGTGCCAATCAAAAGGATTGGGCCAAGTTGTTGGATGTGGCTCAGTTCTCATACAACTTGCAGCAGTCAGAGTCTACAGGGGCGAGTCCTTTTCAGTTGGCAACCAGACAACAACCTGTGACACCGAACATAGTGGAGAGTGGCTACACAGGGAGTAGTCCTGCTACATACAAAACAGCTAAGGAGTGGCAGGTGACTAATGATCTGGCTCGCGCTCAGTTGGAGAAGGCAGCGAGGAGGATGAAGAAGTGGGCAGATCGAAACAGGCGAGATGTGGAATTCCAGGCCGGTGATATGGTACTTGTGAAGCTCAACCCCTTACAACACAAGTCTACTCGAGGATTGCATAAGGCGTTGTTGAGGAAGTACGAGGGTCCATTTCCTATACTCAAGAAGGTTGGCCGAGCAGCGTACCTTGTGGAGTTGCCACCCAAGTTGAAGTTTCATCCGGTGTTTCATGTGAGCAACCTTAAGCCCTACCATGCCGATCCCAACGAGCCAGAACGAAGAGTGTCTAAGAGAGCTCCTACTATGACGGTAACCTCATTTGACAAAGTGGCGGAGAGCATAGAGGCGAAGCGCGATGTGAGCCGCTCTAGAGTGCCGAAGTATGTGGAGTACTTTGTCAAATGGAAGAACCTGCCAATGTCCGATAGCACATGGGAGAAAGAGGAGTCCTTGTGGCAGTTCAAGGACAAGATTATGATGTTCGAGAAGGGCAAGTCGACGAGGGCGTCGACAAGTTAGGTGGGGGAGAATGACACGGGCCGCATCTTTTGAGGCTAGTTTGGAGCATAGAGGAGGCCCAATCCTTTGGAGCATGGAGGAGGCCCAGTCCCACTTGACCCAGTTTGATGACCTAGCCCAAAAGCCCATGGAGATGGAGGGAACATTCTAGATAAATCCTTGGGTGTCTAGGTTCATTGTATATTCTAGATCTTTCCTTTGTATCATGGTCTACCGTTAGATTGTTGTAATCCTAGCCATCCATTCAGGGGCTAGAGTTATATATAAGGTGGAGGCCTCATTTGGCCAAAGAATCCATCTCATAAAGAAATCTCTCAATTGTAAAGTTCTCTAGTGAGCAATACAAACATCTTTCTCTCAAATCTCTCTGAGTGTTCTTACTTGTTCTTTGCTAGTTCTTGTGCTCTTGTGTAGTTCAATCCGATCGAGAGGGTGGGAGGCTGACTTAGCTTGTTCGAAGGCGAAGAACGAGTCTAAGGCCGCACGGGCATGAGGCTTCAAGAGTCATCCCGTGACACTAAGCTGTGAGTTTTGGCTATCTAGAGCGTGAGCTACCGAGTTCATCATGCTCTGCTGCCCCTGATCGTGTGTTGTTGGTGCTACCATGTTGGTCATTGACTTCATTGCTCGAACGAAGGTCATCTGACATGAGAACCAGTTTGTGCGACTGAGGCGAGGTCCCATGGGCAGTATAATTCGAGCTTATGAAATCTTATGCTCTATAAGATTGCAACACGTGGCAAGACGAAGTCTCATGCAAGTCACTCGAAGATTGTACTGCACTTATGATATTGAGTCATTGATACCTTGAGTTGGGTAGCCCATAGCGCAACATGATAGAGTTTTGTGGAAGTAAGAAAATTGTTAATTAGTCATATCAAATGTGTGCAGTTTTATAAAAATTCGCATGCAACAATTCAAGGAATGTGCTATAATGAAGTCACCGATCCTTTGAGCTACGTAGCCCGTAGCTTAACTTGATAAAGTTCTGTGAAGACACAAAAATCATTAACTAGTCACATCAAACATGTGCAGTTGTATGAAGATTCATGGGCAACAATTTAGTGATTGTATTGCACTTATGCTTCTCTTGGTAAAAAAGCTCAGGTTTTTGCATGTTGGGCTAGGGGCCAAAATCATTTAGTTAGCCAAGTCTAATATGGGGATCCTAGGAAGAGACTATGGTGACTAATTCTGGGAAACGCCGTCGAAAGTTGTTGTGCATCCAGTTACACTGGAGCATGCAAACACGTCCACGTTTGGACATCCGGGCAGATTACCCTCTCCTAGGGGGAGAGCATACCTAGATGAGTGTCAGAGAATTAGTTTACCCTCTCACACTAAAGAGCATACCCATATGGGTGCAACATACCTAGATGGGTGTCGAGGAATTAGTTTGCCCTTTCGTACTGGAAAGCATACCAAGATGGGCGGGAAATTAGTTTACCATCTCTCACTAGAAAGCATTACCAGATGGGTGTCGAGGGATTGGTTTACCCTCTTTGACTAGAGAGCTTAAAATTGATCGCTGAATGTGCAGCTGAGCAAAGTTTTTTAACGAACTTTGCAGAAACAAGACTGCAAGGTAACTAGAATAATCTTCAGCTTGCGAGGTCTTGTTTGGTGATCTGTTTGAGACTTCGAACTTATTTGGATAGGCCTGATTGGAGTTCAGGTGATAGCGAGAACAATCCTTAGCTTGTGAGGTATTGTTTGATGCCATGAAGCCTAGAGTGATAGACTGTTTTAGTATGGAACCATATGGGGTAATGAGAACAAGACCTGCCTCCGCTCCTTAGTGGTTAGAGGATCCATCGACATGCAAATGCCAAAAGTCTCTTGCAGGCTGGTCTGTCATGTTATCTTAGTGTTCACCTGCCCTTGGCGCGCCATAGGGCTGAGCTGTTGCCTTTATTAGAGTGGGTGTAAACCTTCACTATGAAATTTGATGTGCTTGGGCCTTAATTGCCGTGCGGGGATGATAGATTATGCCATATTGACAAGTTCTAACACCCATTTCATTACTTGCTGAGAAGTGTATGGACTGTGCAGAACTGACCGTAGTGGGTACTCTGTCATGACAATGACTGTATGAGCTTAAAAATATTGCCCAAGTTTCCAAGTTGCAACAACTAGCGCCAAAATCACCTTTTCGATTTTTGGGTATCTGGTTTTCGCATCGAGGAGAGGTTTTGAAGTGTAGAATACAAGCATTTTGGCCTCCATCTTTTCTTGTATGAGGGTAGAGCTCATCGCTTCTTCAAATATGGCCAAGTAGATAAATAAGTTCTCATCTGCTTCCTATTTGGATGGCTCGTTGATGAGCCTTTCTACCTTTACCTGAATTTGTCTCTATTGTGGTGATGGTGCCTTATGTTGCTGTGAGGCACGTTGTTCAACTCTAACTAGTGAGCAAGTTGCTCATAATTGTGATTGGCGATGTGAGCCAATTGAACTTGATCTAGAATTTGCTCACTTTTTCTTGTTCCTTGTGCTGCCTGCTCTGGTGTAAGATGTGAGGTTCTCCCTACTAGCCAAGGTGTAAGTGAACACTGCGCCTGGGTTTCGGTTTTAAGTGTCTTCAAAGCGTGGACCCAATTGTGAGTGCACACTTGCCTAGCCAAGGCATGAATGTACGCTTCTCTGTGCGCTAACGTGGGAGAAAACGTTTCCTCGAAGGTTGAGGCCAGAGTGCACGCTGCTTGAACTCTTGGTTCGAGGCTAGTCGAGCAGCTGCTTTCTCGAATGCCTTTGGAAGGAAATTTCATCAACATGTCTTGTCCAAATTAGTTTGTTGTGCGAGCGCACTTGTCAAGTCTACGATTTACCGGGACATGTTCGTCTCGCCATTCAAAGTAGAAGAGTCAGGCTGGTAGGCATCTTCGCAAGAGGTGGAAGTGTAATGGACGACATGCTCAAAATTTGAGCTTGGTCGGGTTGGATTCATAAAAAAACAAGTCGGATTTGATGCCGGTTCGACCGTCGATTAGCAGACTGGACCAAACAGTCCTGTTTGAACCAGGTTCGACGGTTGGACTGATTCTAGAGCCGGTCTGCTGGAATGGGCCAGCCAGTCCATTTCGATGCCTATCTCAAACACTATGAAGTAGACTGCTTGTGGCCTTGACGTTGCATGGCTCACACCTAAATGTCACCCCATTAGAAGAACTACAATTAATTAATTAATTAAAATAAATAAATAACTATTAACAAAATATGAGTTTTTCAAAGTATTTTTTTTAAATTGCGTGATAGTACATGTACGTATTTTTCATGTACTATGTGGTAGCAAAATTTTGCAGTAGCCATGCGCTCATAGAGGGGGGGAAGGGGAGGGGGGTGAGCTCGACCAATGAACCTTTTATGCCTAAGTCAGTTTCTCTAAAAAGAGTGAGTGATTTAGGGTTGAATTGCGTTGAACCAACTTACCAGAGAATGGAATGGTGAAGGGGTATTTATAAAAGCTAGGGCCGACCACATGTGTAAGGGATCCCATGCTACGTGTCAGCGTTCGGTTGGCCTGTGTCATCCGTTGGATGTAGTTGAAAAGTATATTTAAGATAAAGATATTTGAGAATAATCCTTAAAGATAATATTAAGTTAATTAATAATATTCTAAGAATTATCTTTGAAGAATCCTTGATTGGATTTGATTGTGTTTCCTTGATTACAGGAATATGTCTTCAAGTAGTTTTAGTCAACAACTCAAGTCTTCTAGTTCGTTGAACTGCCGAGTTATAAATGCGGGCATTCTGCTATTTGATCGCATTGAATGAGCCCACTAGCCTTTAGTGCTCATTGGGCTAGGGTTTCAATAAATATGGGTCTTGTCAATTTGTGAGGGCATTCTCATTAATAGTGAATGAAAATTCATTTGTCAGCTCCACAATTTCTAGATTATTTTTTACTCCGGATACTATACATGTTTCGTATTTTAGTAACTAGGATGATAATTAAACCACAAAAGATAATGCTCAATGTAGCCGTCATCAAGAAAGATGCATGTAAGTAACATACATAAGAGCCACAAGTTTTGTCCATCGAATCATATTAGCAAAAGTCATGCCCCAATTAACTTGAGTACAATGTTTACGCACGTTATAGATGCATGTAAGTAACATACATAAGAGCCACAAGTTTTGTCCATCGAATCAAATTAGCAAAAGTCATGCCCCAATTAACTTGAGTACAATGTTTACGCACGTTATAGGTGTGTCGCGTTTATCATCTTTGTTGCAAAAATGTACTAACATTTTTAGGGTAGCCGTGTTAGGAGTTTACTCATTATGTTTGTATGTGCAAATTATCTTCTAATCAATGTGTGGTCATTGAAGAAAATGTACCCATGTGGCACTTCTTGTAATCATTTTTATATTACTAATAGAATATCGCTACCGCTTCTTGTCAAATATATATACATATATGTTTACGGACCGTTTATTTTTTATGTTTTCGCTAATGGTCAGTGGTCAACTATTTACATGAACAACCGGTTCTACTTCTTAGCGCTATTTATTATTGTCCAATGAGCTATTTTCTAGTGTTATATTTTCTCTACTTTGTTAACGAGGTTCCAAATTCAAATTTCTTTTTTCTCAAATAAACTTAAAAACCATCACTTTTGTGGGTCCAACTTCAGTGGTACGTACCATTGAATGGTACGTACTGTTAAACAGTTAAGATTCATTTGGGCCCCAGTGCAAATTAATCTGAACCATTCAATAGTCGTACCATTGAATAGTACGTACCACTCAAGATTTTTCCCACTTTTGTCCTAAAACCAAGTTTTGACAATGTCATGAAATGTCTCATTATTTTATTCCTTTTAATTAAAAACTATAAAACTCTATAAAATTATATTATTGTACATTATAAATTAAAACATAGAAACCAGGGTGAGCATTGGGTGGGTTGGTCGGGTTGGACTTCAACTCATTGACCAACTCAATAGGCTCGGTTTAGAATTGTTCAAACTCTTTATCACCCACAAAAATTGGCAAATCAACTCATCCAAATCATTCTTAGGCGGGTTGAGTTGGGCGGGTTCCACGGGTTGGGTTTGATTGGTTTTTTTCCTTATTCATAAGGTGATAATGAGTGACAAATAATCAATATTTACATCAAATTAGGCCTAAATCATATAAATTTGATGTTGTTCTATCACTACATGTTATTAGTACATAAATTTCACTATTTAAATCAAGCATTAATAAACAAGTGCGTTTAAAAAGTACTAAATGTAATGTATATATCTATCTAATATACATGTATGTTTAATAATTATTTTTATTCGAGTGAGTCAGTTTCAATCGGGTTAATAATACTGCAACCCAACCCAACCTACCTATTGACCGGGTGATCAATTTTTTGCTTAAAAATAAATTTTTAGTGATTAAAACTCAACTTAATCTAACCTAATTCATATCAAGTGGGTTAGTCGGTTGGTCGGTTAACCCACAAAAATGTCAACTCCGAATAAAATCCCTAGAAACATTGTGTTGACTGTTGAGTGCTCACTGCATTTAGTGTTGAATGTTATTTCGTCGAAACTTCATAATACAGCAACATAAGTCACAGCTGCAAAAGCATTGGTCGTTCCGTTTGACAATTTAAGCTCCAAATTCAATAAAATAAATCATGTTTTTTTGGAGTTTCGAAAGGAAAAGTTTTGAAAATAAAAAGAAAGGATTGTAGCACATGTTGCTTGTTTTAGTAGGGGATTTATTATTATTTTTAACAATAAGCTCTTATTATATACATCGATAAGAATTTCCTGCCACTTAAAAGTTAAATTATGGACTCGTTCGGAAATGCTTTTAAAATGACTGAAAGCACTTTTGATGAAGTGTTTTTAGAATCAATCTTTAGTAAAAATGCAAGTGAATACTGAAAAAACACTTTAAGTACTTCCTAACTAGTGCTTCTGGCATAAAGCACTTTAAGTGCTTTTGAAACCTAAAAGAAATTTCACCAAAAGCATTTTTAATAATTTTAAAAGTACTTTCAAACGAGCCTATATCGTCGGTTTTTTATACTATTCATTCATATTTTTAAAAATATAAAACCCTCCACCTATTAAAAGTTTTAACAAGATAACGCAAACCATCTAAAATATTGATATATATTTACCTAAACCACCAAGCGATGGTCAAGTAACAAAAGTAATAAAACTATTGTTACTAACATTCATCGATCACATCTCTTAAAATAAAAGAATTGCTCCTTAAAGATTGAGGAGAAACTCTGCCTTAAAATACATCGTAACTTATTCACAAAACTGCATGTTTATGATCATAATTGTTTATATTACAAATCACAATGTAAATATCATCTCTACAAAAAATTAATAAAAATTAAAATAATTTAGTCATCGAACTGTATAAAAATAAATGGAATGATTTGGTAAAAACATTACGAACCATCTATCTATTTGCTAGAATTGAATGACTAAATAATCTTAGTTTTAATTGATTTTTTTTACAAAAATAATCTTTACAGAGTATCCGATTATAAACACGAAGTTGTGTGAATAGACCACGAAGTATTTTGAGGAAGAACTCTTCCTCAAGCTTAAGGAGCCAAGATCTTCTCTCTTCTAAATATTAGAGTTAAAGACATGTAAGGGTTTTCTAGCTCAAGTATAGATTAAAATTATTACCTATGTAGGTACTAGGTTCGATTCCACCTCTTCTACTATTGTGTCAAAAAAACGAGTTGACGTTTATACATAGAGAGGCAAATGCATGATAACATGTTTTGGAATGTTGATAACAACTTATTATAACTAACAAAACATATAGTGCTTCACAACAAAATCACTGGTTGCAAACTATAAGGATTTTTTTTTATAAAAAAATAGTGAGTTGATATTGGCACTCAAAAAAACTCGTTGTGCACTCCTATCTTTCTAGTGCACAAAAAGATTTTTAGAGTTCCAATAATAACACTAAAAAAATATTACAATTTAACTATATGATGATGTATTCGAAACTATAGAGAGACAATTTCCCATGTGAAGATCTTTTTTATTTATATAAAGAGAACAACTTACATGACATAAATACACCGTTACGTAATATTTTATACCAGTGAAATAAAGATATTTAGTCAAAAATTTATAAATATCTTTATTGTATTGACACGAGACTCCTGAATTCTCAGTGCCTAGCCTGTGACAAGCTTATTATTTCGACACATGTCCTCTCATATAACAGACTTTAACTGTGTTAACTTTATAACAAATTGAAAAATTAAAATTTTAAAGAAAAAAATAAACAAGCAGCCATGGGTACCACCCCATCCTGATCTTTGCTTCTCTGTTTCTCTTCTTACCCGAATTTTCATCTCAAATTGCAGCCACACTCGCTTCACTCTAGTTTCATTCTCTTTTCATGTCCAAACTCATTTTTCAGATCCGCGAGTTCTGCAACTTCTGTCGCCGAAGACTCAAACGCCCCTGCAAAACCAACTCCGATTCGGAAAGGGAAACGGAATCCATTTTCTCTTCCCACGACTTCATTCTCAAAATCCCTCGAATTCATTTGGCTTAGTCTCCAGCGCCACCCTCTTCCTCTCCAATTCAAATTCAATCAAGCTGCAGGAGATAGAAAGAATGAAAGAGAAAGACAGGAGAGAGGGGGGGGGGGGAGAGAGAGAGAGAGAGCTTTTTCAGTTTGCAGAAAGGTGAGGGCTAGAAGAGTTTCCCGAACGGGTTGGTGGCTGACGGGGTAGGGTGGGTGGTGATGGCTGCTTGGTTTTTCATATTTTCCTTTAAAGTTTTAATTTGCCAAGTTGTTGTAAAGTTAACACAGTTAAAAATTTGTTATGTGAGAGGACAGGTGTCGAAATAATAAGCCTGTCGCAGGCTGGGCATTGAGAATTCGGGCACAACAGATATGCTCTCCTATTTTACCCACCTAAACAACTTGTCGGTTCAAAATTCATAAAACAGTCAAATCTCAAGTGCCAACTGTGCTAGCCACATGTCAATATACAATTTGCTGAACACCAAAAACTCGCTTTTTTTTACCCTGGGAAATACGCAGCAGAGTTATGGCAGGCGAGCGCGTCGATCACCGTTGGGACCCTCTTTTCACAGCACAGGATTATTAAGGGCAAACGCGTAAAGTCAGAGGTTCCCTTTAATGCAATCAAGTGGGACCCACTTGGGGAATATCAAGCATCAACTTTTGTTTATTACAGATCTGACGGCTGCGGGGACGATCTGTGACGGATGACCATCACCTGCGGGTAAGAAGCCTGAATTTTCAGAAAGAAGAGATATCTGGCTGCTTGCCGAAGGAAAAGGACAAAGATTTGTTGCGAACCAGCTCGCAACTAAAATCACGCGGGCCAATGAGAAACGACCACGTGAGCAGCGCATTTAGGTGATAGGAACACCTAAAAGACAAAACAAAAATACCGTACATTTAATGCGAGTTGACCAAAAAAAGCAATGTGCCGGAACAACGGGCTCGGCTCGGATGTTGTTGTAAGTGCAAACGCATGCAGCAGATTACGGCCCCCGTAGTTCTGCTTCTAGAAGTGAAATCGGTGATGGTTTTTTTTTTTTTTTTGGGTGTAATTTGGTGATTATTTTTTGAAATTCCATTTTTAACTTGGTGCACATCACAATAAAAATATAGAAAATGAAAATTTTTTACTTTAGAAGTTACTTTGGTTTGTGAAGTAAAATTTTTCAGAATTTTTAAGCCTATTCTTTTGTGGATGAGAATGAAATATGTCAATCCTAGTGTCTGATGAAGACGGTAATCAACAAGTACTTTTTATCTTAGAGAGGTGGTACAATGCATTCTTCTTAGCATTACATGTATTTAAATTTTTGATGAGAATCCCAAAATGCTTTTAAATTGTACATGTAAAATTATTTAAACTTGTAGGGTACTTTTAATTTTAGATTACAAAAGTTAAACCTAAGATTAATTTTGATTCGTAAAGGATCTTCTCTATAACTTTGTAAG
Organism: Gillenia trifoliata; assembly: GCA_018257905.1. Taxonomy (NCBI): domain Eukaryota; kingdom Viridiplantae; phylum Streptophyta; class Magnoliopsida; order Rosales; family Rosaceae; genus Gillenia; species Gillenia trifoliata. The sequence continues at coordinate 26,085,542 of CM031081.1, read as the reverse complement.
TTTTAAAAAACTTATAGGATACATTTGTATATGAATTATGGGGAAATACGGTAAAGAAATGCATTTTCAAGGCATGCAAACTGCATACCTAGTCGGGCATTTAGGTTTTCAGTTTTTAATGTTCTTAAATACGAAATACGCAGTTAAAAATAACAGATTTCCAATAATATGTTTACCATATAATTGCCTTACCAAATATTGAAGAGCGCTAACTAATAACATTTTGTTAATAGATTTCTACATTCATTTGCAACCTTGCATGGAACTATTGCATAAACGTGTGCAACAATTGTTAGTGGCACGAATATTATGCATTGTTAGACTGCTTTAAATTAATAAAATAAATAAAATTTCAGTTTAGAGTGCATGTGAAATAAGTTGTTTGCTTAAAGAGATTTTGTTTTTGTTTTTTTGCTAAATACAAAAAAAAAAAAGTTAAACATGTTATATCAAATACACATTGTATACATGTCGAATACAAATTAGATCCATACCGTATACATACACATTGTATTAATCAAATTATAAATATAATTCCAAAATTGAACAATGCTACATGTATGGTACTGGTCCATTTACTTATCAAGAAATGTTGAACATAGAATTCATCCTTATCGTAAAACAGAGTGTAGGGAATGAAATTCATTATGATACACCTCGTATCCACATCGTTTACATACCAGGCACATTGTATACATATTGGATACACCTCGTATCAACCAAGTTATAATCATAATTCCAAACATAACAACGCCACATGTATGACATTGCGTAATCTACTTGTCAAGAAACGTCGAATGTAGAATTCACCACTAGTAGAGACGCGGTCAGTAAACATGAGAGAAATAGTGTTGAAAAGGAAAAATAATGACGTGGCAATCTTTAATTGGTGAAAAAATGATTTTATTTTGCGGTTAATTTGCATCACAAACCACCCCTCCCCCATATATATTAAAGAAAAAGGTCACAAAAAAGTACAAGAGTCTGTCACATTGTGTCTGAGTTTTGCAAACGCTTTCTCCTTTCTTTCTTTCTTTCTTCTCTCATTCTGCTCTGTTTTCTTGGTTGGTTGGTTTTCTATGCTTTTTTGGTGCTCTGTTTTTGTGCGCCACTTGAATAAAAAGGAGTGAGTGCACAAGAAAAAAAGAAAAAAAGGGGAAAAACGATGAGCTGCTTTCGCTGCTATAAGAAATTAACCAAAGAATCAGAGAAGAAAATTACCCACATCGACACCAACAAACCCAATCATCAAGGTAAAAATTCTTTTCCAGAATTATTTGATTTAAATTTGGGGTCATTGAGATAAAACCCATGTTTTTTATGATCATGTATGATTTTTTTGAGACTGTTTTTGGATGATTTTATTTTATTTTTGGCATTGTGGGTTTTATTTTTGGGTTGCTATAATTTGCTCCCCTTTTCCTAAATCTGTTTGAATTTTGTGGGTAGTACCCTTTGACTTACCTGGGTTTATGTATGTCTTTCAATCTGTGAATAAAAGCCATTAAATTTCATTTCATCGTATGAGTTCTTGAATTTCTTCCAATTATATAATTATTTTAGTTGAATTTCTTCGAGTTTGGTTTTGATTGGTCTTTTTTTTTTCCACCTAAAAATCGATTCAAAAGGTCGGTGCTTTTGACTTTGCCATGAAATTAGTGTCAGTATTTGAAATTTTGCAGTGGATGAGGAAAGATATGTGGCTGAATTTTTTATCCAGCGAAATGGGATTAATCGCATTTATGAAATTTTCATCCTTTTTGTTCATCTGGGTTGATGTTGAATTGTTAATTTTCTCGTCTGGTGCTAAATTAATGAATTTAATTTGATTATTGTTGCTGTTCATTGAGATTGATGCTCATTCATTTTGTTTGTTTTTTTGCTTGGTTGGGAAGGTCCAATCCATATTCCAGACTCCTTTTAGTTTCGAACTTTGTCAGTTTGTATTCTTTGTTTGCGTTTAAATTTACATGGCTCCGATTTTTCACCCCCATATTCGAGAGAAGTAATCGATATGGAATTTTGGATTTTGGTTACCATGTGCTGTATTTTGTCTTTTTTCTTGGCACGCTCAAATCTCACTTAGTTACCTGTCTGTGTGTATGTATATTTGGCCGTTTTGATACGTCAAGTGAATACAAATGGGAGTGTGAAAAAGGAATTGGGTGTGAAAAAAGAATTGGGTGTAAAAAAGGAGGAGGCCTCGAAGGATGACCAGTTATCGTTGGATGTAAAGGAGTTGAATATAAAGGAGGAGGGTTCCAACGATGGAAAAACCACCGGCAAGCGGGCGCAGACATTTACATTTGCTGAACTTGCAACAGCAACTGGCAATTTCAGGTCTGATTGCTTTGTAGGTGAAGGAGGATTTGGAAAAGTTTACAAGGGTCACTTGGAGAAAATTAATCAGGTCCGTAGTGTTTATGCGAATGTTAGTTCTATCATTAAATTGAATGTTTTTAACTCACGTTGGTAAGACTGTTTTCTTCAACTGAGCTTTGAACTTGTACGCTGAATCGAATGCTGCTGGGACATTACTCGTTCCCTTTTATGCCATTGTCTCAAAAATGTGTTTTGTTCCTTGATTTTCATTTAATAAATGACTTATAAGCTCGAGGACTGACCCGATTTTGCTATTGTTGTTGTTCTAGGTTGTTGCTATCAAGCAGCTTGATCGTAATGGATGCCAAGGAATTAGGGAATTTGTTGTCGAAGTATTGACGCTTAGTTTGGCTGACCACCCTAATCTTGTCAAACTGCTTGGATTCTGTGCCGAGGGAGATCAGAGGCTATTGGTTTATGAATATATGCCATTAGGATCTTTGGAAAACCATTTGCATGGTATGCAGCTGAAACACCAAAATCCTGGTCTTGTATGATTGAGATTACCTTTCACTTTCTTTGACATCTGCCCCTTATTATCGCAATGAGTTTGACTTAAGTATCACATTTGTTTTGCTTTACAGATCTTTCACCCGGCAGGAATGTGCTTGACTGGAATACAAGAATGAAGATAGCAGCTGGTGCAGCGAGGGGTTTAGAGTATCTGCATGAGAAAATGCAGCCCCCTGTTATATACCGTGACCTGAAATGCTCAAACATTTTGCTCGGTGAGGGGTATCATCCAAAGCTATCGGATTTTGGCTTGGCTAAAGTAGGTCCCAGTGGGGATAAAACTCATGTTTCTACTAGGGTTATGGGCACATATGGGTATTGTGCACCGGATTATGCCATGACAGGTCAGCTGACTTTCAAATCAGATGTTTATAGCTTTGGGGTTGTTCTTTTGGAGCTTATCACAGGAAGGAAAGCTATAGATAATACAAAACCCGTCAGAGAGCAGAACCTGGTAGCATGGGTAAGATAGCTCTAGTTGTTCTCTCTTCTTCGATATCTACTATTACACTTCATTCTGTGGAACCGCATATGTTGAATTTATGGTAGCTGCTGTCCTTTGAAATATTGTGCAGTATGCAATAATTATCGGAAATGCTGATGGTTCTGGCAGCCTTTGTTAATCATATTTGTAGGCACATTTTAGGTCGGGCCCAAGAGGCTGGATGCAAGTATTATAATTGCATTTTGTTGAAACTTATTTTCTTTACAGATGATAGGAAATAAGTAGGGGCATCATTCAGTTGAAAGGGACTATCCTTGGAGGATTTTTAATCTTGCGGTTGATTTTTTGTCCCTATTGTCTTGTAAAGTTATATTTTGATATCCATGTAGAATTGTCGAGTATTTCCAACTGAGTTGCCCCCACGTGCATAGAAACTAGCCGATGTAGTCCATGTAGAATTTGAAATATTGGTTGTTAGTTATCTTTTTAGCTGAGTAAATAGAAGTTCGTTACATGTGTACAATTACCAGTAATGTGGTTTCAGAACTGGTTGTGTATCCTTGACCGTAATATTGTTTTCAGGCAAGACCCATGTTCAGAGACCGGAAGAAATTCTCATTAATGGTGGATCCATTGCTCCAAGGTCAGTATCCAGTCAGGGGATTATACCAAGCTCTTGCTATTGCTGCGATGTGTGTTCAAGAGCAGCCCAATATGCGGCCTGTCATAACTGACATAGTTACAGCGCTGCATTACCTTGCATCCCAGAAATATGACTCCCAAGCCGATCCAGTTCAAACCTCGAGAAAGGGTCCATCTTCTCCAAGAACGAGGAGAGATGATGATATAACGCAGATTGGAGGTGACAGGCCCGAGAGAGACTGAGCCGGAGGGGATTAAATTAAAGAATAAAGCAGCCAATATCATTTTGTGGTCTTGTAGATGATGTGCCTAGTTATCAATTTTTGCATCATAGAAGATAACAGGTACTACTGCCATCCTCAATATTCATACACAGAGAATTTCTGCTTTTTCTTTTCTTTTTCTTTTTTTTGCGGTGTACATGAGAGATGGCGTTTCTTGTATGTAAAATGCTTCATTGTAGGAACATTTTCCCATTGGATTAGTTAGCCTTAATTTCTATAATAGTTCCATTCGTCCGCCTATTGCCTTCTTCTCTCTCTTTTTGTTTCCCACCAGGCGTGTATGCTTGCGCTTTTGTTTCATTTTCATTTTCTGTAGCACAATATAGCCGCAGAAAAATGGACGTTCTCGCGCACAAGCTTTATCGTAAAAATGAAGTGGACATGTCTACTTCCTCCTGTCTCCATGCAGGTAATGCGGGGAACATCGTTGTTGGAGAGCTTAAGATGCCCCTCTTCCGGTTAACCCGATTCAAAGAGGGACCTGGAGATTCCTGTGAATGATTTGTTATTGTGTAACCGGGGTTGAGTGTGGTAAGTTTTGAGGGTTTAGGGTTTAGGGGGGTCAATATCTTTTAGGCTGCCAACAGAGCTTTAAGATTTTTGGCAGTGGAGCACCTGGCTCTTGCACGAGGAAGTGCTGATAGACCCGTGAAATGTACTATGTATTGTGTCATTTCATAGTGACTTAATAAAGTAACATTGAACAAATTTGTAAAAAGATGTTATCGAGTAACTTTTTTTGGTAAAAAGATGTTAAAACTTGTTATTTTGTTGATACAAAGTTCTTTGGACGGGGCTAACATAAATGTTACGTATCATTCGATGCTATATGTTTTTTAGCAGGTAGATTTGATTTCCACAATTGTTAAAGATTTTTTTATTTTCAATCGCAGTTATTCATTATCCGTATCATTCAACGCAACATAGTATTGAACATAAATAATTTTTTGGACAAAATAGTCAAGCCATTTTTTGCGATGGGGCCCTGACTTATTATAAAACCAATTGGTAATATGGAGAGTAGTTCAATTTACTTATAAGGCCATGCAAGGTTCCTCCTCCTATCAATGTGTGATTCATTCTCAATAGTTTGATATCACATTCAATGTGAAGAGTTAGGCTAGTGAGGGACTTTCACATTCTGAGTTTAGCATCTAGCACCTTCATTGGGACTTTCACATAATCATAACTAGTTAAAAGTGGGAGTGCCAAAATAGATGCTTTGGTGCAAAACGTGATGCTTGTGCTCTCTTTGTATTTGGTGACAAAGACGTGATGAGATAAAATACCATGAATATAAATTGTGTCGGAACTTTAAGGTCGTTCGAAGCTTGATGAGATTGGGAAGGTGTACCACATTCAAAGCTTTGTCTAATAAAACCAAGGTATTCATCATCCCAAAGGCCTTCCATTATTATCACATTATTGAGAGAGAGAGAGAGAGAGAGAGAGAGAGAGAGAGAGAGAGAGAGTCGTGCATAAACACTCTTATGGAAAAGTGGTACCAAAATTGATGCAATTGATAGTCTTCCGTTTTTCTCATCAAGTTATAATTGGTTATGAGTTCTAGCCGTGGAAGGTACGGTTTCCCGTTTGGGAGCGTGTCTATACAAAACTCATCAAAGTGTTTTTTAGGTTAGAAATGCTTTTATAGAAGTATATTGACAACCCATTTGGATATACTTTTTTAGAAAAGCACTTATGGGCTTCCATTAGAAGCATATAAAAAACTTTAACAAAAATACAAGTGCTTTTTAAAAAGACATATAACAGGTTCTTCTTTCGTAAAACACGTCAAGTATTTTTTTGAATTCATTAAAAAAATTGAGGTTGTATTATAAAATCAAGAGCCTATATGTAGAGTAGCTCGAGTGGTGAAGAAAGGTGAGATACATATTAGAATTTGGACAAAATCCGAATCCAATATACAAAAAGATAAAGTTAGCACTAACCCACTCTCACAATAAAATTTCAACTCTTCAAAACTTAAAATTTCATTTGACACAGAACAAGAAATGACAACACTAAAAAAAAAAGTAGTAGAGGCAAAGAATTTGGGTGTCCATAAAAAATTAGAAATGAAAATGGGCCCATATCTGTGTTTATTTTCTCTTGGGCCTTTGGCCCTATCCAACTCACGTGCAACGCACGTGAACAAGAAATCATTCCCGCCCAAAGTCGTTAAGAATCTTAAGTCCCAAGAAACCCAAATCACAACCCTCAGAAATTCAGAGTCCCACAAATTCTAAGTCACAATTTTCACAACCCAAAATGCAGCAGAGATTTTGGTCGTCTTACTCCTCTCGAGTACCCAAAGAGCAAGCTTTTGTGTCCGTTGGCGGAGCAGCTTCGCAGCCACAGCTGAAGCACCACCACAACAACACTCCAAGAGCCGGCACGGATGGCCTCCCCGTCTACGACCCGCGATCCGGCTCCGAAAAGAAGGAGGGTTCTTCGAGGTCGGTGGAGAAGTGGGTCCATGCCATTCCTGTGATCGTGTTCTTCTGCCTCTTCGTGCTTTGGTGGTTCTCCGTCTCAGGTATTGCAAATTTCGACACGAAATTTGGGTTTCTTGGTTTCATCCGCTTGATTTCTTTGATGGGATTCGTATTAATTCTGTTTCTGAAGGTAAATTTCTGCTTGGTGAAATGGGTACTTTCTGTTTGCTCTGAAGTTTGTTTCTTGGTTTGATTTGGTTCTTTTGGAAATTGGCACTTTTGTATATGAATGATGAGGTTTTTGTTATACACGCGATTCCTGTGATTTTCTGTTCAGAATCAGGTACTACAAATTGGGACAAAATTTCGATCCCTTCGGGCTCTGGGCCTTGATTTCTTTGATGGGTTTATGTTATTGTTTGTTGATAATTGCTTATTTGATGTCTACTTCATAATTCATTCTGTTTGTGAAAATAAGTTACCATTTGGGGAAAAGGGTATTTTCTGTTTGCTCTGAACTTTGTTTCTTGGGAGGAAAAATTGAGAAATTGCTTCGATTCTTTTGGAAATTGGTACTTTTGTGTATGACAATGGGGTGGTTGTTCCGTCTCAGGTGCTGCAAATTTGGGAAAAGTTTCAATTTGTTGGTTTTTCTGCTTGATTTCCTTAATGGGTTTCTGTTTCTTGGTACTTTTGTATATGAAGTATGGGGTTGCTGCTATACAGATTGTTCATGTGATTCCCGCGCTTTACTGTTCTGTAACAAATTTGCACAAAATTTCAATCTCTTGATCCTTAATGGTTTTGCTTTTTTCGATTTCTTGTTCATTACGTTTGCGAAGATAAATTACCATTTGGGGAAATTTGTATTTTTGCTCTAAATTGGTTTATCGGGAAAGAAAATTGAGTTATTGCTTTGATTCTTTAAGAAAATGATACCTCTGAATATGATCTTAATCTGTTCCTTTTGTTTGTTTGTGTTGCCTTTAATTTTTTCTGATCAACTATGTGCTGCCTTTATTTGAAAACAGCAAAGGTGGCGAGCATCGATGGAAGAATTACATCTGTAATCGAAACTGAGATACCACTCCCTCTCAACGAGACTCGAATTGATATTGCAATCCTTGCAGCCGTGGCCATGTCACCATTAGCCACAGTTCCTCAGAATCCCACAGTCAACAATGCAACTGAAGTTCCAAGCGGTGAGCAAAACTGATTGAAAACCAATTTTCTTTTTCGATACAGTAAAATAGCTTTGACGAATCTATTTTTGTCAATCTTGTAAACAATTTAGAACGGCGATTCATGAGAAACTAGGAGAAGATGTTCATAGATGTTTCCGCTTGATGCGATGAACCCACCAGCAGGGAACTTGTTGTAGTTAGACTTTACAGAGATCACAGTGAATAGTGTACTCGGATCAAATTTACATAAAAAAAATAAGAGGAATGGATTTCCAATTCGTAGCTGTCTCATTTCATGATTGATGATATTCTGTGAACTTTCTATTGAAGCTAAAGCTAACAAGTGATCTTTCTGTATTCTATTCCCATCAAAACTTGCCATTTGATTTTATTCCTATAAGCCTCTAGAATCTCGGACCGCGGGAAACAGAACCAGATACAAAAATAGATCAAGGAGAGATGTTTCCCTATTCCTATAAGCCTCTACAACTCACTAACCTCACCTACTCTGCAATTGACGATCAATAAGTACATGGTCGAGTTCTTCTGTGATGGAAGAATTCTACAACAATCTCTCCTTGGTGACTGCAAAAGAAAGTTTCTTTCAGTTAGTAACGGAATTATGAACGACAAATATGAGGATAGTATTAGGATCAAAGTGAATGCAGTAAAACCAGTAACTCTAATTCATAATTTTGATTGATACATGCTTTTATGTGTTGTAAAAGAAACTATGCATTCGAATTACGAGTCAAATTTCATGTGCTGGAAACATCATACCTTTTCCCAACGAAGAGGATCCGGCCTTTTCAAGACTACGATGGAATCAACTTTTTCTGGTGAGGCCATTTTCCATCGGCAGTGAGGAGCGGGAGATTTTTGACGAGTGTAGTAACCAATAATTTTCCTTCTACCCTGATCATACCGCGTTGATCTCAAGTAGAAAATGAAAGGTTTCTGACATGGGTGCTTGGACACGGGCCTAGTGTTAAATGCATATGCTGTGTAATCAGCTCTTCTATACCAATTCAGAAAGGTTCTTGAGGGCGTCTCTAGTTCTCTCGGAGACATGATTCCCCTAACGATTTGAACTACATATCCCCATGAAACGGAGATGGACCAGTATCGATCTTTATCGTAGCAGATTGATTGCTGCATTATACTAGCTGAGTCGAGCTTGACGGATTGGAATAGATGATGAAGCGCTTTCACTCGACTCATGTGTGGGAAAACTGGTTCAACTACATCAAGGTGGTGAAGTGACACCAGAGGCGTCACAGGATGTGCACTCAGAAGGCCTAGTAGGTCCCCATACACATCATACTGCACAAGCACAAGAAACAGAGTTCATAGTTTGTATTTGGAAGTTATTTCAACAATTCTTGCGTACCAAGAAGTGTAAAATGACATCTGAAAACTCCATCACATTCAATTTCATCGACGAAAAGTGAAGCCAGAAAATGGCTGATGCAAAATACTTTGATAAGAATGTAACACACTAGTACTAGAATCACAAAATTCTGGTCACCAAATGAAGTGGCCGATGACACAGTCGTAAATAAACAAATGAAACATTTCCACAACATTCGGGATCCAAAATTTTCGGATTCAAGCAATTTTCATCTTTTGTTTCCCTCTTACCTGATGAAATCCAGTTTCCTTGGTAAGTGGCACGCCTAACTCAGCCATGCAAGCCTGCATTCGATCATCACTGCCGTATAACCCAGGATAGCGCTGAATGCACCGGTCCTGCATCTTTTCCAATTCCACCGCCAAAGGATAGCTTATAGCAAAACCTCCTCCGCCATAGGCCATAGAATACGAGAAAAATATGTTCTGAATATGGCTCTCCGACGAGCTTCCCACATAATAAAATTGCGTGTGGTCATACTTGTTAAGAATCCTCACCACATTTTCCACCATAAAAACCGTGTCATCGTCCCCCATTACAAACCATCTCACATCCTTCACTCCGAGCCTTAATGTCTCCGAAACCACCCTTGAAATCCTCAACGCAGATCGCTGTCCCTGACGATTGGTGTATTTAAATCCTCTGGTGTCACCTGAAATCCGAATCTCGGGTAGCCCCTCATTTCTTCTTGTCCTTACCTTTTTGTCCAACCAAACTACCCCTCTAGTCTCCTTAGGCCGCCACCAAACTTTGATGTATTCCTTCCTCTTCTCCCACAAATTCGACGAAGCAGCTATCCCGAACATAATGTGTTTAATCTCCGTGTCGAATCTCTGAGGCTTTTGATAAAGTGCAGGCACTTGTGGGGATTCTTCGTCGTCTTCTCTGTCGTCCTCCCCAAGCTTGAGATCAGCCGAAGTAGTGACATTGGAGATGGATTCCAGATGGCGTTCGGTCGAGGGATCTAAAGCGGTGGTTGGACAATCTTGGGGGTCGTAGAGAAGGCGGTTGGAGTAGTGGAGGACATAGAGAACAGAAATGGTTAGGAAAACCCAAGTGAGGGTGGCTCTGAAGCCTATCATTGGAGGAGCCACTAGTGCAGGGGATGATTTCTTTTCGGAGTCTTCGAGTTTGTGGTTGCTGTTGGTGCTGCTACCTCCCATTTCTGTTGAATTTGGTTTCGAGAAAGGAGGTGGCAGAAAGATGGTTTCCTTTCAAAATTGTTCGGATGAGAGAGAGAGAGAGAGAGAGAGAGAGAGAGAGAGAGAGAGATGTGTGTTATGTGTCCTGAAGTTTGTTATGGAATGAACGAAGTTGTCTGCGAGGAAGTTGGAAGTTAATTGACCTTTCCGCCTAAATGACACATTTTGATCTTGTCTAAATTGCTAGGAGAATGAAAAATTGTATGGTTTGTGGGAAAGCAGGCAGTTTTTATGAGAAATATTCTTGCACACCAGCCTCTTTCTCATGAAGATTTTGGTCATATGATTTGTAACTGAGTAAAAACATTGGTCATATAATTAGCATGTGAGGCAAGAGATGTATATAGTACAGAGCTGGAGAAAAATTTGGGTGGGGAGTGTCTTGTTATGTGGCAGGCTAAGTGGCAAGTGTTGTCCAGTTAAAATACGTCACGTGTTAGACTAATTTCAATGTTATGGTGCCAAATGCTAAATTTTAGCACATTAAAACACAAATTTTAGGTTTCAAACAGATTTTTCCACCAACTATGCAGTGTTAAAATTTAGCACCTCAACTATATTATATGTCGAACATGTCTCAATGATTTTTGTTGACGTGACACACATAAAGCTCACACAACCAATAATAAGATGCCACAAGAATAATAAAAAAATTGTCAATTTATTAGTTTTTAAAATTTAAAATTAATAAACATTGATTTTCTTTGTTTAATGAGTGATTTTGTAGTCCCCATGTCATGGCACATCAACAATCTAATGAAAAATTTATCGGAATTGGACGACAGAGATTAAATTGATGACTTAGGTTAATTTTAGAGACGAAATTGATAGATTTTTAAATTGAGGGACCAAAATGATGAGTTAGGTCAATTTTAAGGGCCATTTGTAATAAAAATTCTTTATAATATTGAAGTCAAAACTGAAAATATAGAATGCTTGAAAAATAAAAGTGCACATAATATTTGATAAAAAAATAAAAAGCAAGGAAAATGGTTTTTAAAAAACAAAACTGGGCTGGACTCATATATGTATAATACTATGACTTAATTGACAAAATTGTGTGATTTGCTAAAATGGCAAGTCGTGGAAAATGTGGATAGTTTGGTCCCAACCCTTTGAGCCTCATTGGGGCAAGTTTTTGGAAAAAATTTAGGTGGTATGTACTATTTAATGGTCCGGTCATTAAATAGTTTCAAATTACTTGACGGTGAGTATCAATTAAATTTTGAACTATTTAATAATTAAACCAATAAATAGTACGTATCACTTGACTTTTTTTTTTACATTTTCAGCATGCCAAGTGGGCCATCAAGTGCGGGTCCCATTCCGTGTTGGCGCGCGTCCCATTCCATGTTGGCGCGTCTGATGGGCAACAAGCAAAAGGAGATATTGAGAATCTAGCGCATATGCTTATATACACATGTTATTTGTACATTTAGCTTGCTAACCGTTAGATACGTTTGGACGATTCAGATTAGATTTGGACTAAAAAAGGTCTTATGTAAAAACAGGTAAAACAAACCCGTCCCTCACCCCCACCCCTCTTTCTTCTGTCTTTGCCCAAATTCCACACCCAAATCTCGACTTTCCGGCGTCAAATGGTCGATGAGGTCTGTGTTTTGGAGACTGGACCTCGATGGGTCGATCGGAATGTGCGACGTCAACAATTGCTTCGCGGTGGCCGTAGATGTAAGTTCAGCGGCAGGAGACAAAATCCATTTTTGGTCTAGATGATTTTCAGTTCATGTGGAATTCGTAGGTCATCAAAATTCAATGTTTCCTTCGCGATATTGGGGAGCTGAGGAAGCGGCAGAAGTCGGGGCTTGTGAGTAAGTAGCAAAAGATGGAGGTTGATGGCAGTGTGGAAGATGGCGAGGGCGGGGTCTGGGAAGACGATTTGAGTGCCGAGGAGAGGGGCAGATGAAACACAAATTTAGGAGGTGAGAATCTGCCAAAGAACCGTCTGGTGACAGAGAACCAATTTGTGAGACGTGATGAGTGGTTGGAGCCTTGGAGGGGGAGGTTGGTTCGGTGGGGGAGGTTTCTTGGGGCCGGGGAGGGGGGTTATGGCACGCCGGAAGGGAAGAGGGCTGAAACGCGGGTCTCGGGGTTTTTTTACTTGATTGTAGCATAAACCCATACTTTATATGCACCGTCCAGATCAATTTGACGGTTACAGTAAAAATGTGTATATAGTGTGTGTATTGACGAGTTGGGACTGATTTTGGTTGTTAAATTATAAGTATTTTCTATTTTAATAACTCAAGTTCTGTAACTCATGAACCAAATTGGACGTGCCACTTAGACCATCTCCAATAGTGAGGGTTAAAGTCTAAATTTTTAGTCCAGAAAATTTAGAACTTAACTCAGAAACAGTTTTTCTCCTCCAATGGTTTTGGGTTAAAAATTTAGCCCGAGATTACTAAAGAATGATTTTAGCCTAATTTTTTTCTTTTCGGTAACTATTTTAAAATAAAATTTATGTAGATTATCCTAATTTATTTTTGTGAACATTTTAACCTAAAAAAAATTTAATTCCGATAAATAATGAGAATCACTAAATTAGGTGACAATTAGGTTTGATCACATAGGTATTTATGTGGATGATTGAACAATTGTATGAGGACACTAAATTAGATGGGTAGAAAGAAAAATTTGAAGAATTGTATGAGGAAAGTGAATTTTGTGTGGATGATTGAACAAATACATAGGTATTTATAGACTTTTTTTTGGTGAATTTTGATTTAAATAATTTTTAAATAATGTTTTAGCCGTTGAATTTAATTTTGGGCCGTTAGATCTTTTTTTTTTACCGTTAGATTTGATCACATTCGATCTCAGGCGTTAGATTTAATGAATTTATAAATTATAATTTTTTTTTAAGATTGCATCTAGACCGTTGGATATCCAACGGTCCAGCAATCTAGGCCGTTTATTAAAGGAGCCATTACTTTGCAAGTGGCAAAGCATGGCCGACAAGCTGCACAGGCCTGGGCCCACGGCATGCAGACCCACGTGGGTTAGCTGCCCAAAGCTCCAAGGCGCGTCAAATTAGTCTGGTGTGGAAGAAATCAGGCGCGTTCACGCGCAAATGGGGTGGGAATTTTGTCCCCGAGTGGAAATTCTGGTCTAAATTTGACCCAATTTTAGAATTTATCCCAGCTATTGGAAGAGGTTTGGGGGGGGTTTAAGTTCTAAATTTTAGACTTTATCTCCACCATTGGAGATGGTCTTAGCGTGCTAGGTGACAAGGCACTCTCCACTCGAGCTTTTCTTCGATAGAATTGTATACTACTTTTTTTTTTTTTTTAAGTTATTGTGCAAAGAAGTGCTCTCTTGAGTCTCGACATAGAAAGTTGTCATTCACATTTCAAAATAGTTATTAGCGATGAGTATAAGATGATTATTACTGGCACTTCAAAAATCTATTTATTCACTTCTCATAAAAAGTATTTTACTTTCTAAATATAGAAAGTTTGGAGTACATAATTAGATTTTGGGAATATCAAATAGCAATTCTCTAAAAATTTATGCTGGCATTATAGTTTGATTCAAACATCATACTAAATCAAAATTTTTGCTGACATTATAGTTCGATTCAAACATTATACTAAATCGATGGAACTGGCCACCAAACAATGCCTTTTGTTAGCAAAGTTGCAAGACCAACAACGACCACACCATGTGAAAATATTGAAAACTGGTTTGGTGCGTTGTATCAGTTATATCCTTCAAAATTCAGAAAATTCTAGAAAGATTGAACATGATCCAACTTCAAATTTTGATGACGAATCTGCATTGTGAAATAGCAAATGAACCAATTCGGTTTGGTTTTCTACCAATTTAAAAAATATATATACATATATAACTTAACCAAATTGGATTGTTCAGTTTGACTCAGTTGTCTTTTTTGGTGATATGTGCATAACTCTTTGCTATATTGTCTGATAATGTAAGATGTTTATATTATCGTACTATGAATCTGAGTCATTGATCAAGTTGAACTTTACTTGAACATGTTGATTCTAACTGCACGTGTGACAACATAAATCTGATACGAAAACATTCTCCTTTGCATGTTATTATAGGTAAAGTGACAAGTACATACAGTCTACCTTGAGCCCACAAGAACTCAAAAACCTCTTTTCTTTTCCTTTGGACCCTTTTGTTCTTTTGGTTATGAAGAAACCTGGAGCCGCCCAAAATCACCTGAAGTCCTTGAGCTATCACTGTGTCTAAAGTTGAAAAAAGCCCACTTCCTAGTTTGGGCCATGACCCAACACTAATCCCATACAATTGGGAATTTGACAGTGACGTGAAAGTGACAGAGAGAAAAAAGAGAGCTGCAATCCAGTGTGACATCAGACAACTCTAGTTACTACGTACTATGTAATTTAAGACAATACTCTAGTTAGTGTGTAGCTGTGTAACTGCCCTCTACAGCTTTATAGCAACATGGTGGCATGACTCCCATGCTCGCTCGCTCTCTTTCTCTCTCCAACTCTGAGGCAATCGCGATCGTTGGGAGGGACCATATTCCGGTGGCTCTATCTGCCAGAGAGAATAGGGAGGGGGTGGGGCCTGCCAAGGAAAGCGGCAGCACTTGAGCAACAGGGAGGTTGTGTCGTCTGATGTGATCCCATCGAGCCGTGAACGGATAAGATGTCTTTGTGAAAAAAGTTTGTTCACGTGGTTCTAGGACCTACCACATGTGTGAGTACCACATAATTGAATGCGCGAGTATCATCAATACAGTTCACTGGAAAAAACAGAAATCTCACCCACTTTAAATTTGATATTGGCTAAGTGCAAGTATCGTATGGTTAAAGTGTATTTAGCCTGGTTTATGTTGATTTCGCTTCAAATTCTAAAACCTCTTTTTTTTTGGGGTAAAAAATTGTAAAGGCTTTGATAACTTAAACTTGTTTGTGAGGGTTTTGTAGCACAAGTAATATGAAAGATTGAGTCAACACATTTTATTAATCAAAGTAGACTAAATACATGATATATTCATCTTCGAAGCGGTGATTTAATAACCTCTTAATGTTTTCGCTTGTGCTCTCTTAATCAATTTTGATAGCTCAAGTTTTGAAGAGAAATGTATCTAGCCTCTTCTTGTTCAAGAAGTTAAAAGGGTTTATAAGTGCTTTCATAATTCTTAATCTTATGGGTTATAAAAGGACATATTAGTGCTTTTTAATAAAGCACTTTTAAGTGTTTCTTCATATTGTACTAAAAAAGAGTGTTTCTTCGGAAAAACATTTCAATTTTTAGTAATTGGTTGTGTTGCTTCCAAAACATACTTCTAACAAATTGTTTTTGACCATAAGTGATGCCTACATAATCACTCTCAAAAGTGCCCTAATTATTTTCCCCAACTATCAACTTCTATCTACGATCATCGGCGAATTAATGATTTATTTTGATTGGGGCAAGACTAAAAGGCTCACAAACGTTGATTTTGAAGAAAAACGTCTTAATATAATTTACCACAAATTCTAATTTGTAACTTATAATAACTAGTTCAAGCTTAGCTCATATAGCCAAGCCTACATACCACTTTGCTTATTTTCTCCATGATAACTATACTCAACAATGAAGTGTTTGGCAACTCCAAGGTTAGTAAAAATGGTGAGTGTGAGCAATATCTTTCACTCGCCCAGTCGCCCTAGTGTAAACCTGTCATTAGTATCGATAACGAATAGATTTTGATTTTCAATTATACTAGAAAACCCTAGCGATCAACTTGTATGTTGAAGCAAAACTCAATACCTTGTACTTCAAAGCATCGAAATATATCACAATTATAACGTAAATGATAGCATCGTCTCTACACCCAAAGATTCTTTTTTTCACTCTCCCTCCACTAATATCGATTGTATTAAAAACCAAAACACCCAATATACCTTGTAGGATAGGGTAAAACTTGTATAGTTTCCTACAAGTTACTTATGCTTTGGTATAACCACACTACTTGTAAATTAGTTTTTTCTTTAAGAATTTCACGGTCAATCTTTAAGAAATTCAAGGTCAATTGTTTTGTTCAACACATCCAATATTCCTCTTAACATAGTAACATGTACTTGAGGAACTAATTTGAACAAACCTCCCATGTTCCATTGTTCCTTGAGCATGAGCATATTTGGTAACTTCAACAAACCTAGGTAAGTGCTTTGTAACTCTCCCAACATTGCCATGTGCTTGTGCACTCCTATTACATCATAGAGTTCTTACCCATGACCACTCCTCCACCTCAGGGTAATATATTATGCTTCTCTAATTTATCTTTATGTATGAAACATTTAAAATGTTATCCATATGTTTCAGTTTGTATACTTAGTAATTTTGGAAAGTTTATCCCAAAACCCTGGTAACATTTTTAAGCCACTCGCAGTTTGATACCCCAGAAAAAAAGATAAGTCTTTGCCCTAATTAAAAGAAAAAAAATAATGCTGACAAATTTACAAACCTAATAATATTCGTAACATTTAAGAAAGTTTCAGCGCCACGAGTTGTGTGTACATATATATACATACACACATATATATATATATACTATATTACTATTATATTCATCATTTCTCTCTTTTCCAATGCAAAATTATAGAAATCTTTACTTTCTATCTAGTGCGACCGAAAAACACAAGAAGCATTGCTGATCGAGCTACGGGCCGGATGAAGGGCTCCTAGATCTACTGCTGCTGCTTCTGCTTCTGCTCCTGCCTTTGTTATTTTAGTTGCTGCCAACCAATTTCCAGTCTGTAAAGAAAGATAGCAGAAACTCAATCATATATTGGGGGCAGGGTAAGAAAAATATCGATATTAATATTGGAAGCACACAAAATTTGAACTGTTTATAATTTTGATCATATCACTTAGAGTGTAGTTATGCTCGCCTAATCTTCTGTTCCGCTCGCTATTTTGGCTTTAAGAAAAATGCATAGAGTGTGGGATTGGTATAGTAAGATGTGGAAGGGGGCATGTGATTGTTTGGTATCGAGGGATGGGAGGCCAAACCTTTTGTTTTCCACAATCATTCTATCTTTCTTGTTTTTCTCTCTCAATCTTTTAATTTGCCCACTAAAAACTGCCCCCTCACCCATATTTTGCTATCTTCTCTTCTCTCTCTCACCAATTATTTTCTTGAAACAAAAGCCATAAAAATGAGCTTCTTCAATTTGCTAAGAATTGAAACTCATTTATTCCCCAAGTGCCTTGTTTAGCAGTATCCCCCACAAGTTCACCTGATCAGGTACTTCTTCTGTATATGCAAAATCTTTGAATGCTCTCTCTCTCTCTCTCTCTCTCTCTCTTCATGTAGCCAACCATTCCAGCTACTGAGCTACCAGTCCTGTGTGGCTGAATAATTTTTTTTTACAAAACTCTATTTGGTTAATGGGTTTTTAAGAAGATGATGAAAGAAATTGAACTACTCAAACAGACTTTTGGGGTCCATTGATTCTTGCAGTTTATTACTTCTTTCTGGAAGTTCAAATTCAACTATATACATCCAGCTTGGTTTCAGTTCAACATGCATGATCACTACCTATTTCTATGGAATCCTTATATATCATTGTAATTGCAAGATTTTGAATGATATTTTTTTCTTTTGAGTTTTGAGGTTATGTAGAAGCCAAATGATTTTCCAAACTTAGAGTTGGAGCATCTCCACATACTAGCTAAACTCACTTTTTATTCAATTACCTCAAAACGCTTCTCCATCAAACTATCCACGAATCAAATTGAATTATGTGAATAGTATAGCTAGCTTTGCTGGAGATGCTCTTACGATATGTTTGTTTAAACTCTAGTAATTCCCACTTCAATTCACAGTAGGTTATAACAATCATATGAATGATTGTACTCTCCAACTATGTTTTTGGTCAATTTGTTGCCTAAGTTATTGCTTTCTATATCATTTATGTTGCATATTTTTCAACTAATGACCTTACATAAATTGAATTATACTGTAATGTACCATGCATGTCTGCTGTGAATTATATATATCACACTCATGAGAAAGAACTGGGGGCAAAGATGTTGCTGTAGTAGGCCTTTTTAATTTAATAGCACACCCACCTAGTTCCCACCCTGACCTCTTGTTCAAAGTGTTATGTTGATAGCACAAAGAATTGCAAATTGAAACATGAGGTGCTCATCACTTCATCAATCCTCAGGAGCTTTTCAAAGTTTCAATGAGGACTAAAACCTATAACTAGAACATATATATGTTTACTTGGGTATATGCATGATTTGTGTCAAGGTTTAATGGTCGAACTAGTGGCTCCTGATTAATTACATCGATATTGTCTCAACTTAATTACTTGCGCATAGTTCGGCAAGTGTTAAGTTTTATCACAAAATACCTTAATACAATTAGGAGTGAAACCAAATTATAATTTATTATGTTAAATTTTCCAAGTGCACTCTTCAATAATCTAACTTGAGATGTCATAAACACCCTCGACAATCCCTTTTATTTACTTTCAAAATTTGTCTTGAGTTCACATCAATCCAAAAGTTTACACACATCACCCTCCATGTCCCTCTAGTCTGAAAATTGGCCAAACCACAACTCTCACAGCCCCACAAGACCAAGGATCAGTGTAAGCATTGAGTCCAAGGAAAATAACATGCTTAGGATTACATTAGTCCACATCTTATTTCTATCACTTATGTATAGACATGGATCGTTCTCTTTCACTCCTATTTTTGTAATATCTTCAATAATATCTTCCAAAATGTTGTGCACTATCCAACTTGCAATGTGGTGTCCTTGTTTCGAATCATTTATCTTTTTCTTCTCCCCATTTTATACATTACTTTCGTTATAGTACTCTATGACTATTTAGTTTAGCGACATTCAATTTCACTTTATTTAACAGTTCAAATTTAAACACCAATTTTCGTATAAAAGGGAGCTGCACTCTAAATAGTTATCTTGAAATCACGCGTAAAAAGAAAATAAAATAAAGGCAACATCTCTCCTTACGAAGTATATAATGGCTTCTTTTTTTCTAGTGCCGATTAGAATTTTATATAGTTATAGTCAAATGAACATACACACATACTGCTTCTAGTGGATGTTGAAATTAGCGTGATATTAACAAAACTGCTACATAATTTTTGAGTTCATTGATATTTTTGTATAAACACTTCATAAAATAATAAATATTCAAATTGCAACGTAATGTGGTCCTCCAACTTTGCTACATTCTTCTACAAATATCGACGAGAACATTTACATGGTGACACATGGTTTTTTGGAATATATTATATATTAAGGCTTCATATTTTTATTTTTTAATCATCTGATCACAAAATATCCATGCAGAGATGGAAGACGAACAGTTCTCAGACACAACGCCACCCGCGTCCCTCATCCCGCCATTCCCAAGAGACTCCCGTGGCTCTCTCGAAGTCTTCAACCCCTCCACCTTCTCCTCCGCCGCTAAACCAACAAAAACTACAACCTCTTCACCACCCTTCCGCTCCCAGCAGACGTGGCAGAACTGGATAGACCCACTTGTCACCACCCCAGAACCCGACCCATTACCCAACCTCACCTCCAAGTCCACCCGCGCCGCCGACATCACAACCTCATGGATGGCCCTCAAGGACGTCGCCCACCACTCCCCAACCCCATCTCCGCTGTCCAATATTCAGCAGACAATCTCCTCCTCCGTCGACCCAAACGACAAGCCGTCCGAAGACGCCGCGCAGAGGGCCGCCGAGTGGGGCCTGGTGCTGAAGACGGACGAGGAGACCGGGAAGCCGCAGGGGGTCGGCGTCCGGACCTCGGGTGGACCCGAAGACCTGACTTCCAAACCGGGTCTTGGCGGAGGAACTGAGGCTTCGAGAAGGAACTCAAACAATTCGGGTCGGAGCTCCGGCGAGTCGTCGTCGGACGACGTGTTCAGCGGAGGGAAAGAGAGAGGGATTCCGAGAGTTTCGAACGACTTGAAAGACGCGCTGTCGACGTTTCAGCAGACGTTCGTCGTTTCGGACGCTACGAAACCCGATTACCCGATCCTTTACGCCAGCGCCGGGTTTTTTAAAATGACCGGGTACACTTCCAAGGAGGTCATCGGCAGGAACTGGTAATTGTTTTTTAACTTTTTTACTGTGTTACTGTTTTATTTACTTTTGGATAATACGTGCCTCATCCAGTTCCCCTCTCATCATTTCACCATATAATCGTTGTAGTTGGAACTACTTATTTTGTTCAATAGCGTGGTCTAAAGATTATCTCTATAAAATTCAGTACTAAGTCAATTCTATGTATTGAACAAATCGACGATTACTGTAACGAGTATCATTGTCATACTGAACTGTCAGTTTTTTAATTCATATAATTGATTAAATGGTCTCTAAAGATAATCTTTAAATGATGACAAACAAAATGAACGCTTTTAATTATAAAATTCTTATTGTGAGGTGAAATGATATCCGGTTAGTAGGAAAAGATGACGGTGTAATATCCTTAAGTTTTTATTACTTTTTGCTATATTCTTGGTAACGGTAATAACGGTCTGAACTCTGAAGTTGAGGAGGGTAGTTTTTGACAATTTTGGGGTTTTGTGGGTTTCCTGTTTATTTTGCAGCCGGTTTTTGCAGGGGGCGGGTACGGACCCCCAAGATGTTGCGCAGATAAGGGAGGTTTTGCAAGAGAACAAGAGTTATTGTGGAAGGTTGCTGAATTATAAGAAAGATGGGACACCTTTTTGGAATTTACTCACTATTGCTCCCATCAAGGACGAAACTGGAAAAGTACTCAAATTCATTGGGTAAGTCTTTCATTTTTTTTTAGTTCATGGTGAACACTTGAAAATCTAAAACTAAAATTTACCTAATTAACGGGTCAAATTGACAGTCTAACAAATATCACATTTGGTTGTACACATACTGAAATAATACTGCATATATAGAGTTTAGATTGATAGTATAAGGACATAGCATATTGGATTGTTTAATGTGGTGAATGACATAACATATCCATCTAACTCCATAATTATGTAATCATATGTATATGTCGGGTAGTAAGAAATATGTTCGAGTACTAGCAGCATGGCTATAAATACACATGTAAAGGTCCAATAATTGTTCTACTTTTTCTCCAACTGGGGCTGCCCTGCCCCTTCTATAATCTTACGACAACTTGCCAGATTCAATATTGCCTCTATAATGCACACGTGCACCCCGTGTATTGTATGCAATTGCGAGAGGAGTATAATACATCTCTCGTGTCCGTCTCTCTCCTCACGTTACACATCAAGCGAGAAGAGAAACAGACACAGAGTGCGAGGTATAGTAACTAGTAAGCTATTTCCCAAGCATGCGTGCACTTACCGATATCGGATACTTGATGGGTGGGGAGGGAGATGGATGGACATGGCCTAGAGCGACAAGAATGTTGGGGATATATATGGACATTTTTGCAATTATATGCATGCATTGCATGGGAATGCATGGGACCATATATGCATGGGATGCTTATTATCTATGCATGTTTTTGTTTACTACTTTGCTGACGTGGCAGAATGCAAGTGGAGGTGAGCAAGCATACAGAGGGGTCCAAGGATAAGATGCTGCGTCCTAATGGATTGCCCGAATCCTTGATTCGATATGATGGTTATCTTCTAATTATTTGTACTGTTTGTTTGTTTGTTGTTTTTTTTTTCTAAGAGTTTTTATTTGGGGACATGATTGAACCAGTACAGTACCAGTCATGAACCACAATGATTTGTTTTCACAGCTCACTCAACAAGTGACACAAAAATAATCATAAATTTGAGTAAAATTAAAGAATTTGCTTAATAAACCAAAACGAAAATCGAAGGTTTTTGTTTTGAATTAAGCAAATTGAAGACAAGCGAAAAATCGACATAGCGAGACTGATATAGAAATGTTGCTTCTGAGAGTTTTGAAATCACTGATAATACTTAGAAATACCTTTTATTTCCAATTAAAATGCAGTACTAGCTAGGAAATGGATTGAGAAATCTGTAGACGAAAATTATTTGTCATTGTTTTCGAGTTCTTATGCATGAACATTCTGTGACTTATCTAAAATCTATATGCTTTTTTCTCCGAGTATGAAGTACCACCCGCATTTTTGAGATTGCGACTTGATGGACTAAGAGTGGATGGTGAAAATAATTGCGACATTGTCTTAGGTTTTGAGCTAACTGATAACTGGTTTTGTCGCAGCTCGTCAGAAAGAGAAGGCTTCAAACTCAGTATCTGAACTGGTACAGGCAGTGAAAAGACCTAGATCACTTAGTGAATCAACGAATCGTCCCTTGTTTAGAAAGTCAGAAGGTGGCCGGGCCGAGGAGAGAACAGATCAACCTCCAGGGAGGAGAAACTCAGAGAGTGTTGCTCCACCTAGACGAAATTCACGGGGGGATCATCCTAAAATCTCAATGCAGCGTATCAGCGAGTTGCCTGAAAAGAAACAGAAAAAAACTAGCCGGCGTTCTTTCATGGGGTATAATTTCATTTCTTCGTCATACGAATATAACTACTGAAAAATGTTACGGCATAGACTTAATATTTTCTCTACTATTTTACTTCACAACTTTAGGAGGATTAGGAAAAGCCAAACCATTGAGGAAAGCTTTGACACTGGACTCCCTGCGGATACATATGAAAGTGACGATGATGAGAGACCGGACAGTCTTGATGACAAAGTAAGACAGAAGGAAATGAGAAAGGGTATTGATCTTGCTACAACACTGGAACGTATCGAGAAAAACTTTGTCATTACTGATCCCAGGCTGCCTGATAATCCCATTGTAAGATTCCTGCATAAAACAATTCGCTTTATTCTAACAATGCTGTTTGAACTCAAGGTTTGAATTTTTCGCGATCGAGATGAAGGTGCAAGATTTAAGCATGTGATATCTCTGAGTGTTTGCATTTCAGATATTTGCGTCCGACAGCTTCTTAGAGCTTACAGAATACAGTCGCGAAGAAATACTGGGAAGAAATTGCAGGTGTGCTTCAATATGAACAAATTGATTTTGTTGGTCTGGCGAGCTGCTTTACGAAGCTCAATATACGATACTAATAACCTTGATGAAGAAAGGCGTTTGGGTTCAGAGCTGATCATCCCAAAATGTTCGGAGCTTAGAAGAGGGTTCTAATTTGCTTTGTTGTTTGGATGTCTTTAGGTTCCTGCAGGGACCTGAAACTGATCCGGCAACCGTGAAGAAAATAAGAGATGCAATCGACAACCAGACTGAAGTGACTGTACAGCTCATCAATTATACGAAAAGCGGTATGTTTTCTTTTGCCATTTTACACAAGGCACATCAATTAAGTACACTTAACAAATAGTAAGGAAAATAAATTTAAACTTGAGCCCCAATTAAAATCTTTATTTTTATCTTCCATAATTAGCTAAAGTCCTTTTGCACTCAATCCAGGTAAAAAGTTTTGGAATGTGTTTCATCTGCAGCCTATGCGTGATCAAAAGGTACGATCTACACAGATATTGAAAGAAAACAATATTACTACAATTACCTGCAACAGAAAAGACCGTGGAACTGAATGGCATATGATATTTTACTTGTTTCGGTATACAGGGGGAAGTGCAGTATTTTATTGGGGTACAACTAGATGGCAGTGAGCATATTGAGCCTCTTAAGAACGCTATTCCTGAAGATACCGTAAAAGAGAGCGAAAAACTGGTCTCAACTTTCTTCACATTTTTTCGTTTTTTATTTTCTATTCCTGTATTCTGCTCTTGAATTTCTGTTCAGAATTAAGCTTATTTGTACAGAGTACACCAAGAGTTATAAGTATTGAATGTACATTTCGTCAAAACCCTTGTTTGATGTCTACTTTCAGATCAGAGAAACTGCAGAAAATGTCGATGTGGCAGCGAGAGAACTTCCTGATGCCAATTTGGTAATGCCTTGATTTAAATCCTCGGCATCTTAAAATTTTTGTATGTTTACAAATCTGACATTATTCTTTTCTACTGCAGAAACCAGAAGATTTATGGATGAACCATTCGAAGGTTGTTCACCCAAAGCCTCATAGAAAAGATACCCCCTCTTGGGAAGCTATCCAAAAGGTAATGATCATCGTTTCAGTTATGCAAGGGTTTGTGGATTTCGTGTTCTGGAAAAAGAAAACCTCTCGATTTTCAAAATTCAGGATTTATTTTAAGAAGCTTGGTTTGCAAGCAACTAAAAATGAGCGAAAGTGATGCTTCTTTTTTGAGCCATGGTTTATCTGAATGTACTTTTTCCCTTGTTTTATCCACTAAAATTTAGAGTAGAAGCTCTAACTTTAGCATTTTCGTTTTTGTTTTTCGGGTTAGCATCATTTTGTGGATTTATGTATGCATGGAAGTTTCGATCGGTAAAGAAACATAACGTGGATTTAGTTTTCTTCTATTGATTTTCTTGAATATCATCACCCTCGATATTATGGTAGATTGCTGAAGGAACCCCTGATTCTGCAGATTATAGATAGTGGAGAGCCGATAGGATTGAAACATTTTAGGCCTATAAAGCCCTTGGGATCCGGTGATACTGGCAGGTTAGTATTTTCTCTCTTCGCATTTTTACCTCCGGTTTTCAGTATTAGTATAATGAACTTGAGGAATGTTAATTACTCGGTGGCTCCAATCGAAATCCATTGAATAAAACTTATAGATCTTTAGTATACATTTGTTTTACTCGATATATTAATGAGTAGGAGAACTTTGTTAGTTGCAAACTCATATGAATCATTCAACATTATATGTTCTTATGTCAGTGTGCATTTGGTGGAACTGTGTGGAACCGATCACTACTTTGCCATGAAGGCTATGGATAAGGGTGTCATGCTCAACCGTAACAAGGTATTGAAATCCGAAACTGGTTTAGGTGTCTCAATTACCTTGTTTTGCTCATTACTCAGAGTCAAGTTTTTAGGAACATTTTAGTACGACCACTTCCATATTTCTTTACAGGACTCCTTTCGTTACTTTCTTGCAGGTGCACAGAGCTTGTGCGGAGAGAGAGATCCTCGACATGTTGGATCACCCTTTTCTTCCTGCATTGTATGCTTCATTTCAGGTCAGAAAGAAGCGATGACTTTTACGCAGAAATAATCTTTTTTTGTTCCTTTTACTTACATATGGATTTTTTCAAACTTCAACATCTATAAATTTTGCAGACCAAAACACATGTTTGCCTCATTACTGATTACTACCCGGGTGGAGAACTCTTCGTGCTTTTGGACAGACAACCGACGAAGGTCCTCAGGGAGGATTCTGCGAGGTAAATCACATGAGAAATGATAGAAAGGCAATAGGTCACAGACAATTTAAGTTTGTTAATTTTGAGCAGAAATCATTGGTTTAAATACAATTACAGTTGCATATTTCAGTCTTTCTAATCAAATAATATTCAAAATTTGATTGCGATTCAATGGCCTTACCGAATTGTAAACCAACGACTGAATGCTGTTTTGTGTGGACGATTGTAGATTTTACGTTGCAGAGGTAGTTGTTGCATTGGAGTATCTTCACTGTCAGGGTAAGTTGTGTGCAGCATTCACATATCTTTCTCTATATGTGTCGCAATGACGTTTGTGCTTCCCAGTATCTTCAAGTTATTGTATTGAGCCTTCTGTTGTTTTCGTTGTAGGGATAATCTACAGGGATTTGAAGCCGGAAAATGTTTTACTTCAGAGCAACGGGCATGTGTCCCTGACGGATTTTGATCTATCGTGTTTAACATCTTGCAAACCACAGGTATCCAACCTGTTAATCTTCTTACTTCGGAGATTCTTCTCTCGTGAAATAAAAGGTCCTTTTCATTCTGAAATAGTGAACATGTTTTCCTTTCAGCTTTTACTTCCAAGCATAAACGAAAAGAAAAAACCACGCAAATCTCAACAGAATCTGATCTTCATGGCTGAACCAATGAGAGCATCAAATTCCTTCGTTGGAACTGAAGAGTACATAGCTCCGGTGTGACATTTCGAACACGCTATTTTCAAATTTTTCAACCAAGTTATGTCAAACTTCAGGACTCTTTATATTTACTGCTTTATGTTCCCTCTACCTTTGCAGGAAATCATAACCGGAGCAGGCCATACTAGTGCAGTGGACTGGTGGGCTCTTGGTACGTAATTGATTCAATTTCGTATTTCAATTCTTGTTTCAAATTTTAATATGTCGTCTCTGCAGAAGAATGATAAGAAACTACCTTCACTGCTCCATCACGGGAGTGTCTTGCCTCTGCAAACGATGCAGTAGCAATTACTTCAGCACAAACACATGCATGGCTGAATTTAAAGTAATCGCTTACCATCCGCCATCTCTACTGATCAAATGCATCTTTTTTTTTTAGGTATTCTTCTGTATGAAATGCTCTATGGGTATACACCATTCAGGGGAAAAACAAGGCAAAAGACATTCGCCAATATTCTTCACAAGGATCTTAAATTTCCAGGAAGTATATCGGTGAGATTTACCGTCTGCATCTATAGATACACATAGCTATATAAATGTATATTTTCTTGCATCTATAATTCTGTATGTGTCTCACAATGCGTTTATGATTGCTCGTTTAATGTAGCTTCGGAGGAGTCATTAGGATCTATAGAAAACGCATTATATATATATATATATATGAATATGCAGACGAACATAGACATTTTTTCGTCTATCAATATGCATGAAGCTAGAAAATACAAAGTGAAAATGTACCTCTCTGGTTTGGATGCTAATGGAGTTGTGTCCCGATGCAGGCAAGTCTCCAAGCAAAGCAGTTAATGTATCGGTTGTTGCACCGTGATCCCAAAAACAGATTGGGCTCACAGGAAGGAGCAAATGAAATTAAGCGCCATCCGTTCTTCAAGGGCGTCAACTGGGCTCTTGTTCGCTGCATGGTAACACCAAAAGCATACAAACTGCAATGCATGAAGCATTAAAATTAGAAAATTCAAGGAGTTCATACTGAAAAGTTTTAAATTTGCAGAACCCTCCTGAACTTGATACCCCTCTCTTCGCAAAAACCGAAGCCGAAAAGGGAGCAGATGCTGTGGATCCTGAGATGCAAGATTTACAGACAAATGTTTTCTAAGAGGTATATAAATCTTCTCCACCCGGTTTCGAAGAATTCTGAATGTTGTTAGCGTTATTAGTAGATTAACACTTTGCTTTCTTGGTCAGGAATTTCCTGGTGCACGTTTTGAGTACTTGAACTGTATCTCATTAGGGAAATCACGAAGAAAGTGTCCGGAAAGCTCATTGTTTCGTTCAAACAATTCCGGTGTGTTACGGTTAATTAGCAATTTTCATAACGGGCTGATCCTGGAGGATGTTGCACTTTGTTGATAGAACTTTAAGGTTTTTAATAATTTAATTGTTTGTATGATGTCTGCATAGTGTAATGTTTCTGTAATCTATGTTGGTTTGTGCTCTAAAATTTTGAAATTAATTAATTCATTTATCCTGTTTTTCTGTCTGTCTTTCTTACCCCATGCTTATTTTCTACTTTGCTAACTAGGAAAGAAAAAAAAATGTATATATATATATATATTATATATATATGTATGTATGTATGTATTATACACCCCGAGGAAATGGGAGTAAAAGCGCGTGCCCCCACACACACACTTCTAAACGCCATAGATGCACACACATGTTGAGTGTTAACTGGACTTCAAAAACTTAAGCTGTCAAAGGAACAAGCCAACAATGCGCATTGTCTTCCTACAAGTGAAGAGAAAAACAAATGTGCACACCTTACTAATCAAGCGATTCAACGATACAATTAAAATTTGCCAAGCCCTTAATTTGCAAGAAGGACTTATATTAAATGAGTTTATCGTCAAGTAGCGTCCCGTATCTTATAATACATTTTAAAAAAAATTTCATTTGTCTCTGGTCTCTAATTTGAAAATTGGGAGCTCAATTATTAGTGAATGCCCAAATAAAATACTTAGGTACGCAAAGAAAGTTGTGGGGAGTAACTATTGCAATTGGACAGAAACGCTGAAAAGTTAGGGTCATAGGACTTGTAACGTGTAAATATGATAGATTGTACGATGATGGAGTAAACTATAAGAAAAAGTTTACGACTAGGGCTTGAAAAGTAAAAATCTAGTTTTTTAAGAGGTAAAGAGAATAAAAAATATAAAAAATTGTGGCTAAACTATAACTACCCCAACTTTAATTCCCAACACAAGTACACAACAGAGGACACAACAGAGGACTCACACACAGTTCATGTCTCTTTCTCTGTAAGGACTTACCACGTCACGTATTATATTCAATAATAAATTATTAAATACAAGTTTTTTTTTCAAACAATAACTCCAGTTCTATGTAAACGAGATTTTCTAATACATTCGAATATATTAGAATTTTCAAATTTTCTTTAATAATACATAGCACATACAAAATATGAAGGACCGATATTTTTTCTAGCCGTATGGAAGACTGATATGAAAAATAAAAGATTTAACAATTATAAAAATCAAATCTAACAACTAAAACTCTCGTAACACTTAACATTAAATCAGAATCTTAGAATTTCTCTACCTGTTTTACATGCATTTATTTAGCCGATAATCTTAGGCTCACTCTATTATTGACTTTGCACAAATTCAAGGGGCAATGGAGTAGCTTTGCAAAACACAATGATGCCTTTCGGTGCCAGGCTTAAATATCATTTGGTCCACCCATGTGGCACTTGGTTCTGTTGCGAATTATCTCAATCCTTGCATAAACATCCACTCAGCCACACTATCTCAAGAGTAATCATCCTTCACAAATCAAATTAATACTTCAAAAACTATTCACAAAAGATTTTATTTGAGCAACAGACCGCAGCATAACTTAACAAAAAACTTGAAAAAAGTTAATTGTATAAGTTTCCCAGAGTAGGCTACGGTGCTCGCAAGCATTGGATGCTCATACCGATCTCACCGTTAAAAGGAGGGAGGAAGGAGGAGGAAGGAGGAGGAAGGAGGAGGGAGGAGAGAGGGGGGAGGAGGGAGGAGAGAGGGGGGGGGAAGGAAGGGGGAGATCGGTGTGAGTATCCAATGCTTGCGAGTATTGTAGTCAATCCCTAATTTCCCATCTCGAACACCCTCAAGATTGTCAGGCTGAAATTCACCGTTATACCTATTTCACTCATATCATTTACCGGTCGGTCGCACAGAAGTTATTTCGATATTGGAGGAGGGGAAATCATTAGCTAATGAGCAGTAACCAAAGAAGTTGATAAGATGAAGTTGAAGTGGGAGACATGCTATGCCCCATTGCTTAACCACTACATATGACACTGTCACTACTGCACAGAACAGAATGCTCAGACTTTCAGCTCCCGTTTCTCTACATATCTCTAACTTCTAGGTCCTCCCCTGCAATTAAAACACTTTCTTTCTATCAAACAGAGAAAAAAACATTACCCCATTATTACAATTTACTAATTATGATTAGATTATCAAAATCTGGATTAGGGTTCTCTGCAGTCTGCAGCAAACAGAAAGAATCTCCAACATGTTGAGCTAAACCAAAACCACTATCACCAAACACCCAAAATATTAAACTAATTAAACCAAAGTTAGATCCATTTTATAAACTAATTAAAAGCTGATTAATATTATAATTTATACATAATAATACACAGATGGGTCCATAAACTCCTTTCCTCCATACCCAAAAGCATAATTTTACAGCAAACAAAACAAAATTGTACGACTGGAGTGAGTCAGTGAGTGAGTGAGTGGGCAGCTCAGCTGTTAATATTATTACCTTCTTCCTTCCATAAACAAACCGTTTTTCCCAGGTTCGTTATAATCATTCACTCCATTACCTCTCTCTCTCTCTCTCTCTCGATTTTCTTGGATTCCTGCTTTCTCCATTTTCCCGGAAAATAGTTTACTATTTACTTCCCGAGAAACCATTCTTTATTACTTTCCCTCTCTCTCTCTCTCTCTCTCTCTCTCTCTACTTTCCTAGAAAATTTCACTTCTTTCTTTTATTGATTGATTACCCACTTTCACTCACTTTAATCCTCCAAGAACCCATCTTTCTTTCAATCCTTGCATCCCCAGAAAAATCCCACTTCTGGGTTTTCTTTCCCACCCACTTAATTCCCCCACCGAGCTCTCAGAGCTCCAATGGCAGCCGAGAACGCGCTGAAATCGAGGGAGGTCTCCGCCATGATCAAACAGGGCTTCATCTCCGATCAAACCCTCTCCTTCTCGCCGTCAAGATCCCTCTCCAAGCTCTACTCCCCCACTTCCTCGCCCTCCAAGCCCCTCTCCTCCCCTACTTCTCCCCAACCGCCGCCGCCACCGCAACTCGCCGGGTCAACTCAGTCCCTGACTCGGCCGACCCAGTCCCAAACCCTCTACGAGATGATGTCCGACGACCAGAACCGCGACTCCAAGCTCCTCCCGGACCGGAAGGTCCACGAGAAAGTCCACAGGCTCCTCCAAAACGCGCCGTTTCGGAACCCCAATTGGGGAGGACTGGTGTCCGGCGACGTCAGGCTGACCGTGGTGGCCAAGGACGGGTTCAGGGTCTCGATGGACGTGCACAAGAGCGTCCTGGCGGCGAAAAGCCGGTTCTTCGCCGACAAGCTCCGAAAAGATCGGGGGGTTTCGCACTGCGTGGAGATTTCGGACTGCGATGACGTGGAGGTGTATGTGGAGGCTGTGGTGCTCATGTACTCTGATGATTTGAAGAGGAGGTTGATGGGTGAGGAGGTCTCCAGGGTTTTGGGTTTGCTAAAGGTAAGTTCTTTTTGGCTTTTGCTTTTCTGCTTTTGCTTTTGGCGTTTGTTTGACTGTATAAGCATATTAGCATTCTCTCTGTTTTGTTTGTCTTATGCTCTGTTTGGTTGCTGAGAAAATTTTGGATTAGGACGTGTTTGCTTGGCTTATTGTTGAAGTTACTAAAAACGACGCAAACAAAAATGATCAAAATTAGGAAATTCTTGGATGCATCGTTAATTTTGTTTAATTAGTATCGTTATTTGATCAAAATTAAAGAAATAATTAATTTGATATATTACTGAAAAGGTTGAGGATTGTAACTATTAACAGAATTTCATCAAAGTCTAAAATGCAGAAGTCCCATTTTTCATTTCAAATTTCCTGTCCAAAAGCTGCATTTTGTTTTCCCAATTGTTCATCGAAACTTAAAAACAACGACCCGAATCTGTAGTTTCTTATTATCTACATGAAAAATATGAAAGAGTTGATGTGAATCGATTCGAAGTTGAAAAAAGAATAGAATATTCGTTAACAAGGATCACGTCTCTGTATTATTTTTTTTCATTGAGTTTGTGATGGTGAATATTTGTAAAATTACTGTTCCGTTGCAGGTTGCTGCTGCTATCATGTATGATGAGGGGATTGCCTCGTGCTTGGAGTATTTGGAAGCTGTTCCGTGGTCTGAGGAAGAAGAAGAGAAAGTTGTATCGCAACTCGGTGAGCTCCAGCTTCATGAAGACTTAGCCAGTGAAGTTCTGCTCAGAGTGTCGTCCGAACCGTCCACTTCTGCAAGAGCTGATGACATTTTCATGAGACTGCTGACCGGTGTTCTTCAAGCGAAAGATGATAGAGCTCGGAGGGAAATGAAGACTCTCATTTCTCGGTTGCTCAGAGAAGATGCAGCCAGTGACGGCAATAGGATTGATGTCTCTAAAGAAACCCTTTACCATCTTTGCCACAGATGTCTGAGTTCTCTTGTCTTGTGCTTATCTGAAGCTACATCTGCGGATGACGGCAGGCTGGATCGCGGGGTTTTGATGGCTGAGATAGCAAGAGAGGCTGATAACATGCAGTGGATTGTTGGTATTCTGGTGGACAAGAAAATGGGAGATGAGTTTGTGAAGATATGGGCAGATCAGAAGGAGCTCGCGGTCCTGCATTCAAAGATTCCAACCATGTACAGACATGAAATCAGCAGGATCACTGCTCAGCTATGCGTTGCAATTGGGAGCAGGCATTTGCTTGTGCCTAAAGAAACAAGATTCTTGTTGCTATCGACATGGCTGGAAGCTCTGTATGAAGATTTCGGATGGATGAGGAGGGGTTCTTCGAGATCTGTTGATAAGAAAGTGGTTGAAGAGGGAATAAGCCAGACAATTCTCACACTGCCATTGCAGCAGCAGCAGACAATTTTGCTTAATTGGTTCGATCGTTTTCTAAACAAGGGAGACGACTGCCCCAACATTCAGAAGGCATTCGAGGTTTGGTGGAGAAGAGCTTTTATCAAACACGTATCGGAGCAGGAAAATACCCAGTTGCAAATAACTGTTTGCGACTATCCAAGCTGAATAAAATCTACATATAATGTACGTGTACATAAAAGCAATATTTTTGTATTCTGTACCAGTTTTTAACGAAATTTTTTTGTTGGCGCAAACGAGGGCCTAAGCGAAAACCTACACAACTCCAGGTCCTGTGACCTACAAATGTCTTGAAACAGTAACATTTTTTTACGGTTTTGAAGATCAATGCTACGCAAATTTTACATACAAATTATACAGCTACTCCTTATGCAATTTTATTTGAGAAAGCTACTTGTCTTTGTACCCTTCTCTCGTAGGCAAAGTTCAAGTCGCAAATGAATACAAGCTTCCCAGTTAACCGAGCCGAATACTGGATTGCTGCCATGCCCCCATCTTCGTTCAGAATGCTGAACGATTTTTTCCAGGACCACCCCGATGTTCCAGTCAATTCTCCAGTAACTGAGGTGAAAGACGGGCCGTATAAACATGGTAGTAGCACCACCAAGACGATAGAAGTGTCCAGGCTACGTGACAGAGTTCTGGCGAAATGAGATGATGTACAAATCTTTTTTCTTCACCTCAAGTTAGAGCCGGGCGAGGCGAATAATCAAGTTGCACATCTGAATGTGGTGGTGCCAAACATGTGGAAACACTGCTCATGGAAAAATACACTGGGTTAAAGCTTAGATGAAGGCATCCAAACCAACATTGCAATTATTAATGCGGTTCTCTAAATTGTCTTTCGACTAGACTAGCGGTACATGGAAACTGACGCACGCTAGATGCTACTACCACATATCCCGCCTGCAGGATGCGTGACATAAAGAATGAAGGAAAAAAAACAGATGATTCATTAACTAAAACTAGAACAGGATGGAATTAATCCATTTAATTTTAACGTCTAGTCAGATTGACAGTTTGCCAACGTAAACCCAGGAGATCGGGCAAGTTTGGCTTAGTGCACTGCTTTATTAACATAATATAATGAGACATCCTTATCGCTATTGCATCTAAATTACTGAAAGTTCGGAGAGCATACATGCGCAATAGAGTGAACAACCTACGCAGCATAAGGACCCAACCTATGAACACACGTATAAATACAAATTTCTTACCTTTGCCTAACTTTGAACATTCCAGTGCCTATCTGCATTGGGATACCCATGATGATGCATTCGCTCACGCCTTCAACCTTGTCAACTCTCCCGTTTACACTAGCATTAAATAGGATATCATCTGTCCGCTCAAATGAAGCAAGCATCAAAACACTCTTGTCCATTTTTGAAACGCCGAATCTTGTGATTCCAAGAACTTCACCCTGTCATGCAGAATAATTAACACATGAATATGCATCCTCACCTCACTCTAATTGCATGTCTAATACATCAGTGTGTAATCAATCTTTCTTTTATGATTTCCAGTAAAAAGTCTCGGTATCAAAGGAAACTACTCACCCTGTACGTCATTACATCCGCTAGAAAAATCATATGGCGATCGTCTATGTTCATTCCGTGTGATTTCATTACTTTCTTTATCTCCTCAATGATACAGACTCTAGCAGCTTCAATTCCAAGTGTCCGCTGCACTTCCATAACATCATTACTTGTGGTTTTACAACCATCAATTCCTTCAGTGCCCATTGCCGCAAGGAGACCGGTGCTATAAAGTAACACAATAGGCAATAAGATTCACAAAACAGCTGACATTTAAAATCATTTTTTTTTTCGAGCAAATACAACTACCACTTAGAAATTTAGAAACATAACACAATATGATGAAAACTACAAAAACCACACACACAGATCACAATTTCAAAATGACGCGGAAGACACTGTACATAGAAAGATTACTGGTTGAAGCTTTTTTCCTGTAACGTGGATCAAAACTAAAAGGTGAAGTTACTGACACCAAGGTTAAAGTAATCAGGGCACCATTCTATCTTTCTGGAAGTGATTTTCTAATGAATAAATTAGTTTAGAGAGATATCAACCACATGAGCAGCAACTGAAAATTCACATGACATCACAAATAAATCATCCAATTTGGATACACATCATCATAAATAAAGAACCCAGAAAGACTCCTAACTAAATGTGCACCAAATCATATGGCGATTGCCGAATGACACCAGTACGAGAGATATCAGGCCAAACACATGCAAATATACTAGTTTGTAGAGACGTAACATGAACACCGTTCAAAACTTACTTAATCTTAGCAAAATTATATTTTATAACAAACTCACCCTTCTGCAAACAACTTGTACTTCTTTTCGTCTCCTTTAACTTCAATATCATTTTTCTCTTTTTTCACCTTTTCTTCATTAATGACAACACGCTGAACTGTGCCTATACCCTGTTATTGAAAGAATGTAATGAATCGCATCAGCTTGATATATTCTAAACTTCGTAAACTGAAAAAGGAAAATAAGCATGGTCATTTATCAAATGATAATTTTCAGAATAAAATTTTAGAAGCCTCACCCGTACTATAACTTTTGGGAGCATACTCTTTAGATAGTCGAGGTGAAAATAGAGTCTACTCCTATCAGCCTCCTGAGGAAGAATTTCCAACTTTCTGATATCCAAAACCCTAATATGCTGCATATGAGACATGACCATGAGTTATTATTAAGAACATTTAAAAGCTAGCTAACTAACAATGTAAAATTCTCACCTCGTTCTTCAGTTTGATTCTCGGTGTTCGTAAAATTGATTCTTTTACGACATTAGCATCTATAGACAAATGTGCATCTTGAATCATGGCCATATTAAGTGTGATGACTATAGATGCCGCTCTTGAAGTCATTACAGTCTTTATACTCTTAGCAACCTTCATAACAACAGCCAAATGTGTAAGTGAAATCATACATAATGGAGACGGAGAACAGACAACCCTATCCAAGTCGCCAGAAAAGTTTCAGGAAATATCAAATTAGTTGTTAAAGAATATCAGATCCGTGCACATCCAACAATAAGTAACATAAACTACTACCAGAACATCAACCTTTACCTTAAAACATCCTGAAACAAATCAAACACTCTAAAAAAAAAAGTTCTTGAGCAATCCAACTAAGCCAAAAAGATTATTAACCTACCGATCCAAAGTTGTTCCGAAATAGGAAAGGAAAACAGAGACCTTAATTTGCATTGTCAACTAATCACGTTCAGTTGAAAACTAGATATACAACAATATAAACTATAAACTTCATTGAGTGATCAACAGTGGGCTAAAAATTAAAAATATTGGAAAGTCAAATTTACAATATTAATAACAAATTAGTTAAAATACATACCTGCCCTAGATTTGTTTTCTCAATCCGGCCTGCTACCAGCCGTGCGAATTTCGCATTAGTATCCCACTCAAGTACTGCAGTGATGATGGGTGTACTGATCTTTTTTGCTCCGTTTATTATTTCCTTGATACGAGGGACCCCAAGGGTAACGTCTAACAAAGAGTTAAAGATCAAATTTAAAACCAGCCAGTAAATAGCCAAAAGTCCATGCACTTTTATACATATATATCTATATATATATATATTTAACTTTATTCGTGCAAATGAATCAAGGATACTCATGCTTGCAACTCCGGCAAAGTGAAAAGTTTTTAATGTCATCTGCGTCCCAGGTTCGCCAATACTTTGAGCTCCAATTACTCCAATTGCTGTCCCAGCTTCGACCTTTTTTGAATGATAACGAGAAATGCAAGTATCGAGGAAAACCTACAATTTAAATGTAAAGGAAATTTAATAGAGGCACATATCATATGTTCTAACCAACAAACTCCAAAAATATAAAGGGCTAACTCTAGTTCTCAGAAGAAAACATTAGAAAATCAGACAATTTCAAAAGATACACAAGTAACATAACACCAAACATTACAAACAGGAAATGGCTCAGTCCAACATTAAGCACTCAATCTCATAATAAAAATTTGAGAAAGAATGTCCACAGTGCACACTGATAGAAACTACATCAAACATCCGAACGCCTTAGACCAATACATTTTTGGCAAGTACACACACAGACACTTGCATTTGAAGTTGCTCACATTATTGATATGTCTAAATAATAATATAAAGTAAAAACAAAATAAAGAATGCATAAGGTGACTACTTGCAGTAAAACATAGGAAAATAAGTACCTTCAGCTGTTGAGAAGTAACACCAGATATATTTTGGACAATCTTATCCAGAGTAGCAGACTTTTCCTTCCAAGCAGGATTTTGATCCAACACAAAAGTCTCATGTGTTTCTCTAAATGTTTTTACAAATATATCCAGGAATTTCTCCAAAGAAGTTTTGAAACCAGCAGAGCAACCGCCATCAGGAGTCATATCGTGTTTTGAAAGCCTGCTACTCACTATTTCAGACACTTCTTCAGGAGACAAGGTATCATTTCCTCCAGCAGGACATGTGGCCTGTAATTGGACCTCATCAACTCAACAATGAAAGAACCATAATTAATTGTGAACCAAATGAAAATCAGGGTTTCATACCTTGGCTTTCAAAAACAATCGGTTGAAGTCCAAAGGAGCTCCACTTTCTTTTCCTTCCATCATTGCAGGATCCATACCGTCATCCCCATAACAAAATTGAACTATAGATCCACTTGAATTCCGTACTGTGTTATCGTACTGGACAGATAGGTCCTCCAAAATTTTTGACAATCTACGAGACATGTATCCAGTATCAGCTGTTTTCACCTGCAAAAGTAAACAAAAATTAAAAACAAAGTATTTCAAGGCCCAAAGAACTCTTTATGTTTGGCTGATAGAATCGTAGAACTGAACCCCACAAATACATTCAAATGTTATAATAGATTAAACAATCTGTCCAAGTTTGACAAAGAGGTTACTGCTAATTTTGTTGAATCTTCTAATGCATGAAGATGGAGCTAGATTCAACTGATTTTTTACATTTGTGTATAATGTCTAAAGTGAGGGAGGAGACTATAAACCACATGTTTTATATTTTCATGTGCAGCGTCTCTTATGCTATGGCTGTTCAAAGAAATATAGGTGTATTAGGTAATTCCAAGGTGTTGTTTTTCATTTCATTCTGAGAAGCCTAAAGTACGGGACAAAGTCAGTTTGGGCTGGAGTAATTACGGGTCTTGCAACCTTGTCTATAGTAATAAAACTTCTGTTCCTTCTCATTTTACTTTAT
The DNA here is from genome assembly GCA_018257905.1 of Gillenia trifoliata. NCBI lineage: Eukaryota > Viridiplantae > Streptophyta > Magnoliopsida > Rosales > Rosaceae > Gillenia > Gillenia trifoliata. The sequence goes on along the minus strand of CM031081.1, from coordinate 26,047,612 downwards.
TATCTTTTGAGTTAAATTACTGTTAGGAAACATGACTAGCAATTTATATCATATAAAGCAACAAAATACAAACAATTACTGGAGTAAGGGGCTTGTCCAGTAACATTTTCATGAAATATCAGCTATTCTATGTACATGTTGATCAAGAATTGTAATTCGTACTATTCACCGTCTACAGTTTTCTTTATCACCCAATATATGTTAGCTAATTTAATGCTCCAGTAGCAAGCAATATGTAAGTTTGACAAGTAATGCACAGGTCCAAATCAAGTGGGTATAGAAAAAAACACATTAATAAGGTGACTCAGAAGATTAATGAAGTTATGACTAGTTAACATACGGCTGTATCCACAAGCCCCTCTCGCCCGCCCATTGTATGGAAAAAGAACTCCGTAGCTGTCAAGCCACTGTAAAAGGAACTAGCAACAAAGCCTTTTGCCTGCATCAATAATAACAGAATGTTCCTTAAACACATAGATTCAGACCAAAAGGTTAATAAAAACATTATATAATCTATCAAACTATGAACACAAAGTGAATAAGTCCAATGCATACTAGGTTTCGCAAAAAAGATTTCAGTTGCTACAATGATATGACTTATATATCATATCTTGACTGGTTCTTTCTATCCAGATAATGCGAAGTGATGAGTTGGTTATTAGTTCTATAGTTATCGGTTTGTACTTCTATAGTTATCAGTTTGTACTATGGGCTGGTCCATTTTTCGAATCCCAATCCTAAAAAAACCAATGAGTCACACACTAAGCATAGCAATTATACTCTTAGGAATCATTAAATTCTAAAAATGATTGTTCTGATGTATCATGTAAATTCTTTTAAATGCAAAAATAAAACAATTCTCTGTGGTGGAAATGCATACTAGGTTTCACAATGGGCTTCTAAAATCTTGCATTAAGGTTCACATCAGAAACGTATAGCTGGTTTCACTTCTTTGTTTCCATAAGAGACATAACTCTTCATTAACATAAAAATTAAAAAAAAAAGGGTACAACGTAAGTGAACACAGCAAGTAGTCCACTTCTAAAAGAACAATAGCAACACCTCAGTCCTATGGGAAAACATCAAGACAAAAACAGAATTAACTACAAAACAGAAAAAGAAAGCTCCTTAAATTCCGAAGCTGCAAATCACCACGAGGAAGCCCAAAAGAAAGAAACTTTGTCCCATAACCACTCACCTCCTCACCCACCACATTCTCAAATATCCTCCTATTCCTTCCGCTTCTTTGAGACAAACTTTTTTTTTTTGGAGAGAAAAACAAAAACCAATGTTCTTGCAATGCATGAATTTTGCTAAACATAGGCAATTATAGAGTTTTTCGAGGGGTTGGCATGCCTCCTTTCTTTTGAAGTATTCTACTATCTTTCTAATTTCTCCCTATTCTCTTCAATTTCAATCATTGTCAAAGTCACAAAGAGCAACCTGCCTTCAATTCATAATGTAGACAATCTTATAGCCATATATGCCAGACAACCTTTTTTTTGGATAGACTATATGCATATCAAATTACCCTATGATATGAGTCACATCACATCTCACACACATACAAAATTGACTGATTAAAATCGGCACAGAACTTACAGCAGGGGTCTTTGCAAATTTAGGGAAGTGAGGAAGGCTTCGATCTATGAATCCATTAGGTGCACGACGACCCCCAACTGATTGCTGGCCAACACAGGCAACCATCTGGCTGATATTGATAGGAGATCCTTTAGAACCACACTGGGACATGATCAAGGGACTATTTCTCCAATGGAGCTTTTGCATGCACAACTATGGAAACATGGGAAAACACAATTTCAAAACCATCGTCTTTAAAATACTCTCCGCATGACAATAGAAAATAGAAATAATTGCTAAACAAACTGTGCTCCGCCAGCACAAACAGCATTAAGATTTCAAATGGAAGTAATTTTAAACAGATATACTCATAAGAAGTTAAAATCTGTGTAATTTGGTATTTTAAAACTACGAATTGAGATTGAGGCTACACTAAAAGGAAACTCAAAAGGGAAGTTCAATGCATAAACAAAGGAAACAGTAAATTAAAAAACCCACCTTTCCAGTTTGATCTCTAATATTATTTAATAAACTAGTTATCCCAGTCTCAAGTGATTGTGCGGCATCAAAACCAGGTACAAGTGGTAGCTGTCCTTCATTATACAACTTTATCTGGCCACCACATTTGTCATAACCTTCTTTAATTAATTTTTCTTTCTCATCATACAAACTGTCACTTGGTTGTACATCGCTAATCCCAATTGAGAATCCATGATTACCAATCCATCGGGCACTGCCACCCATGCAATAATGACAATATTAAACACATAATATTGTTGTATGTACCATTTAAATGCACACATAACAATGACATCAAAATATGTATGCATCATTTGTTGAGTCATCCAACTACAAGATTAGATGATGAATATGATTGAAATAAGATAATTTCTGATTAATGAAAGCAAGGTTAGACATTCCCGAAGGGGAGCAAAAAATAATATACAGCATCATGGAACATCAAAACTCGGTGATGGATAATCATCAAAGCTACAAAATAACTTTTAATGCTAGACACTGTATACCCGAGATTATAATAGGAAGACAAGAATAGTATTCAGCACCAAGAAAAAGCAACATAGTGATGGATAACCATCAAAACTACAAAAAAATTGCAAATAGAAGCCTTCTAATTTATTAAATCTCAACACAATATTCAGAGCATTAAAAAATGTAACACCCCTAACATGATTTTTATTTTCTGATTACCCATCTCAAATATGTCAGACTAGGATTTTTTGGGGTCAGTACACATGGTACATTATGTTAAGAAATTCAACATGTTGAGTAACTTTTAATCATACCTTTTTAGTTAACATTATTGATAAACGTATGCAATAAAATAAACACTCGGTTAGAAGTCCGACAGAAAACAATAAAACTAATTCGAAATGTCAATTAAGATGGGTTTAAAAGAACTAGCATTCAAGAGAAAATTGTGCTGCATAAATACCTTAACTTTGCCAGGCGATTCATGCAAGCTGCAGCAGCATGAGCTTTATAGTCTCTCAATAGCACAGAGTAAAGTCCATCCTTATTGCCGTTTCCTGGAATGATACAAATGCAAAACTGTAAGCCTTAATGGTTCAATATCACTCACTCAGATATCCAAAAATGCAATATAAGATAAAAATAAAAGTCCAAGAGACTTTCACATCAAGAAACTTCACGAGATGGGAAAAAGTTGTACCCAATTCTCAACTAAAAAATCTTTATTAAGGTTACACGGTTCTCAGTGGAAGCTATGGCTATCTTAGCTTTGTAAAAAGATTCTGAGAGTTTATTATCCGTTATGCTAACCTTTACCTCATCAACTTCTTTTGAGAACAATAGGTTACTTAAAATGGACCGAAGCTAAGTATTTCCTTTGTTTCCCTCCAAGAAATATTGGATTTATGTAACACCAAAAAATTCCTCCATGTAACTACACTCTTCAGTCAACGCATTTGATAGAATTGAAGCATCCAAGCCAAACAAATTGAAAATGAGTTGAGAGACCCAGGACATTACGAACTAGTATGTAAGGCTTTGATTTCTAGATGTGGGATTTCTCAACCCACCCCCACACATATGAGGTGACTTGAACCAAACATGCAAGACAACATATATTGTATGACATGGGAGCTCGGGTGGTCACTGGGCCTAACAAGCAAAATGAGTATTTTAGCCCTTGCACTCTTATAAAGCAAAAATAAAAGAAACCTCCCTTTTCCCCTCTCTGCGGTCACAAATTCACAATTTAATAAGCCCATGCCTCAGGAGTTCAGATGAATTTTTACCCTACTAAAAATACATATTTCTTGGTTATTAATGCAGATGAGGGGGCTGCCTACCTAGAAGGTTTTGTTTACTGTATTGCTTCTTGTATGGTTTTCAGGTTAGTTAGGTTAGGTTGTCAGAGAACATCTTATCCTCTATAACTTCATTTGTTTGTAATAATCTAGTGTTACAAATTTGTTTCTCATAAAAAAATGCAAGATTCTTTTTTATCCTTCCTCTCCTATAAAATGAAATGTACTGGAAACAGTCTATCTCCCGTATTTTAAACAATGTAGGACTAATAAACAAGCATATACTGTCAAAAGAAACAGAATTAATCAAGAAAACTGACCTAAAGTACCCTTCCCAAGTTGCCCAGCTATGAGCTCACTGTTACGAAAATAAACAAATCCGTCGTTTGGGCACATTGCTTCAATTTCTCTTCCATCTCCAGTCTTGGTGTAGGATTTCTCCGTAACTGTAAGATTCAAATAGACTCTCACATTTGAATTTGGGCGTACTAGAACACTAAATAATTGTTTTCCTGTCCATAGCTCTATTGGCTGCAAAACAACAGTTAAGGAGAGAGCAGATAAATACTAAAAACGATAAAGACATCTAACTGAAATTCTCAAGTGTATGGGCACAATTGTGTTACAAATTTACAACAGAAATAAATGATGGCTTCAGTAACTCACCTTAATTACAGAAGGTGTTGGCAAGTCAATAGTATCCGCTCCATCCCCCATATATGAACACATGAGAGAAAAAGATGCACGGTCATAAAATGTGTCCTTCCTTGTAATAAGGAAAGAGGACGTTAGAAAATCTTGGGTGGAGGCAACCAAAACCTCTCCATTTTTTGGAGTACATAGATTGTTTTGCACCTGACAAACACACTGAAATGTTACACCAAAAACAAATGCAACGAACAGTCAACAGAAGTATAAGCAACTTTTAAATGATAAGTAGCCCACCCATAAAATCCACATCGCTGAAAAGAAGCATCATCTTTCATTTCATGTTCCCACACAATTTTTTTTTTTAAGAAACAGACTTTTATTAATATAGGGTTTAAGGTTTAGGATTAAGTTTTTAGGGGCTTCAATGTCAAAGAATTAGAGGCATACCATATATCTCAATTATTCTTGATTAAGGGGAGTGTTGTTTTGAGTGTATCATGGGACTCAGTTTCCAGTTGTTGTACTAGTTGCTGGTGGATTTCTCCTTTTCTGTTTGCTTTATTAATGAAATTGTGTTTCTTATAAAGAAACGTTACATGACGAATCTAACTTCTCCTTAGCATGTTTCTCTAGAAAGCCTTAGGCATCAAAAGACATTTGGTTTAGACTGTCTCCCTAGAGAGTCTTTACTGGACCATTAAGCCTAAAACATGTAATACTTGTTTGTAGAGTTAGATAGGTGCAAACATATCAACCCTAATATTTAAGGTTCCTACTATTGATACTTGATCACATTAAATTACTCCAATACCACTTGTAAAGAAAACCCATTTCTACAAGGATATAGAAACAAAAATACAATACTACAATCACAGTCTCCCATACACCACCGATGCATGACTTTCCACACCAAGGAAATAGGGAATAGAAACGAACATAAAATGCATTCAGTCTACAATGCATCACTGATGCATGACCTCCCAGGACCAAGGAGACAACCACCAAATTTAGGGTTTTACCTAGCTTGACAGGGCAGCAACAAAGACAGTAATTGAAGAAACCTACTAGAATTCATACCATAGCAGAAAACGAACAAGCTCATTGGTCAATTTATGTTTTTTAGAGGGACCAATCTAATTACTGAAAAACAATAAAATTACAAAGAAAGTGGACAAGAAGGTCAATCCAAAGAAAGCAAAGCATAACGGAAATACAAAAGCTAGCAAATGCTAGAAAAGACCCAATCAAAGCACAACACCTAGCAAACAGCAGCTTGCCCAACTACCCAAGATCAGAATAATAACACCAAGACACTGCAATGCTCAAAATATCCCAATGCAATATGAATAGTGTAGTGAAAAATTGTACTTTTATGCAGTTTTATGCATAGTCGTATATCTCAATGAAGTGTGATCCAATCTTATTTACCCCCATCAACGTAAGAGCCTCCGTCCGGGCCTCCTCTGTTTGCGGGACATGCATATTCATTTCATCGCCATCAAAATCAGCATTGTATGGGTTGCAAACAGATTCATTAAACCTCAATGTTCTCCAAGGCATAATCTTAGCCTGCATGCACAAAACGATAACATGTGACCAAATATCAACAAAATCACAAAACAATGCCACATACAAAATTAATTATAGATAATTAATCACCCTATGACACATGAGAGACATCCGATGCAAGCTCGGTTGTCTGTTGAAAAGAACAATGTCCCCATCTTCTAGGTGGCGTTCAACTATGTCACCATATTTGAGTGAATCAGCAATGTTCTTTCTGTTAACCTTTAAAACCCTTCGGCACAAAACAATAAATTCAACATCAGCAACAAAGCAAGCATTTTCATATAAGAAAAGAACCCAAAGCAAAAAACATTGGCACAAAACTATTACGTACCATTCAGTCCCATCGGGATTTCTAAGCACTCTGGCACCAGGGTACTTATCAGGTCCATTACTGACACACTGCCTCAACTTCTCAATATTATGATGAGAAACACGTTCTGGATAAGTTAATATTGTAGCCATTTTGATAGGGATTCCAACCTAGATCCAATAAACATTTAGAGGAAACAAACATAACAGGCAAATAAAATTAGCACAACTGTGTCAGAGGTTTTAGCAGAATATCTAACCTCGGTAATTTTCAGATTAGGGTCAGGTGATATAACAGTTCGGCCAGTATATTCAACACGCTTCCCAGATAAGTTCCCACGAAAGCGCCCCCCTTTCCCTTTCAGGCGCTGCACAAAACCAGCCAATGGCTTGGAAGTTTGCATGGAAAAGGGAACACCACGAACATCACTGTTTATGTACTGTGCAACCTCAACTTGAAGTATCTCCCAACTAGCCTGAACAACAATTCTCAGCATTAAGCATTACAATTCATACTATAGAATCACAAGTAATATCTACTATCCTTTTAAACTTCACCAGCAAACAACATATAAGGAAAAGATATTCAAATATGTTTTACTAAAACAGCATATGTGCAAAAAGCAGCCACATAATTAACTCACGATTTCTAAACAGTAAATCAGCAATCCACTTATCAATAAACAGACGTGATTCTTTTTATTTTTATACAAAACAGAACAATTGGATCAATAAAGGTTAAGAGTACAATCAAAGTGGAGCACCAGTCCACAAAAAGATACTATCCTCAGCCAACCAAAATAGGACAATAAACTGAATTGCAACTGTACAATACCAAGCATCCCTCAGCCAAGAAACCCCAGAACCAGCAGCCAAATAACCTACATTCAAAACATAGAAAACAGCTTCCTGAAAAGCTCTTGGTACGACACACCTCCCCAATCCAGAAGAAATGGATGAAGCAGAATGTCTTTAAATTTTTTGAACAAAGAAGCCCATGTTGAAACTAAAGTCTAATTCATTCCCAAATTGAGTTCAGATCCTCCTCCTTGCCTTCAAAGATTCCATTGTTCCGTTCCAACCATATACAACACAACAAAGCCAAGGCAGCACATCTACAAAGAGTATACACCTTCTTGGATGCCCCAGCACCAAAATAGTTTCCCAATAGCAGCACATAACGGTTTCTAGGACACACCCACATCACCATAAACACCTTCAGAAAACCACTCTGAATCCCTATTGGCTGCAATTATACCTTTCTGAGTGACTTATGCATGTTCCATCACCAAAAATGACACAACGTATCATTTGGACCAATTTGACATGGTTAGGAACTACAAAGGTGTGTTTGTTAGGTTTTAAACTATTGAGACAAGAGTAGAATATAGTTTGGCCATACTAACAGAAAAAGAAGGCACAAAATCATGAATGTGAATCAAATCTCAAGAAAACTAAAATATTTGTGTGCACATAACATCATATACGAAACAAGAGTTTCATACTAGCGCCTGGGTAGGAGTCTATATCAAGCATGCAGAATTACATGTACAAATGTGAAGTAAATAATGAGACTACATTGACGATAAACTTTGAACCTAGGCATCATCCAACTAGCGTTACAGTATTCAAGAGAGGACATATATCCTCCATGATCCATACCAAACATTTGGCTGCAGAACTTGCTTCTACTAAATCCTGTCGGAGACTAGAATTTGATTGAATAATTCTCTTCAACCTCTCTGTAATGTCATTTTCATTGCTGCAATAAGAAAAGTAGAACCCTAATAAGTATTATTTGCCGCCGTACCACCATAAAACCACTAAAATACCACAAAAAGATGTTTATGGTAATTAAAAACATGATAGGAAAAGGAAGCAAAAGCTGCATATTGAGTAAATAACATGTTGAGATGACCTCTGTGATCCATCCACAATAACAGAAGGACGAATAGCTATCGGCGGCACAGCAATGTTTGTCATTATGAGGTTCTCTGGTCTATCAGAAAGATAAAGCAACTCACAATCCTGCAATAACAATAGAAAATACAAATATGCTTCAAGAGGAACAGAGGTGCAAGAAAATATATACCATGCACCATTTTCTTTGTTCTTTTACTTTTTTATAAGTAGTACCTCATCAATCATCCTTTTAAATAGAGAAAAAACTCTAGCAGGGTTTAGATTATGAGTAGTCGGATTAAAGGATGCTTTGGACTCTTTCGTGTGAGAAATTGCTGATCTAAAGTCATCCATAACACCAGTAAGTTTTGAACGATCATGGATAATGCCAAGCACACCTACAGCCTTCTTCACTGAACCTGTAAAGCATAACATATCAAGCCATGACTACTTATTTCAAAAGATGATAGAAGCTCCAGCCAGAAAAACAAAAACCATAAAGTATCAGAGATAATATAGAAGCCACACCATTTATAAATCCACATTTGGAGCACTTCACTGGTCTATAATTGGTTGTCAAGCTATTACACTTCTTCACTATCACTTTCATCCACTCGCTTTTCTTCATAGGCTCCGTTTTGGGACGTCTCATCTTATTCAAAAATTCGATACGCATCCCCTCCTCCAAAAGTATGCCAGAACATAACTGCACAAACGTGATGGAAATTTATCATGCAAGCCCAACTTGAAATTCCACAGGTTTTACTTGGTTAATAAGATTGCACTGTAAAGAGTCCAGTGTCAAACCAGTTATTATTTTGAGTCATTAGTGTAGGAGTATGAGTCACTTTTACACAATGGTGAAGTTATCAATTCTAGCAAAACTGAAGTTTCCCTTATTTCCTACATTAGTTCATGAATTTTGCAAGGAAAACAATAAAAGCCTGAATCCAATACAAAAAAGAAAATATTCTCTAAACCATATGAAGGGAACTATGAATCATTAAAAGAATGTAACAAACATAAGTCTCGACGATGTGATTTCAGAAAACATCAAGATTAGTATACATAAAGTTCCAGAATTTGTGACTGTTATGGTTTGACTAATCTAAATGGAATTCGAATTCGAAAAATTTAACTGTACCTTTATAAAAGCATCAAACTATAAATGAATGGTGGTGGTTGTACAGATAAAAGTTTTCCCCATTGTAGCTAATCCTTCCGAGGGCACGCCCCCCTCCCAGTTTAATGTTTTATAACAATTTCTATATTTATTTGAGTCATTTTGTCTTATTTTTATTTAGAAATTTACATAAAGTGCATATATTTTTTTTTATTAATCATATTAGCGAATATATTTATATAATAATTTTTTTTGTGGATTATATAAAATAAATTCTTGTGGATGGGATGGCGAACCTGATCCCCATTGCGGAATCCATTCCCCCAGTAGGGATCCCCATACCCATACCCATACCCGACCCGGAATGGGGAGAGGATTGGATACAAAACTTCTGCAGGGACAGATATAAGGTGGGCAAAACCAACCCCTCCCATCTTGCCAGTCCTAGGTGGTAGCAAGATACATTCAAAGTTTAAGTTCTTGCCCTGACCTAAATAAAAGCCAAGCTCATGCATTTAGCCCAACACATTGTTTAGATGTAAATTTACCACATTTACATACATGCTAAATTATCTATAGTATTTGAGAATCACTGAATTTCCCTTGACAGTGGCCGTATAAAATTATAAAAAGGAAGATCCTAAATTCAATTTTATACTCCTGGTGGCGTAAACCTATGTCTCCTAAAATCAAATATCCGAAAAAATCTCAAATCACAAACTAAAAAGTAGAAATATTTAAAAAGACATATTAAAAAGTTGTTAAAAAAGTAATTTCTGTATAGAAAAAAAAAAAGAACATACAAAGAAACATAATGCAAATTCATTAGAAAGTAATTACAAATGGAGTTAACATATTCTCCGTACCTTACAAATGCACTTCAATATGTCCACAATAGTACTTAAATACCCAACGTTGAAAACAGGAAGGGCAAGCACCAAGTATCCAAAGTGCCCCGGGCAGTCCTTTGTTATCGCACCACAGGTCACGCATGCACCACTACTCCTATTTGCAGGACCCTGAAGCAATACCAGAACATCCAAAGGAAAGAATAATCTACTGTTAGAATACTACTTGGGTAATTCTTTGTTCTTTATTTGAATCGTTTCTAATTGCACTCGTCCCTGTGAAATGTGAACACACATGAAATGAATTCAAACAAAACTAGAACTTTCAGAAAATGTGAGTCAATTATAGTGAGTGTATTGGTTAACTTGTTCCATTAATCATGTTAAATACTTGTTATGGTCATTGGTCAGTCCTAAAGCCTGCACAACTCCTTCGATTAGTCTAAAATTTCTACAATTTCCATTTAATACCACCCAAAATTGCTTCAACAAGAATCAAAAGCACTTTGCACAATAATTCAAGGGTGGGAGAGTACCAAGTGGGGGTCCAATAAGCCGCCTTCAATAGGCTTTCGATTGGAATCATAATATTGACCTTTAAAGATTTGAACTTCAGCCATTTTCTTGATCTCCTTGTCCGACATCGCGCTGAATTTCCATTTTTCTCTACAGGCACAATGATAATAGGCATTGAATTATAAAAACCGACAACGTCTCACTATATAAAATTGAACAAATCAAAATTTATTGTTTGAAGAAAAACGATAAACGGCTTACATTCTGAGGTTTCCTTCGTCTTCGATGAACGGCTGTTTGGTGAAGAGTATGGTCTTGGCTTGCCCTCTATTCATCGTCTGCATTGATCAAAACCAAAATAGACAAAAATTAAGTAACTAGAGATATAATTTAATCACAAAATTAGATTGAAATACTCGAATGCCGGGTTAATTTGATCATAACTATTGAAATTAAAAAGAAAAAGAAATTTGTATATTTGTATTTCCATATTACTCTGCTGCAAATTTAAAGGTATGATAAATAGCAGTACCGGATGGTGGCGGCGGCGCCGACGGTGGGGTCTTTAATGGAGGTGGCGCAGAAGCATCTGCTGCAGTTAAGCGAGAGTGAGAGAGACCTCAGAAAGGTTTTTGAGTTGGGTTTTATAGGCTGTATAAATGGCGGCACATGCTTCTGCGACCGGTTCGAACCGTTCCAACCGGCTGAAGTGTTAAAAACTGTTGAACCAAACTAATATGACCGGTTTTTGTTTGGTTTATACTAGGGCGCTCTTTTTATTTTATTTGATATTTTAATTTTATTTCAACAAATTAATATACAATTTATGATTTTAAAAAAATTCAAAAAATGATTTAATTTTTTTTTAAATTGTAAAAAGGAAGGACATTTTTGGTATTATGAATGTTTTACCAAATTTGTCTTCTCTCTTTATATATATACTAGCCTCTTGCCACACGCGTATGCGTGTGGCAATTAGCTCTTTTTATTTTATTTTAAAAAAATTAATTTATAATTTATCATTTTAAAAAAGTTCAAAAAATAATTTAAATTGTTTTTTTAAGTTGTAAAAAGGAGGGACATTTTTTGTATTATGAATGTTTTACCAAATTTGCCTTCTCCCTTTATATATACTAGCCTCTTGCCACACGCTTACGTGTGTGGCAATTGGCCTTTGTATGTCAAATTAAAATTTTTTTTTACCAAAAAGAATGATTTAGGAATTAAGTCTTTTTTATTTGTATTTCCTTTTTATTTGAAGTTTTAAAATTTTAATTTAATTGTAATTTTTGGAGTTCATGAGGGGCAATTTATGGTATTTTGAATGTTTTACCATTTTGGGTGCTCCCTTTATATATATAGATAGAATAAGAATATAAATAAATTCTTTTGTTTTATTTAGGCTTATTTTTTTATTTGCTCCTGAAATTGTCCTTTAATATCTCTTTAGTTTCAAATACACCTTTCATGTTTGTACCAAAAATTAGTAAGTCGTCGACATATAAACATATAACAATACCATAATCATTTGTAGTTTTAGAGTATATGCATTTATCAGGACTATTATGTCTAAAACCATATGATAAAATGACAAAATCGAATTTTTCATGCCATTGTTTTGGTGCTTGTTTCAATCCATATAACGACTTGACTAATTTACAAACTTTCTTTTCATTCCCAGGAAGAACAAACCCTTATGGTTGTTCCATATAGACTTCTTCATCCAAATCACCATTTAAAAAAGCTGTTTTCACATCCATTTGATGCACATGCAAATTATATAAAGATGCCAATGCAAACAATACTCTAATTGATGTGAGCCTAGCTACTGGTGCATATGTATCGAAATAGTCTATTCCCTTTTTCTGCTTAAAGCCCTTGGCAACCAACCTAGCTTTAAATGTCTGAATAGACCCATCTGTATTATATTTTCTTCTAAATACCCATTTACAACCTATTGTTTTTTATCCTTGGGGCAAATCTACTAAAACCCATGTCTGATTAGACATCAATGATTCCATTTCATCATCTATAGCCTCTTTCCAAAAGCCTGCATCTCTTGAAGGTATTGCTTCGCTTAGACTTTTAGGATCATCTTCTACATTCAACAATATGGGTATCTTTTTCAGAACCTTTTTTCTGTTTCCTTCAACTAATAATACAATAGATTGAGACGAAATAAAATCTGGGACTAGAGTCTTTTGTTTTCTTACTCTTTGGCTTTTCCTAGGTTCAATAACAGTTTCAGACTGTTTTCTTTTCTCACCTTGAGAAGAACTAGGAGCCAGATTAGAGAGAGGTATTTGATCATTCTTTAGAGAGAGGTATTTGATCATTCTCTTTTTTAGACATTGGGTAGTCATTATAGAATTTATTTTCTATAAATTCGACATCTCTAGACTCAACTATTGTATTTGAGTATAAATTAAGCAACCTATATACCTTTGAATTTTCTGCATATCCTACAAATAGGCTTTTAATTCCTCTTGGACCCAATTTGGATCTCTTAGGATCGAGTGCCTTATAAAAGGCTACACAACCCCATACTCTCATATATGACAAATTTGGTTTTCTTCCATTCCAAATTTCATATGGTGACACATGTGTCTTGGTAGATGTAATTCTATTGTGTATATGGCGTGCAGTGAACAATGCTTCACCTCATAAATATTTAGGAGTTTTAGCATTGATCATCATAGAATTAATCATCTCAGTGAGTGTCCTATTTTTCCTTTCTGCCAAACCATTTTGTTATGATGTATACGGGGCAGTTCTTTGATGTACAACACCATACTCTTCACAAAAATTATCAAATTCATGTGAAAAATATTCACCACCTCTATCACTACGAAGGCATTTAATTTTCCTTCCCTTTTGGTTTTCAACTTCAGCCTTGTAGCATTTAAAACACTCAAAAGCTTTATCTTTATTAGACAATAAATAAACATAAGTGAATTTAGAACAATCATCTATAAATGTGATAAAATATATTTTTCCTCCTCTTGTTAAAACACCATTAAATTCACATATGTCAGAATGTATGTCTTTCAGCAGCTGGAAAAGGTTTCTCAGTCATTTTTGCTTGGATACATATTTCACATTTATCATTATAATCATCATTGCAAGCAATAAAACCAAGTGTACGCATATATTTTAAAGATCTAAAATTTATATGTGTCAAACGTAAATGCCATAAATGAGAGGAAAATTCAACGATATAAGCAGAAGAATTCACTTTATTATTAATACTTAGTTTGAACATCCCATCACAAGAATACCCCTTCCCAACAAACATCCCGTTTTTCGACATTATTAACTTGTCAGACTCTAGATCAGTCTTTATACCGTTCTTACATAACAAAGTTGCAGACACAAGATTCTTTCTAATTTCTGGCACAAATAGTACATTAAGCAATGTCAATTTCTTCCCATAAGTGAATTGAAGTTCAACGATTCCTTTTCTTAGAACTTTGGCTGAATTATGATTCCCCATTAAAACCTCTTGATTGTTCGTTGATGCTTCATATGTCTTGAATTGTGCCTTGTTATTACACACATGTATAGTAGCCCCTGAGTCGAGCCACCAATCAGATGATTTCACTGCTGCTGCCATATTCAGTTCGGTAATCATGCCAATATGCATCACTAATACCATTGCAATAATGTTATCAATTCCAGAGTTTTCCACCATATTTGCATTATTGGTTCTATTGGCATATTCCTCGCTGGCTTTCCTGTGTCTACAATCACGAATGTAATGTCCTTTCTTTCCACAATGATGGCAGGCACCATTTGTATTCTTTTGATTGTTGTTGGAATTGGTCTTCTTAAACTTCCCTTTGTCAGTTTTGATTTTGAAGTTCTTTTTATATTTGTTTCCTTCAACAACGTGAACTTTAGAGAAACCTTGATTTGCAAAATTCTTATCACGATTTCGAGTTTCCTCTTTAATTTGAATACCTTTTTGCAAATTCTCCAAACTAATATCTTCTACCATGTGCAAAAGTTTCTTTCTATAATTATTCCAAGTCTGGGGTAATTTTGCCATAATAGCCCCAACTATCATAGGATCTGGAATAATTATCTTAAGTTCACGAAGCTTTGAGACCAAGACCAATAATTCGTGAACTTGGTCTAGGATGGGTTTGTCATCAAACATAGTGAATTCATAATATTTAAACATTAAAAATTTATCGGTACCTCTTTTCTCTGTTGTGTACTTGTGTTCAAGTGCTTCCCAAATTTCCCTTGGAGATTGAATGTGTGCATACATGTCATACAAGCGATCAGATAATGTGCCCAAGATATGTCCTCTGCATACCAATTCATCTTCTTCACACTTTTTTCGATCAACAACTATTTTTTCTGTGTCTTTGTCACTCGGTTCAGGAATAGGCTCCAATTTCGAGTCCAACACATATACCACATTTAGAACAGTGAGCATGAAACGCATCTTGTCCTTCCATCGAGTGAAATTTGACCCATCAAATTTGTCTAGCTTGTAGACATCTTGATTGATAACCTTCAAAGCCACGTTATCAAACTTGTTCTCCATGGCGATAACTAACACTTTAAGATTGATAGAATAAATGTAAAAATGGAGAATAATATGAAAGATGACTTTGAGGTACGACTTGAGTCGTTTCCTTAAAGTGTTATTTGCCCCCACTCGAATAAGTTTGCTAAAGGGTTCTTGGCAAATCACTTCCAGGATACAACAAAGAATGAAATATTCAATTAGCAAAACCAAATTATTCCCTTAGAAATAACTAGAAAGAATTTGTATGAATGTGATGGAGAGAGAAGAGAGAACAAGGATATTGTGTAACCAGGCTGAGCTGATAGCGACCAGGCCCTGAAAGGTCCAACGAGGTGCACCTAAGCAACCTTGTATCTCGCCCTTTATATGCACCGCACAAGATTCATAACTAATGCATATTCCTAGGTGTTCCCGTCTATCATGAAATTACTGTTTACACTCAAAATTGTCATGTTTACCCCTATTTTGGTCTAAAGCCAAATTATGGCATTATGTGGGGGTTATTGTGAAATTAGGCCAAACTTACACTAAGATATTTTGGGTATCTACTAGTGGATAGTTAATTAATGTTATCTATCTTTGTGCAAGTGGAATTAGGTTGAGGTGCGTGCATCAAGTTGGGTTGCTTTCACATTGGTTTTGCTCTCTATATATTAGAAGCAAAGACAGAGAGCTGGAGACACTCAAACCAACTAAAAACAGAACTCACACGTTCAGAAAGAAACCTCTGAGGAAACCCCTCAAAGCCTTTCCCAGATACAGACTTCGTCTCTATCTGCTGCTTTCTCATTCGCACTACTTGTGTAGCCATCGACTTCGAGAAGCCAAAGACCAGCAACCTAGGATCATATATCCTAACTCCCCCGAGGAGTAGTGAATTTAGCTCTGCTATCCAGCCAAACCGGCGATAGTATCGATTGAGAATCTTAGGCTAGAGAGTCTTTGATCATTTCCCTTGAGGAACTAGCCTTAAAATCATCCCAATAGAACAGGAAACCATCCCGATGGAACAAAACCTAATCCGATGGACGTTTGTTCAGTCTGTGACGAACTTAAAATGTAATAACATTGATCTTTTTACTTAAAGTCTTTCGTTACCAGCTCTTACTTACTGTTCTTTACTTACAAGTTTTTACTTTCAAGCACTTCAATTACAGTCTTTACATTCCGTCTTTAATTATCGTCTTTACCTTTGTGTATGCGCGAGCGTGGGACATTTTGGTTATAACCAGTTTATAACGAAATCCTATCTCAAGCAAATCTCTGGTATAAACATCGAGAGAGAATAAAGTCCTTAACAAGCAAGGTGATATGATTTTTAATGTCTATGCAAATAGGCTCAAAATCACATGAAATACTTGCAAGAATACAAGGATATTGTAATATAGATGCTCATGCAAGGTCGTTCTCCTAGACTATTTGGATAATTTATGTGGAAACAATTCCAATTAACTACTTAGAATTGAAAATTGGAGAAAAGAGATTTTGATTTTAGGTAATATAAAAACGTAATTTTAATTAAAATCAAATATGATAAAAGAAAAGAGTTTTAAAACCAAACTTTATAAAAGCACTAGGTCTCATCATCACCTAGCAATCTTAAGGAATTTCTAAACAATTGTTTGCGATCTACATGCCACTTTGAAGGTTAGGTTTTCCTAATATATTCTCCTCAGATATTCAAGCAAGAACGTATATCTAACATGCAATCCATCCGTGATATTCCGTATCAAATATAAAACATGCAAGACCTACTAAGTTTTGCGAAACCTTTGAAAAATCCATGCAACCCCTAAGAGCGTGATATTCGCCTTTAGGTGAAATTACAACTATTAATCACAAGAAGCAAAACCCAATCCTCCGGTGATATTCCGACCTAATTGCATCCAATTACTTGTCTAAACATCCTAATGGTGGCCATCATCAAGACAATTAGATAGTTTAAAACAGTTGATCAATAATTCAAAGTGTGCATGCAATCAATCATAAGCAATTAAATAAAACTACATATTCATGCTAAGGCTTAAGGTTTCGCCCCTAGCTAATGGAAATTAGTTACTGTATATTCATAATTGAAATCATAGAAAATATTATTAAGAAAAGGAATGAAAACACCTTAAGATAGAGAGTCTCCAAGAACCCTAAAGTTGAATAAGAATAAGCCTCCCAACAATTGTGAACGGCAAAAGCAATATATACCGCTATGTCATCGCACAAACCCTAAAGAATAGTCTTTCTGCTCCAACTAGGAAACTAAATAATAATAAAATAACTTGAAAAATAGATTCCTTAATTAATTTAGAAGAATCTTACACAGAAACCGGCCCAACATTTTAGCCTCAAATCTCCTCCAAATCCGGCCCAAGATAGCTTGTTTTAAAGATAAGAACGTTCTGAACACAACCTGTAAGGCCACGAATCCATCTAAGGTCGTCTTGGGCTCCAAAACGCAATTTAAACCTAAAACGTGACTCCCTCTCCAGCACCGTGCACCGGCCCTTTATTTTATTGCCGTAAAATAACTACTTTGGGTGGAAAGACTGAGCATTTTGATAATGATCAAGCTTGTGTGACTCACAAACGTCCTCCAATTGGAATTACTCCAAAATTCGTCCATTTGATTATGTTTTGCTCTAGAAGAAGTTGAAAGTCCTATATGAAAATACAATTCAAAGTATCAAAATTCTTCCAAAATATTAACCAAAACATACTAAGAATAGGGATAAATATATAATATAAAATCTACTCATTAAAATACCCCCAAACTTAGCTTTTGCTTGTCCTCAAGCAAAACAAATCTAGAAAACAAAATAAAAGCTAATGAACTAAAACCTTAAATAAAAACCGAGCTAAAACAAAATTTTCAAGCCAAGTTGCAATCCATAGAACATGTTAAAATTAGAAATCATCTTTTCATAAGTTCCAACTAATCCCACCAATGAGTCTAAGCCATTTAGAATCAATTAGAAAAGAAATCACAAACTTCCTTCGGTGTAAAAGTGAACCATCATAGTTAAGGAGACTCACCAAACCTCTACCTCTCATCCCTTTTATTTAACACTTCACACATTTATATAACCATTCATTTTTTTGTTTTTTTTTATTTGATTTTTTTTTATATATATTTTTTAGTAACAAAGTAGTAGTCGTGCAATGTCGGTTCCCTGCTTTCGACCCAACCCATGTAGCGAGCTTTAGGTCAATGACTCCCAAACCACTAAGGTTTTAGGCACTAGGTGTAGAACACCCCTAAGTGACTTATTAACTCCGGCCGGAAAGGCTACGAAACCAACCAACCACCCCCCGCCCATGCCAAAACTCCACCGTTTGACGCGAGAATCACCGGGCTGACAGGGCAGACTCGGCCCTAAGCATTAAGCAAAAGCTCCCGGTGAGGACAATTATTACTTTATAACACAAACTAACTTTAGTTTATATTGAACAAAAATAGGCAAATACACTCGTGACAAAAGTAAGTATTTCAATCTCACTCCCCCACAAACCATGCCGGTGTGCAAATTTTCAAGTATAATTCATGGAATTAGTGTCTAAGCAATGATAAATAGAAAAGACTCTACCGTGGGATCAACCTTCACTATGTCCATTTGTTTTAACGTTTAAAATAAACTATGGATATTAACTCAAAAACGAAAAATTTTAACTCGACTCAAAATTAAAATCTAACATTTATTTCCCACCCCCAAACTTAAATCACACATTGTCCTCAAGGTGTGTAAAATAAAGAAAAAGAAAAATAAAGAAAACTAAAAACCGAAGAAACAAAGACAAAAGAAAATAAATAAAAGAAAAGAATAACTAAATACAAAAGACAAAAAAGAAAAATAAAACAAGGAAAGTGGAGGCACCCGTGTCGAAAAATGACTTGGGCAATTGCACATGACAAACCTAAATAATAATCAAACTTCATTTCTATTTCTCAACCCTAGCCTCGCCGCACTACCCGCCTTTCTTCTTGTCATCGCAGCCACCATTCACCACACAAGCCACCATTCATCAAACCGAGCTTCATTACCGTATGGATCTAAGCGAGAAGCGCTGCAACGGTGGCATCATCAATTTGATGAATCTCGTCCGAGAAGCCCGAGAAAGGTAATTTTGATTTTTTTTTTTTTGATTTTTTTATATGGGCGTGTCTCATAATTTTGTCTCGTGAGTCTCAAAGAGCTCACCCAAAATGGGAAACAACATTCCCAAAGACTGAGGACTCTGGGTGCTTGGATTCCCCCGTGCCTCGTAAACCGCTCCATTAAATTTCGATATGCATGCTAAATATGTGAATATGTGGTATATCCGCATATGTGATTAATTCGGGTATATTTAGGAACATGTTGGATATGGTGAGGTGGATAGCTTCCACCGCAAAAGCAAAATTTTCGTTAGTAGAATTGACTATGATTCCCACGATTTAAATTAAATTTTCTTCGCAAATTGTGTCATAACTGCCAGCTGGTGCATGATTCCAAAGATAGACGTGGTTGATGTGAATGTAGATTTGTCGCCGCTGTGCATGATTCCCAAGATAGGATGTCTCTTATTGTCCATGGGCAACTCCGCAATGAACCAAAATCCATGTAAATGAAAACCAAGCCATAATCAACATGCGTACAAAAAGTGATATATATATATATATGTTTTTTGTTTTTTATTTTATTTTGTTTTTATTTTATTTTAATTGAAAACTTAGGTAGTTAAATGCATCTAGAAATATAGATTAATAATAAAATAGAAAATCAAACGAAAAAGAAACTAAGTGAAAGGTTTAGAAAAATTGGGTTGCCTCCCAATAAGCGCTTTAGTTATCGTTCATAGCTAGACGCGTGCAAATTTAGTGGTTAAGTCACTAGATCCCTCGTAGTCATTGACTCCTTTGCAACGTCATAGGGTAACTCGAGATATGGCTTTAATCGATGTCCGGTCACCTTAAACTCAAATCATGTAGCTTCATTCTGATCTCCACACCCATGTGGATAGACCTTAGTAACCGAATAGAGTCCCTTCCAAAGTGAGACTTGAGTTTTCCGAAATAATTTCAGCCTTGAATTGAAAAATAAAACCTTCTTCCCCGGGAGAAATTTCAAAGAATTTTGCCAATGCGAAAGCATTAGTCTTCTCCTAGCCTACTCTTTGTAAGCTTCATTGCGCATTTCCTCAAGTCAACGAGCTACAACTTCCTCTTGTGCATGTCTCCACATTGGCAACAGGTGCCGGGTACGCTGTCCAAAGGTGCATCAACAATTTTTCTACATCCCCCTTATCAATTTCGTTTGGGACTTACTGTGTAAAAACATTCAAGAATCGATCGCTGACGACTGCTAGAAAAGTAGCATGAACTAATCCATCCAATACGTCAATGCGCATGCACTTGTCATCACAGGACGTTTGGCCGCCAAACAAATGAAGACCACAGATTGGTCTTGAACCCCGAAAGTTAGTGTTCCAACTTCCACATCAATTAAAGTTCTAGCCGTTGCCATAAACCCGGTCTCAAATGATAGGTGTTTAGAAGGTCTTCATCCATGTCTAAACCACAAATCACGCAGATAAAGATTATCAACCTTAATAAGTAGATCTTCAATAATGCCTTTGGATAAGTGGATCGAACGGTCGCCTAGTCATGCATAATTGATGTAGGCTTTAGATCTCCTTGTCCCACCGCCGAAAACGTAAAAGACATCAAATTAATACCGCACCTAAATCAATTAAAGCACTATTAAAATCAATTTCCAATAGTACAAGAAATATTAAAACCCCCGGATCTTTTTCTTAGGTGGCGCTTGTGTGGCGTAACCGCACCGCACCTGTCTCTATTGCAACAACTTGTCCAAATCTCGCAACCTTCTTTTGCCGCCGCAAACCTCTTTCAAAAACTTGCTATGATGGAATTTTTCTGATTGCTTCCAGCAATGGAATGTTGATTTGAACCTTGGATAAATTTGCATGAAGTCCCTCAATTGCTTGGTCTTTTCTTTTGGCTTCAAACGCCTGATATGGAATTGGGGCCTCATAAACACGCTCCGAAACTTGTTTTGGGATAGTTTCTCGTGACCGGACAAGATTCGTTTTTTCGCAAAATTTGCAGTTCTCGCGTTGGTGCATGTATCTCCGCCGAATTTTCACCGGGCCGGTGATTCTGGTTTCAAGGTAAATTTCACGATTGTCATAACTTTTTCCACACCGTAAAGTCCGAACAAATACTGCGCCTTTCATGTCCTCTTTGATTAGGCAATCGCTTTGACTAGGAAATTTGCTTTTTCTCCCTGCCTCAAATATGTGCACCTAGCCGCCAAATTGTTGCTCCAATTTTTAATTGATGCTTCCAACATTTTTTGAAATCTTTGATTGCCGCCTTCCATGAATGTTTGTGTTGTCGCGCCAGCTTTAGCAAGTTGATCTTCCAAAGATGGTTTGGATGGAACAAAATGGTTTTTGTGCTTATCTGGAAGTGTTTTGCATTATCTTGATTGTCGCCCCATTTGAAATTAGGGTGATCCCTCCATCCCGGGATTGTGGTGAGTTGCATATGCATTATTCCTAGGTTCTTTGATAGCCGTTCAAAGATATTAACATGTTGCTCAACAAGCTCGGGTATGATTCTTATACTAAGTGTTCCATTATGTTGTGTGTGGGGAAATATGCCGCAGATAAGGCAAAATTTTGTCAGCAGTAGTTGTTAAGCCAGCTGCTCAAGAATTTGCAATTTGTTGTGGTAGAAGAATATCAAATCTCTTGTGACTAATTTTCTTCTCCATTTTTTTCCATTTGTGCGTACATGTTAGGAGAACTCGTCGAGAACTCAAAATGCCCATTTTCTCGTGAATGTCTCCGCGCCCCACTATTGAGATTCCCATAGCCATTACACAAATAATTCAATACTTCTCTTGCGCATTTATTTGACAACGAAACCTCCAATTCGACGCATTAACGTGGCTTTTGGACGTAGGATTAAGTCCATCAAAGAAAATATTCATTTGTGTATCTGAATCAATATTAGCATGTGGACATTTATGTACATCTCGTATATCTTTCCCATGCTTCATGAAACTCTTCGTTTGGCTTTCGGAGCGAATGTCATGATTTCACTTGTAATTCAATGTCTTGATGCCGGATAATATTTGTTCAGAATTTTGTATGCAATTGTTGCCAAGTAGTGATGCTATTAGCCGGTAGAGTGAACAACCAAGTTTCCGCCTCATCCTTCAAAGTAAAAGGAAAAGACGTAACTTAATAGCCTCACAGGAAAAACCCCTCGATCAAAATATTTTTGCAACCCACAATAAATTTTGTAATATGTATGTTCGCATCCTCGTAGGGCAAAATTTCACGAAACGTTGGTACAATTTCAAGCATGTGGTGCTTGATCTCAAAAAACGCCTCCTTCTTGTTCAGAAATGCAATTAGGAACATCATTGGCACGGCAGCCAATGACTTCTTGAGTGGCCTCGCCTTCTCGCAGTATTGCCAACGCTGGTTTTAACCTTGTTGTCCACAAAATCAGCAAACAAATTATGCGTAAACGTGTCCTCTAGTAAATAGTCCAACCCAATTATTTTCTTCCACTGCCCGTGCAATGTGCGTTCAGGTTCTAGATCAAATTGTGCAACTGGGTAGTTCCCGATCTAGTCTCGGACCATATAATGTGCATATTCCTAATAAAACGTAAAATATTAAAATAATTTGATTTTTGTTTTTTATTTTTTACGAAAAATAAAAAATTAGAAAATGTTTAAACAAAAATTATCTAAAACAAATTAACACAGCGGCACCAATTTCTTTGATATGATTTTTAATGTCTATGCAAATAGGCTCAAAATCACATGAAATACTTGCAAGAATACAAGGATATTGTATATAGATGCTCATGCAAGGTCGTTCTCCTCAAGGACTATTTGATAATTTATGTGGAAACAATTCCTAATTAACTACTTAGAATTGAAAATTGAGAAAGAGATTTGATTTTAGGTAATATAAAACCAAATTTTAATTAAAATCAAATATGATAAAAGAAAAGAGTTTTAAAAACCAATTTATAAAAGCACTAGGGTTTCACCATCACTAACAATCTTATGAATTTCTACCAATTACTTATGATCTACACATGCCACTTTGAATGTTAGTTTTCTACTATATATTCTCCTCGTGATATTCAAGCAAGAACGTATATCTAACATGCAATCCATCTCGTGATATTCGCATCAAATATAAACATGCAAGACTTACTAAGTTCTATGAAAACCTTTGAAAAACCATGCAACCCCTAAGAGTGTGATATTCGCTTTAGGGGTGAAATTACAACTATTAATCACAAGAAGCAAAACTCAATCCTCCTATGATATTCCGAATCGAATTGCATCCAATTACTTGTCTAAACATCCTAATGGTGGCCATCATCAAGACAATTAGATAGTTTAAAACAAAGGATCAATAATTAAAGTGTATGCAATCAATCATAAGCAATTATAAATAAAAACTATATTCATGCTAAGGCTTAAGGTTTCGCCCTAGCTAATGGAAATTAGGTTACGTATATTCATAATTGAAATCATAGAAAATATTATTAAGAAAAGGAATGAAAACACCTTAAGATAGAGGAGTCTCCAAGAACCCTAAAGTTGAATAAGAATAAGCCTCCCAACAATTGTGAACGGCAAAAAGCAATATATACTGCTATGTCATCGCACAAACCCTAAATAATAGTCTTCTTCGTTCCAACTAGGAAACTAAATAATAATAAAATAACTTGAAAATAGATCTAATTAATCTAGAAGAATCTACACAGAAACTGTCCAGCCACGTTTTAGCCTCAAATCTCCTCCAAACTGGCCCAAGATAGCTTGTTTTAAAGATAAGAACGTTCTGAACATAACTCCAGAAGGCCACGAATGCATCTGAGGTCGTCTTGGCCCAAACGCAATTTAAACCCAAAACGTGACTTTCCAAAGACTGCGCACTGCTCCTTTATTTTATTGCCAGAAAATAACTACTTTGTGGAAAAATCTAGATATTTTGATACGATCAAGCTCAGTGACTCACAAACGTCCTCCTCCAACTGGAATTACTCCAAAATTCGTCCATTTGATTATGTTTTGCTCCAGAAAAAGTTGAAAGTCCTATATGAAAAATACAATCTAAAGTATCAAAATTCTTCCAAAATATTAACCAAAATATACTAAGAATGGGGGATAAATATATAATATAAAATCTACTCATCACAAGGCAATAAAAAGAACCTAATTGCACTTATCTAACTAAGTCGCCCAATCCGATGAACGGAAGTTATATTACTTGTGGCGCAAGTACTTAATACATATTACATCTTTCTATTGCCAGAAGCCAATAGTGGCACGCCTGACAACAACCATACAATAGAAGGCCTCACGAGCATCCCTTCGAAGGGATAGGAGTGAAGCCTGTTGGAGCAAACGCCAATAAAAAGGCTCGGACCAACGGACGGGCCGACCCGTGTGCTCCTAGCCTGCTCCCTGCGAAAGGCTCGCGAACAATTACATGAAAAGTATTATCTTATTTCTTAGCGGCGCTAAATCCAAATGTTTTCTGCACAATACCTGTTTATTTGGAATATTTGCTTGTTACTGGTGTCAAAGACAAATCAACAGCAATCCTCTTTATTTTCTCATTTACAATTAGGAATAAAATAACAACAAATACAACAAGGGAAAAAGAAATAAAGATCAATTTACACTAGTCAGAAAGCTTTGTGATTGCTTCTCATAGCGAAAATGAGCCTTCTTGGAGTCATCTGCAGACCAAATAAAAATGCCATGAAGTTTGCCCTGACGTTTAAGCATAGTACAAGCCGCAAAGAACCCATGTTCTGGAGACAAACCCCCACTTTTATCTGTTCCAAAGCTCACTAGAATCTTGCCACCTTTGTAATTTGAGCTCTGCATCTCAAAATATTTCAAAAACTGAGTTATAGTCGTGCCCTTGTCATAGGCGTAGAACTGAAAGTTAACATAGTCAATGAGATGCCCATACTTCCTCCACAATGCCAAGTAATGTGGTTGCACCGAGTCATCATCATATGGTGCTATTGATGTGAACGACACAACATTATTTTGTTTAAGGTAGAACAGCAGCCGCCCAATGCATTCGGCAAATGTATTGGGATCTGTCTGGAAGTGTTCATAGTCAATATCAATTCCATCCAAATGATATTTTCTGATTATCTGAGTTATCGAGTAGACAGCATTTCTAACCCAAGAGTTGATTGATTTAGGGTTGAAGTACACAGATTGGTTGCTAACGGTATCACCTCCAAGACTTAGAGCTACTTTAGCATTTGGATGACGGGCCTTAATGGCGGAAACATGGGCAGGGGTGAGGTTCTCTGTGTCCCAGAAGACATTAAAGTCCCCATTGGTGGGAGAAGGATTATGGGATTGTGTTGTATAATCAATAGCAAAGGAGAGGATGAAGTGAAATTCAACTTTGGAATCAACGGGTACATCTGTGAAAGTGACACCATTGTTCTCAGCTCCAATGTATTCTCTGAAGAGCTTTGGGTTTGCCTGGGCTGCTTGGATCAATGACATTGCTGTGAAAAACATTTGAAGAAAAAGGAACGGTAGCAGCTTAAATGAAGTCATGGCTACAAGTGGAAAGGTGGAAGTTGTGTACTTCTGGGGTCAATTGCGCAACCTCGTTTGGAGGTACTTATACAGGTGAGCCACAGATTGAATTTTTTTTTTGTTTATAATATTTTTGTTTTGGTGCTGGTGTCTCATTCTTATTGTAGCATAATGTTACTGCTTTGCAAACCAGATTCATTTAATTCCCCGTCAAGTATGTTGACAAGAATATATGTTTTCTTGGCGGATGTCACCAAGCAATAGATGCATAATAGGTATCATTTTGTTTATTAGGAATCCAACTTGTATCATTTGGATACTAAGCGTTGAATTGATTAATTAATTAAGCTCCTGTGTCTTTGGATTCTTAGGTATATACGCGGTAAGGAATATAGTGACTCTGCGTATTTCATAGAACTATCACCCATTTGACATGAATGCATGTCTACTACTGATGGATCAATCCTAGGCTCCATTAACATGAAACCCTTATGAAAGCTATTTCGACACAATTGATTTTCTACTTCTGATCAATCATTTTGGAGGGCTCCGCTAACTTACCGAAAGCCTTATTAATCTATTTTAACATGATTGCTTCTCTACTTCTGATCAATCATTTGGTTATGCCATTATACTTGACACAATTACTTTTTCTCGTTAATCGTATGTGTTATCTAACAACATAACATGCCATACATTCAATCCGTGATCATTCTTCGATCGTGACATGCGACTGCACACCTAGAAGAAACCATGCTATTCTTGTTTTTATTAGAATGGAGTAACTTCCGGACGCCTAAGAGAAGATAGGATCCCTTCTTCTTGGGCGGCTATGTTACTTTCGGGCGATCTTTTTCCCTGCAGCTGCATGCATAGATATGCTTATCCAGGTTGGTTGGTTTCTTCCTTGTACTAGGAAATCTGAACTTTGTGCAACGACACGCTTTAGCCGAACAATTCAACAAAACTTCTTGTTTTGTTACCAAAAGTGTAGATTTAAAATAATGCAGGGCAGTCCTTTTCTGTGTTTGTTTCTCATATTCCAAGAAATGAACAATCTGCTGGTAAATATTATTGAATATTCGAGGCCTGGTACATTAATAATATAATTAGAGTGTTAAGTATTGGCTCACTCTTTTGCTTCCCTCAACTCTTCTTAAGAAATATGCAACACACTCAAACAATTTAATTTGGCTAATTAAAATCCAAACAAATATTAATGGGTCACAAACTTCTCTGGACAAGTTATGGTCAGAAGTAATGGATTGAAAATATGATCAGCATTTGGGAAGATCTGCAGGTGGAGGGAGCAGTTTTTGATTGGGAAGCTTGCCATCCAAGACTACCCAGCCCATCTTCAAGCCCCAGCTTGTGTGGATCTCCAGGTGGCAATGCATAAACCAAACACCTGTGTATTGACACGTGATACATTAACAATCATAATCGGCAATAAGAAAATATGATTTATGGTTGAGAGTTGTTATTGCCACGTTCACTGTTACTAATCACACTACTGATTGCATCTCTGTCTTTACATAAGTCTTACGTCCATGACCATGAGAGAATTCTTGTTCCTAGATGCTCGATTAGGGCACTAGAGGGAAGGGTTTGGAATCATGGAGGTTAAGTGATTGGACTGCCTTGTGGTCTAGAGTGTCGAACACCAGAATTTCTCTCATAAGAGAGATGTGATCCGTAGTATATAGTTATTGATTTTAATAATTACTTTTAGGCTCAATTCAATTAGTTACCTGGGTTATCAGCAAGAAAACGGATAGCAACCCACCCACCAGAGGGCACGCCCACAGTGTTCCTCTGAACAGGGTCAACCAGATTGAACTTTTTAGGGTCCTTATTCGGGTCAAAGTTCCCAAACCCATGACCCACTCACATTATGTTGTTTGATCTACAAAACCATTCAAAAGGGAAAACATAAGAACCCAAAACAAAAGGAAAAAAAGGTTACATGCATGCATGCGAGGACTTAAACTTCATGTATGTGACAAGCTTTGGCTAAGGGGTTGAATGGTATGTTTGTAGATTGTTAATCTAGACAACATATTCAAATAAAAATTCAAATGATAATGGAAAGAGATTGATTTTACAACATAACATGTCAAACTGTGACTAGAGTATCTTTTGTCCCGTAATTAAGAAAAATATTTTGTAATGATCAAACGATCAATAATATACATATATTTTGATTTGACAACATAACATGTTAAACTATAATATGTGCATATATCTATATATATGTGAGTGTTGTGGCTAGCTATTTGTGACATATATGTGCACATACTTCAAACTTGTAGTGCCTGATTATGCCTGCAAGAGCATGCTGAGGAATGAGACACAATGTTATGAAAGAGAAGAGAAAGAGCCTAATAAATGGTGGAGGTGATGAAAGAAGATAAACACTCATTTTTACTCTCTCTCTCTGTGCAAAAAAAATGAGAAGCTGCTCCAATTGAGTGTGTGTTCAAGGGTAAGCATTTGGGTTGTGTATATATAGAGGAGAGGGAAGAGTAGTGTTTGGTCGAGTAGGTTTTCATAGAAATTAGAAATAGTGTATTATTTTCTGGAGGATACAGAAAATTGTAGTACAAGAGCTTGATGAATTAGCTAATTTCTAATATATTATAGGGATATGCATATATGGTTGTTAGAACAACTTTAGAGTGGTGTCAAAGACAATCAAAATTTTCTGTTGATCCCTCTCCTGTCCTTTCAAGTCCAACCTTTCCTAAGTATTTCCACGTCCCTCTGCATAAATGGACGTGATTTTGACCTACTTAATATTACTTTCCAGGCTTATATTAGCAAGAACTATGAGAGTCTGTCATGAAAGGCAACACGCATAAACAACTCTTTACATGCATGTACAAATAGATAAGTTGATGCATTATATATGTGAAAATTATTGGCACCATGCATGTCCCTTTAAGTATCAGCAATTTGTGTGGGGGCTTCTTATAATAAGAAGGGTTTCGGGCTGATAAACAAAAAGAGATCGCATAAATCCTCCTTGTCGAACCAATTAAAATCCGAAACTATTTAATCATGTAACTATGACTGAATAAGTAACCGAACACTAAAGACATCCCACTTAATTAAAAGTTGAGAGAAATATATGATATATATGTATATATATAAGGATAAGATCAAGGGACAAATTTTTTGACACTTTTTTTCAACTTTCATATCTAGTTTAATCCAACGGTTCCTAAGTAAAACTTAAATTGTTCTCGTTGACATGGCAATGACATGGAAATAAATAAAAAAACTAATTCGAGTAATTTTATTTTCACCAAAAAAAAAGAAAAGAATTGTGTAGAGAGGAAAAACTCAACACTCATCTTCCTCTTCTGTGCCTTATCTTTCAATCTCCATATTTCTGAAACTCTCTATGCCATAGATGATATTCGATTACTATATATATATATATATATATGCAATGAAACCAATAGATTTAAAATAAAAAAAACATAAGAGTAGGAATTAATTATAGAAGTTCGTATGGTTTTAACTCTAGATTGCAGGAGAACCATTCAAAAATTACGGGGATATGACTTGTTCATCAAAACCCTAAACCTAAATTCATGACAAACAAGATTCTAACGCCTTCACTACACGCTATGTTGATTCGATTCATACAAAATTTTGAAGCACACAAATTAATGATATCAAGCTATCACTCGATCTCTTGAATTTTTTGTTAAGTAAACAAAATTAAATCCTAAATCTTAAGCCTTCATTCTTGGTATGTTTGGGTGATGTATAAAATTAAGGAAAACTAATGAAAAGGACATAAAAACTTTGAATCTTAATCAAAAGCACCCTAATAACTTTATTTAATGGTTAGGACAAAACCCAATATTAAACCATCCCAATAAGATTGACCCAATCAAAGTACCTTACCAAGTTTCCAATTTTACCCTCGACGACAAACCTAACCCTTTTATTTGGTTCGTTTCGCTTCAGACAAAGAGAGACAAAAGGGATTTTGCTACAGATCTAAAATTCATTTCTCTTTCTGATGTCTGTAATTTTTTCATTTCATCAGCCCAGTCACCAGTCTTCTTCTCCGTCAAATCAATGAGCTCCCAATTCACTTGATTCTCTGGTTCTTCGACTGACCAGGTAATTTTATCTTTCAACTAAATCAAGATCCAACTCCTTTCGATCTTCCCTCTTCATCGATCTCTTCGATTCATCACAATTAGCAAATTCGGAACAAGAATTTAGATTTCTAAGGCACTATATACATATAGGTATGTATGTATAGGTTTCTGATGTTGGTACTTTTTCAATAATATTTTTATTTCAATTTGGTTCAATCATAAATTGATACATTGAGATGCAATAAAAATGACATGCATGAACGAATTTAATCAACTAAAACCGAAATCAGCAAAACAAAAAAAAAGAGATGAACAATATCTTTTCGTACCAAAATTTCTTAAGCTGTACTGGTTTGATTAAGCTCAAATTTTGGTATGATATAGTTCTCGAGTCAATGAACAACTTTCATGAAGAACTCGATTTCATTTGAGCAACAGAAAGTGGAGTTTCAAATGTCTGATCATATCTGATGAGAAAGCAAAAATAATAAAAAAAAATTTGTTAACTGAAGAAGTCGAAGTGGTGTGTCTAGAATATGTACAGTGCCAAAAGACCTCCACTGGGCTGGTATGTGTAAGAGGAAGTAAATAAGAGAATATGTTGTTGGTTTAAAGTGGAGACATGTGGTAAAATTTGAACATATGGCAAAAGAAGAAAATGCATCTTAATGAAAAATTAAAATAATTGTAAAATAGGAAATAAAATTAAATAGTCGGCAAATACTTTTGGAAATAGTCGGCATATATATATATATAAATAGTTGTGTATTGTTGATTTTTTTTTTTTTTGAAATTTAGTATAGAATTAGACCCAAAATAAAACCAAAATTCATCCCAAGCTAATACACAATTATTTGCATTTGTGGTTTGGATATGAAGATTTTAGAAACAGTCAGCTGATATACAATCATTTGCATTTGTAGTTTGGATGAACATTTTAGAAATAGTCGGTATATATTTTTGGAAATAGTTGTGTATTTGTTGAATTTGGCATGGAATTAGACCCACAACAAAACCAAAATTCACTCCAATGCTAATACACAATCATTTCCATTTGTAGAAACAGTGACACTATTTAGAGAAATGGTGACACTATTTCTAAAAACAGTGACACTATTTAGAGAAACGGTGACACAATTTCTAGAAAGAGTGACACTATTTCGATAAACTGCACTATTTCTAGAAACAATGACACTATTTCTAAAAATAATGTCACTGTTTCTCTAAATAGGGTCATCGTTTTTAAAAATAGTGTCATAGTTTTTCGAAATAATGGTCACCATTTGTAGAAACAGTGACACTATTTATAGAAATAGTGTCACTATTTGTAGAAATAGTGGTCACCATTTGTAGAAATAGTGACATCATTTGTAGAAATAGTGACACTATTTCAAGAAACTGTGACACTATTTTTAAAAATGGTGAGACTATTTCTAATAATGGTGACACTATTTAGAGAAACAGTGACACTATTTCTAGAAACAGTGGTCACCATTTGTAGAAATAGTGTCACTATTTTTAGAAATAGTGACATTATTTCAAAAAACTGTGACACTATTTCGAGAAACGGTGACACAATTTCTAAAAACGGTGACACAATTTCTAAAAACGGTGACACAATTTCTAGAAACAGTGACACTATTTAGAGAAACGGTGACACTATTTCTAGAACACAGTGAGACTATTTCTAAAAAGAGTGACACTATTTCAAGAAACTGCACTATTTCTAGAAATGGTGACGCTATTTCTAAAAACAATAACACTTTCTAAAAAAAGTGGCACTATTTATACAAATGGTGACCACTATTTCTAAAAAAATAATTTAAGAAATAGAATTATTTTTAAAAAAATTAACAAACAATTAATTGGATGGGATATTGCTACTATATAATTTGAATGATTTTATTTATAGTTTTAATTTAATATGCAGTTTGTGTTTTGTTGTTGAATTGTTAGATTTTTCGAATTTTGATATTCATGTTACTTCATTATTACGATGGATTATTTGATACATGAATAATAGGGAGTAGTGATAATTATAGCTTGTTTTTGTATTTTTTGAAGAGCTCAATAAAAATTGTTATAATTAGGAGCATTAGGTTGATTATAAAAAATAAAAAATAAAAAAAAATTGTGATTTTTGGACATTAATGAGTTAATGGCATATTTGTAAATAATGAAAGTTTTAATGGCATTTTCGTAATTAAAAAGTGATATATTTGGGTTAACAAAGTTTGGATTCTGTTAGGGGTAGATTGGAAAAAAAAAATTGTAGCTTGCATGTTGGGTTTTGCTTCCAACATATGGGCCTTTTTATTTTTTGTTTGTTGTGGTAAAGTTTGTCCTTTTGATTAAAATTTTGCCATTTTCATTAAAGAAAGTTATTAGGATGCTTTTGGTTAAAAAAAAATTTTAAATTGTCCTTTTCATTAAAGTTCCCATTAAATTATGGTAAAACTTTGCTATCTTAAATTTTACATAGTTCTTAAGTTGAAATGATCACTTTTTTATTTCTTTTGATCGAATCGTTATGAAAATTTTAACCAAATTTGGTTGTTCTGGGCAATCACGAAAGCAATGGAGGTCTTCCTCCCTCCCTCCCACGTTTTGCAGATTTTACCCTTTTTTTTCCTCCTAGTTTTCATCTTTGTTTATTTATTTATGTTATTTATAATCCATGTCATAATTCATGTCATTTATTGATTGAAATCCTCCATATCACTTTTAATTAGGATTTTTGGATGTTATAAGATCTAAAGGCTACAAAGAAGTGTATAAATATTTGTCAAAATCTTTTTTCCTTAATCCTATCCCATATGTGTGTGTATATATATATATATAGGCTCAAATTATTTCACAACTTAAAACACCTTATTCATTCCCCTGTTGATATAACCCGTTTTGTGGGACCCATTTTTCTTCTCTCCTATATTGCTTCTTTGTCAATGTTCTTCCTCATCTTGTATTAAAACGTTTTGCAAGCTAGCAATTTTCTTTGTTCTTTTGTTTGATTCACAATTATTTCTTCAATCTTTAATTGATTACTGTTTTCCTTTTTTTCAAAATTTTGCCCTAAATTGCAGAACACATGAATATGTAGGGCTTATTTGATTATGATTATATGGGTTTTCTTGCAGCAGCACTGTAGCAGTGCATCTGTATTTGAAATCATATTAAATCCATTCGGATAAATGAAATTGGGAAGGAAGTTCAAGGGTGGCTGATTAAACGAAGAACATAAGATGTTTTTGTTAGGAATAGGTTTATACGCCAAATCTGGAGAAATGAATGAAGTTATCATTGATAACTTATCAAGGAACCGTACCTGTTTATAGTTTCTTC
The DNA here is from genome assembly GCA_018257905.1 of Gillenia trifoliata. Taxonomy (NCBI): domain Eukaryota; kingdom Viridiplantae; phylum Streptophyta; class Magnoliopsida; order Rosales; family Rosaceae; genus Gillenia; species Gillenia trifoliata. Next base: position 26,014,209 of record CM031081.1, on the reverse strand, counting down.
ATATTGGTATGACTGCGAAAGAAAAGAACAGGACAGAGATCGCGAAGGTGAAAGAAACGTGCGTTCTCCAGACGAAACGGGTCAAAATTAAAAACAGGTGTAAATAGGTTGTAAAAAAATATGAACCGCTAGATATTACTGAATAACAACATCCTATGGCTGAGATAAAGTGATTCTCACATCTCAAAATGAGGACCTTAGGTGAGCAGTAATATATGATATCACTAAACTGGAATGCTAGTAACTATGATTACACTTTGAGTGTTTATATCAATGCAATTACAAACTGTTGCACTGGTTATCTATCCTTATTTGGCCATCTCTCTTTGTCTGTAAAGTGTAAACTGTGGTAGCAAAATTTCGCCATTGTCTGTAAAGTGTAAAGTGTAAATTGTACCTACATAACAAATTAAACACCTTCAGTTAAGGCAAAAGCTACGTGCCCAGAGAGGGAGGCGGGGTTTGGCCAATGAACCTCCGATTCCTAAGTCAGTTTCTCTGAAAAAAGAAGGAGATTTAGGGTTGCATTGCGTAGAATCAGCTTACTTGAGAATTGTGTAGAATGAGGTATCTATAAGAGCAAGTGGCTGGCCACATGTGTAAGGGAAGCCCATGCCATGTGGTGGCGTCCAATTGGCCAAAGTGTGTCATCCGTTAGATGCAATTGGAAAGTATCTTTAAGATGATATAGTATCTTAAAGATGCTTGAGAATCATCCTGAAGATATTATTAAGTTAATTAATAATATCTTAAGAATTATCTTTGAAGAATCTTCGATGGATTGCGATTGTGTTTCCTTCATTAAAGGAATTTGTTTTCAATTAGGAAAGTTTAAAGGTATAACTAATTTCTACCTTTAATTCCCTTGTCTTTATCTTCCTTGTCATGGGCAATTAAGCTTGGAGTAGTTGTAGTCAGCAGCTCAAGGCTTCTTGCTATGTTGAACTACTGATGAAATAAATGCAGGTCTTTTGCTATTGGATCCCATTTAATGAGCCCACTAGCCTTTAATACTCATCAGGCTAGGGTTTCAATAAATATGGGCATTGCCAATTAGTGAGAGCATTATGGTCAATACATAATGAAAATCCACATGTCAGCTTGAGAATATTTTGAATTATTTTTTGCTCCACAAATGCCCCCACATCTATTGTGTGGCTCGTCGGAAGTACTGGAGATGTAGAAATCCAAGCTGAGTTGCCAAAAATTGATTCTTTGACTGCATTAATTATGAGCCTTGACTTGTAGTATAAGTTTTCTGGGAGTGGGAAAGAGAGAAAACCAGAGAAAAAAATTTATTGTCCCCCCTCTCTCCCCTGATTTTCTTCTTTGCACGTTCCTCCAAGTGTTGTTCGTGTGCTTTGCCCCCATCGTGTCACGTCATGAGAAGATCTGAGGTGAAACAAGCTAGGAGCCACGTGTGGTGCAACCACACGGCTGGAGCCACAAGAAAAATGGCGGGGGCTGGGAACCGCGATAGAGAGAGATGTGGTGCATCACTGGTAGGTTGGCTTGCTTGGTGGACCTTCTGGACTTGAAGTGGGAATCTGACTTCTCAGCTGTTGTAGATGGAGCAATTGAGGATGAAGCTGCCAAGACTGAAGCTGCTGAAGATGGGATGGCAAATGTGTGTGCTACTAAAGGCAATACGGCTGTTGAAGAACCAGAAATCATCCAAGCTGCTGATGAGTAGTCCGCTTTAAGACTTAGAGAATTTCTAGATTTTGTTTCTTCTTAGCTGGTGTCGGATTTTGGTGGCCTTCGTGCCAATTTATCAATTTGCTAGAAATTTAATAAATTGCTTTCTTCGCTTTACTCCATCTTCGTTATTCAATTGTATTGAATGTTCTTGAAACTTTTCTTACTTGAAGCATCTTGCAAAACTTTAGCCATAGAAATACGAGTTATCTACGCAATTTTGATCAAAGCATGCACTCATAGTTGGGGTGTCTAGGCTATAAGTTTTGGCTTTCTAGGGCGTGAGCTACCAAGCCTGTCATTCGTTGTTACCCTTGACTGTGTGTTGGCACTGCCATGTTGGTCATTGACTTCATTGCTCGAACGAAAGTCGTCCGACATGAAACCTGTTTGTGCGATTGATGCGAGGTTTCATAGGCAGTGTAGACTGAACTTATGAGATCTTGTACTTCACAAGGTCGAAGCATGTGGTATGACAAAGTCTCACATAAGCTACTTGAAGGTTGTACTGCACTTGTAATATAAGGTCACTAATCATTTGAGTTGCGTAGCTCGTAGCGCAACATGATAAAGCTCTATGGAGTCAAAAATCGCTAACTAGTTACGGCAAACGAGTGTAGTTGTATGGAAATTCACAGGTAGCAATTTGGGTCAACGGTCCCTTGAGCTGCGTAGCTCGTAGCGCAACATGATAGAGTTTTGTAAACACGAATTTTGCTAACTAGTCACAACAAACGTGTGCAGTTGTATGGAAATTCAAAGAAAATGCATTGCACTTATGCTTCTTATGGTAAAAAAGCCAGGTTTCCACGGATTTGGCTAGGGGCAGGAATCCTTCAGTTAGCTAGGTCTAGTTTGGGGATCCCAAAAAGAGACCATGGTGGCTAATTCTGGGAGAAGTCGTCGAAAGTTGTCGTGCGTCTAGTTACATTGGGACAGCCGAACTCGTCCACGTCTGGACATCTAGGTAGTTTACCTTATCCTAGGGAGAGAACATACCCTGATGGGTGTCAGAGAATTAGTTTACCACTTCACATTAGAGAGCATACCGAGATGGGTGTCAGGGGATTAGTTTACCATCTCGCACTGGATAGCTTGAAATTAATTGTTGAATGTGCAGCTGAGCGAACTTTGTGAAAACAGTATTGCAAGACAACTAGGATAATACTCAACTTATGAAGTCTTGTTTGGCGATCTGCTTGAGACTTCAAACTTCTTTGGATAAGCCTGATTGGAGTTTAGGTGATAACAAGAATAAATCCTCAGCCTGCGAGGTTTTGTTTTTCAATCTGCTAGAGACTTCTAACTTCTTTGGATAGGTCTGATTGGAGTTTAAGTGACAACGGGAATAATCCTCAGCCTGTGAGGTCTTGTTCGGCTATCTGCTTGAGACTTCGAACTTCTTTGGATAGGCCTGGTTAGATTTCAGGTGATAACAGGAATAATCCTCAACATGTGAGGTCTTGGTCGACGATCTATTTCAGACTTCAAACTTCTTTGGATAGGTTTGGAGCCTAGAGTGATAGACTACTCTAGTATGGAACTGTCTGGGGTAATGAGAGGAGTGAGAGTAAACCTTCACTATGAAATCTGCTAGTTCTTGGGCCTTAGTCACCTTGCGGGGACGGTAGATTAGGTCGTATTGACCAAGTTCTAACGCCCATTCCGTTACTTGCTAAGAAGCGTCTGGCCTATGCAGAACTGACCGCAATGGGTATTTTGTCATGACAATGACTGTATGAACCTGGAAATATGGCCTGAGTCAACTTTTTTATTTTCTAGTATTTGGTTTCCACATTGAGGAAAACTTTTGAAGTGTAGAATATAAGCAGTTGGACCCCCAAGTCTTCTTGTATAAAGGCAAAGATCATCAGTGCTTCAGATGCTGCCAAGTAGATAAATAAGTCTTCATCTGGCTTCGGCTTTGATAGTAAGGAAGGTGGAGCCAAGTACTGCTTCAATCTCATCACTGAATGGTGATCTGTTCATGTTGGTCACGTCTCTTCGAAATATTTCGTCCACAGTCACAATGCGCTGGCCCCTGCGATGGTCTGCAGGTTTGTGTTGTCCTTCCCAACGGTCTTCTCATTCATGTCGTGGCTGCGAGTCACGTGGTTCATCTCCAGATGGTGAGCGAGATGCTCGTGATTGCGTTTGGCGATGAGAGTCAGTTGAGCTTAATCTAGTGTTTGCTCAAGGTTTTTCCTGTTCCATGTGTTGCATGCTCCGATGTGAGATGGGATGAGCTCCCTGCGAGTTAAGTCGCGAGTGGACACTAAGCCTGAGCTCAAGTCTTGAGTGTCTTTGGAAGCATGGACCTAACCGTGCGTGTACACTCGTCTGCAGGCCAAGTCAAAAGTGAACGCTTCTCTGCGCGCTGAGGCAGTAGTGCACGCTGCTTGAAAGCTCTGTTCGAGACTCATTGAATGGCTGTTTGTCGAGACGCCTTTGGAAAGAAACTTCATCGTCAGCTTTTGTCCTGCTTTGGAAGACCTCATCAGAAGAGCGTTGTAAATTGATATGCTCGAGGAGTTTGCTCACTAGAGTGGTCTACTATGCGAGCGCGCTTGTCAAGTCTGTGACTTGCAGGTTAAGTTTATATCGCCATTAGGAGCCAGGTTGATGGGTCAAATCTGCTGAAAAAAATAGGTGAAAAAACTTTCGGTTTGACCATCGGCTCACAACTAGACTGGTCGGTCCAAAACCAGACGGCTGGACTGGTCTGGTTGAGCGAGTCGGGCACTGGGGCCGAATATAGGTGTGGACGCAAACCGACCCGCTGGAGGTTGGGGCGCGTGGGCCAGCGTGGACTGAGCCTGGAAGACTGCTGCTCCGTGGGCCTGGAAGGCTGGCGCTTGCTGTGGATTTTTGTTGGGCATGCAAGGCTGGCTGGGCAGAAAGCCCAGTGTCTGGGCTTGCTCATTGAATTGTAATGTGGACTGCAGATGTTGTGGCAGCCATGGCTGCTGTTGGTGTTCGCTGGCTGCGGAGGCCGCCTAGCCTATACATTCTGTCGCGAGGAGTGGCAGCACGGGGCTGAGGCTGGAGCCACAATGTGGTTCCCATCGATGGGTGCAAACCCGGACACGTAGGAAGAGCCGTTCGTCGTGGTTTCAGAATTTCCAATTATGTTTTCTCTCGTTTAATGCACGCGAATCAAAGGATTAAAAATCCGGAGATTGGTTGCAATTAGAAAAGTTCTAAGGAGGTAGAAATTTGGAAAATAATTGCGAGACCTTATTTGAGATTTGAGTCAATTTCTCAATGAAAGCACCAATTTGTGGTAGCAAAATTTTGCCGTCTTCGGATTTGACGAAATTGTATGTACAAAATCAATTAAACACCTTTGGTTAAGGCCAAACTCACACTCTAAGAAAGGGGGGTTTGGCCAATGAACCTATGATACCTAAATCAGTTTCTCTTAGAAGAGAGGGAGATATAAGGTTGAATTGCAGTTGGAAAGTATCTTTAAGATGTTGTAATATCTTAAAGATGCTTGGGAATAATCCTTGAAGATATTATTAAATTAACTAATAATATCCTAAGAATTATCTTTGGAGAATCCCCGATTGATTGCAATTGTGTTTCCTTGATTAAAGGAATCTATCTTCAATTAGGAAAGCATAAAGGTAGGAATTAGTTATTAATTCTAACTTTAGTTCCCTTATCTTTATCTTCTTTGCCATTGGCAGTTGAGTTTGGAGTAGTTATAGTCAGCAGCTCAGGGTTTCTAGTTATAGTCAAGCCTTTTGCTCTTGGATCGCATTGAATGAGCCCACTAGCCTTTAATACTCCTCAAGATAGGATTTCAATAAATATGTGTCTTGCCAATTAGTGAGGGTATTCTCATCAATAGTAAATAAAAGTCCACGTGTCAGCTGGAGAATATTCTGGATTATTTTTGGGTCTACATAAACTAAATGTCATTTACTCTTAATAACCTTTATATCATTCGTAAAATGAATTTAACCATATGTTTTAGATGAGGGATTTTAAAATCTCATGGAATTTAGGCTAAATTTGTTAGGAATCCACTACAAAAATTAGATAGAGGGACTTGAAATTAAGTAGATACAATACATTGGATAGAGAACGTTCAAGGTGTCATTTTGAAAATCCTTAATTTATTTAGTATCTTTATAATGCAATTCTAGTGTTTTTACAGTTGTTTTGTAGTGCTTGAGTAGTTCATTATTTGTAAGCTTGAAGTGCATTTTTAATAATTAGGTCTAAAGTTTCTTTAATGTTTTGAAAGTCTCTCATCCAAACATAAGGTACCAATTGAAAAACAAAAACAAACAACAGACCAGACAGCTCCCACTACAACTAAGAATTCCGAATTGGTCTGGTTTTCAATCTTCAATTACATATTTGGTTTTTTCCAACCGACATGGTCGGATGAATGCCGTTTTAACGCCTAAGGCTGCCAACAAAAGGAAAATAATCTCCGGATGTGACTAAAATTTGAGACGTCTAGGGTTCTTTTGTATGCATATTTATTATAAGAGAATTGTTATTGACACTCAATAAAAATCTTCATGTTTTTTACATATAATTGTATTGTTTGCAAAGAAAAATGCATCTTGAAGAGTGCATGATGACATTTTTGAAGTAGCACTTATAGTTTTCATTATATAATAATGCAAAAACATTTGTTGGAAGGGTACACGTTTTCATACACCCGTTTTGTGCTTCAGCCTTTATTTCTTTGTTTCTTTCTTTTTCAATTATTTAATTCAAAGACTAAAAAAACAAAAAAGTGTACAGTGAGAAAATGAGGGCATAAAAATCACCTCCCTATATGAAAAAGTTGATCATCTGCACATTTTGGTCACTCCTAAGATTTGGGCTATAACAAGTGAAGAACTGAGATAAATGTAGGATTTAACATTCAACGACTTTTTTTCAGTATTTATATCTAATTTGCATTTTGATTAACTAGTTAACTAAACAGATGAATGTCTAGTGAATCTGTCATTTGTCTTTACAATTAGATTAAGCACATGCAATTCTGCTTCAGAAACAGCAACTGCTACATAATGGGAGGGAGTTGTTGAATACTGAGAATCTGAGTGCCCTTGATGCCTATACGCTTGACCGATTTCTTCGTTTACAAGAATTCTCAATAATTTTGTTGCTGTATTCTTGTGCCCTATCTATACATTTAAGGGGTCTATAAATATATTTCAATGCTTCTACCAACGAATTGAGCTCCAATGTAGACGCGTCTACTGTAAATACATTAGGAACCATTTAGTTTGGTAGCGCAATTGTTTCTGGTGGATTGGTGATTTGGTGCTCCTTTTCTTCTTTTCTTTCTTTGGTTTAGGGCAATGTTGTAGACAGACACCTACATTGTAGTGCATCTAGAGATGTAGCACGAAGATGAGTTAATTTTGTTTTCTATAAATTCGGCGTTGTTATTAGGAAAGTATAAAATGTTTATTGAAGAGTTTTGAAGGATTGCAACTACATATCCTTAGTTTAGTTCAAGTGATTGTCTACTTGGGCTGAAATAGAATGACCGAAAATTCAAGCATAAGTAGCTATCATATACATCGTAGAGAAAAATCGTACAGAATTCATACTTTCATATTCAGCCTCCTACATTAGAATATTTGAAACCTTACAGAGTGTCCCCTCAACCTTTTTCTTCCCTCAACTCCATATGGAAAAATTTGAATGAACAAAAACTCCATAGGATTCAGTACAAGAATTATTGAAACATAATTAATTGGACAATACATAAGAAAAAATTTAATTATTGGTCAGTAGTAAAAGAAGGGTTACAAAATAATGACAGCAGTTTCTCGTCCAAAAAATGTAGCTCGGATTGAGTAAAACATTAACATGTGGGAAGATCCGCCGGGGGAGGAAGCAACTTCTGGTTGGGAAGCTTTCCGTCTAGGACTAACCAAGCCATCTTCAAGCCCCAACTTGTATGGATTTCCAAATGGCAATGCATGAACCATACACCTGCAAATACATTTTTGAACACATAGTTGATTAGGCTAACGTCTTTGATTAAATTCGATAAGTTACTTAGGATTTGCAACAATATATTATAGAACTGCTCTCTATTAATTAACTCACCGGGGTTATCTGCTAGGAATCGTATTGCAACCCATCCACCAGAGGGCACACCCACGGTATTTCTTTCCACAGGGTCGACCAAATTGAAGTTTGCAGGGTCCTTATTCCTGTCAAAGTTCCCGAACCCTTGGCCGACAACAAAGAAATTAAAGCCATGCAGATGAAGAGGGTGGCTTTCAGCGCCCAGAATGCTTGTGTCCTGCATCACCAACTCCACACTAGTGTTAAATGGAAGTACCATTAGCTTTGTACCATTGCCCACCATAGTATCATTAGGTGGGGTGCCTGTATAATTAAATGGAATTATAGGACTGCTTGGGAAGTCAGGGCTGTAAACCCCACTCGATTGCCCGAAGAAGTGGACTTGAAGTAGAGCAGTTGATGGCGTTACAAAAGAAACGTTGTTAACTGAAGCCGCAAACATTGTTCCATTAGGTCCCTGGCAGGTTTGGTTATTGTTGCTGCAGGGATTGGTTCCAAGGCCTATAGTGAAGAAAAAGTACTTGTCAACCTTTTGGGGGACATTAGCAGGGAACTGTGCATTGGCTAAGCTACGGAGTTTGTTGCTGAACTTTGTTGCAAATGATGTGTCGTTTAGAGCAGGCAAAATCGGTTTGAAGAGCGGAAGTTTCTTCATTGGGAGGGTTGAATGGAGGGTTTTAGAGGGTGATTCATACTCTAAAATACCAGCAACAGTAGAGTTGTCAAAGGTGCCTTGTCCAGTCACGTATGGCCTGGCGGTCATGAAAAATGTGGCATTGGGGAAATGGGGTTTGGTCTTGAGCAGAACATTTGTAGTCTGCCCTGGGGCAATCAGAATTGTATCCGTGTCAAAGGGCTTGACATAAATGGCGTCGGCTTCTACCACTTCAAGGGTGTGGTTTGCAATGCTGAAGAAGAGCTCGTCATTGAGTGCTGCGTTGATTAGGCGGAGAAGGTAGGTCTTCCCGAATTGAACCTTTAGCTTGAATGCATCTGCAGAAAGACCGACATATATATACAAAATTACTCTTGCAAGTTATAAATCACGAAATTATCATATCATTTCATTTTTCAATAATTTGATACCTTTGGCAGAACAGTTGTACAAGGGCCCCGGGAGTCCATTGAAGGTATAAGCATCGGATACATTTGGCCCTCCACCTGTTTGCAAGGCCTGGCTAATAACTGCCTCAGGGTCTGCATTCCACCACTCTCCTGTATTCACATTGTATAGCTTTTGTTAGCCGAAGTTTTGATATATGCTTATCTGTTACATTTGGATTACTGTTATGCAGATAACATTACCGAAGATGATCGGAACTTCCTTGTAGGGCTTAGCGAATGGGTAAGGTACACCGCGTTTGGGAAGTATGATCAAGGGACCATAAACAGTTGATCTAAGCCATGAAATATGAGCATGCCAAAAAAGAGTGCCTCTTTGGCCTGTAATGGTGAAGTTGTAGACATAGTTGTTGCCGGTTTGTATGGGACATTGAGTCACATATGCAGGCCCATCAGCCCACCCTGATCGAAGCTGTCGAATGCCGTGCCTGGAGGTTTAAAGAAATGAATGATTAATAACCTCCACTTTTATCAAAATGTAAACTAGCACATATACATTCTTTCCCAACTTGTTATAAATGTTAATTACCAATGGATGGAAATGTTGTTCTGAACATGATTAACCACTTTAATAAGGACGCGATCACCCTCCCGAGCAACAATTTGAGGCCCCGGAAACTGCCCGTTTACCGTTACAATGCTCTTTGTGTGGCAGAGTCTTGTCACATTTTGCTGTTTGATCTGCAAAATCATAAAAAAAAAAAAATTTTAAAATAAGAACCCCGAAAAAAAAAAAAAACAAGATATGTGTGTAAACATAAATTTCATATGTGTGACAAGATTGTCTCGGGGTTGATTTTATATTGTTAGATAGCTATAATGGTATTTTGGAGATTGACATCTCTACCACACATACAAACGAAAATGTATAATGTCAAACTATCTAACAAAAGAACATTTTATGTACATATGGACATACATCAAACTTGTAGTGCCTCGTTATGCTTGCAAGAACATGTTGAGGAATGAGACACAAGGTCATGAGACCGAAGAGAAAGAGTCTAAGAAATGCTGGTGATGAAAGAAGAGGAACACCCATTTTACTATCTCTCTCTTTGTTTTTTTGGGGGAAGAAAGTGAGAGATATTTAGGGTTTGGATGAAACTGAAGCTGCTGCAATGGAGTGTGTGTTGAATGAATGTTTAGGATTGTTTATATATAAAGAGGTGAGGAGCTTCATGAGTTTTGGTATATATTTTAATATTTGTACGATGCGATTGTTAGAACAACTTTTTATATAGAGTGGTGTCAAAGACAATCAATTTCTGTTGACCTCCTTTCCTTTCAAGTCAATCCTTTCTAAGTATTCCACGTCTCTCCATCTTTTGATGATTTTGACCTACTAAAATATTACCAGGCTTAGCAACAACTATATTATTATGATGATGATTGATGAATCTATTAACAGATGTCATCTGTACTTGAAGATGCAATAAGCCAATCACAAATCAGTTTAATTAGTTTGCAAGGATAAATAGTGAAATGTTCTAGGAGACTTAAAAAATAATAATAAAGAATAATACTTGTATTCCCTTATTAGGTAATGAGCTCATTCCTCCAAATAACGTACGATATTGTTCAATGTCTTAATCTTCATTTGAAGATCATGCTTAGTCTTCGTTTAGTCATTCAAATATATCAAATAAATAGACGGTTCATCATTAACATGTTACTTGGTACCTACACCGTTGATTTATTTGATACATTTGAATGACTAAACGATCTCTGACACAAACGATTTTTTGTAAGCAAGATCTTCAAATGAAGATTAAGATATTGAATGGTTCCGATTATAAAATTTTTACGATGAAGATACGTTATTTGCAAGTGGAAAAATGCAAGTATTATTCAAGAGGTAAATATTTTCAAATAAGGGTTGTCCCACTGTTTTTTAATTGAGTTTTCTTAGGCGTATGTGAGCTCGAATGACACACATGCATGCGCACACGATTGTGAGCTATTGTATTGTCAGTTCACATGTGCTGCTGCCAATTATTACGTAAACTATTTGTACTATATACTTAGGGATTAAAAACATCCTTTATGTGAAATTGGTTGGCATGTATACCATTGATATACTATTGTCCATATTACATGTGTAAACTTAATTAACTGACTACAGAAGATACCTTTCATAGAGCTGGATCCACTTTATTAACTACTAATTGGTAAGACCCATAAGCCTTGATCATGAGCACCATTTCCATTTGTTTCTTTTATTTTTAATTCAACGTATTTGAATAGGAGCTAGGTGATTAAAAATGAGAGTTGTCCCATTTATTACATGCACCTTTCTAAACTTATAACCTTAAAAATGAGTATTTCACCGTTTAATAATTATTATTTTTTTAGTTTTTTTTTTTGTTAGAGATAGAAAACTTCTTGAGAGAAATGAAAAATAGGAGAGTTGTAGAAGGAAAAGCACACAGTCATCCCTATATAAATTCCCCCTATCCCTTCAAATTTTCTCATTTATTTTAAAGAATTTCCTCGTGGTCTAAATAGCTTATTATTAATTAACATTCTATCATGGACAATATTCTATAGGTTAATTAATTCAAACGCATGTCGTGATCGAATTCGGAATGTGGATGGTAAGATTTCATTATATATATATATTTCTCATGTAGATTTATATATATCGTCGTCAGGCTCACAAGACCTAACCTCCTGCTGTTGCACCTACTACAGGTTTTAGGTTAACCAAATAGTTTCTTGTTCTCAGTATCACTACTATGTATTAACCAACTATTAAATATCTAATTAGTTAATTAAAAATTATGGCTAATTAAGTTGTGATGAACACAGTAAGAAATTAAAAGGCAGCCTCTGTTTACACTCAAATAATCTCTCTCCACAACTAGCAAATTAATGCAACTTTTTCTTACAATAATGCCCTTGCATGAAATGACAAGGACACTAGTCTTCATCTCTTCAAACCCTTAAACACAAGTTCCTCTACCACCTTTGCATACTTTTTGTATTAATGAAAACTTTCGAAGAATGAATAACTAAGACGTCGTTTGGGACCGGAACTCCAAATGAGGTATGCCAAAAAAATTTCAAGTATTATATCTATATGTCTTTTTGCACTTAAGGACCTACCAAGGTCAAGAAGAACGTTCGTTGACAGACAAGGGGTGGGGCTAACGAAGTTAGGAATTTTCACAGGAGTGGGGCTAACATTTTTCTCTTTTTCCGACTACAGAGACTTGCTTCGTCTAAGGAGTTGTTAAGGTGGAGTAGACCAACTTTTAGTTCGGTGGGGTGAGGTAATTTTCACTAAGTGATGAAGCCCAAGGGTGAATAGATAAAAGTTGGGGGTAAACATAAGTTAAGGTTAGATATTAATTAAGGAAAACTAATGAAAAGGACATAAAAACTTTAAATCTTAACCAAAAACACCTTAATAACTTTGTTTAATGAAAATGACAAAGATAAATAAATAAATACAAATTAGCCTACTGTGTGGTCCCTACCACATTGGCTGCCTGACGCACAGCTACTTCCCACACGCGCAGCTGAAGGCAAAATCCAAAAAATGGCCTACTGCCCTGCTTCCTCGAAGCTGGGTCATGGGGGCTGAACAATTCACTCCTACCCATTTGGGCTACACGCCCATTTCTGATAAGCATTGGATAGTTTTTATTTATAGCATTAGCGCACTAATTAAAAAAATAGATAGAGAAATATCTCAACAAGGCTTGAACCAAAAATCAAGGGGAAATTAATTGGCTGCACTAAGATTATTTATTCATTACAGACTATTTCTAAAAAAATTATTAATTTATAAACAATGACTTCAATGTGATTAAAAGTGGCATTAATTAATCAATCAACAAATATTTCATATAAAGAGATTATTTTCAAAATAATAGTAATATTTCGAGAAAAGGTGAAACTATTCGAGATACGGTAACACTATTTCTAGAAACGGTGACACAATTTTGAGATACGATAACACTATTTCTAGAACAGTGACACTATTTCGAGAAAAAATGACACTATATCTAGATATGATGACACTATTTCTAAAAACAGTGACATTATTTCGAGAAATGGTAACACTATTTCTAGAAACAGTGACACTATTTCTAGAAACAGTGTCACCATTTCTAGAAACAGTGTCACCGTTTCTCTAAATAGGGCTACCGTTTTTAGAAACAATGTCACAATTTTTCAAAATAGTGGTCACCATTTGTACAAATAGTGACACTGTTTCTAGAAATAGTGTCGCCATTTGTAGAAATAGTGACACTATTTCTAGAAATTGGGACACTATTTCTAGAAACAGTGTCACTATTTCTAAAAACTGTGACACTATTTCTAAAAATGGTGACACTATTTCTAGAAACAGTCGATACATATTAATAAATAGTCGGCATATATATATATATATTAATAAATAGTTATGTGTATTTGTTGAATTTACTTGAGTTTTTGAAAACTAGACCCAAAACAAAACCAAAATCCACTCCAATGCTAATACACAATCATTTGGATTTGTGGTTTTGATAAGTTTACTTGTTGAATTATTTGATTTTTGTTATTTGATATGCAATTAGACCCAAAACAAAACTAATTCACCCCAATGATAGTTCACAATCATTTGCATATGTGGTTTTGATACGAAATTTTTAGAAATAGTTGACATATATGTGAAGAACTAATTATGCATACTTGTTGAATTTATTTGATTTTTTATTTTGATTCGAAGATTTTAGATTTTGGAGATTTTTCATGGATTTTATTCATGTTGCTAGATTATTGGGATGTATTCATATGTTGATACATGAATAATATGGAACAATGATAATGATATTTTGTTTTTGTATTTACGGAAGAGCCCAATCAAGAAATGTTACAATAAGGGGCATGGGCTGATTGGGAGGTTGGAAAAAAAAATTAATTTTCTTTTAATTTTTTTTTATGTGGTCTTTGGACTTTTAATGAGGCAGTGGCATATATGTAAATAAATAATTTATTTCTGACGAAATTGGACTAACGGAAGTGGGGGTTCTGTTAGGGGTATGGGTTGGAAAGAAATTTTTTTGTTTTGCATGCTGGGATTGGCTAGCATGCCAGGCCTTTGTTTTAGGCTTATTCTTTTTTAGTTTTTGTCCTTTTTATTAAAACTTATGTTTTTTTCATTAAAGAAAGTTATTAGGGTGCTTTTAGTTAAGAAAAAGTCTAAAAATGTCATTTTCATTAAAGGTCCCTATTAATTAAGGCTCCTTAACATGCATTAAAGAAGAACGCAATCGAGGAAGAACAAAAAAAAGACATCCTAGGTTAATCAGGTATTATATAAAGCAACAGAATTAATGTGTGTTAAGATTGGGGACATGCATTTTTTTACACAAAGAAAGTGTTATCATTCCATAACTTTTTTAAAGGATCAGAACCGTCTATATTTCAATTCATCATTTATAGATCATTTTTGCAAAAACTTATACAAATCCAAAACTACTTAAACATTCATTTGTAGTGAAAAAAATGGACAGATACAGTTGTACAAAAAACACTAAACCATTTAATCCAACAGTCATAATATGACTTTGGATTTGAGTGACTTTTTGGTAGAGATGATCTTTGACCTAAAATATACATGGTTGGATTGTTAAAATACAATATGGAGTGGGCCCTAAGAATGTGTGTCAAAAAATATGTGTACTCCGATCCAATCCTATATGTAAAGGAGATTAGCACTAATAAAAGATGCTTTGCTCTAATACCCAGGTAATCAACCTCGATAAAAAAAGCAGATGGTATAAGTAGAAATCAAGGAAACCTGATTCATACGTCAAAATGTACACATAAACATGAAATATGGTCTAGTGGATCACACATACAGCTTAAGAATATGCCTTTCTTAGTTTGCCAAGCAAAGAATATGAAGCGTTGGAGTGCTCTCTATAAATTGCATACATACATTGAAAGAGCTATATTATAATACATTTACTGGCCAATGATTTAATTTGTTTTAGCACACTAGAAGGACAACATATGGCAACAAAGAATTGTAGACCGTCGTTCTTAATATGCTGTGTGCTTCTGATTGCTTTATTGGCCGGAGGTGAAAGTGTCGCGCCAAGAATAAACAAGGTGATGAAGATGCAAATGCAACATGCATATATACACACACACTAACTGAGCATTGAAAGTTAATCTAGAATTAGTTTTGTTATTGGGCATGTGCCTCTAATTTAGTGGTGGATGAATTAATAATGCGATGCATGTTTGTATGAACACCTTATTTTTGTGATTGGCATTCTATTCTAATTATTGTTTTGCACTTGTTGAACATAGGCCTTTTCTTAACCCATCAAGTGCTTGTTTTTTCTAGTTTTAACTCTGAAAACTTGCTAGTTAATCAATTAGCATTCTAATTACTATTTTGCATACAAAAAGTACATGAGAAATTGGCAAAAATGATCATGTTTCATATCTTAATTGTTGATATGATCAATTTGTTGATATGTCATTAATGTTTGAACATTATGTTGTCAATATATGATAGTATATCGTCGAAATTAATTTATTCGTGATCATCATTTTAGTAATTGATTTACTCGTGATTATCATTTTAGTCAATTTTCCAAAAATATTTGTACCACATTTAACTAATAACACCTAGCTAGATGAAATAAATGATCTCACTTTTGACAATATATAGGAAAACTGTACGTATGCAGTTACAATCGAAACAACGTGCACAAAAGGTGCCGAAACCTCAAACCACATAAGCCTGAGATTTGGTGACACAAACTCTAATGACATTGTGGTTCACCACCTAAACTCCAAGCACGTAAGAAGGGTGGATCCAATAGAGCCTGACCTCCTTGACGATGTTCCCAGAAAACCATTTCAAGCTTGCGTGGTGGATGAGTTCCAAGTGAAGGGCCAATGCGTCGACTCGCTGGTCTGCTACCTCTACCTCAAACTGTCCGGAACTGATGATTGGAGACCTGGTTTTGCACAAGTCCATGTTTTGGAGGGGTCTCACTCCCATCTCAGCTCGAATTACTTCTACTTCCGCAGGTACTTGCCACGCCATGTTTGGCATGGTTTGGATGTGTGCGATGATGATAAAGAGGTCACTCCATTTGGGATCAAGCACAAGAGGAAAGTGTTTGCAAAAAAGCCAGAGATGAAAAAATTGGCACGAATGCCATGATATAATTCATCCATCATTAGTTACTTGTATCAAACTTTTTCTCCCAACTTTTTTGTTCTTATACCATATCATAAATACTGCATATTCAAAGAACAACAAAGTTGTAGAATTAACCCATGTTTGTGAAATAAAAGAAGTTGGGTATAGTAGCATTGACATTAGGGTCAATTGCCACTAATATAAATAATTTTATTTGCAATAGGGGGTCTTTTTATATTAACAATGGATGAAGATTAGGGATTGTAAACGAGTCAAGTCGAACCGAATATCATTGTGCTTAAGTTTGGCTTGCTTAATATTTTTCGAGCTCGAGCTAGGCTTGGTTTGCTTCTTATATGAGCCTAGCTCGAGGGAGCTTAAAATGTTCGAGCTCAATACCAAGCTCAAGCTGTTTCGACCTATTATTTCTTGTTGTAAGTTGGTTCGATTGAGTAAAAATTTTTGCTACATGGCAGTGCAAGTAAATAATAGAATATATATAAAACATAAAAAATTCAACACAAAATTTTCAAACACACTACTTTAAGCCAGGAAATAAACTTTTTTTTTCCTTGCCAGTGAGGGGCTAGGCCATCACGCCTATAATTTCTTTAGAAGCAAAAGGATATGGGAGGGCATAATGTCTTAAAAATTGAAACAAAAATTGTCAAGCTAAACTTAAAATATATATAATGCTTTAAAAGAAAATTCTAACACATGTCCTTATTCCAAACAAACTTCTTGCACAAAATCTTCAGCGACATGTCGAAGAAAAATTTATAGCAGTATCTTTAACTCTAAGACTTTTTGAATCACTAGAACTGAAAACAACGAACAATTCGGCATTAGGACTTTGGCTTTTGAAATTTTGCAGTATGCTTAGGGCCTTTGAGCGGCAACTTGTTTTGTTAGTTGAGTTAGTTTGATTTGGGTCCCCAAATACATATTAGACAATAAATAAAAATAAATATTCTTACAACACATTTAATCAAGGCTTGAGGACATAAATATTTTTAATTTTCATAGATTTTATTACATGTCAAGCTTGAATGATCGAGCCGAGCTCAAACTTATTTTCGAGTTGTTTTGTAAAAAAACTTTGAGCTACTCACGAGCCTTACGAGCCAAACATACTAATGTTCAAGCTTGACTTGTTTTTAATTCGAGCCAAACTAGGCTTGATTTGGTTCTTTGACGAGCCTAGCTTTAACGAACCAAACACGAGCCGAACTTGATGCGAGTTCGAACTGTTTCAAACCAATTTTCAGCCTTAAATGTCCAAGATCAAGAAGACTTTAGTTCTCTGACGTAAAGATAAATGAGATTACAAAAGAGTATATTAATAAATCAATCATATCCCAAATTCAGATATACGACTATATATCCTATAAATATATACATGTTGTGGACAGTTTTTAGTGAAGGGTGCGGCAAGAGAAGAATAGATAGAATTTGGTGAAACTGTAGTGTATGTGGAATATGTAATTCATATATCAATTGCTCATGATAATTAGTAATGCAAGTCACCCGATGCGATTTTTGATTAATTTTTCATCTTTTTAAAGGATGGTTGGCTTAGTAACCCAAACAAAGTACGTACATTGCTTATCAAATATTTTTTGTACATTGCTCACCACAAATTGCATATTTTCGAACCAATACAATCCATAAAGCCAACTTCATCATGAGCAGCGGCTGAGCTAAAAATCAGTGGCAAGAAGGGTCTTTAAACTAGCTAGAAATCGGTGGCAATAGAGGACGCCCAAAACCATATGAAAGAAGTAGATAAAATATAGCAATATAATTAATTGAAGAAAAATTAAGCTTCTTTTTAAATTTTTTAATCATTGACATGGAAAATTTTAATCAAACAAGAGTTCGAGGCCTTTAAAATTTGTATGAAAAATTTAGTATTGAGAAGATTATATCGCAGGACAAAACTTGTTTATGAGCTTTGATAAAAAAAAAAGATTACTTAGATTCAAACAAAAAATTAAAATCATGGCTCAAAACTATTACTATGAGATTTTCTTTAAACATAATTGGATTTTCCTCTAAATTGTATAGGCATAAGGCTAGGTTGGGTTTGAAAAAAACAAAAATTGTTAGGACTAGCAAGTTTCGAACTCGTAATACGTGTGTCTTGTTTTGCTACTTAATATGAGTCTTTATTTATAGTAAACATAATAGACTTATTTGCCCTACAAATAAGAGAAAGTCTAAAATCACTAAATTACATAAGAATTTTAAATATAATATACTAAAATTTACACAATCACACACACGCATGTGCAATAATTCTAGTCACAACATAAATTTGGCTAGTTATTTTGCCCAACAAATAACACACGCTAGGAATTCATTGTGTAAAGAAGCCAAATTATTAAGGAGCACTCTTCTGTTAACTCACTCCAACATCACATTTTGCCCTGGCCCCTGGTGGATGATGTGTTGACCAAATAGACCCTGCCGGTGTCTTGTCTTCTCCCAAACATGACGTACGATGCTTTGTTCACTGCCTCACTCCAATGGCAGTGTATTCAGATATTGAGTAAATATGTAGACTTTTAAGTCATGCTTGGCCACCAATATTACTATACATACTCTCTCTCTCTCTCTCTCTCTGAGTTTAGCTCCTTCCGATTTATTAGTCAAGAGTAATTACAAGTTTTTTTTTGGAAACTTTGTATACTATGTATTTGTTAATTAGCAATTTTTCAGAACATGTTCATTTGGATGAATACATTTGGGTTATATGCAAGTTCCCAGTTGTAGGCAATTGGACCACTTCACCCAGCCCAATGTGGAAAAACTGAAGTTAACTAAAGGTGCCTTAGAAAAAGAAGGAAGAGATAAAATGCGGGGGTCTGTGTTTTTCTTTCTTTTTTCTAGCTCGGAATAAATTGGGCACCCTTGTCGGCTTACATGCGTGTGCTCTTCCATGCCATGCATTTTGTGAAAACCCAAATTATACCCGTATCATTCAATAGCTACCCCAAAATTCCATTGATTTGATTTTTTATTTTTTATTTTTGGTCGAAATGATGAAGAAATGATGAGGATGAGGAGACGCAACATGACCAATTGCTGCAAACGACACAAGGAGAAGGAGGTGTCTGAAAGTCACTATTCATCAATGTGATCCATGCATGACTTGATCCTTACAATTACTATAAATAAGCAAATCTAAAAAGGCCATCAATTCATCAGACAAGCTTGCTCGAGTCTGATTCTCTTTTGTCGAGATTAGTTTACTCCACTATGTTTTGCTATAGGCAAGTACTACTAAAGATGACGATGATGATTGACTAGACAGTCAAGTTAGCTAGCCCTCAGTCAAGTTAGCTAGCCCTCCATCTCTGTTGCTCTACTTCTTCCTACCAACTCCTATCAATCAT
The DNA here is from genome assembly GCA_018257905.1 of Gillenia trifoliata. Taxonomy (NCBI): domain Eukaryota; kingdom Viridiplantae; phylum Streptophyta; class Magnoliopsida; order Rosales; family Rosaceae; genus Gillenia; species Gillenia trifoliata. Next base: position 25,994,760 of record CM031081.1, on the reverse strand, counting down.
GGAACTCTTCTTCTACTATGAAACACAATTTCTTTCTTATTTGGAGAATAGTCCTTCATAGGGAACTGTACATAATATATTACAACTTATATATTGAATGTTCCACTTTTAATTGCATAGAGATCTTTGTGATAACATTTTATACTTGCCAAGTTGTAGGTGGTTAAGTTGAGAAAATATCGGTGTGATTAGTTGTGGACTGCGGGCGACTGCAAATCTTAACCCTTCTTAGTAATAGATTGTGAATGAGCCTAAAATCATACATCGGCTAATTGATTCCTTGTTAGTTCTCTTTTGGACGTCTTGGATTTAACGTTATATGGCACGAAAGAAAATGTCCGTGTAGGTAGGCTTGATTTGTTTGAAGATCGGTGAATGGAGTAATCTAATCCAATAAAAGAAAACGTCTACTTACAAGTCGGGCGCACTAGTGCACCAAGCAAAGAAAAAGAAATCTAACCCTAACTCCGCACACCACGTTAGTTGTGGTGTCAATTTGTGTATTACCTATTAAAATTTCTTGTGTGTATGGGGCTTGTCTTCTTTCTCCGGTGAACATCAACTCTGAAGTTGCTTTGACAGTACAAAGTAATGCGTTAGTTTATCCTCAATATTAAAGAAAAAGATTAGCTAAAGACGTCCTTGCCTAAAATGTCTCAACATGTTGCTCCTGATTTGTTAAAGCATCACACATTCGCCTGGCCTGGTTGTGAGCACTATTGCTTTTTCAAACATGAATTCCGGAACTTCTCTTTTGGCTTGAAGAGATAACAATATCAATAATATGCAGCATCCTCTTGTTTGCTATCTCCAACCAACTGGGAAATTCCTAAACCAAGCACTATTGAACCTTTTTAATGTATCACTAAAATTCGTTTGAGGAAATTTATAATTTTTTGGTTTTTGGTTGGCAAGAGGACAGAATTTTGTAAGTGAGCTCTACTCTCACTTGATCTCGAGCATTAGGATTGTAATCTGGGGGTAGATTCGTAATCCGGGGTCTGTAGGAAGATCTGGCAAGTTGATTTCCCCACAATTACGTTTTGGAGCACCATCATTTGATCCGTCTCTTACCATTGGTCATGGCCTTTCTTTTAAAAGTATCTCTCCATAACTCTATAAATTAAAATATTTTTTTAATTAGAGAAAAATAATAATTCTCACCAATAAACAACACAATCACAAGAAAATTGTAAATTGGGGTTAGAAATTACTAATTGATTTGTTGATTCAGAAAAAATTTCAAAGATGAACTGGTGAAGGCTGTATTGTTGTTGCTGCTGTCTCGAGAAGTTGGAGACGGGAAACCTCTTAAGAGTCTTTATTGTATATTACGGGATCACGAGATATTTCGGATTTTTTAAGCTATTAAATTTTTATTTTAAAATATAAAAATTAAGATTTATACGGTAAAATTCGAGTACTTTCAAATGCTACGGAAACACTTGAAAATTTTTCCTTCTAAATAGAAGACGGTTTAAAAGTTTAATGCTAATTGATTTGTTTACCTTTTAGGTTTGGGTAATTATCCTAGTTTCTAAATATTTTAAATACTGAAAGAAGACAAAAAGGTTGGAAATAATTCTACCATTTTAGGACTCTAGTCACTCTACTGGTCAACTAACAAATAGGACTTAAGATTGTTTGAAGTGGGCCACAGGGTCTATATATATTACTTTAATGAGAAGCATGAGAAGTTGAGAAGGGTCAGGACGACCACTGTGAGCCAAATTGGCTCTGCCTCTGTTGCCTATTCAAGCTAGACATGATTTTATTTTTGATGTGTTTAGAAGTTAAGCTCATACATTTTGAAGTTAATATTATATAACAACACACGCATGTTAAGCTACATCCCAGGCAGTCGTAGCTGAGCAGAATTTTCGCTAGAAAAAATGGCACTTTACATAATCTATGTTGTAAGGCATAACCTGCGCACATGTACGTAGACCCTTCACTACTCCAACTTCTCAAGAGCTCAGAGCACGCGCATGCTGGTAGCCTTACACCACATTTATTTGTTTTTCTCGATTCCCATCCCATCCCCCATTATACAGGTGAAATTACTAGAATGATATTGTTTTTATCATACAACATGTATTACAGACATTAATATTCAAAAATTATTTTATAATAAAAAGAGAATGTGAATTTGTGACCTCTAGCGTCTCTAATAGAGGATATACAAAGCTTACAATGATTATTTTACATTTCGGTTAATTGGAAAACTTTTAAATAGGAGGGAGAAACGGGATATAAAATATCCATCATAGTTGGAAAATGTAAATTACATTTTGTAGGTGGACCCCACTAAACAAATAGAGAAAAACAAATGGAATTCCAAATTTACATGTATCTTATTAGAGCATAACTCATATTTGCATCACCCTGCAATGTAAATGTGGCTCTTACATCTCAACTTTGTATATTTTCATTAAAAATGATCTAATAGTTAAAAGATAATGTATTACCACTGTTGTATAGTAAAATTTTTTGTAATGTACAAAGCTTTTCTCAGATGGCAAAAATTATTACTACTGTAGCGAGGGCATGTGAATTGTCCTTTTCTTTTCTTTCTGCACCTCCTTAAATATATATTTCAAGAGGTAATGCGACCCTGCATATTGGTGTTTTGTAAAATTATCTAACTCATTCATTTTTGCCTATTAATTGTACCGTGATCAGAAATGTTTTCAGGTTGCATTTTTCATTGCATCCAAAAATGAAAATGCCATAAAATACATCTGGTCATTGTTTTTTACGAGACAATGTTTTAAATTACTCTAAAAATTTAAATTTGAATACAAAAAACGTGTACAGATGTCCTAACTAGTTAATTACCTAACCCACGTACTTGAACATTTGATCATTGTGTTGTAGATAAAATATAACATGTGTTAAATGTGATTGTGTAAATCCTAGGTAGATATGGATTAGGCTATTTCCGTTACGCCCAAGGATTAGTATCCTATTACTTGTACTTCTATTACTATAAATAAAGGCACACAGTATGTGAATATATGAATTACATATTCCACATACACTCTGATTTCACCAAATTCTCTCTATTCTTCTCTTACGCACCCTTCACTAGCTGTCCCACGTACGTTATGTACGCTCTTTTCCGTGCTCAAGAGAGTCTATCTGCAGGATTTTGGCCATCTTCAATCATGGGGAGTATTAATTTCAATAGTTTTACTTTGTTTATTTATTTTTATTGAATTAATATACTTGCTATTGATTCAATTTTCCTTTGTTATTTTGAACGAGATTCACGTGACGATGAAGTGGAGTTGAAGGCAATCACACCAAACAAATTGTTCAACAATCATCATCGGCAATCCGGGTTCTTAAAACACGGTCTCGGTGTCGATATTTTGTCGGGCGATTGCATGAACCTTCACACCATGATACGCCAACCCAATTTTACGCGTTTTAACAGATTATTGATCCTGCAAATATTGTGTTAGCATCGACATTTTATATATACGAAATATATTAAGTGAATTGATGATCGTGTGAACGAAGGAAGAATTAAGGGTTTTCTTGTTTTTTTCGCTTTTCTACAAAACATCCAAATTTCGTTTTTAAAAAACTAGAAATTCTTTGCGAATTTTTTTTTTTTTTTTCGTTTTTTTGAAAAATAAAGAAAAAAAAAAAAAAAACCTAAGCCGCCGTAGGCACATGTAGTGGCGCGAGCCAAGCGGCGGGCCACTGCGCCCGGCTCGGTAGGGCAGAGGAAGCCCGGATTTTCCTTGGGCTGTTTTCTTCCCTAGGCCGCGCCCTTTCTTGGTACTGTAGTCCGGCCGCGCAAAAGCCGGATTTCTCGGCCGTGTCTATTTGCTTGGCCTGATGGGGCAGCCCACCGCTTCGGGGCCTTTGCAGCCCAAATGCAGCGGAGCTGCTGACTTCTTTCTTTGCCGCCCTTCCTTCGCCCGGCCGTGTGGGCTTGGACCCAAACCCTGTTTGGGCTCACTTTGGTCCAAAATTCTTCATTTTTCTTGGCCGGCGAGTCCGGCCCTCTTTGTTAGTTGGAGCTGCCGGCTCGACCCACGACCCACCAAAAACTATTTGGGTCATATTTGCAAACCCAAAGTCGAAGTAGACCTATATTTCACTACCCATTCACAATATATGTTAAAATTTATTATTTGTATTATTTTTGTTCTATATATATTGCATTTGATTCTGAGGTATATATGAACTTAAAGTTCATAAATTCGAACTAGAAGTTTCGAATAAGTGCCATGAAACCTGAAGTTTCCTTAAAAATTAAATACCCATGAAACCAGTCGTTTTTCATGAAAATTTAAACAAGCCATGTCTTAGAACCCGAATGTTCTAACTTTTATGATTATGGAGAATTCATTTCCCACCAACCATAAGCACCAACCACAATCTTGTTCCCTCCATCCGGTGGATTTCCCGGCAAGTAACAAGTTCAACTTCACTAACATGGAAGTTTCTAGAAAACTAATTTATGTGGGCCTGGTGTGAAGCTCCACTTGACCCTGCGGAAGTTGAGAAATATTGAAGCCAACAATGACGTGGATAGAGCTAAATAAACCTCAGTCATGATCTTCATCCGAAGACTTATGCACAAACATTATAAATGGAAGTACCTCGATGGCCCGAGATTCCTTGGCTCTTTGACTCACTCTGCGGATCGTTCTAATCATGCAAAGATGATCTTGCAGAAGCAAGACACCTTGCTAGAAGCAAGACACACTTTGTCGAAAGTAAGACATACCTTGCCGAGAAGCAAGACATATCTTGCACGACACAAGGCATGATTGAACTCCATCTGTGAATAGGTACAAATTACGGAAGTTTATAGAATCCGATTGAACTTTGGTAGAGAAGATTTTCGTCCTTCCATACCTCTAAAATGCTCTACGAAGAAGCACCTGGGAATGGAGGTTCACTAAATTCTCGGATGCGATACTACCTACACTTTGCTCCTTTGAAAAGCACAACGGGTGAAAGCGGCACCGGTGATTCGAGGTGGAAGGTGCGAACGGTGTGATCCGGCTTTTGGCGGGCCTAGAGATGGTATGGGCTTCGGCTTCGAGTCTATTAGGAAGCGGTATGGAGTTCGAGTGAAGTCTGCGAACGGCATGCCTGCCGGTAGGGATGTAGAAGGTCTTGCTCTGTTTCGGCAGGAGGTGTGCAGGGCAAGGCTACCGCCCCGGCGAGCTGCCGAATCTACTCTTCCTTCTTCGGTGAAGTCTTGAATCGTGGTAGAGATCGGGGGTCGACCAAGGGGTGGCATCCCACGACCAAGCCACGTGATCCTTGAAACTAAGACCCAAAACTTCAAGAATAAGGGGCAGTATTCCGAACCTCAGCCGTCTGAAATCTACCTCCATTTTGATGGAATAGTCATTAGTACATGCACTTATTTGTGCCCAATGTTGTTTGAGGAGTACCATTCCTGTAATCAATTTGTGAGACTAATTTTTGCTTCACCTAACACATATGGAAAAGCAAAATTTTTGACATGGAAAGGCCACATTGGCGAAATCCACATCTTTTGGTTTAAGTTTTAGACAATTTTCCTTTTTTGTTTGGATGATTGTTTTGGTATTTGCTTTAAATTTTTTGGATATTATTATGGATATTGTCCTCGAATTATGAGTTAATTGAATCATGTTTCTTATACATGTGACCGAATTCAATTAACATGTGATAAAAATGTGGGGAAGTTAGTTATGCGGATGAACGTGCGACTATGCACACCTAACTTCATACCCTAAATCACCCTACAGCAACGAATTCGGGTCTACCTAACCTGATTAAGGGCATTGGCCTTTGCTCCTCGTTGTATTAATGGTCTTGAATTACTATTAAGGGCCTTATATTCTCGCGTTCCGGAAGAACGTCATTGAGTTATAAGGATATTGACGGAGCAATGATCGCCAAAAACCACTTGTAGAAAATAGAGTGGCGTATCTTTGCATCACCTTCCAAAATATGAAGCATGAAGCTATGTTTTGGGGCCAATGGAGCTACCTCCCAGAGCTGGGACATGCCATATAGGCGCTTGGCTTAGGTGATTGGCTTGAGTTTACTTGCTTTGGCACGACCGTTTGGGACATTGTGGTCGGCTCACGATGCAACATTTTACACAATGCATCACCTTACCTAAAGTAAGGATTTTGTGCCTACAAGCACACTTTGCCAAGCACACTTTCGTTGGGAAATTGGATTTTTACATCATCCCCAGCAAAGTTACTACATAACCCTCTTTTCACGGTGGATTAAAGGGAATAATGTGGACTCTTCCAACCAAAGGAAATGCGGACCATGAAAATATGGTTTTGGTTGATATATCGACACAATGGTCACATGTGTCACGTACACATTCTTGCTAAACTCTGACAATTCTTACTTAAGGGCTCACCACCACAATTATCCCATAAAGTAAAGAAGGCCGGATAATCTTGGGAGAGTTTATATCGAGCAGTATTGATAAGTATTGCATGTTTTTTGGGCTTGAAATTGAACATTGAATTCCCAGTGTTCCCGGCCCAAAACGACTCGCGAGAAGCGATCATAAAGCGCATTATCAATTGATCGCCGGACCTGGTGAGCGCGCAGCTTTGGTTTGCCCTGGGAGCTATGCAATCTTGTATGCAACCATGTTAGTGCCTGAGGCCCATTACTGCAAATACTTTATAGCGTTACAATTGGTTCTTGAGTACGAACACCGGCCGTTTCGTATTTACGCATTTTGGGTATGCATTACGCCATATTGCGCCGCCGCAATGTACCAATATGGGTTCTCAATGAAGGATGTGAATCTTTGTCGATTGTGATTCTCCCCTTGAAATTAGCTCTTTAGAGCCCTTGCACGTGATCTCTTTACGCCATTTTGCGGATTGTCACTTCGATGAGGCAGTCTTCCGTAGTTAGGGAGATAAAACGTCAACGTTCTGCAAGAACGGCAGATTATCGTGGACGTCCCATTATGTCTCGTCTCGATCCTTCTAGATTTCGGAAGTATTGCTCCAGACGCTTTCTACGATCTAGATAAAGTGACGAATCATATATACCATTGCTGAAACATGCACCGCAAGGATAGACGTACCCTAACGGACTGATCGAGTCAACATCCGAAGGAGTGTCACGCCACGAAGGACGGTTGGCCGCCCTGTTGGACGGCTGGTGCGGCAAACTGACTGGCAAATCAATCTGTTCTCGGCACGGCGCGACGGATCACTCGGTTCGAAGGATTCACCTCCTACTAGAAGTGGAGAAGTATGGCACAAAATGAATCCACTTCCTCGTTCGCTATCTCAACCATTCCACCTTATGAAATTAATGGGATTATCCCGAGACCTGTAGTCTTGGTCCATTATGCATGCATGGATGAGTTAATGGAATTGGAATGAGATTATCATCGATGATATTCACGTATATGGTAGCTACCGAAATCTTTTGGCGACGATATCGGCTAGCGTTCAGGATTGATGAATGTCGGCCGTAGAGCTGATTGGTCAAGCGGAAACAAACAATCTAGGTCGAACTTGATTCACTTGCGAAACGTAAAGTGTTTGGGCACGTAGTTCCTACAACTTCCCATGTGAAGCCGTTGGCTACAAGTGGAGTTTTCGTAAGGAAGCGAAATGAGAAAGAATGAGGGAAATAGTGCGATACGAAGCACGCCTTGTGGCGCAGGTTTCTCTCGAAACGCCACGAGATTGATTACGAGGTGACTTATTTCCCAGTAATGGACGTTATAACGTTCCACTACCTTATCGAGTTTGGTAGTTTAGAAAAGCGAGATATGCGGCTGTAATACGTGGTTGTAAACGTATCTATGGGATCTTGATACGGAAATATATGTGAAAGTTCCCAGAAGAACTTATTGGTGATTCAAATAGTTCTAGACCATAGAACACCCTCTCTATTGAATTGAGGCATTTCCTTTACGGATTGGAACAATCAGAGCGGATGTGTTATGCTAGGTTTAAGTGAATATTTGATCGATTGGGGATATGTGAATAAACTATGCCCTGCTGATGTACAAAGCAAGATTTGCAAGAGTTGGTCTATGTCGATGACATAAATCTCACTTAGACTCTAGAAGAGCTTGAGAAGCGCCTCGCACGAAGTCGAATTTGAGATGAAAGATCTTGGGAAAACTCGTTTATGTCTGCGACTCGAAGTTTCGGCAAAGTTCGAGATGGTATTGGTCCTGTCGAACTACACCCGGAAGGTGTTGCTTTTGAGTACACCCGCTTGAACATTCATACGCTAGATGCAAGTGAGATCCTTGAAAGGTTGTGGAACTTGAAGTTACATATCTAAGTTCAATTAGCGCTTTATTGTACTTAGCTCATTGCATTATGCATGACATCTCATTCGTTGTTGATCTTTTGGTAAGATACAACCTTGCTTCCTGTACCACCAAATAGGTGTTAAAGACGTTTTAAGTTACTACGGATTTGGGCTTATTACATCCTGCGCATCTCGGAATTAACCTGACCCACGGTTATCGAATGATGCTTACCTTGTGGGATCTGTTGACCATGAGACTATCCAGTGCATTCAGCACAAGGCACGTTTCCAAAGCAGTTATGTCTTTAGTTAGGAACAATATCTTGGAGGTCGACAAATAGACCTTAGTTGCGGCGTCTTGAGCTCGTCGCCATGCAAGCCCTTGCAGGTGTACATGGGAGCATATTGAAGCACTTGTAATTCTTCATCCTTCGTTGAGTTCCAACAACGATCTATGAAAGTTCTTGTGGTATGTATCGACCCGGACCATAACATGATACATCGAAAGTCGACACCAAGCATGTGCGTCTACATTACATTAGCATGAGCATCGGAAGATTGAAGTCAAGCATATCGTCAAGAAGACAACCTTCTTGAGCCTCTTCCACGAGAAGTCATTGCGAAGAAGCTTGTTGAGGATTTAGTATGCAAATTTTCTCATTGCTACGCTTGTGGTTCTCGGGAGTTTCGTCGAACTCGGGGGTATCCTGAAGTATACTCGCTTGACCTTAATGTACTCTTTTCCCTACGATCGGGATCATTTTTCCCATTGGGTTTTTGTTCTTTGACTAGGTTTTAGAGGCACCCGATACGGTGGTCATACTCTTGTGTGTTTTCTTACTACTTACGTCTTGAAGATGTTAAGTATCGACATTGCATTGCTCACTTTTCTCTTAGACTATGGGTTTTGTCTGAGTCTTGGGTTTTACCATAGCCCGGTTTTGTGAGAGTTTTATTCTTTTATATACGAGTTCCACATGAGACTCGAGTGTTCTCTCTACGTGCCTCACGAGACGACTTGCTCAACTATCATCTGAAGATCGATGCGATATCTACTTGAGTATTTGCACACTCGAGAGGTGTTGTAGATAAAATATAACATGTGTTAAATGTGATTGTGTGTAAATCCTAGGTAGATATGGATTAGGCTATTCGGATTCGCCAAGGGATTAGTATCCTATTATGCCCAGCCTTACATTACATAAATAAAAGCGCGCAGTTATGTGGAATATATGAATTACATATTCCATACCTTACTGATTTCACCAAATTCTCTCTATTCTTCTCTTTTTAGCACCCTTCACTAAGCTAATCACAACACATTTGAAATTTAACATTTGATCATTGTTTAAATTTCACATCTTAATTTTCAACGGGAAAAAAAAGAAAAAAAACTCATCTTCTAAATAGAATTCAACCACCACAGAGTGGCCCAGTGGTTGTGGTGCGTTTCAGGCCCGTATTCCACACGGCTCATCCTGGGTTCGATTCTTTGCGCTGGTGAATCATATGATGGTGGCCAGGGGGAGACTGAAATGTCTCTGTGAGTCTTCCCGGCTCCTAAAAAGGTGGGTTGCCGTGACTTGGTCACCAGCTGGTCTCTTTTTTTTTTTTTTTAAGTTTCTATATTATTATATTCGTGACAATTAATAATTAAATATATCAAGGAAGAGAATGCTATAAAATACTCATGTACACAGACATATATAATTATATATGAACACTTCTTTGAGTTTTTTCATATGTAAAAAATCACAATATTGTTGTTGTGCAATGATTTTAAATGATGAGGGAATTAGGCTCAAGTTGTAAATGATGAACAATGAAATGGAATAAGGTTTTAGTATCGCATAATTAGTTTTGTGATGCCAAAGAATTATTCACCTATTTATATAAATAAAAAAACCTTGACAACAGAGTAGTAAATTCCTTTTGTGAGATTTAGATGTAAAACTCTCTCTCTCCTTTTTGGGAAAAGGAACAACAAAGTAACACTAGATACATGCAAAAAAAAAATGAAAGATCAGAAGAAAAGACGAGAAACTTTAATTTATGCCTTGAAAAAACACAAGTTATTTGAAGTATCATTTTACGTGTTATAATAAAGGTGAATGATAATGTTGGTATGTTTTATTTTTAAGGTATATTAATAAAATAAATAAATTCACATGTTATAATTTGAGTTGAATAGTTATAGGTACACTGAAAATTGGTCAAAAAAAGACCAAAATTTTTTTAACCTATGTGTCATGTAGTAATTAAGATATTTTCAAGAGGCATATAGTTCAAGTGATTAAGAATATTATCGTAAAAAATTATGTGAAATAAAAAAAATCTAGAGAAGAGAATGGTGTTTTTTTTCCTTTTTCTTTCTATTAATAAAAAGAAGATAGGTAAGCTATGATTCACTATTAAACTTCCTATTTGGTATATGTGATTCACTATTAAACTTTATCATCACAATAAAACAAATCACTGTTGAATAAATTTGTCTCTATTGGGATTATAAGGGAATGTTGTCAGAGAGGGAAATTGGCCAACAAAGTCAAAGAAAACCACATGGCATTTGAATTTGCATGCATGCATTTATGAATTTTGTATGTCTGCCTTTTCTTTTAGTTGTCTATTTTGTATATGTCAGTTTTTGGCATGGAAAGCTTACGTTTTCTACAGTCTTTAGATTGTCGGTTGATGGTAGCCCAATCAGTTTTGGGAGCCGAAAGGAAAGTTGAACATTATTCACACTGCAATCAGCTCAAGAGAATTTGGGATTGGAACTGGATTTCCTAATTGGAAACCCCCAACAGAAAGTATTTCTGCTTACAGATTAAGGGAAGACATTTATTTGAGTCTTTTTGCAAACTGATTTGATTCTTTTCAAAATTAGAAAATAGGAATATTCTTCCAGCCGCATGCATGCATGCTTTTTACAAAAACATGCATGGCTAATACGTGCATGCTTTGGCGAAGTTCTATTTTTGCAAAATGTTAGATTCTGAAGTTGGAGTATTAACCCGACTAAAAATACTTCTGTACATATCTATTTTGTGTGTGTATATTGTCGTGTAGATTATTATGAACTCAGTATGATGAAATTACTGGCGTGAGCAGACCACTGTCTCAACCCTAATAGCTAAGTAGACCAACCCTGAGAGCTCACAACTATTAGGCTCCAAGATCTAAATCTTGCGAAGCACTCTAGCAAATAGCTTGGTCCACAAGCAAACATCATGTCCCACTTCGAGAGACATGGTCATCGGCCCCCTTGCAGCTCGGCCCGAACGGCACACGAGCATGCAAGAGGGGAGGCTTTATTGAGCCCTAAATAAGGCCAAGTACTTTCTTGCCAAACTCCACGTTTATCAAGATTAGCGCTTGTATGCCCCAATCCATTACCAAGTCGACGACCTTCAGATGCCCTCTGCCAGGCATCTCCCCAAAGGCATATTCCTGGATAGGGAGATTGCTTCACTGGTCGACCTGCCTAGCTCTGCTGGCAAATGACTCATAAACTTCTTCCTAGTTAAGTCACACAAGAAAACTAGTAATCGCAAATTGTATTCATACTTATTTTCTAACTTTTTTGTTTCTCTCAAATACTTTTTGACTTAGGCATTAGAGGCCTTCAATTGATCTTTCATTGTTATTTGTCTTGCAGGTTTTCTAGTCAATTCGCCTTGTTGAAAATTTGTATCCAAACAGTTACACACACATATATATTTCATGTAAAACTTATTATAAATGAGTTTCATTTCTATCAAAATGGATCATAATCAAAGGTGGATCAATAAATCTTTCTTTTTGAGGGTGTTAGGAAAGAAGATTTTTAATAGTGATTAACTTACATTTCTTAGTCGGATGTACATGCGTACATTCCTCTTAGTTAGAATCGCCTCTTTGAAGCATTTTATCAAAGAATTCTAGAGACAAACAACCAAATTTTGTTGAGGAATACATAGTTTATGGGTCAATTGACCACCAAGGTGATGTAATAGTAAATAAAATACAATAATATGATATATGTAAAGTTACGAGTAACCTATACACCTCTTGGAAATGACCTAATTTTGAGTTAAGTAGCTAGTACTTAGCGTATCACTCGTGATTTAATTTTGTCGAACTTTGTCCTTATTAGGTGTTACGAGATTCATAGTCCTTAATTATCTATAACCTGGAAAATTTTTGTATATATTATCAAATTAACCCGGAATGTTTTATACTCCTAATCAATACTAATTTGTGTCTCTATTAATTTTATAACAATTTGAATAATTAATGTGTCCCTCACGCGCACCGTTGCAAGTTGGCTGATCGAATTAGTCCATGCAAGCTTCTCTGCTTCAAGAATTCAACTTACATGGTGCGTCTTATTCATTCTGTACAGAAAGTAAATATTATATTGTGATGATGACATAATCATTCAAGTACCCCTCACCCCATTTTCCCTCATTCACTACTCCTCCCTCTCTCTCTCTTTCTCTCTCTCTCTCTCTCTCTCTCTCTGAAGTTTGTGTGTGTGTGTTTTTGCAAGGACTGAAACCTACACTTGAATGCCTCTCTCAGGGAAGCATCAGCATGACAACCTGCATTACTGGTACGTCACACTATTATCTTTTAACCTCACACTTCTCTCTCTCTCTCTCTCTCTCCCTCCCTTCTTTTTGCACCTCCTCCGCCCCCTACCCACTCTTTCTTTCTCTGTCCATCTATTTATACATCCCCATCCTTTCAACCCTTCACTCTCCACAAACACACCAAAAACCCTACTTTAGTTTCTCTTTTTACACCCACCACAAACCAAGTTCATAATTTAAGAAAAACCAATTATGTCCCCTGCAGCGAACTCATCGTCATCAAGATGGTGTCCTACCCCAGAGCAACTGATGCTCCTTGAAGAGATGTACAGGGCTGGAATCAGAACCCCAAATGCCTCTCAAATTCAACACATCACTGCCCAGCTCTCTTTCTATGGCAAGATTGAGGGAAAAAATGTATTTTACTGGTTCCAAAACCACAAGGCAAGGGACAGACAGAAGCTTAGGAGAAAGCTTTGTAAGCAACTGCAGCAGCAGCAGCAAATACTTTATCACCATCATAATTACCATAATTACCCTAACTGCCACTATCAGCAGCAGCTGAATCAGCAGAGTTTTCTTGGCTACCTTGAGTCCCCTCCTCCTGTATCTTCTGCTCTTCCTGATAAGCAACTTTCTACTTATCATCATCACAATAACTACTCATCAACTGGATTTCTTCCTCCTCAGGTTATAATTGTATATATCTCTCTTGATTATATATAGCACAATGATGAGATATTTACTAGTTGTGGAAAGATAGAATATTCTCTCTTTCTTTTTTTCTTCTTTCTTGTTTAAAATCATTACGTTATGCATGCATAGGGTGAGTATTGTTTTAGGTTAATTAGTGTTTAAAGTTAGTACTACAAGTCTACAATTCATCACCCTTTTAAATTTATAAATTTAAATCTAAAAAATTCTAGGGTGTGCTATATGTCGAATTTTTTATCTTAACCAAGATCTAACAGCCAAAAATCTATGTGTATAACATCTTATCATACTAAAAAAATTCCTTTAAGCCCTATATTTATCATATAAGACAAAAACATAAAAGGAGAAGTACTGGAAAGGGTAAAACTGTTGTTCTTCTAAAATCAACTTGTACTTGCCTTTTTTAGGTCTTCATTAAGATATAACTATATAAGTACGTGTTCTGTTTGTTTAGTGTTTGTGGTAATTGAATTTAAAGGAATAATTATCTATTGTTTTGTTCAAGGTAATACGATATTCATTAAAGAGCGAAACAAATTCGTATACATAACAATATGGCGCACAAATGGTGATGTCATTAAAACCTTGTTGCCGAAACTTTCAACTTGGGTCGAAAGCAAAAGAGTATCACGCACTAAGACAAACTAATCTTTACTATCCTTTAACAAGAAGTCTACAATAATGTCAACACAAGTTTTTTACTAACTAAAAAACATCAGAATAAATAATTCTTGTCCTTAATTCCACTCATTTTGCTACTAATTTTCCTTTTCTATTTGAATGCTATTTTTTGGATATTTGAACTATGTTTTTTTTTGTTGTTGGCATAGGTGGGAGTTGAAGATGCCTTCATAAACTACACCTGGAAGATGGAGATCCCAGAGAAGGTGGAGATGGAGAAGTCCTTGATGAGTATGTACGGCCGTGAATGGATGATGATGATGGATGTATGCCCACCATCCCCATGTTGCAGTAGTTCAAGAAGCAGTACTACTACTACTACTACTACTACTTCTAGACCACCCCTCAAGACCCTTCAACTCTTCCCTATCACTGCCACTGATCTCAAAGAAGAATCCACATCCTCCTACAATGCTCTCTCTTCCTCCACCCCCACAGAAAATTACTAAAAAAACCTTACTACTACTACTACTGCTGCTGCTGCTGCTGCATCTACACTGCATGCATGCATCTCTCTCTCTCTCTGACTAGTTTGGTGTCTTGGTTTCTGCTATGTGTTTTCTGGATTCTTCTTCTGTGATGTGAAAGATCTCAATTGTCCAATGAGTAGTAATAGCGTTCTGGGTCCTATACTTATTTTAACCTCTCAGTTTCAAACAAACCTACTACTATTTACTTGCACTATTACTAGCTAGTAGTACTATAGTGCAATATTGCATGCAGCATTGTATTTCTTTGTTTTTAAGTGTCAGCTTGTCTGTTGTGTGTAGCTTAAAGCTGACATATTGCACACCCAGTACTTGAACTGATCAGTACATGTTGTATATCTAGTCACGTAGAAGTCAGCTTTTTATTGTGTTTACTTGGTCTTGGACCTTTCGAACAAGTCAATGCAACACATTGTCTGTTATATGTTTAAATTTTGCAAGGATTTTTTGTCATTTTCTGACTTTTTTTTTCTTGTCTTTTAATTTGGGGAGAGGCAAATTGTATAAGACCAACTTCAATGCTATGGTGTCAAATGTTAAATTTTGGTATACTAAAAGACAAATTTTAGGTTCCCAAACAGTTTTTTCCCCTAACCCTATAGTGCTAAAATTTAGCAACTCACCAGTATTAAATATTGAACAAGTGGTTTGGCTTCAATCTTTTTTTTTTTGGCTAATTTTTTTTCAAATAATTCTTGTTTAGATTATCTTAATTTAATTTTACGAATATTTTCACCAAGAAAATCAAATTCCCACAAAATTGACAAAATCACACAATTTATAATATTGAAGTCAATACTGAAAATATAAAATGCTTGAAAAATAAAAGTGCACAAAATATTTGGTAAAAAAAAAACAAGAAAAATGGTTTTTAAAAAAAAAACAAAAAACTGGTGTGTGTATATAACTTATTAATAAAAGGGGTACCTAATATTACTGCATGACTCAAGCCTTGTACCATAACAAAAGGTGTCTTAAAACATACTTCATCCTGAATTACGGCTGCATTAGACACTTTGTATTAGATTCTCATTGGCTGGTTTGTTGCATTCCGAAGTCCTTGAGAGGTTTTTGAAAAGTACTTGGTGCATAACACTCATTCGTTAATACAATTAAGGTCTACCCCATAATCAATCAGTGTTTCAACTGCAAACTTAAAACTTTTGTTAATAATAAACGTAACAACAGAAATCATTTTTGGGATATACCTTGTCGATGCTGTTAACAAACTTCAAGGTCGAGACATGGCTTCATTCTTCATCTTTTATCTCAAAGGTCTGAGACTTTTTCTTTTCTAAAAATTCTCCCATCATTGCTTGGAACTCACTTTCAGTTTTTGCTTTACTCTGAAGTTCATCTGAGAAGGGTTGATAAAGTTCGAGAATTTAAACCCTATTTTTAAGTTCTCTTAATTCTTCCATGGTAGTATTAATTTCATACTGTAGGTCATTAAGAGTTGGTTCTTTCTTGTTAGTGTTTTCAACTATTCTATTTACTATGGTCTTGAAGCTATAAGCATCAACTAACTGTCTTTCGTAAATATTTTCTTTTCGCTTTTCTTTAGCCAAGATCAAGTATCTTTCTAGGGTTTCTTTTCTAATGGATCTTTGATTTTGTTGATCAAATCCAAAATCAAGCTCTCTTCCCTAGATATGACACAGACATTAAGATTCTGCATCCTACAAGCACAATTTTTTTTTCTAATTATGAACAACTGCTTTCAGTTGTTGCTTCAAATAGTTCTTTATCTTCAAGAACTGCTATTTCTCCATCACTTTCTTCTGAATCAGACGAATTAAGCATTAATTGACATAACCATATTTTCTTATCTTCATCCAGATTAAGATTATTAATCTTTTCTTTCATTCTACACTTACTTTGATAATGTCCTACTTTCCCACATTTGTGGCAAACAGAAGATTTTTCTTTTCCTTTGCTTCCCTTTTCAAACTTTCTAGGCTGAAACATTTTCTTTCGAAAGGTTCTATAAGGCTTTTTAGAACAATTATCATCATAATTTTTCTTACGAAATTTTCTTAAATTTCAATGTGGCATTTTTTAAGATACTTTATTTATTGGTTCAAAAACCAAACTGTTCACAGAAATCACCTATTTCTTTTTTACCTACAGCCTTTTGCTTTTCAAGCTGCTTTCTGAGTTTCATATCGTTACAAAATGCTAAACCTTCAAAACATATTTCAGAAGTTATTTTCTTATAAGTATACCTATCATAAGGTATAATTCCTCCAAATTTATTTCTAATTCTACTGCGAACCTTTTCGGCGAATAATGGAGGTAATCCAGAAATGAACTTTTCTTTCCAAAAGTCTGCATGACAATGAGGTCTAGAGAAGACCTTGGCATAAAAACCACCCTTATACCATCTAAAATGAGACAAAGTTAGATACTTTAAATTCATCAAGAGTTCTCTTGATCAATCATGTTGGAGTTCAGTAGTTCCAACAAAATGGAGAGTAATGGTTTATTTTTGTGTATTGACTGCATCCTGTTGGTATATCAGATCACCATTATTATCTCCACTATCCTAGTGGCTGAAAAGATTTGTTCTTTTGCTTGATCGCTTAGGTGGAAATCCCACCATCCGCAAAGTTGCCCTATAAATCCTGCAACTATGGCCTGAGCAATTCCTCCATCAGTATTTCCATTCAACTGGCTTGCAGAGGAGAACTTCATCATGTGCCTCATAGTATTAACTATCTGGTATTCAGTTTTTCCATCAATGTTTCATTCAACAATTGCTTTTCCGTCATACTGAACTTTATCACCCATTTCATTTTCTTTGAATTGTAAATCTACTAGGGAAGGTCTAGGATAATAGTTTTTTGTCAAAGCTGTTCTTTCAACTTTTCTTCCAAATTTTATCCTATTTATTCCTGGTTCAGGGGCTGCCTTAGTAAATTGATCATCTAAATCTGAAATATCAGTTTTAGTAATCACTGAAAGATCAGCTTCAGTAATCACTAAAACTCTATGATCTGGTTCAGATATTTTTTAAGGAAGTTAGTCTTTTAGCCAGAGCTTCTACAAACTCATTTTCGTCTGTCAAGGTCTTTCCCAACTTATAATCTTTTAAGTCAGAAAGGTTTGTTGGTTTAAACAAAGCTTGGCTAGGTTTTTTCTTCTTGCTATCAGAAGAAGTCAATCCGATCAGACTTGGATCCCTAGGTTCCCATTTTTTTGAATTAAGAGGATCGTTAGATTTTAACGAATTCTCAATTCTAGAGGTTTGTCTTCCTAAGGATTCGAGAAAAATGTTGGTATATAATTATTTTGCTGTATAACAGCAGAAACTCCGTTGTGTAACGAAGTTACCGTTTGACCATCCTTTTGTATATCAGGTACATCTTTGTATGGGGAAGCAATGTTTCCTTTTTGATTTACTTGAATTGCCCTTTCTGGCGGTGGATAGTCTTTTCTTCTTTTCCTTCTCTAGTAGTATAAGTTTTGAAGGGATTTTCAACAATACTTATACACTTGGCATATTCAGGAAATTTCCATTTTTTGGCACACCACTCATACCAAATAAAAAACCTTGCATTAAACTATTTTTCTTTCATAAACTGAAAATGGGCTTTGTGAAGGAATGTTTGCTTTTCCAGACTATAAGTCTTTTCAAACTATTCTCTTTTCAAAGAATTTTCGTCATTCTTATAATCTAACTCATGAAATTATTTATCAATTTCAAACTTAGATATGACACATATGCTAGATTTAACATCTGACCAAGATGGTTCTGGCTGAGGAGGATTTCTTAAAAAAGCAGAAGTTTATAAGATTTCAACCTTATACTACGGGATTTGAACTTGCTCACGAGTTTGTCTGAGGCCTTTAAGAACAATTCTCTTATGATCTTGCTCGTAAGAGTTTGAACTTGTTGATGGCTTTCTGAATGAATTTGTTCAGAAGAGAAGGGGCCTAGAAGCATGAGTTAGATTCTGTCATTTGCTATCCATAATCTTTGCCATTGGTACAATGGTATTCATCACTTTATAAAAGATCCTATAGATAACTGCTAAATTCTGTGATCCTGGTTCCATATCATAACCGTGTGTATCAACACTCAGGGTGATCGTCTTTAAGACTCCAAGGTCAGATAATGCCACAGAAAAGTTTTGGAAACAATTAAAATAAATTGGTCATTCACTTATAGGGGATTCTACTAAGCCCAGCGTAGAATAAACAAAGTTCCTATGTCGTTTATCCCTTAAACATAGTACAATAAAGGCATTTAACCTTATTCTTGTTAACGGTTTTACCGCTACTTGGATTAGACCAATATGCAAATAGTTATGACCCTTTTGCATATGTTGATCAAATTGATTTTGAGAAAACTGTTGAAAATCTGCACTAGTATTAGTGATAGATCGTTTTTTCAACAGTCTTGATTGAGTAATCATATCTAAATTCAAAAGATCATTTTTGATATATATCATATATTGGGACCTTGGGTATATTCCAATTTTGCAAATCTTTCTCTATATTGAAAATAGTTACTTCTTTAGTATTATTTACCCTCATAGTTCTACTACTGGTGCGAGAACTACTACTACTTCCAACACATTTCTTACTCAAAGATCTAATTAAACTAATAATTAAAAGAGAGTTTCTCTACTCCTTTGTTTCCTAACCGAAGATTTGACAGTACCTACACCTGAACAACGCCTTACCACAGCTAACAAATGGCGATACGACCTGCTATCACAATCCCAGCCTCAGTGAGAAGTTCTTGCAGAGTATCTTGATTTAATAGCAAGTTAATTAAATTTTGACTAAGAGCACTTGGTACTGATACAAATTTCTTGGCCTAGAGTTACTACAAAGTTAAATTGCTACTAACTTAAACTTATAAACCAGAAGTGAGATGATATAAAGACATAACAAAATTATAAATAATAATTGAAAAAGACAAACATAAATAAATGAATAATTAAAGATGAAAATTAAGAACGAAATACAAAACATGAAGCAAACTTACATTTATTAAGTAAGAAGTCCCTTAGAGAGAGAGAAAAACACACAGAGTAATTTTACGAAAGCGAAAGTACAAAGCACACTCAAATTCTACTGGAATGTTTACAACATTTTTTGCACACCTACAACTAAACAACTAGGCTCTTTAAATAGCCAAACTTATAACAAAAACAAAAACCAAGTGTTACAAAAGCAGAGGAGAACCATAAAGCAGCCTTGCACAATGGGCAGTATCTTTACTTTATGAAGTGGATCTGACTCAACAACATGTGGTTACAGTAAAAAGAACATCTACAGTATCAGACCACCAATCATGGCTACAAAGAAAGTAACCTAATTATTCAGAAGCGAATAATTAAATTTTGTATTGATTTTAGACAGCTGGAAAGCATATTAAATTCTGTCTTGATTTCAGACAGCTGGAAAACATTTCAGGCTTTATTATTTTTGTGGTAATGAAGGAACTAGAAGAATTCTGTAATAACCATCACCATTATTATCTGCAAAGTCTTCATCCATGTTTTGCTGGGATGACGTAAATTTTGTTGTTGTCATTGCTTCATCAACATCCTCAAGGTCTAGAAGTTGTAAAACCTTCTTTTTCAGGTCTACCTTAGAAAAAGCTAAGCTAGGAGACTCTGATACACTCTTAGTAAGCGCATAATTAAACCCTGAAAATGTCATCATTAGTATATGGTAAATAGGGATCGTTCTAATCCGGGGATTGAGGGTACACCTGTCAATAAAAATACAAAGTATATTACTTACAAAAATAAAATTAAGTATAAACATATTTTACAAAATAAAAGGGGGTTTTCTGTTTTAGATTTTCAAAAATTAAAAGAAACAAAGAAAATAAAATATATAAACACAAGTACAAGAATGAAATGAAAGAAACAAAGATCAAAACCAATTCCATAATCAAATTCGATTCAACCCTACAATTGTTCATCTAAGTCATGAGAAAGAAGTTGATCATGTGAAACATTCATAGCAAATGATTTCCCATATTTTACTTTCCTTAATTAATTAATCTAAATGAAAGCACCTAGATTAATTCTATTAAACATGCAATCAAAGTCTAGAAAGCTAGCTAATCAAAACATGTTTAACGCAATACACATAGAGAAAGGCTATCAACTTAAGTGCACAACCTAGTATGAATAAGTTCATCTATTTGCAATCCTTTTCAATTGAATTCGACCTTTGTCCAAAGCCTTTACTACTTGTGATTTAGGTTTACAAAACTATTAGGTGAATCGTTTACCTAAATCTAGCACCAATTACATGCACATATCCTAAGTTGGCCACCAAAGAACATAAACAAATAAAAGTTTTCTGTAAAACAAATTCAATTGAACAAACTCACAAAAGCAACTAAGAATCACAATTATAAGAATCAAACTTTAATCAATCATAAGAATTCGAATTTAAACTTTTTTCTAACATCAATGTCAACTAGAAACAATTCCAACATAAATCAAACAAGGTTACAAAGAAATAGAATGAATTACACCGTGGATGGAAGATGGAGATGGAGGCTTGACGGTTGGAAGCTTGAAGCTTGAAAGCAAGTCTTCAATGGTGGATGATGGATGAATTGCTCACGGCTCCTTCTTCTCTTCTTCTTCCTTGCTTGAAATATGTGGAATTGCCCTAGAGGATGGATAGAGGGAGAGAGAATATTTTTTTTCTTAGAAATCTGTGTGGCTGTATAGAATGGTCTCTGAATTCTTTTTCTAACCTTGAATCATCCCCACTAATAGCTATTTTATTGATAACATTAAGTGAAAGAAAAATGGTTACACAAGTGTAACTCTTTTGGGTGGCCTTTATGCCAATTACTCCCACTTACTCCTCATCTTTAATTCCATTTCTTCAGATATTTGAATAGGTGTTTGCTGGCTTGTTCTTGGCTGCATCTGTTTTGGCTGTCAGATTTATTGGATTTATTGCTTTTGTTGCCGTTACAAACTGCTCAGCATCTTCTGAACCTTTCAGTGTTAAAACGGCCATAACTTCTTCTAGGAAATTGATATGGACAATCCGTGAAATGCTCCAAAAAATAGACATCTGTAGCTTTCCAAACATATAAGGCACGTTTTTTAATTCATTCTGAGCTGTTCACAACTTGCTTCCAAAGTCAGCTGATCTGCACAGGCAGTTTTGACGAATCTGTTACTTAAAATCCACTTTGTGCTATTTTTCTTTTCTTTGCTTGACTGATCCTACAAAACACAAAAACAAAGTAAATAGCTCAAAAATATAAGGAACTAACTAAGAAAAGACAAGTAAATTTGATGTAAAATATACATAAATATGAACTTATCATAACCTAATTTCGAGCAAAAACTTCCCAACACTCTTAAATCAACTAAATGACTCAGAAAAGTAAGGATAAGGGCTAAACAATGCTTAGAATGAAGTATAAACATATTAAAATCGTAGCACAAAGTGCTCCTATCAGACTCGATTAAAGACTTCAGTTCATCAGTCTTTGAGCGAGGTTTTGCTAGAGGAAGATGAAACCCTTCTTCACGAATTATTTCATTTGTAATTCTTCTGGCTCGGAAAGAAAGAAGCTCCAAATGTCCCCGATTAAACTTATCCCACCAATGAACAAAAATTCTTCGTTCAAGCTGAGGAATGTAAATCGAACATTCATTATCTTCTTTATTGAAATCATAGGACCATTTCAGGATCCAAGGAAGTTCATAAATCATCATGAACCATAAAAACTCTTTTCCTTTTTCAGGATAATCAAAATTTGCTTGTTTGAACATGTTAACATATGATTCATGGACTTGTGGAAGAAGATATTTCACAGAGGGACCCCAGATAAGAAACCAAGTCCTGAACCAGTTTGGTAACTCTTTCAGAGTATGTAAACGGAATTGGATGAACCATGAGTGGGAAAATTGGACATTTTGGAAACATAGAACAATCTCCCATGCCTTTTGGTAATCCTAAAAATTGTATCCTCTAGGCCTAATTTCAGGACTAAAAAGAAGACGCATAGAGTCGAAGCTATTTCCCCATTTTTCAAGTGTGATCACTTTCAGGATCTAAATTTTTGAAAAAGCTATCATATTATTAGTTTCGCTTCTATAGCGATGCACTACCTTCATTGATTCGATTTCAATCAGAATACGCTCATACCAATATCTTGGTTTAAAATAGGGTCTCACATGTTCTTTAAGATATTTATCTGCCACTTGCCTAGGGTCTTTCAAGCAATTAGAATCCTCTATTGTCATCAAAGCAATAACATTGGTCCATTGAAAATGATTTTCTGCAATAACCTTCTCTCTTCCTTTGTTATAAGGGAGAGCGGAAGAAAGAGGGTTTGGATTTGCCTTGGTAGAAACCCTATTTTATAAGAGAAATAGAGATTCCCTTATAAGGCATGAGTTCCCACTCCTTCTTTTTGGAATTGACCCTACAAAAATTTACGAGTCAAAAAGTCAGGCAACAAATTAGTTTCACCCTTAATATACTCTATATCAAAATCAAATGCACACAAAATGTCTTGCCATCTAGCAAAGATTTGCTTAGAGGCAAGATTCTTAACATCTTTAAATAAAATATCCTCGGAGGCTTTACAATCCACCCTAATCATGAATTTCTTATTCAAAAGGTCACTTTCAAATTTAGTGACTACATGAACTATGGCAAGGAGTTCCTTTTTTACAGTAGAATAATTCTTTTGTGTTGGTTTCCAAACACTTGAGGTAAAGCGCATCAAAAGTTCTTTTCCATCTTGAGTTCTTTGTTTCAGAACTCTACCATACTCATTATCAGAAGCGTCTGTTTCGACTATCTTAAAGGCTTTTGGGTTAGCTAACATGGTAATTCTTTGACTTTTCTTTTCAAAAGTCTTAATACCATAGTGTGATCGCTTGTCCATGGACTAGGATTTTTCTTTGATCTCTGTTATAAAAGTTTGCTATCTTTTGCAAGATCTTTGTAAAAGTCTCCAACATAGTTAAGTCTTTCTAAAAATCTCTGCAGCTGCTTTTTATCCGTGATTTCATCTGAAAATTGATCAGCGAAAATGACAGCACGATCGATAGGTAGTATTAATCCCTTGTGGATGTTATGTCCCAGAAAACACACCTTGGTTTGAAAGAGTTTTATCTTCCGGGCAGAAACCACTAGATCTACATTCTTAACCACTTTCACGAAGATATTTAGATGTTTAAAATATTGTTATAAAAAGTTAGAATAGACCAAAACATCGTCAATATAAATTATGGTGAAAGTAGTGTAAGGATTGAAAATATCTTTCATAATATTTTGAAATTCAGAGGGAGCATTCTTTAAACCAAAGAGCATTACATTCCACTCATAATGTCCAAAAAGCACATTAAAAATAGTTTTATACCTATCATGCTCTACAATTTGAATATGCCAATATCCAGATTTCATATCAAATTTTGAAAATATTACTGCTTGATTCAGCTTGTCTATCAAATTCTTATTATTTGGGATTGGATATCTTATCCATCATAAAGCTTTATTTAAAAGTTTATAATTTATAACTAACCTGTGAGCTCCTCGTTCAAGTTCAGTCGCATTTTCTACATAAAAAGTTGAGCAGCTCCATGGTGAGTAGCTTTTGCGAATCAACTTCTTTTTCAAAAGTTCGGCTATCTCCTTTTTACAGATTTCCATTAATCTGCTATTCATTTGAATGAGTTGAGCCTTGTTGGTATCTTCTTCTCATCAAAATCAGGCTCGTAAGGTAACTCAACGATATGCCTCTTTCTATTCCAAAAGGCACTAAGAATTTTTGCGCAAACTTGGTCTTCAAAATCCTTTTGTACAAATAGTTCCTTGATTATTACATGCACTAAACTATGGATTAACTAAAGACTTTTAGCCAATTTTTTACTTAAATTTTTTTAACCATTCGAGGGGATTCAAACATACTCTAAGGCCTCGTTTGGTACGCCGTATAACGCACCGGATAGTACTAATAATCCGGTATTGGGTGTTTGGTGCGCTTCGTACTAAAATAGTTGCCCGACTATTTAAACCAGGCCCACCATTTAGTACCCCTCACACCCGACTAATTATACGCCCAAAAATCTCCGTATAATTAGTCGGGTCCGTCCCTCTCACTCTCTTGGTCCGAGCTGACGAGGCCTATGGGTATTTTAGCACTATTCGAGGGAGTCTCGAGTGACTATATTTTTAAATTTTGAAAAGAACATGGCTAAAAATCCAATGAGCTAAAAAATTGGCTAAGTTTTCCAATGTCCCTTGTAGTGATTCTATCAAATTATAATGTGTCATAACTCATAAGTCAAACAATTTTTCACACTTTCTTCTTTAATTCAAACCCAACACTTGTTATTTGGAGAATTTCAAAATATAGGTAGATCATGGGAAACTTAGATCTTGTTTAGGGAGAAATTTTTTGGGGGGACAAGAACTCCATCTCAATATTGACAGGTGGAGTTCTCCTCTAGTGATACTGTGAGACTCTGAAATTTTAAAGTACTGAGAAAGTGTTGTTACGACTTTTGGAGAACGAAGAAAAAAATAAGTGATTATTGAGGTCATATGATGATTTGGACATCATAAGATGAAAGTAAAAATCATTACAAGTTCGTAACATTCTTCGGATTAATTTTGGGAGTTCGGATGTATTTTTAAGTGATTTTAGAAGTGATTGAGATGAATTAAAGTGGTGCCACATGTCATACATCGATTGGACCACTGAAGGAAGCGGTGAGGCGGCATAAGCGTGGGATAACTCCCTGCTTTCTTCTTCTTCTTCTTTGCTGAACAGCACACACAGAAAGAAAAAAAGAAAGTTTCCTTCAATCTTCGGAAATTCATAACTTTCAATCCGGGAATCCGATTGACGAACGGTTTTCGCCTACATGCTCAGTGAATCGAACCCAATGTTCTTAGGTAAGATTAAAGGTCTGTTATTAAGTTTTCTAAAATTCGTTCATATTGGGGTTGTTGACTAATTAAGCTCAATTCTTCAAATTTAAGTTTGTTCTTAGAGGATTTGAGGTCTTGGAGTTTAACTGAAGGCTGTAGAACGAATTCTAAAATATTAAGGTAAAAGATTTCATACAATCAAATTGCTGGGAGTTCTTTACAGATTTGATTCTGATGAGACTATGAGGAGTTTGATGTTTGATTCGAATTTCTTCTAATTTGGACTTCAATGGAAGTTTGTATGGAATAGATGAGTTTGTACCATTGATAGATTGTGTTTTGGCTCGAAAGTTAGTAGAATTTATGGAAAAACAGGGTTGGAACTCGCTGGTTTCATACTAGGGACCTAACTGTGAAAACAGTTTCTATTTTGGGGCTATTTTGTAATTTTCAAAAAATTAAGGAACTAAAGGGTAAATATCCAAACGTTCAGAGATATTTTGTAAACTCAAAAATTGTTTAGGACAAGAGTGTAAGTACAATATAGTAGGGTACCAAATTGGACTATATTGAAAAAATTAAAATAAATAAAAACTCCCTAATTACCGATTCCATAACCTCGATTCAATGCCTTTTCTGTTCAGAACCGCCACCACAGCGGAAACAAATCCGTCGACATTCGCCACAAATCTCCGATTTTTATCGCCCACTCTTGTGAAATCTACTGCTTTCGATAACGAGTGGACCAAATGTTGGTTGAATTTCTCGTTCTGGTTCTCGTTGAGCAGGAATTGTAAGAAAGAGGCGAGGTGCTGGGAGAAGAGAGAAGGGGAGGAGGGGCCATAGGATTATGCTCAGAGGTTGATGAGATGGCAGATGGTGAGGTTGGGGATGACGTCATTGGATTGGAGGATCTTCGTGGTGGTGGGGCAAGTGTCCTATATATTAGTTGGTATTTATCACATACAGATTCTTCTTAAATATGTACGGTTTATTTAGATGGGCCTTTTACCCACAATTTTTTTTTTTTTTACCAAAAATATGTTATTGAATAAAATCAAACCAATACAAAGTATGAATAATTGGAAGTCAGAACAAACAAAGGGGGAAAACTTGAAGGATTAGGCGAGTTGAACTGCACATAAAGTTTGGTTATCGGACTACAATTGTAGTCTTACTCTCTTAACCGCACAAGACGGTAGAAAGAACCAAACCCCCGGATTTAGTTGTCAACTACAAACGTAGGCTACTTCCTTCCCGCTTAGAGCGATTAGAAAGAACTAACTCCCCGATACAACAACCCCCCGTCCTTTCAAGCCCTTTTCCAGTTGAATAAGAAATACATTTTTCTTGGAAAAGGAAAACTCCAATACAACAAGATAACACAAAAGGAAAAATCAACTAAGGCAATAAGTCGGCAAAGGAACTAAGTCGAACCAAATTGAGGGACAAAATCCCACCTTGAGTAACCCGAGTGGTCAGCTCCATAAGTCGCTAGGGAGTCCGCAACTTTGTTACCTTCCTGAAAAATATGTGAGACATGGAAATGCAACCTAGAAGCACGCTATATACAATTTATCCAATCATTGCGTAGCTTGCACAAAATAGAAGCAGAAGGAGAGGTAAAAAACTGAACCACTAAAGAGGAGTTTGTTTCCAACCACACATGGTGCCAATCACGCACCCACGCCACACGGATTGCCTCCAAAACTACAAGAACTTCAGCTTTAACAGCACTAGCAACATGTGCTTTTGCTGCAAAAGCCCACAACCACACACCATTTGAATTTCGGAACACTCCACCATAATCTGCGGAACCGTTTGCGCTGAAAGAACCATTGGTATTTACCTTCACCCAATTTTCAATTGGTAATTTCCAGTAAACAGGAGTAAAAGAAGGAACAAATGGACGCAAGGGAGACACACCCAACATACTAAAAATTGGAGCTAAGTTTGAAGATGAAGCAAAACTAGGTAAAAAAGCACCACCGACTCCCTATAATAATTGAGAAGCAAACGCTTCGTGGAGACGAGGTCTATCTCAACCCCTTCAAAGCGAACCTGATTATGAAGGTTTCAGATTGCCCAAAAAGTATTGCAAGCCACCATAAACCACAAACGCCAACAAGAAGGAGGAAATCCCGCAGGAAATTGACCCAAAAAGAAGGCGCTTAGGGAGTCAAAAGGGATGAAAGATCTCCCAAAAAGGCCAATTATCCATTGCCAAACAACCCCAACAAAGGGACACCTCAAAAAGAGATGCACAACTGACTCTGAATCCGTCCGGCAAAGAGAACAACAAGAAGAGAGAGAAAAACCCTTCGTTGTAGTAAATCAATAGACTTTCTCGGTTGAATAGCTTTATGCCAAATAAGTTACCCCAATCCTGAATTGGGAAATCTTGATTTAAAAAACCAGAAGCCTTTTTCACCGAAAGAGAACCCGAGGAGGAAGTGGTCCAATAAATTTTGTCTCCAGACAAGTCCACGGGGAGAGTCATTGAAGATACATCATCTGCCAGCTGAGGGAAAGCGACAGAAAAAGCATAAGGCAAATTCCAAGTTGAATTAGAGATAAAATCACTAACCTTTGCATTGAGGACTGGCACAAGAGAGGCATGAATATTTAAGCGATGAACAAGCGACTCCCCAAGCCAATTATCCGTCCAAAAATTAATCCGTGCGCATCACCCACAACCCACTGTATATGACTATGAAAAGTTGGATACACACGCTTCAAACCCAACCAAACAGATGATTTCCGGTAAGTGGGGATTGCAACAAGACTGGTTGTTAAGAAACGCTGGCGTAAAAAAATTGAAGCCATAGATGAAGAAGAAACCATAAGCCATCAACGGTATAAAAGCAAAGAACGATTAAGTTGGGACAAATCACGCACACCTAGACCCCCCTTGATTTTTAGACCGACAACACTTCCGCCAAGCCACTAACGGCGTACCTCTTAAGTTCTTAACAATGGATCACCTGAACAGAAAAAATTTCTAATCCAACCTTGAACCCGAGTAAGCAGCATTGGAGGCCAAGCATAAACTTACACCAACATTCCTTGAATGACAGAAGTTATGAGCTGAAGGCGGCCGACTTGAGACAGAAGAGAATCCTTCCAGGCTGAGAGCTTACAACGAATCTTGACAGCTATAGTTTCCCAACTTGCATCTTATTACTTACACATCACGGCTGTAGATCCACTCAATATAAATCATAATTTTGTCAAATTTCTGATATGAAATTCTTGTAATAGTGATCATGATTGTATGTATGTAGTTGAATCAATGAAATCGTGGTAACACTTTTCCAATCATAAGCTAGGTCAAGTGTTTGATTACCTCCGTTGTAAAATAAAAATTCTAATGATGGTAAGTGATCTTAGATTAAATAAAAATCCTGAGAAGTTAAGTTACAATAATGTTCCAATTTTGGTGTGTCAGACAAGAAAACGACATACTATAATGCAGTTGAAACAAAGGCAAAGCAGACGGTGCAAAAAGACATTTATTATTTATGTGATTCATGAATGGCTCCAAACGACGGACATGCTGCTTGAAGACATATTCGTTTCATTCACAAAAACAAATAAAAATTGAAAAACAGTTAAAGGCATGTGTTCATGTTAGATTTAAGTTATGATATGTTGCTTGAAGGTCGATTCGAACTGTTTAAGTAGATCAAGTCATGTTTGAATATGTTCTTGATAACAAATTGGTCCGGCCAGAATTATTTCCCTTTTTTTTTTCTTAATTACAATAGAAGGGAATCGAATCGTTAACCTAATTAATATCTAATATTCTGTTTTGTTTCTAATAGATCTTTGCGGAAATTAATCATTCTCTTTTAAAAAAAAAAATACATGTCATATACCAACTAGTACTGCGGTATAGTGATATTTCAATTCACTTGTAAGTAAGAGGTCTCAGGTTCGATTCACATGTGTGACTTAGCCCAATTCTTCCTCCCATTAGAGTACAATATTGTTCTATCAAGAAAAAAGTGCATGCTATATTGTCATCCAGTTGAAACAAGGGGATGGAAAAAAAATTAGAGAACCTTGTAAATCAACAGCAGAAGTGGGGAATGAGAGATCGATCGGCTTCGCACAAGGACTTCCTTCAACAACTAGAGCTCGGATATCATATTGCACACACAATCACTAGACCTCAAAAGTTTATAAGCTGTTAAAAATTAGCTATCATTTGTTGAGCAACTAAGATTTCGGAGATAACTCCCCATTGAATATGATTACAAGGAGGATTGAAAATTGAAAAAATTCTAAGGTGCTCAAAGTGATGAGGACGAAAACGAAATTTTAGTCCAGTGTTCTCACCTTTTGTATATATACACATATATATGTATATATTTTCCTTTCCTTCTGAATGTACAATGGTTAATGAGAAGATGTAAATGAAAGAAAAAGAAAAAGAGAAGTGTCTGTACAAAAAGGACTGCATCTGCACTGTGGAAAGCTATTCTAGAAGTTCTCCTTGTGGAAGACGAACCGAGTTGCCGAGTTTAGACTAAATTCTTGGCAGAGCTTCCTGAGTGTTTTGGTAAGTGTTGGACTCCCACAATAGAAGACACCTGCAACAAACGAGAGAATCGAAACCGTAAACTTTGTAGCAGCTTGAAGACTTCATAACTGCTATGGATAAAAAAATGGGAGAGCTTCATCAGAATTAGGCTCACCTATTCGGGAGGATCCATGTGCGGTAGCCAAGTCGGAAAACACCTTTCTCCAATTAGGCCTTGCAAAATGAGTTCTTATCTGTCACAGTTACATTACAGAATTAGTACTATACATAACTCCACTAACAATGCTTTGTGTGTGACAATTTTTCGAAGTTTAATACCCGGCTTTCTGAGACGACATCAACTCCATTCTTAGCATGTTGCAGTTTCTGCACCATGGCAATAAGAGCAGACCTCGCATCTCCTTCTTCGTACACGCTGGTCAAGTAGTTGTGCATTTCTATCATATGCTGCAAGTTAAAGAAAACAATGAAAAAAAGTGATGCAGCTAGGGTTGATTATTATCTGAGTTTTAATTTGAATAAACTCACATAGTGATCACATTCTGCTATGTCATCCATGACACCTTTAAACCATTCAAAGGAAGCCTGCTCCCGTGTTACCCAATAAAAGTATGCTCTTTCTGGACCCTTTTTATATGCCTCCCTTGGCATGTTGCTTGATTTGGTTTCCGCGGATTTTTCTTGATCCCCATTTATCGAATCCTGCGTAAGTTAACTAATTTGAATTGTTAGTTATCGTTCCCATAAGATTCTCGACAAAACTTAGTCTTTTTTACTTCTTGGACTCACAGGATTATAAGCCAATTTGAGGTTTATTTGGTTTATGATATCTTTTATGATGCTGACGAAGGGAGTTGCTCCAATTCCCAGACCTATGAGCAACAAAATGTCAAACTTTCTGTAATTTTGAGCCGGTGCACCATATGGTCCCTTTATGACGATCTTCGGATATCTGCCATAAAAATAAAAAATGAATAGCAGTTACTGATTTTCGCTTTCGATTTGACTCATCATGAGCAACATTTGGTTCATGCTAAAATTCTGCTCACACTTCTGTTTCATGACTGAAGTTTGAATGCGCTTTTGTTTCTATTCTAACGAGATTTCCCCTTCTAGTTTGTGTACTTTGAAGCTGGCTGCACACCTGCATATGTTTGAATAAGTTTGCAGCAGAGATAAAAGATTAAGTGTCTTCAAGACTTGTTTAAACGAAATGCCCGGTTTCTAAATTTCTTTGTGATTTATTAAGTAGCCTAAGCGAAAAATGA
This sequence comes from Gillenia trifoliata, assembly GCA_018257905.1. Classification (NCBI taxonomy): domain Eukaryota; kingdom Viridiplantae; phylum Streptophyta; class Magnoliopsida; order Rosales; family Rosaceae; genus Gillenia; species Gillenia trifoliata. The sequence goes on along the minus strand of CM031081.1, from coordinate 25,963,319 downwards.
ACGAGTAGCCTCAGGTCTAGAACTGCTAGAGAGTAGGATGTTGAAAGATACATTATAACATAAGTATTATGATTTAGGCACATTCATACTAATACAAGTACATTACCTTTTCGAATCTTTCTCTAAGCTCCGTAGTCCAGTCTCCCAAGCTTCGTATGTGGACGCTCAAGTAGTCATCTCCCGGAGCAGAAGTGATGGTGAAGGGATGCCTGTAGTGAATGAAGTGTTTAATTTGCGTAAAGAAATTATTGTTTCTGATCATGAACAGCAACTATATAATTTTTATTACCATTCAAAACCTGATATATCAGGGCACTTAAGAAAGAGGTACATTCCACTTTTATACTTGAATCCATGAGGTTTGCTCATGTATAGAGCCAGAACATTTCCCGTATATATTACCGCCTGAACTATCCAAGAAGCGTGATGAATCAGATCAAGTTTCCGAGATATTTTAGTGAATGGTAAAAGTTTCGAGCACTGACCTTAATGACATGGACGGGGTGATTAATTTCTTTAATGAGTATAATAAACCTCTCAATTGCATATAACATTACTGGAACAAGGATATACATCCATGTCTGCAAGAAACAAAAGATGCAAATTGTTTCAGCAGGATGAATTTGAATCTCGAATTCGCAATAAAACTTTGCGAACTTGTTAAATTGTGTATGTGCAATCCAGTAGTTTAGTGACCATAGTGATTAGAAAAGATGAAGCTCATTTAAGTAGCATACATACCGTCTTCTTATGCCAGTCGCTCGCGAAAATTAGGAAATAACCATGAGTGACAAAGAGAATATACACCAACGCAAGCAAATGATGTGCATACCAGAAAGAATTGAACCCTGACAGATTGTTGAGTGGCCATGGTAAGTTTACATTTTTTCTCATTGCATTTAATGCCAGTGTGAAAGAAAACATCATTAGAACCGTCATCAGAATCCCGGTTATTCCTGGAATACTGTTTATCATGTCCATGTAAGTTGGTTGCTTATAATTGAAATATGTCCCAACAATATCCATGAACACATTTTCCCGGGATGTTGCCAATCTTGGGAAATCACAAGTTAAGTGTAAAACAGCGTGTACAGAAGTAGCAATTACAATTCCCAGTGCAATCAACTTATGGAATTTGATATTGTCATCAAAAGGGATTAGGTTGCTGAGAAATGATGATCGAATTGCGGTAAGTGTTCCCCTACAAACTGGAATGAGAATGAGAGCCATATTGAACTTGAGAGTCTCAGCACAGCCCTTTGCAACGCAGACGCATTCACCCATGAGTTTGTATAATCCTCGGTTCTGGTATTGGCGATATTTCCAAGTAAAGAGGCCTATGTTGACGGCTAACCACAATGTCACAATCCATATTTTTTTCCAGTTTTCATGCACAAGTTCCGCAGTTGTAGATAGGAATCTGCTAATGGGAGTTCTGTATCTTCTGGGAATCATGGCTCTCGTGAGAGATTGCGTTCTCTTTCCGAGTTTTTGATTATCTTCGGACACTGCCATTCCCCTCAGTAGGGTTTCTAACTGCCACATCTGTATTAAAACTAGAATGTAAGAAGATGCTGAAAGTGAGAAATTATTTCTAATTAATTCTATGAACAATCTACATATATCTTCACCTCTATATATCCGAGGTGGTCAGGGTCAAGCTCTTCCATGATCAAAGTTGCGTATGATTTTGCTTGCTTTTTAAGATTTGCCAGCTTGTTTGCGGAGGCACTCAAAACTATAACCTTTTCCATAAGAAATTTTAGAAATCTGATTCACAAACATATGGGAAAAAAAATGTGAGAACGAACATGTAAATTCGGTCTCCATCCTCACCTCTGTTACCTCATCCTCGGAGAGCTTCCCGTCGCCATTCTTGTCACACCTAACAAAATCATCAACGTCACTCATTCTAGTTTGTGTTCAAGCATGTTTGTTAAACATAGAGTTTTTCCTTACATGTCGAAGAATATCTGAAGTCTCGCTTCCATGTCTTCATTAGTTATGTCTTCCCAAAACAACCTCAATTCTTCAAGAGTTATCCCACCTTTATCGCATATTATCCTTCTCCTCGCCAATGCATCAAACAATTCGCCTGCAAAGTCCTTCGATTCTCCTCCCATCCCTACAAAACGAAAGCTTATAAAATCTCACATACATTGTGTTCCATGTTCCATTTCAAAGTGCGTACAACAACTTACAAAAGGGTAATAAAGCAAAAGAGTACTTACCAATGCAGGCTCCAAATTTGTCCCTAGAGAGCCTACCAGCCACCGCGTATTGATTAAACCGCTTCTCAATCTGCTTCCATGCCTCCACTTCTTTTCCCGTGGCGGTCCTATCGAGAAAGCGCAAGCTCTTAATCCCTTCTTTCCCTCCTGGTTCCACCCTACCTCCCACACCGCCATGATTGTTTCCCTGAACCCCATTTCTCTTCCTTACACTGCTGTTGTTCCTCTTCAACGTCGCGTCGTTGGAACTTTTGGTCACATTGCCTTCTGTGTCATTGTTACTTAAAGGAATATCCAGCATGGGGTCAATATCAATTCTTTCAAGCTTCCATTTGCTGGGGTCTTTCTGGTCATCATTTTCTAACATGTTCATTGCCACCACGAATTTTTTTTACCTCTGAAACTACATGTCTTGGCGAAGGGAAAGATAGATGTGGAAAATAGAGAAAGAAGGGCGCAGTTAGGGTTGTGGAGAGAAGACAAATCTGAAAGGGTCAAATGTGTGTGGAAAGGTGGGAAGAGTAATGGAAGGCTCAGCTAGTTTTGGTTGGTTCTCTGCCTAATAATAGGAGAACAATATCACTAGATGTTTGTATTTCATTCATTTTGTTTTTAGCTATGTATAGTTTTTTTTATTGTGATATTTTAGATATTAAGATGCTTTTTAACAAAATATTTTTTTCCTCTTATTATTTTTATTTTTACAAACGATAGTTTATACTAAATTCATCTAAACTATATGAAGTCATCATGCACACTTCTTGTGAAACTTCTTTCTTGTGCATAAAGACAATTTTTATGTCAATAACAGTTTATACAAACTAGAAAAAAAAGTGTATCCAAAACTAACAATAAAATACAAAAATTGATTACAAAAAGACAATCAAGTATCACCGCGTGTCAAACTGTGTTAGACGGGAGAACTATTGAGCACACTAAAATCTAGTGGATGAGTTCAATATTCATAAAAAGCCAAATTTAAAATGACCCACGTTAGGAAACTAAGACAAGTTATCTTACTAATAATAAAAGAAAAGGTTAAAGGCTCCAATGCCTATAAATAGAAGCTTCTTTTGGTCTTTCTTTAGCAAAGAGAACTTAAAAGTCAGCATGAAAGAACTTTGAGTAGCTATGGCTATCACCGGCAGACTTGCTATAATCCATCAACAAATTTACATCATTTTTGTAAATAATTATAAAAAAAATTTGGAATACTTCGAAAATCTTTCATCGTAATAAGATTGTAACATTTCAGAAAAATTCAAATAAAAAATTTGGAATTTTCTGAATCTCCAATTTCCTACTCTTTTTTTTTTTTTTTTTGAAAAGTCCCTACTCTTTTATCTTGCAGTTACGAGTTATCCATCTGCAAACCAAAATGACAAAAAAACAATAAACAATAAGCCAGACGACGTCGTAAGATCGAAGTGGGTCACCAGATGCTAAAACCGGCCCGGCCGTAGGATTTCTCCAAATGTTGGGCCAGGCCCCCCAAAAGCAACAGGCAGAAGAAAAAAGACCATGACTCGTAACTCGCTACGGACACTCGACTCACCGAGTCAACTCGCCCTTCTCTCTCTGTGTTCTCTGCTGTTGCTTTCTTCTCTACCTCTGCGCTGCCACACGCATACGCCTCTTTTTCCTCTTTCCCGCTTCGGTGCCCCTTTTCGTCATTTCGCCCCCTCCCATCTTCCTCCTGGCGAAATCAGACGGCGCACCTCTCTCCACGTCACCATCGTCTTCTTCATCCCCACTGCGACCTCTCCTACGCACACATCTATATTATAATTTTTATGTAAAATACCATCGAAATTATTAACCGCTTCGTCTTTTAGCTATCTCTCTCTGTAACCTTTTAGGGTTTCTCTCATCTTCCACCCAAACACAATCTCTCTCTCTCCTCTCTCTCTCTCTCTACGAACCGTCGAATTCTCGCACCTCCGATGTCTCGGACTCCGTGCTCTGCTGGTCAATTTCGCCATTGAAGCTCGCCGCAGGTATTCTTTCGTTCGAATCTCAGTCTCTTTAATTTTTAATTTTTAATTTTTTGTGATTTAGGGTAAATTTTGGTTTCAGTTGTGAATCTTGGTTCGATTTGTGCATTTTGTTTGTTTGTTTTGGTAGTCGTAAATGTTGAGGATTTTATTTTTTGTGTTTTGAATTAGGGTTTTGATTCGGTGATGGTTTGAAATTTGGGGATTTGGTGAAACTTGGGTGTGGTTTGGTGAGAAATTTGTGAGTCTGTTTGATTTTGGCGGTTTGGGTTTGGGTTGAGTTGTGTTGGGATTTCATGGCAATTGAGAAGAACAACTTCAAGGTTTCGAGGCTTGAATCGGAGTTTTCTCCCAGTAGTAGGAAGAGTATGTCTAGTGATGACGATGAGCTACAACAGCGTAGCTCTGCTGCGGAATCCGATGACGATGATGAATTTGATGATGCGGACTCGGGGGCGGGGTCAGATGACTTTGATTTGTTGGAATTGGGGGAAACTGGTGTGGAGTTTTGCCAAATCGGGAATCAGACTTGTAGCATTCCTTTCGAGCTGTATGATCTTCCAAGCCTTGAAGATATATTGTCAGTGGATGTATGGAATGAGTGCTTGAGTGAGGAGGAGCAGTTTGGCCTCACTAAGTATCTGCCTGATATGGACCAGGAGACCTTTATGATTACGTTGAAAGAGCTTCTTACGGGTTGCAACTTTCATTTTGGGAGCCCTGTTATGCAGCTGTTTGATATGTTGAAGGGAGGTTTGTGTGAGCCAAGAGTTGCTCTTTACCGGGAGGGTTTGAATTTCTTTCAGAAACGGCAGCACTACAATCTTTTGAGGAAGCATCAGAACAATATGGTTAGTAATCTCTGTCAAATAAGGGATGCTTGGCTTAATTGCAAGGGATATAGTATTGAGGAGAGGCTCCGGGTGCTGAATATTATGAGAATCCAGAAGAGTTTGATGGGTGAGAAGATGGAAGATATGGAGGCTGACTCATCAGAAAGAGAGTCGGGCGAAGGTTTACGGAGCACCAAAATCAAGGACAGGAAAACTGCACAGAAAATGGCTCGTTATTCTCCATATGGGGTGGATACAAGTGTGGAGCTTGCATCAAGAGGGCGGTCATCAGCTATGGAATTGGCAAAATATGGGAAGCAGAATCCAAAAGGTATACTGAAGTTGGCTGGGTCCAAGACTTTGTCAGCAAAAGAGCTAACAAACCATTCCGGACCATACAGTTCAGCAGTAGCTCTTCCTCGGCAGCATAAAGCAGGAGGGTATGATTCTGGGGCAGCACTCAGAATGAGGGATCAGTTGATAAGTGGTGATGATGTTGAAGACACAACATATGGAATTGGCATTCAGCGAGATAGAAATGTGTCTCGTGGTAGCACAATGGATAGGTCTGGTGTTTTCAAAGTGGGAAAAAATCATGACCTTTTAATAGGTGAAGAATTAAATACCGACAGTTTGATGGGTCTGCCTCTCTCCTCAAAGACTGACGTTCATGCCTATGGTAGGAACCACAGTGCAAACCTTTTGTCAGAGGCAAAGGTGTTAACAGCAAAGCCTCCTAACTTGAGAGCTCCCTATGATTTTGGTAAAAAGGCCAAGTATCCAGAAAATATTCATCAATTCGCAGCTGGGGATCAGATGAAATCCTTGAAAGCCAGATTTCCACAGCCACCGCTCAGAGGAGATCGAGCTGACTTATCAGATCGTGCAGAACCATTCTGGCATAAAAGGACTGAAGGGGAGACTTTTGCTACGGATTCGCCCATAAGAGCGGATGATTGGAATGCTAGGAGCAAGAAATGGAAGATAGGGAGGGAGTCTCCTGATCTAAATTACAAATCATATAGAGCTTCCCCACCACAGATGAATGATAGGTTTGTATCTTCTGAATTTAAAGCAAAACCATTGCAAGAGCAGATGAGAGAGAAGAGAGTACAAAATGGAGGATCAGAAATGGCAGCATTGAAAGGTAATAGAATGTTTGTTAAAAATGAAGATACAGAATCAGACTCATCGGAGCAATTTGACGACGATGAGGATAGCAACCCTTTGTTGAGGAGTAAGCTGGCTTATCCCAGTGGTGTTATGGAAGCTTCTCCGTCTTCTTTGTTGAAGCCTACTCTAGATGCAAAAAGGGCCAAATATGCGAAGAAAGAGGCGAAGAATAGTTTACAGGCCCTTGATGGGATCAATTACTCCCGTAAGATGGGTGGTTTTGTTGAACATGGACACATGCGTAATCTAGAGAACTATTCTTCCAAAGGAAAACAAAAGGGTAAGATGCGAGACAATAGTCCCATACATAACTCTTCGACTAGAGCTTTGGAAGAGCGTTATATCCCGAGCTTGAGTAAATTTAATGATGAAGGTGATGATTATGATGAGCAGAAACAAATCTACAAATTGGGTAAGAATGCCCAATTTCAAGGGGAAGTCGGTGAAAGGTTGCACACACCCTCATGGAAGGTCTACACTGGAATGCAGAAAAGAGAAGTTGGCCATGATCATTCTGTGCCAGAGTCTCGTTATTTTGTTGATGAGGAGGATGATTCACTTGAAATGCGGTTACTAGGGAATGGTAGTGGACAGGGCAAAATCAGGAAGAAAGGTCAGAAAATTGAAGAATATGTGAGTGATCGCCATGAAAGAATTGAGGTCCCATTATTAGGGTGCAACATGATGGCAAAGAAGCGGCAAGGGAAGGAGGATTTGTCGGATTCTGGTAGAGGAGATGAAGATGGCGACCTCCAGTCTAACCATTTACAGCTCATTGTTGATTCCAGTACCTTGAAAAAAAAGGCAAAGAGGAAGCTAGAGAATGAGACTGTTAGTTCAGATGTAGAAATTTCTGAGCAACCAATTACAGAAATCGGAGCAACAGATATGGAGCCGGAAACCAAGCCCCAGAAAAAGCCATTTACTCCAATTACACCTACAGTTCATACTGGTTTCTCATTCTCGATTATACATCTTCTTTCAGCTGTTCGCTTGGCAATGATCACTCCAGTTCCGGCAGATACTGTTGGGGATTCTGTAGATGAGCAAAACAAAAATCATGAGGGTGCTGTCAATGGGGTTCTTTCTTGTGAAAAGGTGGATGTCAATAACTCAGAGCTTGCTGGAGAAGTGAATATGCCTTCTCTATCTGTTCAGGAGATTGTGAACCGTGTTAGCTCAAATCCAGGAGATCCTTGTATTCTTGAGACACAAGAGTCACTTCAGGATCTTGTGAGAGGAGTACTAAAGATATTTTCAGCAAAAACGGCACCTTTAGGCGCAAAGGGTTGGAAGACACTGGTTGCATTTGAAAAGGCTACAAAAAGCTGGTCGTGGACTGGTCCAGTCTCTCAGAGTTCATCAGATCATGATGCCAACGAGGAGGTGATATCTCCTGATGCATGGGGTCTTCCGCACAAAATGCTTGTCAAGCTGGTGGATTCGTTTGCTAATTGGCTCAAATGTGGGCAAGATACCCTTCACCAAATTGGAGTTCTTCCGGCACCGCCCTTGGAGTTGATGCAGCTCAACCTGGATGAGAAAGAAAGGTTCAGGGATTTAAGAGCTCAAAAGAGTCTTAACACCATTAGCCCAAGTTCTGAAGAAGTGAGGGCTTATTTTCGTAAGGAGGAGGTTCTGAGGTATTCAATTCCAGACAGGGCCTTCTCTTACACAGCAGCTGATGGTAAAAAATCCATTGTTGCTCCATTGAGAAGGTGCGGTGGTAAGCCAACATCAAAAGCCCGAGATCACTTTATGCTGAAACGTGATCGACCACCGCATGTTACAATTCTTTGTCTTGTAAGAGATGCAGCTGCAAGGTTGCCTGGAAGTATTGGCACCAGAGCAGATGTTTGCACTTTGATAAGAGATTCTCAGTACATTGTTGAAGATGTGTCTGATGTACAAGTTAATCAAGTTGTTAGTGGAGCCCTAGATCGGTTGCATTATGAGCGTGATCCTTGTGTGCAATTTGATGGGGAAAGGAAATTATGGGTCTATTTACATAGAGAAAGAGAAGAAGAAGATTTTGAGGATGATGGTACTTCATCTACAAAGAAATGGAAGAGGCAGAAAAAGGATGCTGGCGATCTACCTGATCAAGGTGCAGTGACTGTGGCTTATCATGGAACTGAGGAACAAACTGGATATGATATGTGCTCCGATCTCAATGTCGAGCCATCATGTTTAGATGACATGCAACAAGATGTGGAGGATAATACTGATACCAATAACGGGTCTGAACAAGATGAAATGCGCCAAGGCGATCCAATGCTTTGGGAGGGTCTTGGCTTAAATCCAATGCGTGAAAACAAATTGCTGTGTCAGGAAAATTCCACAAATGAAGATTTTGATGATGCAACGTTTGGGAGAGAAAGGACAGTTGGGCTCTTGAGTGCAAGCTTATTGTGAGGTTATCTTCAGGTAGTTTTCAATGACATTTTTGCATTATCCCAAATGATATTGTCACCTTTGTGTCTTAGTGTTGGCAAGTTATTCTTTTGGATTGAAATTTTATTCATATGCTGGTAATACGATTCATGAAAGCTGTAGTTGAAAGAACCAACGTTAGGTATCCTTTTACACGAAGAAATGTCAGATATATTATATACAGTTGATTAATTAGTATGATCAAAAGGTGTTCTAGGAGAAAATAAATCGGGGGTTTTTCCTCCCTTGTGGTGCATGCTTATAGTTTTGACGAGGATAACTAGTTACGTTTACGCAACTGTACTTTGCCATCCATCATGTGGGGTTCTGACGAAGAAGATTGATATGTTTTGCAGGCATAGCACTCCAACCTCCCATCGGATCGCGGATGGCATTGTTGTTCCCAGGTCAAGGAGTGTGTCATACATTGAAGGTGCAGTATTTTTGCATATAATATTGATTCCATCAGGAAAATGTGTAGAGTAGAAATTTAGTCTTGTTCGAGGCTTATGAGTTGGTACGGGTGGATATATATATCTATATAATTCTGCCTTCCATAAATAAAATTTTTGTCTTTATATATTTAGATCTGGAAGAAGAAGAAGAAGAAGAAGAAGAAAAATGTAGTTGATACTTGATAGTGGTGTACATTAAGTGAGAAAAATGGCCGATTCCATGTTTGGGTTGCTTATACATATGGTTTAGAATTAATTGCATAAGGGTCTAGATGAGTTGTTTTCTTTGACAAAAAGAAACATTTACACCGCGAAAAACAATATTCAAGATGATTTAGTTCTGATTGACGGTTTGATAACATAACATTTTAAGTTACTCGCAAATCATATAAATCATAGTTTTATGCGCGAGGTTGCTTAGGTTAAGATTCCAAATCCGGCAGCAGCCTTGTCTTCTTTTCTTTATTTCAGTTGCTTTTGATTTTGTCAATTAACCCAATTAGCCATCTATATATTTTAGCAGTTGAGAAGCCAGGGTTTAATCGAGAAAAGCCAGCCTTGAAACTTCACGGCCCCCCTGACCGGTTCAAACCGTTGTCAAAATTGGAACTTCCATTCACCAGAAAGCTCGAGCAATGATGCAAAAAACTGTTCGAGAAATGACCAAATGGAATGTGCTTACACTCTGCGATCTATATAGAATTAATATACGGTTGCTGATTGCTTAGCATAAATAACATTACGCTTTGATTCCGTACATAACGGGGTGCGTCTAAGTAAATATAGAATAGACACAAACTTAAAGAAGCTGTAAGCTAAAAGTTACAACCAACCGAGCATTCAACTGAAGTTTCAAAGTTCATGAGCAGGTTCTGTTTCGACTTTCAAATATGGAAATGGACTTTATGATGCTCTTTCTATTAACGGCAACTAAGCGGGATCTACTTTATCTTTAGACAGTAAATCAACTATCATTTCCGTAGTTGGTGCATCTACAGAAAAACCCCTCTCGACCATTTGTTGAACAAGACCCATTGCCCTTGATGTCTCATTGTTATTGATATATCCTCGGATGATTATGTTATAGGTGCAATCACTTGGAGAATAGCCTTTCTCTTCCATTTCTTTAAGCAACATTTCCGCTTTGCTTGTTAGACCTCTGTTGCAAAATCCACTTATCATTATATTATAAGTCCTGACATTGGGCTGAAGTCCTTTTGGTGATAAACCGCGAAAGAGATCCCATGCAAATTCAACTTTTCCACCTATGCACAAGCCTTCGATAAGAATATTGCAACTCACAATACTTGGATCCAACATCTTGCCTTTCATCTCTCTAAACAGGTTCAATGCGATAGGAAGTTCTTGGTTTTTTCAAAGGCCATCCAGTAAAATATTATAAGTTCGAACATTTGGAAGTTGGCCGCAAGCTTGCATCTGAGAGAACAAATTTAGTGCATCTTGTATTCTTCCGACTTTGCAAAAACCATCCATAAGAGTGTTACAAGTAACGGCATCCGGAACCACTCCCCTATGAGACATTTCCAGAAAAAGCATTCGAGCGTCATCGACCCTTTTATGCTTACAATAGCCGTTTATCAATATGCTGTAACTATGAGCATCAACCACGAACCCCTTGCCAAGCATTAGATCAAAGACTTCTTTGGCCTCGTTCATTTCTCCTCGCATGCAGTAACCATCCATGAGCGAACTGTAAGTAACTGTATTAGGTTCAATATCTCTTTGAATCATCATTTCGACAACGCTTTTTGCTTCCCCAACCATCCCCTCCTTGCAAAGTGTATCTACCAAGACGGTGAAGGTGAATACATTTGGAAAGATATTTTTACTCACCATTTCATTCAACAATCTCGTAGCTTCTTTCCACCCGCCTATTTTGCAAACTCCGTGAATCAAAGAGGTATAGGTAACGACGTTGGGGGCAATTCCCTTACCTATCATTTCGGAGAAAAGGTTGATCGCATCAACAACCATAGTATCTTTACAAAGACTGTCGATGATCGTGCTATAGGAAAAAATGTCAGGCTTGCAAGCTCCTTCCTCCATCTTCCTGAGGAGCTGAATAGATGCACGGTTGTTACCTTTCTTGCAAAAGCCCTTTATTAGTGTGTTGAATGTGACCACATTGGGCTTACAGTTAGCACTCTCCATCATTTTATTTAGAAGTCCTGCTGCCTCGGCCGCTCTATTTTGAAGAAGGAAGCCGTGGATTAGAGTGGTGAAGGTCGTGACATCAGGTTCAAAACCAAGTTTGAAGAATTTTCCCAAGACAGATAAACCAAACCCCATTTGATTCAGCTGACAAAAGCAATTAATGATAATGTTTAGAGTATAAACATCAGGACGAATTCCCCACAGACCCATTCGGTCATTCAAGGAGATGACTGCCGAATAATGCTTCAACTTGGCGACTTGAGTCAATATTTGACTGAAGCGGACAACGGAAGGCAGAGGACGCATCTGAAGCATTTCGTCGAACACATGGAGTGCACCCTCAAGATTAGTGACTTTCACAAGCAGGTGTGGTTGGGTGTTTGTAGATTTGGTGGGCTGAGAAGGTTGAGCGTGAAACAAAGCTACGTAATTGTTAAGGAGAAGACAAGGCAGCATACCTCTGGGTCGGAGTCGGAGTGGGAGTCTGGTGCCAATGCCATCGTAACAAGAAGAAGAAGAAGAAGCAGCAGCAGCAGCAGTCCGCATCATCTCTATGGACTATGGGTGAGTGAGTCTGAAACGCTCAATTTTTATACTGATTTGAGCTCCGCAAAAACTTCGTTTGGCAAACGACTGCAGTCAAAATGACGATTTTACCCTTAGAAAAATAAAATAACGATTTTATTCTCATCTTCATCGCATTAAACAAAGTTTATATATATGCAAGTGGTTAAGTTCCAAGGTTTTATTCTCATCTTCACCGAAAAAATAATTTCTTTATGCTACAATTGGTGGAATTGCTTGATTTTTACCTTATTTATGCTCTTTTATAATTTTATTTCTGTTTTGTTTTCGTTTCTATTTAATATAATATTTGTCTAACATTTGGTAACAATTGTATTAAACTTGATATCGGTGTTTAATATAATATTCGTCTAAATTTTATAATGCGTACCTCTTCTTGTACCTTTTTTAATCCATAAACCGTTACAGAGTATCAAAATGTCTAATTTATGTGTTTCAATTAGTGTACCAACCGTTATCAAAACCAATGAAACAAAGTATAAGTAATTTAGTGCAGATTAACTCATTTGATAACCATATCGGTTATAGTTTTTAGCTTTCATTGTTTGTGATATAAATAGACGGAATGGGAAAGAGGATGAATGAAGAAGGGCGGAGGAAGAATGATAGAAGGAATGCGAAAGTGTATATAGAAATGAAAACTAAAAACTAAAACTAACTTTACGATTTTTGAACTTTCAAGGATTTATTTTCGTATATTCTCCTTCCTCCTTGTTACCACATGCCTCCATATTTCCATTCTTCCCTTCCTCATAAATTTTCCATTTATCTCTCACACAAAAATTTGTTGCCAATGACAAAGCTGTCAATTTTCCTTGTTTTTATAACTCGTTTTTAGAAGGTATTGAATTTTCCTCAATTGGGATAGAATAGATTAGAAGGCATTGAATTTTCCTTTTTACTAGAACATTTGATGAGCGGAACAGAACGGGCTAGAACATGACATGGATATTGCTTAAGTGCGCTAAGTACGCGTTAGACAGTGCATTTAGGCCATGTTTGGTAGGCCTCACCGGACTGGACTATGTTAAATAAGACTTTTAACCCATGTTTGGTAGGAAGCCGGACTAATTTAAGTGGGACTGTATAGTCCCCGTGCATCAAAAACCCCTCACTCGCTCGCCTTCTATAGCGAGGTGAAGAAGGGTTTCGCTAAATAAGGTTGTCCTTCGTGCGTCCTCTCCTCACTCCCCTCACTCACTTTTCTCCGCTTTCTTCCTTGATTCCCAGCAGATTAGGCATTTCGAAGGTAAACAATTCTGTCTTTTTTGTCTCTCTCAAAGTATGATTTCATGGATTCAACTCCAAACTGGTATTTCAACTTAGGGTTAGGGCTGGGTTTTGAATAATCAATTTCAATTCTCCTTCTATACTTAGAATTTCAACTTTCTGCATCTACGTGCAGTCGGAGGGTGATCCGCCAGAGTCGGAGGCTGCTTCGCCAGAGTCGGAGGCTGCTTCGCCAGAGTCAAAGACTGCTACGCAAGAATCAAAGGCTGCTCCGCTGCGATTCTGCTCTGGTGAATTTCTTTGTAAGTTTGTTGAACGTGTTTTAAGTTCATGGATTCTGCTCTGTAATTTGTCTTTCCCTATTTGCTGTATCCTTTTTTGTTTCAATTTTTCATTTGCGGTGGTTCTGTTTGGTTGCTGAGAAAATTCTAGAAATGAGTTATTTATAACCAAAACTGGGGAAATTGGGGATATGGTTGGACCCTTTTTGGGATTTGTTTGATTTGAATTGGGTTTTGATTGTTTTTGGTATCTGGGTTTGACTAAATGGAGATGTGTGCTTGTTTGGTTGATGAGAAAATGTACAGAAGTGCATGTTTGTTCCAACATTAGTTCCAGTTTCATGTTGGCTTTGAGCATGAGAAATGTAGTAGAGCATGTTTGTTCTTTCATAAAATAGGTAAGGAAGGTGGGAGTCAGTCTCATGCCCAAGGCTGCCCTATAGCTTAGCTTTTTTTGTTTTTGGTTGAAAGCTGCCCTCACTGCCCCAGCTAGTTTGTATATAATTTGGATGCTTTGGTGGGTGCTTTTTGTCTGGTGGATTCAGCTGAGCTAGAAAAAAATATGAGATGCTGTGGCATCTCATCAAAAAGCTACAGAGAGTAGCCAGAACAAACATATATGAAATGAATATATATATATCACACATACAGATGTCGGATTATCACGGCTTGTTGTCTTTTACATAATCTGATTAGGAAGGAGATGTCTAGGGATCCAATGGAGAATCAACGAATAGAAATTGAAGAGGATGATGATGATGATGATGATATATGATTGGTAATGTCGGAGCATCTGAACAATGGACTACCCGGAGGAATAATATGGCATTGCAAATGTATAATGAGTGGAGAGGAAATGGGAATAACTAGTCAAGTCTTGTTATTTGTATTTGAGTATTGGATGCTAATTTGTATTTGAGTACGATGGATGTTATTTTTGTTTAAGTACGATGAATGTTATTTATATTTGCGATGGATGTTATTTATATTTGCTATGGATGTTATTTGTGTTTAAGTATGATGAATGTTATTTGTGTTACATGCATATAATTACAAAGATCATTTGTACTTTAGCTATTTTTGGTGTAGTTTTTATTTCTTATAGACTTTGATGTTTTAAAGATGGCTGGTCGTGATACCAATCAAAACACTGAAAAAGGGAAGTCCAAATCTAGAAGGACATGGTCCAAATTTGAAGAAGATGCATTGTTAACTGTGCTTGAAGACTTTGTGGCTAAAGGGCATCGTTGTGAGACAGGTAGCTTTAAATCTGGTACTCTGATCCAAATTGAAAAGACTTTAGCTGTTGTATGTCCTGAATCTGAGCTAAAGGCGACTCCTCACATTGAATCAAAATTGAAGACATGGAAAAAGGATTATAGTATAGTGTATGACATGATCAACACAAGTGGATTTGTATGGAATGATGTGAAAAAATGTGTCGAAGTTGACAGTAATGATGCTTGGCAGAATTATGTCCAGGTACACAAAACAATTCCCATTGTTCATTACTGACATAGAACCTTTATTTTGTTGTGTTTTCTTTTTTAAACTTGTCACAAATTAGCTAATACAGTGTTTTCTTATTTTATCATAGACCCACAAGGAAGCAGCTGAGTGGAGGAGCAAACAATTCCCATTGTTTGACAGGCTTTGTAATATTTTTGGAAAAGATCGTGCTAATGGAAAAGGAGCTGAACTCCCCTCTGACATGGTAGAACAGCATGATGATAATGAAGTTGATCCTGCTAATATTGGTGTATGCAATGCATCTCCTTTGTCAATAAACAAATAATCCAGTGAATCAGTGGGCAGCAAGAGGAAACGAGTTGCACCTAGTGATGAAGACAAGATTGTGAGTTCTTTGGAGAAGCTGATTGAATTATCTGGAAAAAGGATGCAGATGGTCACTGAGGCTATAGTAAAAGGTAATGAAAATCGATATGATATTGCCAAAGAACTGAAGGAAATGGGGTTTTTGCCTCTGCAACAAATTGCAGCACTGAAAATCATATTGGAAAAGCCGCAAAATATTTCCATCTTCATGTCTTTGGATGCTGACACCAAGAAAGTGTATGTTGAACAGTTGCTTATTGATAGTGCTTGAGGACATGACATAAGTGTGGATGAAATTGACGCATCACTTTTTTTGGAAGCACCACAAATGTTATATCATATATGCTAGCATGAAAGCCACATGTTGTTTGCTTGTGGTGCTGCATAAGTCTTAATCTTTCATTGTGGTTGCTTTATTAATATGTATTTTTTGTAAACTAGTGATGCTAATCAGTCTTATTACTTTGTGACCTTCTGGGTAGTAGAGAATGGAAACATGCAACTAAGTCATTGTGATGAGTATTGCATATATATAAAACTTATGACTTTTGCATACATAGTAGCATTTCAATTTCTTTCCATCTTGCATTTCTTCTGAAATCAAGATCCACAATATAAAATTTACAAAACAACAAAAATGGGCATGGAGTTTATTAAATTGTTGGTTATGACTCATAAGTAATTCTAATTTACTCCACTGTTATTTTTAATAAAAATTATGAAAATTTTAAATTACATGCTCTAATAATTACAATGTTGAATAAAATTTAATGATGTAATAATAATTACACTTTATAATATAAATAATAAAATAATTATTTTTTAGTCTGATGCAGCACCAAACATAGGTCATCACTATTTTGACAGTCCAGCTTCTTAGTCCGATACAGCACCAAACATAGGTCAGTACTTAGTCTGACTTAAGCCAATCCAAGCCAATCCAGACCAGTCCGAGAATATAGTCCAGTCCAGTCCGACGTGCCAAACGAGGGCTTAGTGGCTTGGTAATCCTTATGCTACGTTTGTTTTTTGCAATTAATTGTTTGCTAAACCTGTTGGAGTTGGCTGTTCATACGTGGGCAACTGCAATGCAAATGAACCTCATGCAATTGTAGAGAAAATGAACACTTAAATCTTCGAGAGCTATGCCATCCAGAAACCATACATGTTTTTTAAGCTTTCCTACTCTTCATCCAAGTTCTTCAGTAGCCTTCATGAAATTGTCAACGAAGTTCATGAGTAGGCTCTGTTTCGACTTTCAAATCTGCAAATGGGCTTCATAACGGTCTTTCTATCAATGGCAACAAAGTGGGATCTAATTCATCTTTAGACAGTAAATCTACTATCAGTTCTGTAGTTGATGCATAAGCAGAAAACCCCCTCTCCACCATCTGTTCACATGTCCCATTGCCCATGATGTCTCATTGTTACTGATAAACCCCCGAATAATGGTGTTAGAAATGCAACCACTTGGAGAACAGCCTTTCTCAGCCATTTCTTTAAGGAACTTTCCCGCTTCGCTTGTTAGCCCTCCTTTACAAAATCCAGTGATCATTATATTGTAGGTCCTGACATTAGGCTCAAGTCCTTTTGATGATAAACAGCTAAAGAGATCCCTTGCAGATTCAACTTTCCCACTAATGAACAAGCCTTCGATGAGAATATTGTAACTCACAATATCCGGATCCAACTTTTTACCTACCATCTCTCGAAAAAGTTTCAATGCCATTGGAAGTTCTTGGTTTTTACAAAGGCCATCCTGTAAAAGATTATAAGTTTCAACAATTGGAAGTTGTCCACAAGCTTGCATATCAGAGAACAAGTTCTCCGCATCTTGTATCCTCCCCATCTTGCACAAACCATCAATAAGAGTGTTATAAGTAACAAGATCTGGAACCAATCCGTTACTAGACATTTCCAAAATAAGCATCCGGGCCTCATCTATCCTTCTATGCTTACAATAGCCGTTTATCAAATATGTTGTAACTCTGAGCATCAGCCACAAACCCCTTGCTAAGTATTAGATCAAAAACTTTTTTCGCCTCAACCATTTTTCCTTGCAAGCAGTAACCATCCATAAGTGAACTATAAGTAACCATATCAGGTTTGATATCTCTTTGAATCATCATTTCGACCACGCTTTTTGCCTCCCCAACCAACCCCTCCTTACAAAGCATGTCAACTAATACACTGAATGTGCGCACATTTGGATAGATATTTTTACTCACCATTTCATTCAACAATCTCGTAGCTTGTTTCCACTCCCCTAATTTGCAAACTCCATGAATCAAAGAAGTGTAGGTAATGACGTTTGGGGCAATACCTTTACTCATCATTTCTGAGACGAGGTTCAATGCATCAACCACTAGAGTATCCTTGCAAAGACTGTCGACGATAGTGCTATAGACAACTATGTCAGGCTTGCAAGCTCCTTCTTCCATCTTCTTAAGCAATTGGATTGCTGCATTGTTGTTACCTTTCATGCACAAGCCCTTCACTAGCGTGCCGAAAGTAAACGCGTCCGGCTTACAATTACCACTCTCCATGATTTTGTTGAAAAGTGCCGCTGCCTCAGCCTCTCTATTCTGGAGAAGAAAGCCATTGATTAGCCACACCCCATTTGGTTCAGATGACAATAGCAATTAATGATAATGGTTAGAGTATAAAGATCCAGACGAATTCGGGTCACAACCATTTGGTTATACAACGAGATGACTGCCGAAAAATGTTTGGATTTGGCAACTTGACCCATGACTTGATTGAAACGGACAACGGAAGGCAGAGGACGCTTTTGAAGCATTTCGTCGAACACGTGGAAGGCATCCTGAAGATTAGTGACTTTCACAAGCTGGTGTGGTTGGGTGTTTCGAGATTTGGTGGATTGAGAAGGTTGAGAGTGAAAAAAAGCTAAGTAATTGTTGAGGAGAACCTCTAAGCGTAGTCTGCTGCTGCTGCTGCCGCCATAGCAGCAGCAACAACAACAACAAGAAGATGCAGAAATAGTCCGCATCATCTTCAGAATCTCTAATTCTCTCTATGGGAGGAACGAAGCTCAAACAGAAAGCTCCGACCAAAAACTTTCCTGTTTCGAGTCTTGACTCTTCACTCACTCAGAAATCAGAAAACAAGCGGGGAGAGTTGGTATTAGTTTTGAAATTGAACATAAATATATAGTATACTACTTTAAGAGCATCTCCAACACTTTTGTTAGGAGTAGGCTACAATGCTCGCAAGCATTGAATGTTTACACCGATCTCACCATTAAAATGAGGGAGGAGAGAGGAGAGAGGGGGGAAAGGAGGGTGAGATTGGTGTGAGCATTCAATGCTTGCGAGCACTGTAGCCAGTCCCCTTTTGTTATACTATTTCACTTTTCGTCCCCAACAACATACTATTTTAACAAAATTTATTATTATGGGTGTATTATATTAAGATTTATATAGATTAAATATTCAATTTTTAAAGTGATAGACTTTGACGGATTTAATAGACTTTTACTGACTATTATAAACTCTATAAAATTTCATACTTTTGTGAAAAATAAAATAGTGTTGTGGCCTATTATATTGGAGGCCGCGGCAAAGAGAAAAATAGAGAGAAAGAGAGAAGGGCTTGAGGAATTGTAATACATATTTCTTATGCCAAGTGCCTTTATTTATAGAGAAACAAGTACAGTTGTAATATGAATGTAATATTTAGGATTTCAGAATATCCCAATCCATATTTACCTAGGATTTACACAATCACATTTAACACATGTTTATATTATCTACAGCATAATGCTTAATTTTGAGAAAGTTATTTTTACTGTGTTAGAAAACGAAATGACCAACCCCCCTCCTGGTATACATGATAGACTAGTCCTCCACCTTATGCAGCCTGGTACCACATGAGGTGGCAGTGTACTTTTAGCCACTGAGTCAAATCATATGTCAAAGCAGAGTCAGTGGCCACAAAAGATGCATCCGTGAGACTTTGAACTTTGATTGAAGATTCCAGACATTTACTCACTTTCCACTTGACCGACTCCATAGGGTTCCATTATTTCTTTTAATAAAGGCGAACCTCACAAAATAGCGACATAAAAGGTAATTTATATAAAGGTTAACAGAACAACTTGTGTTAGAATTTAGACTTACTTGAATATAAAACCACACACACTACTTCGCTTGTGTGTGGTCACTGGTCATTTAAGGATTCACTAGTATTCTTACAAACTCATTTACAGAAAGTCCCTCTTCCAAAGAAGACGCAAAGCAACCAATTGGTAAGCGTATAAACCAAGAATTAATGAACATTCACATTCTTCACCAGCTCATTTCTGCATTAAGCAGTCTGTTTGACATGATACTAGAACAAAGGGGCATCCATTATCTCATAACATCATCGTTCAAATGCACATAAATATTTAACAAAAAACTAATCGAGTGTTCTGTTTTCTTCAGTAGGCTAGCATGCCGAAAATGCCACGTGTAACTAATTTGGACAACATAATGACACAAAACAAATTGTAACACAAATGTAGATGAAGTAGCTTCCCAGTTTCAATCTATTTGTGCACACATTTCTGATTTTTGAAACTTTAGTTAGTTAGTTAAGGGTTAATTCAATGTAGTTTACCATCATAATTGGTTTTGTTGTTGGACTATGAATCTACGTTAGTGATTAAGGGTATTTTTGTGTCTCGACCCTTTCTACTTGGCATATTTTTTGCTCTTGTCTTTTGATGTGCATCATATATTGCCGTTGTGAACTATGCAGAAGAGGAGAGACTGAGGAGAGAAGCAGCTAGAGCCGGCCCTTTAAGATATGAGGCCTTAGGCAAATTTTCAAAAGAGGCCTTTATACTTATATTAAAATATATATTTTATTTTTTATTATTAATTATTTTACTTTTAGACTTTGTCTCTTTGCTTCATAACTAAATAGGCATACACAGCCACCTTCTCTCCTCCCTCAAAGTCCAAACCCCCAACCTTCTTCCATGAATCGGGATATATATCAGCGCGCCAACATCAATCTCCTTATTTTCTCTTTCAAAACCCATCAGCTCCCCTTTTTCTCTCTTTCATTGTTCGCTCTCACTCTCATCTTGACCTCTCATATACTCTTTGTTCGTATAAAAAAAATGGCCAAGTTGCCGATGATAAATCTGGAAGACTAGAACGAGGTCTTCGTACAACATGTGGCCCAAGGCCAAAGCCATGCTCGCCTTGGTTGAGGGCCGGCTCTGGAAGCAGCTAAATGGAGGCCAAAATTTAAGCGAGATTGTTGAAAGGTAGAGGCAAAGAGAAAGTGAACTAGAAGAATTAGAAAGGCAGCGTACAAAAGCTCCTTCGAGAATTAGAAGATCAACTGAGACTGTTGCTGCTCCACCATCCTTTACTAGAGAGGTGTATGTGCCTACTTTATGATAATTATGGACATATGTATATAAATCTAGCTTTCGTAGCATCTCTATCATTTGAACAATTAATGAGCAGTTGAACAGTGTCAGTATTTTGATAACTATGAACTTATATACATAAATATAGCTTTTGTAGCATCTCTATCTTTTAACACTGCCAATCTTTTGATAACTATAAACACACACACACATATATATAAATCTAGCTTTTATAACCTTTGTTTCCTATATGTATATATTTCCAAAATATTTCAAACACTTGCAGTATCGCGCGAGCACTTTTGCTAGTGTTTCTCTAAATTGACTTCAATCTTAGGATGAAATTTGTTTTGAGGAAAATTGTTTTATTACCGTATTGTTTTTAGTTTTTATCTTTTATGTTTTGTGGTATAGGGAAAGTATGTCGGCGGGAGGATGAATGAAGAAGCATGGAGAAAAAATGGTGAAAGCTAAAAACCAAAAACTGCCAAAATTTTTTGAGTTGTTTTCACTTTCAATGACTTATTTTAATTTATGTTTCCTCCATGTTACGCGTTACCACCTCCCTCCATATTCGAGTTCCTCCTTTCTCCATCCTTGTATATGTCACACAAAAACTAAAATGGATATTAAAGGTCTTTGGTCTTTTTATGGATCGATTTGTTTTTTACTGCACTACCTGTTAGTTAAGATAAAAAAATTACCTGACAAAATAATTACAAAAAAGAAAAAAGGAAATTGTAGAAGGCCAAAAACTCCCTCTGGCCAAAGTTTTGGTTCAGCTGAAAGTTAGAATGTGAATAACCTTGCTCAACCAGATTTTACGATAAAGGCGATAGTGATAATTAATCGAGGGGTATGCTATCCACACACCCTTTTTTACTTCTCTCATACCTTTTGTTAATTTATGGCCTTAGATTTTCTTCAATTCATTCAATTCGACGGCCGAAATTGAAAAGGGTGTGTGACCGTTAATCAAATGATGGAGTACAGATAACATCCATGGTTTTCAAAGGCCAAGCAGTTTCAATCTGTTTCGTATTTCAAATCTGCAAATGGACTTCACAACGCTCTTTCTATCAATGGCAACACAGCGGAATCTACTTTATCTTTAGACAGTAAATCAACTATCAATTCCGTAGTTGATGCATCTGCAAAAAAAACCTCTCTCTACCATTTCTTGAATAAGTCCCATTGCCTTTGATGTCTCATTGTTATTGATAAAACCCCGGATGATATGATGGTGTTATAGGTCCAACCATTTGGAGCAGAGCCTTTCTCTTCCATTTCTTTAAGCAACATTTCGGCTTCGCCTGTTAGCCCTACTCTACAAAATCCATTAATCATTATATTATGAGTCCTAACATTAGGTTGAAGTCCTTTCGATGATAAACAGCTAAAGAGATCCAACTTTCCCACCAATGAACAAGCCTTCGATGAGAATATTGTAACTCACAACATCTGGATCCAACTTTTTACCTACCATCTCTCAAAACAGTTTATAAGTTTCAACAATCGGAATTCGGAAGTTGCCCACAAGCTTGCATTGCATATTAGAGAACAAGTTCTCTGCATCTTGTATTCTCCTCATCTCGCATAAACCATCAATGAGAGTGTTATAAGTAACGGTATTTGGAACCAATTCGTTATCAGACATTTCTAAAAAAAGCATTCGGGCCTCATCTATCCTTTTCTGCTTACAATAGCCGTTTATCAATATGCTGTAACTATGAGCATCAACAACGAACCCCTTGCTAAGCATTAGATCAAAGACTTTTTTTGCCTCATCCATTTCGCCTCGCAATAACCATCCATAAGCGAGTTGTAAGTAATCGTATCAGGTGTCTACCATCCCTTTGGAATCATCATTTCAACAACACTTTTCGCTTTCCCCCAACCATCCTCCCTAACCCTCCCTACAAAGTATATCAACTACACACCGAAGGTGAGCACATTTGGAAATACATTTTTGCTCACCATTTCATTCAACAATCCGTAGCTTCATTCCACCCTCCCAACCTGCAAACTCCATGAATCAAATGAGGTATAGGTAACAACGTTGGAGGCAATCTCCTACAAAACTCGCTTCGATGATCTTGTGATAGAAAATGTCGCTTGTAAGCCGTCTCTCCATCTTCCTAAGCAAACCTCGAATGGATGCACTAAGCAGCTACCTTTCATGCAAAAGCCCCGTATTAGTGTGTTGAATGTAACCACATTGGGCTTACAAAGCTAGCACTCTCCATCATTTTATTCGTAACTCGCGTCTCTCCCACTCTATTCCGAAGAAGGAACTGTGGATTAGAGTGGTGAAGGTCACTTAATAATATTGGTTCAAAACCAAGTTTGAAGAATTTGATTCAGCCGACAAAAGCAATTAGTCTTACTATAGCCATTTTATCAATATGTTGCAACTATATGAGCACGCCCACGAACCCCTTGCCAAGCATTAGATCAAAGGCTTTTCGCCTCGTCCATTTCTCCTCGCAAGAAATAACCATCCATGAGCGAATTGTGAGAAACCATATCAGTTCAATATCTCTTTTGAATCATCATTTCACCACCACGCTTTTCGTCTCGGCAACCAAGATATAATATTGATTCCATCAGAAATGTGTAAAGTAGAAATTTAGTCTTCTTCGAGGCTCATGAGTTGGCATGTGGATATATATATATATATATATATATATATATATATATATCTATATAATTCTGCCTTCCATAAATAAAATTTTTGTCTTTATATATTTAGATAATGAAGAAGAAGAAGAAGAAAAAAATGTAGTTGATACTTGATAGTGGTGTACATTAAGTGAGAAAATGGCCAATTCCATGTTTGGGTTGTTTATACATATGGTTTAGAATTAATTGCACAAGGATCTAGATGAGTTGTTTTCTTTGACGAAGAGAAACATTTACACCCGCAAAAAACAATATTTAAGATGATTTAGTTCTAATTGACGGTTTGATAACATAACATTTTAAGTTACTCATGAATCATATAAATCATAGTTTTATGCGCGAGGTTGCTTAGGTTAAGATTCCAAATCCTAAGAAGAAGCTTGTCTTCTTTTTTTTTTTTTTTATTTCGTTGATTTTGATTTTGTCAATTAACCCAATTAGCCATTAATATATTTTGGCAAGCTTGAGAAGCCGTGGTTCAATCGAGAAAAGCCAGCCTCGAAACTTCACGGCCCCCCGACTCGTTCAAACCGTTGTCAAAATTAGAACTTTCTTGCCGATCTAAACCCTTGAGCAAAGGATGCAAAAAACTCGTTCGAGAAATGACTATATAGATTTTCACAAAGAATACGTGGTCCGTACAACTTGTCTAATTGTTCATTTGAGGCCAATCTTTCAACAATATACTCTGCTAAGTTAATTGCTATATGGTCAATAAAATACAATATGCGCTAGTGAAATTAATCACTTGAGCATAAGTAATATTACGCTTAAATTCTAAAAGTGGGATGCGTAATCACACCAACTTAAAACCCGGCAAGCCGAAAGTTACAATGTGAATCCAAATTTAACAAATCAAGATATCACCCAGCCCAAAATTGAATCCCAACCAACCGAGCATTCAACCGTTTCAAAGTTCATGTAAGGTGTTCTATTTCGATCTTCAAATATGGAAATGGGCTTCATGATGCCCTTTCTATCACGACAACAAAGCGGAATCTACTGATTCGGATGTGCAATCAAAATATCATTTCCGTAGCTGATGCATCTCGCGTAAAACCCCTCTCCACCATCTCGTTCAACATGTCCCATTACCCTCATGTCTCATTATTATTGGATAAAAACCCTGGGATGATGGTGTTATAGATCCAACCATTTGAGTAGCGGCCTTTCTTCCATTTCTTTAAGCAACTTTTCCGCTTCACTTGTTAGCCCTCCTTTACAAAATCCACCGATCATTATGTTATAAGTCCGGACATTAGGCCTAAGTCCTCTTGACGATAAACCGCGAAAGAGATCCTCATGTATTCAACTTTTCCATCTATGCACAAACCTTCAATGAGAATAGTGTAACTCACAATGTTTGGATTCAACATCTTGCCTTTTCATCTCTAAACAAGCTTTCAATGCGATCGGAAGTTCTTGGTTTTTACAATGGCCATCCATTAAAATATTATAAGTCTGAACATCTGAAGTTGGCCACAAGATGCATCCCCGAGAAAACAAGTTCCCTGCGGCATCTTGTATTCTCCCCATCTTGCAAAAGCCATCTATAAGAGGCAGCAGGGTAATGACATTCGGAACGACTCTACTATGAGACATTTTAAATAGCATCCAAGCCTCATCGACCTTTTATGCTTACAATAGCCGCTATCAATATGTTGTAACTATGAGCATCAACCATGAACCCCTTGCCAAGCATTAGATCAAAGATTTCTTTCGCCTCGTTCATTTCTCCGCAAGCGTAACCATCCATGAGCGAATTGTAAGTAACCGTATTAGGTTCAATATCTCTTTGAATCATCATTTGGACAACGCTTTTGCTTCCCCAACCATCCCCTCCTTGCAAAGTGTATCTACCAAGACATTGAAGGTGCGATATTTGGAAAAGATATTTACTCACCATTTCATTCAACAATCTCATAGCTTCTTTCCGCCTATTTTGCAAACTCCATGAATCGAAGAATTATAGGTAACGACATTGGGGGCAATTCCCTTACCTATCATTTCGGAGAAAAGGTTGACCAGATCAACAACCATACTATCCTTACAAAGACTGTCGATGATCGTGTTATAGGAAAAATGTCGCTTGCAAGCTCCTTCCTCCATCTTCCTGAGCAGCTGAGTAGATGCATGGTTGTTAATTTTCTTTTGCAAAAGCCCCTTATTAGTGTGTTGAATGTGACCATTAGCTTACAGTCAGCAGCACTCTCCATCATTTTATTTAGAAGTCCTGCTGCCTCGGCAGCTCTATTTTGAAGAAGGAAGCCGTGGATTAGGAGTGGTGAAGGTCGTGACATCAGGTTCAAAACCAAGTTTGAAGAATTTTCCCAAGACAGATAAACCAAACCCCATTTTGATTCAGTTGACAAAGTAATTAATGATAATGTTTAGAGTATAAACACATGACGAATTCCCGACAGACCCATTCGGTCATTCAAGGAGATGACTGCCGAATAATGCTTCAACTTGGCGACTTGAGTCAATATTTGAGGAAGAGGACAACGGAAGGCAGAGGACGCATTGAAGCATTTCGTCGAACACATGGAGTGCATCCTCAAGATTCAGTGACTTCACCAATGGTGCTCGGGTGTTTGTAGATTTGGTGGGCTGGAGAAGGTTGAGCGTGAAACAAAGCTACGTAATTGTTAAGGAGAAGACAAGGCAGCATACCTGGGTCGGAGTCGGAGTCGGAGTCGGAGTCGGAGTCTGGTGCCAATGCCATCGTAACAAGAAGAAGAAGAAGCAGCAGTAGTCCGCATCATCTCTATGGACTATGGGTGAGTGAGTCTGAACGCTCAATTTTATACTGGATTTGAGCGCCGACAAAACTTCGTTTGGCAAAGAACTGCAGTCAAAATGACGATTTTACCCTAAAAATAAAATGACATTATCATCTTCATAGCATTAAACAATGTTTATATATATGCAAGTGCAAGTGGTTAAGTTCCAAGGTGGAATTGCTATAATTAGTATATTATGCATTGTATCTTATCGAAAAATAATTTCTTAAGTGCTACAATTGGTGGAATTGCTTGATTTTTACCTTATTTCTACTCTTTTATAATTTGATTTCGTTTGTTTTCGTTTCTATTCAATATAATATATGTCTAATATTTGGTAACAATTGTATTAAACTTGATATCGGTGTTGTCTTGATTTGAAGAGGCTTTTTTTCTATAATTTTCATACCCCTTAATATAGTACCCTAAAAAATGCCCTAATTTAGCATTAAGCCATACTGGCTTGTATTGTAACTCCAATCTACATATCTATGATCTATAAATTCATCACAAAAAGGTAATAGCAATTAGTTGGGCAATCTCGTATGTCAAATCCCGTGATCGACTTCGTCATAGCACGATGTCCGCTTTGGGCCACGCCCACTAGCTTTTTGTTTATGGGAATTCTGAAGAACTTCCAAAGGGGTCACCCATCATGGGATTGACCTAGCTCAATCCTCGCCAACTTCTGAGCTCAATAATCCGGCTTAAACAGCTCCCAAAAAGGCCTCAAGTAATTAGGAGGTGGGCATGTACATATAAGACACATCACCTCTCGTTGGTCGATGTGGGATATCAATGTTGTACCTCTTTCTGTACCTTTTTAACTTACAACCGTTATTGCAGTACCAAAATGTCTCATTTATGTGTTTCAATTAGTGTACCAAAAGTTATCAAAACCAATGAAACAAAGTATAAGTAATTTAGTGCGTATTAACTCATTTGATAACAATATCGTTTGTAGTTTTTAGCTTTCTCATTGTTTGTGATATAAATATATCTGAATGGGAGAGGATTAATGAAGAAGTATGAGGAAGAATAATAGAAGGAATGCGAAAGTGTATATACAAATGAAACTAAAAACTAAAACTAATTTTACGATTTTTGAACTTTCAAGGATTTATTTTCGTATGTTCTCCTCCTTTGTTACCACCTGCCTCCATATTTCCATTCTTCCCTTCCCTACAAATTTTCCATTTTATCTCTCACACAAAAATTTGGAGCCAATGACAAAGCCGGCCAATTCTTCCTTGTTTTTATAACTCGTTTTTATCAGGGCTATTTTTGTCTTTTCAAATATTTCTCAATTGGGATAGAATAGATTATGAAGGTATTGAATTTTCCTTTTTACTACAAGACTTTAGTTATGATAAAAACAAATTAAAATTTGACGAGCGGAAACAAAAGGCGAACTGAATTTTCAGGGGTCATAACTTGCTTTTATTAAACAGAACGGGATAGAAGATGACATGGATATTGCTTAAGTGCGCTAAGTACGCCAAGTAGACGCATTTAGTGGCCCGGTACCATACGTGCTTTTTTTTTGCAATTAATTGTTTATACGGGGTAACTCGTAGTGCAAATGAACCTCATGCAATTGTAGTGCAAATGAACACTTAAATCTTCGAGAGCTATGCCATCCAGAAACCATACATGTTTTTTAAGCTTCCTACTCTTTCATCCAAGTTCTTCAAGAAATTTCCTTCATGAAATTGTCAACAAAGTTCATAAGTAGGCTCTGTTTTGACTTTCAAATATGCAAATGGGCTTCATAACGGTCTTTCTATCAATGGCAACAAAGCTGATCTACTTCATCTTTAGACAAGAATTCTTTTATCACCAGAAGTTGATGCATCGCACAAAAAACCCCTCTCCACAACTGCTCAACATGTCCCATTGCCCTTGATGTCTCATTGTTATTGATAAACCCCGAATAATGGTGTTATAAGTGCAACCTTTCTCAGCCATTTCTTTAAGCAACTTTTTCCGCTTCACTTGTTAGCCCTTCTTACAAAATCCACCGATCATTATGTTATAAGTCCAAAACATTAGCTCAAGTCCTTTGATGATAAATAGCTAAAGAGATATCTTGCAGATTTAACTTTCCCACCAATGAACAAGCCTTCGATGAGAATAGTGTAACTCACAATATCTCGGATCCAACACTTGCCTTTCATCTCTCTAAACGCTTTTAATGCGATCTAAGTTCTTGGTTTTTACAATGGCCATCCAAGAAAATATTATAAGTTTGAACATCCGGAAGCTGGGCCACAAGATTGCATATGAGGAAACAAGCTATGTGCATCTTGTATTCTCCCCATCTTGCAAAAGCCATCTATAAGAGTGTTATAAGTAACGACACTTGAACGACTCCAATTATGAGACATTTTAAATAGCATCCAAGCCTCATCTACACTTTTATGCTTACAATAGCCATTTGTCGTATGTCAGAATCAGAAGCATTAACCATGGAGCCTTTCCTAAGCATATTAGATCAAAGACTTTTTTTTTTTGCCTCAACCATTTTTTGCCTCAAATCCAGCTTCCTTTTTCCATTCCGCTGGGTGTTGGCCACCAAGACCGCTGCACAAAGGCACCGAGCCACCGAGGCACATCTCGTCTCCAAAGTTATCAAAATCAATTAGGTAAACTTTAATTTATTTCAAACCCTAATTGATTATTGAATACAAATTTTTGTTTAATTGATGTAGGATTATGTGGTTATACATTATATGGTTATACTAACGTAGTTTTAATTTGATACTAAAATCAAGAAAGCTAACGGAGTCTTAATTTGATAGGAAACTCCAAACATTCGGATGGCTTTGGTACCGATTAATTAAGAGGAATTAGTGATCTGCAAAAGAGTTAGTGAAGACTCGGAGTGTGAAAGCTATATGTTAGTGTATAGTTTACATTGGCTTGGTGTTACCTAGTGGCTGCAACCGCTTCTGGAGAGCTTTTTCTCGCTATGAAGATTCCCGAAAAACACCATTGCGTAACAAAATGGGAGATCAATGGTTGAGGATAGCATGCTTGTTACAATGAGAAAGATGTATTTGCTTTGTATTGATAATGAGCCTATTATGCGACGTTTCATGACATGAAACCTCGCCGACAACAATTGTAATTTGTTTGTATCACTAATTATGGAAGACATTACCATATTAAAAGATTTAGTTGTTGCCATTTTTCTTAACCTTGCATTCTTAAGTTCGCCCTCCCCCGAGAAATCTTGGCTTCACCACTGGGACAAGAACTATTCATAAGTGAAACTATAAGTAACCATATCAGTTCGATATCTCTTTGAATCATCAACTTCGTTTCAAGTCTTGACTCTTCACCGACTCGAAATCGAAAAACAAGAGGGGAGAGTTGGTATTAGTTTTGAAATTCTATCATAAATATACGTATATTCCTTTAAGAGCATCTCCAACACTTTTTGTTAAACTATTTAACTTTTTCATCCCCAACAACATACTATTTTAACAAATTTTAAAGATTTTATTATTATGGGTGTATTATATTAAGATTTATATAGATTAAATATTGAGTTTTTAAAGTGATAGACTTTGACGGATTTAGTAGACTTCTACCGACTATTATAAACTCTATAAAATTCCATCCTTTTAATGATATACTTTTGTGAAAAATAAAATAGTTAAATGGGATAGACTTTTGTAAATTTTTAGAGAGTTCAATGTGCCAAATTTTTTCGAAGTTTTGTGAATTGTCATAGACTTTTTAATGATTAATTTATTAATAAGCATTATTATTTTTAAGTTTTCATTATATTAAAGTGGCGATCATGACTATGACAAAGTGGTCTTATCAATTAGTGGTGGCAACGGGCGGATGGCTGAAGTGTCACATGGTAATTGTCGGCAAGATGGGGGTGTGGTGGCTGGTGGTGGGAGGAGTAAGGATGGCGGGCCGTGGTGATGGTGTGGTAGGAGGTGGCGCCATGGTCTGTGTTTCTGGTGTTTCTGGCTCGTGGTTAGTAGGGGTGGCAATGATGCTCATGGACTGTAAAGTAAACATGGTGACAATGGTGGAGGGAGGAGATGGCCATGGTAAGGCAATGGTGGCGACACAGCAGAAGTGGTAATAATAATAATAATTCGCATTATGATGGGTGGTGGAGTTTATCATTGAGAATTGAGAAACAATAAATCCACCAAAATCTTACTGTGGAGAATTTGAATTTTATATGACAAAAAACTTACCATAAAAGCACTAAAAGTCTATCAAAATCCATGATTTTTTTAAAATCCTTTACCGAAATTTGAATACACCCGAATTTTTGTAGACTCACAAAATTGAATACCACAAGATTTTTATGTAATTTTAGAAGTCATAAAAGTCTTTATTCAATACATAACGACTTTTATTGACTCTTTAAAGTCTATATTGAATACACTTGGATTTCTTAATAGCCGGGCAAAGTTCATAAAACTCCATATACAATACATCCCCTATCAGCTGGGAAATTAGCCATTGTAGACTAATTTTAAAAGTATTTAGCTGAAATAGAAGACCCATAAACATTGTGTTATGGAACTTTTTAGGGGCAGAAAAAGACCAAAAAGCCCATATTTATAAGCCCCTATATGCAATACATAGAGGCGTTTTCTATTGTCAAAAAACAATTTTACTCTCTAAAAATAATTCAAACAGACCCATAGATATAACTATTATGTATTAAATTATGGTAATGTAAAATGTTAGAGATAATTTATGTTCTTTGATCTATTAATTGTGTTGTAATACTATCTAACTTTATTTTATACAGCTATATTGGGAAGCAAGTCATACTATGGGTTAGCCATAATTACATATCAAACTTCTCGTTGTGAGCAATGTCATGATTCAAAATTCTTACCTCATGCAGTCCTAGTTTAAAAACAAAAATCATATTTTCAATGGGACAAGGAGACGAACACATTGCTGTGGATAAACTTACCCACGTCTGAACTTTTTACCATTTCTTTGAATAAAAGAGTTAAACTTGCCAATAGAATCCTCTTATACCTCCGTTATGTATTTAAGATTGACAAGAATTATGGTTGCAAAGAAGTAGCAGCTTACGAAACACTCAAAAACACTCAACCTCATCAAAAATCCAATTGCAGTTTGTTACAGAACTGGGAAGTTCAACGAACCTTCGATTTCTTGGAAGTTCCCCAAGAACCTACAACGTAATTATCGGATTTCTCCATCCACATTAGTTCGTTTTCTTCAAGAAACAATCAACGAATAAGAGTTGCGTAGCGCAGTGACTAAAGAGTACACATACGTTATGTACACGTGTTTTTCTGACCACTAAATGTTCGTGTCCCCCCTTTAGTTAATAGCAGTGAGAGGAACTCTGGAGTCTCTAATGGATTGCGCAGCCTCGTACGCCCCTGTGATGTGTTTTAGGTCTCCATTTGCTAGCTGTTTCGCCGATCTTCCATCCCAGAATAACTCAACAAGTCCTCAAAAGCAGGAGTCCTGGAGTTCTTCTCAATGGATGCAACGCTTAAGATTGAACGACCTCTTTCTCGCGTGGAACATGATGGTTCGTCTACCTGCTTGTTGCAGAGGTTGAAAATATCCTGTTAAAGAACATGGTATTCTCAAATGAAACTCTACATAGAAACTAATTGGATAATTTCGAAGATTAGTTTTTCCGAAAATTTCAGTGAGCAACACAGTTATTGCACAATACCACTTAACAGTCTTACCACATATTCATCCAGAAGAGATTTTCCTGCATTTTCGGGTGATTTCCACGATGTTGTGGTAGTGGCCTCCTTTAGTTCTTCAGATCCCCGCAACATGGAACAATCATTGAGTTTAGATTTCCGCATGCCTCATGGTCAAGTTGTAATGAATCTGCAAATATTTGTTTCGGTAACTCTAGTCCAACATATAACTACGAAGACAGATGTAAAACTTAAATGTGAAATTGATACTGACGATCTATGGAAGAAAGGAGATTCTTGTCTGCGACATCTACATCCTCTAGTGCAGCAGACACAGCCGAGGAAAACCTATCACCTAAGGCTTGATTGGCTTCTGTTCCCTTTCCTCTCTAGTTGAAGAGAAAATAAATGAATAAGTATTTCTTTATAAGGAATGCGCTTGCAGTATTAAAAGCATACCTAACAATGGAGTCCACAGAAGCAACGTTTCTCTTTTCTGAGTGAGCAAGGACTCCTGGATCCCTGCTTCAAACTGCACATTTTTGTTCGGTGTAAGCAATGGGCTAGAAAAATACAAGTAGCAGAAAAATGCCCAAATCGGTATAAATTCCCTCATATCCAGAGACTCCAGAATATATATACCAATTCCTGTAGAACTCCTCCATGCCTTTCTTTCCACATTCCACAGCCGATGTATCTTCAAGGTATTGGGATTCTGTTTTTTCCATGTGAATTGTCCATTTTTCTTTAATACAAGGAGTTGAACCTTGCATGGTTGACATTTCTGCTGTAGCTTGGTGGTTCTGCTTGTTGCACTCTCTCGAAGATCATTCACTGCAGTTTGAATCTAAAAATACATAAAGAGTGTTATTAATCGAAACTCTAAATAAAGTCGTTACTGAATACTAACATAAACCTCAAGAACAAAGCATAAGGAAATGGTAGCAGCTTAAGAACAAATCATACCAGTCTTTCTTCCTGGCATTTGAACTTGCCAGCAGCTCTGCCACTTTCTCTGCAACTGCCTTTCTTCATCAGCAGCACACTCCTACATAGAGATAAAAACAAGCATTTAATTTGATGAATGAGGTTGTTCGACGGCCCATTCAGTTTAATAAGTGCACTGCAACTACCTCAAACTTCTCTTCAAGTTCAGACAATTTCTTGTCGTTATTCAGTTGTAAGCCACAATTTGGGTCGATTGGATGCATGTAAGTCTAGGAGTTTGAAGAAGTCCACATAATCTTGAGAACTAACTGTGGTAGTTTCTAACTGTTTCTGGCATGAGCCTGTACAAATCACAGAATTTTTTAAACCAAAACTGATGAATGAATTTTACCGTGAAGAAAATAAAGCAAGCAACCATGAAACCAACAATATATTACGTACCTCAAGATCATACAATTTGTTTTAGAAGGCAAATTTGTTTCAGAAATTCCTTCTCTTTTTGATGGTCGCATTTGCTTGTTGGATGCTTGTCCTCAAGATCATACAGTGCATGTCCAGTTTCCTCAATCTCAGAATACAAATCCTGATCAAAGCAGAATTCATCATTTTTTGATTGACCTGAAACAATAAGCAACAACAAACCATAACAAGGATCAGAATGAAAGACAGTTCAACTATATACTGACTAGACAATTAAATCTGTGCTTCACCTCTCTTGCACCAGCGGGAGTCGACAAGATTCAGCTTCCCACACTTGATCATTTCTTCACCCTCTGGAGTCCATTCCCTTAATGTGGATCGTAGATCTCGCGCCGACTTAGGCCGCACGACCGCGGCGCTGCCACGGTGATAGTGATACCAATCCTCCTCTTCTCTGTTGGGAATTTGTGTTGGCAAGTTATTCTTTTGGATTGAAATTTTATTCATATGCTGTTAATACGATTCATGAATAAAATTCTGCCTTCCATAAATAAAATTTTTTGTCTTTATATATTTAGATCTTGGAAGAAGAAGAAGAAGAAGAAGAAGAAAATTGTAGTTGATACTTGATAGTGGTGTACATTAAGGAGAAAATGGCCAATTCCATGTTTGGGTTGTTTATACATATGGTTTAGAATTAATTGCATAAGGGTCTAGATGAGTTGTTTTCTTTGACAAAAGAAACATTTACACCGCAAAAACAATATTCAAGATGATTTAGTTCTGAGTGACGGTTTGATAACATAACATTTAGTTACTTGCGAATCATATAAATCATAGTTTAATGCACGAGGTTGCTTAGGTTAAGATTCCAAACTGGCAGCAGCCTTGTCTTTCTTTATTTCAGTTGCTTTTGGATTTTACTTACCAACCCAATTAGCCATTAATATATTTTAGTAGTTGAGAAGCCAGGGTTTAATCGGTGAAAAGCCAGCCTCAAAACCACGGCCCCCTGACCGGTTCAAACCATGGTCAAAATTGGAACTTCCGTTCACCAGAAAACCTCGAGCAATGATGCAAAATAATGTCCAAGAAATGGCTAAATGGAATGTACTTACACTCTGCGATCTATAGAATTACTATACGGTTGCTGATTGCTTAGCATAAGTAACATTACGCTTTGATTCCGTACATAACGAGAACCGTCTAAGTGGATATAGAATAGACACTAACTTAAAGAAAGCTGTAAGCTGAAAGTTACAACCAACCGAGCATTCATCTGAAGTTTCAAAGTTCATGAGCAGGTTCTGTTTCGACTTTCAAATATGGAAATGGACTTCATGATGCTCTTTCTATCAATCCTGCAACAAAGCCGGATCTACTTTATCTTTAGACACTAAATCAACTATCATTTTCGTAGTTGAGGCATCTGCAGAAAAACCCTCTCGACCATTTGTTGAACAAGACCATTGCCCTTTGATGTCTCTTGTTGTTGATATATCCCTCGGATGATTATGTTATAGGTGCAATCACTTGGAGCAGTTTGTTTCCTCTCTTCCATTTCCTTTAAGCAACATTTCCGCTCTGCTTGTTAGACCCCTGTTGCAAAACTAATTTTCTACTATTATATTATAAGTTCGACATTGGGCTGAAGTCCTTTGATGATAAACTCATGGAAGAGATCCTGCAGATTCAACTTTTCCACCTATGCAATAAGCCTTCCATAAGAATATTGTAACTCACAATACTTGGATCCAACATCTTGGCCTTTCATTTCTCTAAACAGTTTCAATGCGATCGGAAGTTCTTGGTTTTTACAAAGGCCATCCAAGAAATATTGTAAGTTTGAACATCTCGGGAAGTTGGCCACAAGTTGTATCCGAGAGAACAAATTTTGTGCATCTTGTATTCTTCCGACTTTGCAAAACCATCCATAAGAGTGCTATAAGTAACGGCATCCGAAACTACTCCCTCATGAGACATTTCCGTAAAAGCATCCGAGCCTCTTTTCCACCCTTTATGCTTACAATAGCCGTTTATCAATATGTTGTAACTATGAGCATCAACCATGAACCCCTGGCCAAGCATTAGATCAAAGACTTCTTTTGGCCTCGTTCATTTTTACTCACCATTTCATTCAACAATCTCGTAGCTTCTTTCCACCCGCCTATTTTGCAAACTCCGTGAATCAAAGAATTATAGGTAACAACGTTGGGGAAATTCCTTACCTATCATTTCCTCGGAGAGAAGGTTGATCGCATCAACAACCATAGTATCCTTACAAAGACTGTCTATGATCGTGTTATAGGAAACAATATCAGGCTTGCAAGCTCCTTCCCTCCTCCATCTTCCTGAGCAGCTGAACAGATGCACGGTTGTTACCTTTCTTGCAGAAGCCCTTTTATTAGTGTGTTGAATGTGACCACATTGGGCTTACAGTTAGCACCTCCATCATTTTATTGAAAATCCTTGCAGCCTCTCTATTTTGAAGAACGGGCCTTCGCGATAAGAGTGCTGAAGGTCGCCACAGTCGGCTCAAACCAAGTTTGAAAAATTTGGTAAGACAGACAAGCAAACCCCATTTGGTTCAAATGGCAAAGCAATTAAGGATAACGGTTAGAGTATAAAATGATCCGGACCACTTCCAACAGACCCATTCGGTTATTTAAGGAGCGACTGCCGAATAATGTTTTAACTTGGCTACTTTGAGTGAAACGGACAATGGAAGGCAGAGGACGCCTGGAAGCATTTCGTCGGAACACGTTGAAGGCATCCTCAAGATTAGTGACTTTCACTGTCGAGTCCGTGCTGGTGCCTGGTGGATTTGGTTGGATAAGAAGGTCGAGAGTGAAACGGAGCCAAGTAATTGAAGAATACAAAAAGAGTAGAGTTATGAAGAAAATACACAGCGCCATACCTCTGAGCTTGCTGCTGCCATAACCAACCTTCAAAGAAGAAGAAGAAGAAGAAGAAATTGTCGCTCGCATCATCTTCTTTACGTCTGTGAGTCTTTGAGCCTCAATTAATCTTCCATTTTTGCTTTGTTTACTGAGGAAAGCATAACTCATTTTCTGGCCCAAGTGATTTTCCAATTTTCTTCAATTTGATAATAATGCTTAATTTTGAGAAAGTTCTTTTTACTGTGTTAGAAAACGAAATGACCCCCCTCATTGGTATACATGATAGACTAATCCTCCACCTTATCTGGAAATTCCTGGGCATCTGGCACGGCGCAGAATGCGTACTTTTAGTCACCGAGTCAAATCATATGTCAGCAAAGTTGGTGGCCACAAAGGATGCATCCGTGAGACTTTGAACTCTAATTGAGGATTCCGTGATATTTACTCACTTTCCGCTCGACCAACTCCATAGGGTTCCATTATTTCTTTTGATAAAGGTGAACCTCACAAATAGCGACATAAAAGGTAATTTATATAAAGGTTAACCGAACAACTTGTGTAAGAATTTAGACTTACTTGAATAGGCAAAACCACACACACTACTTCGCTTGTGTGTGGTCACTGGTCATATAAGGATTCAGTATTCTTACAAACTCATTTACGTAAAAGACCCTTCCAAAGAAGACGCAAAGCAAACCAATTGGTAAGCGTATAAACCAAGAATTAATGAACATTGACATTCTTCACCAGTTCATTTCTGCATTAAGCAGTCTGCTTGACATGATATTAGAACAAGCAAGCATCCACATCTCATAACATCATCGTTCTAATGCACATAAATATTTAACAAAAACTAATCGAGTGTTCTGTTTTCTTCAGTAGGCTAGCATGCCGAAAATGCCACGTGTAACTAATTTGGACAACATCATGACACAAACAAATTTTAACACAAATTTACATGAAGTAGCTTCCCAGTTTCACCTATTTGTGCACACATTTCTGATATTTGAAACTTTAGTTAGTTAGTTAAAGATTAATTCAATGTAGTTTACAATCATAATTGGTTTTGTTGTCGGACTATGAATCTACGTTAGTGATTAAGGGTATTTTTGTGTCTCGACCCTTTGTACTTGATATATTTTTTGATGTTGTCTTTTGATGTGCATCAAATATTGCCGCTAGAACTATGCAGAAGAGGAGAGACTGAAGAGAGAAGTAGCTAAATGGAGGGCAAAATTAAGTGAGATTGTTGAAAGGTAGAGGCAAAGAGAAAGGGAACTAGAAGAATTAGAAAGGCAGCGTACAAAAGCTCCTTCGAGAATCAGAAGATCAACTGAGACTGTTGCTGCTCCACCATCCTTTACTAGAGAGGTATATGTGTCCACTTTCTGATAATTATGGACATATGTATATAAATCTAGCTGTGAGTATCTCATTTTTGGAATAATTAATGAGCATTTGAACAGTGTCAAATATTTTGATAACTTGGTGAACTATATACATAAATATAGCTTTTTGTAGCATCTCTATCTTTTAACACTGCCAATCTTTTTTAATAACTATAAACATATATATATAAATCTAGCTTTTATAACCTCTCGGCTTCGTATGTATATATTTCCAAAATATTTCAAACACTCACAAAGATCCCGCTAAAGCACTTTTAAGGTGTTTCTCTAAATTGACTTTAATCTTAGGATGAAATTTACTTTGAGGAAAATTGTTTTATTGACCTTAGTTTAAGTAGAAAGTTTTTTCTAACTGACCTATGCTAGAAAAACGAAATGGCCATCAACCTATACCGAAGTATGAAATTATTTATTGATCTAACCGAATTTCTGTTTTTTCTTTTAATAATGGTGAACCTCACAAAATAACGACATAAAAGATAATTTATATATAGGTTAATAGAACAACTTATGTTAGTGTAGGACTTTTTGTAATTGGCTTACTGTAGAATAAAAACCATGCACACACACACTACTTACTAATTGCCTTGTAATACTGTGTTTACTGCTCAATCACCTATTAGGAGTAGGATTAGAATTTAGGCCGTGACACCAATCAGTTCAAAGTAAAGAGATGAAGTTAAAAGGTATGATCACATTTCATGGCATTTCATTCTTACACTTAAAGATTAAAATATCCCAACATTGCATTAAATTGTTTAACTCATGTGGTTAAACTTAGAGTTACATTTTTCCTTATTACGGCGTAAATTAATTTGCATGTTAGCTAATATTTGTGGAGTTAAACAAATTTAAGTTACTGTGATTTACTTATAGCTTCTCCCTCTGGTTGTGAAGATATAAGCTCCACAGGTTGCTGGGGAACTACCCATATTATGAGAAAAAAAAACTCTCTCGACTCTAGCTGCCAACTTCTCTTTTAGAGAAAGACTTCATAGAGCATGTTCACTATTATATGGCGTCCCTTGTCCAATAATGCATTGTCATGTGTAAAGCTTTTCTCCACATGACTATTTCATTGACTGAACGCCATGTGATAGTCAACTCCATTATTCCATCTTCCCAAGTAGCCGAATGGATGCACTGTTGTTACCTTCATGCAAAAAAGCCCTGTATTAGTGTGTTGAATGTAACCACATTGGGCTTACGCTAGCACTCTCCATCATTTTATTCGTAATCCTCGTTGCCTCAAACCCACTCTTATTCTCAAGAAGGAACTGTGGATTAGAGTGGTGAAGGTCACGACACATGGTTCAAACCAAGTTTGAAGAATTTGATTCAGCTAACAAAAAAGCAATTAGTCTTACTATAGCCATTTATCAATATGTTGCAACTATTTGAGCATCAGCCACGAACCCCTTGCCAAGCATTAGATCAGTATTTTCTTTTCGCCTCGTCCATTTCTCCTCACAAGGAATAATCATCCATGAGCGAATTGTAAGTAACCGCATCAAAGTTCACATCTCTTTGAATTATCATTTCGACCACGCTTTTTGCTTCCGCACCAACCCCTCCTTACAAAGTGTGTCAACTATGACAAAGGAAGGTGCGCACGTCTCGGAAAGATATATAATATTGGATTCCATCATATGGCTGGGGTAGAGTAGAAATTTAGTCTTGTCTGAGGCTCATGAGTTGGTACAGGTGGATATATATATAATTCTGCCTTCCATAAATAAAATTTGTCTTTATATATTTAGATCATGAAGAAGAAGAAGAAGAAAAATGTAGTTGATACTTGATAGTGGGAAAATGGCCAATTCCATGTTTGGGTTGTTTATACATATGGTTTAGAATTAATTGCAGAAGGATCTAGATGAGTTGTTTCTTTGACGAAGAGAAACATTTACACCATGAAAAACAATATTCAAGATGATTTAGTTCTAATTGACGCGTTTGATAACATAACATTTTAAGTTACTCATGAATCATATAAATCATAGTTTTATGCGCAAGGTTGCTTATAAGGTTAAGATTCAAAACCGGCAGCAGGCTTGTCTTCTTTTCTTTATTTCTGGTTGCTTTTGATTTTGTCAATTAGCCATTAATATATTTTAGCAGCTTGAGAAGCCAGGGTTCAATCGAGATAAGCCAGCCTCGAAACTTCACGGCCCCCCGACCGGTTCAAACTGTCAAAATTAGAACTTCCGTTCACTGCACAACCTCGAACAAAGGATGCAAAAACTGTTTGAGAAATGACTAAATGGAATGTGCTTACACCCCCCCGATCTATATAGATTTTCAAAGACTACGTGGGTCTGCATTAAACTCCTAATTGTTCTTTTTGGAGGCCAATCTTGCAATTAATATACGGTTGCTAATTGCTATATGGTCAATAAGATACGCCGATAAACTATCAATATGCGTTAGTGAAATTAATCACCGAGCATAAGGAACATTACGCTTAAATTCCGTATGTCATGCGTCTAAGTGGGATGCAGCATTGCACTAACTTAAAACCCGCAATGAAAGTTACAATGTGAATCCAAATTTAACAAATCTAAAGATATCGGCCCCAGCTCCAAAATTTGAATCCAACCAACTGAGCATTCAATTGCTTTTCTATAAAGTTCGAGGGCAGGTTCATTTAATTTTCAAATATGGAAATGGGCTTCATGATGCCTCTTCTATCAAATCCGCAACAAAGCGGAATCTACTTGATCTGGACAACAAATCAACTATCATTTCCGTAGTTGATGCATCTCGCGTAAAACCCCCTCTCCACCATCCTGTCTAACATGTCCCATTGCCCTTGATGTCTCATTATTATTGATAAACCTCGATGATGGTGGTGTTATAGGTCCAACCATTTGGAGAAGTAGCTTTTCTTCCATTTCTTTAAGCAACATTTGATAACCATATCGTTTGTAGTTTGTAGCTTTCATTGTTTGTGATATAAATAGACGTAATGGGAGAGAGGATGAATGAAGAAGGACGGAGGAAGAATCATAGAAGCAATGTGAAAGTGTATAGAAATGAAAACTAAAACTAAAACTAATTTTACGATTTTTGAACTTTCAAGGATTTATTTTCGTATATTCTCCTTCCTTACCACCTCCTCCATATTTTCATTCTTCCCTTCCCTACAAATTTTCCATTTTATCTCTCACACAAAAATTTGGAGCCAATGACAAAGCCGGCAATTTTCCTTTGTTTCAACTCGTTTTTATCGTGTGGATATTTTTGTCTTTTCAAATATTTCTCAATTGGGATAGAATAGATTAGAAGGTATTGAATTTTCCTTTTTACCGCAATACCTCTTAGTTATGATAAAACAAATTAAAATTTGATGAGCGGAAACAAAAGGCGAACTGAATTTTCGTGGGTCATAACTTGTTTTAAATAAACAAAACAAAGATAGAACATGGCATGGATATTGCTTAAGTGCGCTAAGTACGATTAGACAAAATGCATTTAGTGGCCCGGTAATCCTCATGCTACGTGTTTATACTCAAAATTGTCATGTTTGCACCTATTTCTGGGTCTAAAGCCAAATTATTATGTCATTATGTGGGGGTTATTGCAGTTTCAGATCTCAAACTTACACCAAGATATTTTGGTGTATACAAGTTGACATATTTTGGGCAGCAAATGGATGACACTTTTTCGTAGGCAAGAGGTGTATCTGCAAGTGGATAGTTAATTAATGTTATCTATCTTTGTGCAAGTGCAATTAGGTTGAGGTGCGTGCATCAAGTTGGGTTGTTTTCACATTGGTTTTGTTCTCTATATATTAGAAGCAAAGGCAAGAGCCGGGGACACTAATCAACAACCAAAATTCGTAACATACATGTTCTAAGGAAAACCAACATTTCAAACACCTAAGAGGAAACCTCTCTTGGAAAGCCAAGAAGTGGCATTCATCAGCCCATACAACCCAAAGAACAAGCTTTCATAAGCCTACACAAGGCTTTAAGCAACCATTCACAAAGCTTCTCGACAATTTATGTTAAAGCTTAAATCAGAAACCCTTGATCTTAGATTTAGCTCGCCACTTCTCTCTGTGGGTATCGATTAAGCTTGAGAAAGAATCTCCTTTAGGCTATTCTTCTTCCCAAAGAGTCGATGGGCATAAAAGCTAATCCGATGGCTTTGTCTCCAATCCAATGGGCATAAAAGCCAATCCCATGGCTTTGCCGATGGCTTTGTCTCCAATCCGATGGGCATAAAAGCCAATTCCGATGGCTTTATGTGCAATCCAACCACACTTTGGTTGATGTTTACAAACTTTATTTACTTATTGTATTTACTTCTTATTCGTAAACTTTTTAATTCAGTTTATATATGTTTACTTTGATGCAACCGTATTTTCTTTATTTACTCATGCATCAGTTTTATTTAAAGCATTCGGATTGAATATAACCGCTTATATCCAATCTATATTTCAAACATATAAGCCTTGTTATATATATCTACATAACAATTAAAGTCCTTAACTGTGCAATGCAAATAAAGAACCTAAGTTGAGCCTCTCAATTAAAGGCACAATCTTTTGCTGAAGTTAAA
Source organism: Gillenia trifoliata (assembly GCA_018257905.1). NCBI lineage: Eukaryota > Viridiplantae > Streptophyta > Magnoliopsida > Rosales > Rosaceae > Gillenia > Gillenia trifoliata. Next base: position 25,921,312 of record CM031081.1, on the reverse strand, counting down.
TAGCACACCAAATCACACGTACACCGACCGGCTAGCTTACCTAGTAGTGGCACACTTGAATCTCCCAATCAAGTTATATAAATCACTAGGCCTATAACTAAGCGCCGTGTGAATTTATTTGTCGAACACTACGTTTTTTTTTTTTTTTTGCAATTAATTGTTTACAAACCTGTTTGTTACAACCCGTCCCAAAATTTATGTGAAATGACTAAAATACCCCTAGGGTCAATGTTGACTTTTGTTGACTTTTCGTGACGACTTCTAAAATTTATTTCTTTACATATTCTTTGATGTACTCCGACACGAACGCGTGGCGCAAGCGGAACTCACTCCGGAGTTCAAACGAACGCTTTTTACTGCTTTAAAGTGTAGGGGCATTTTGGTAATTTGCCACTCCGTGTATGGGAATTAGGTTTGGCATTTTGGTTGATTGCACAGCAGCCAGCCCCTCCCTCAATACTTCTTCGCACGTTCTCTCTCTTTTCCTCTCCCATTTTCTCTCTCTAAGCCAAACCACGAACCTGATCAACCCTAATCCTTGCTGGAATCAGCAAAACCACCAAACCGGCGCCCAAAATCTAGCACTCAACGTGATTCCCTGCCATTTTGGACGGACTCGTGATCTTGAATTCAAACTCGAACCCGTTCGTTCAAACCGACGCTTCTAACGGAATAGGCGAACTGCTCATCGATTTTCGGGTATTAACCGACCGGTAAGCCTCGAGACCATTACCATTGGCTTTGTTGGATTGAGTAGGTTCAATTTCATATAAAGTACGTCAAATGGTGCAACATTGAAGGAGAACGGAATTAGGGTTTCCGCTTTCCGGCCAATTTCAGGCCATCTTCCGCCACTTTTCCGGCCTCAAATAGGTATAAAAATACTTACTCTTCAATACCTTCAATTTGATATATGGCACGAAATAATTTTGGACAAAGAATGAAGAAGATACGAATTTTTGAAGTTTTGGATTAATTTCGGAAAATTCTCGTGAAATTCCTGGGCGAACTGACGGGCGGGCGGACGGCGGCCGGCGGCGAGCCCGGCGACCGGCGAGGAAGGAGGAGAGGCAATATTCAAGCACCCGTAACGGAATATTCCTAACGGGCAGGGAATATTCCTAACGGCGAAGGTATATTCCGCGTTAACCCAATCTGGTGCCGACGTCGCCAGGCGCGTGGGGCGTGGCGACGCCAGCGCGTGGGGTGACGTCGCAGGCGCGTGGGGGCGCGTGATGCGCGTGGGGGACACGCGCCAGCGTCGTGGGGACCACGTGCGCCGCGTGGCGACACGTGCGCCGCGTGGCGACACGTGCTGGCCGCGCGGAAGCCACTTCGCCGCGCGTGGCCGGCGCGTGGAATGGTTTCCGGCGCGTGTGGGCGCGTCCTGGTTTCCCGGGCGCGTGCCGGCGCGTGTGCGCTGGGTGGTGAGGGGGCTCCCGCGTGGCCTGGCTCCCACCGCTCCTGGCCACGCGGCGCACGGCGCGCCGGCGCTGGATCTACTGGCAGAGGGTTTCTGCCCTGGAATCGCTTTTCGAGCCCGTTTCACTACAATAATATTATTTTTGGGGGATTTTTCTATTAGGCCTTAATTTTAATTATTTTGTAGGGAAGTTCTAATTTATCCCTTAACTTTAAATAGGTAATTCTTCGGCTCCGCACACCGAGGAGGGCAACACCGAGGGAGATTTCACCCGATCACCCGCGAGCGTTCTTTTGCTTTCTTAAATGGTTTCTATGATTTAAAAATGCTTATGATTTGATTTTATATGGTTTTAAAGTGGCTTTTAAAGCATGTTTACTTATATATATTTATTTATAAATATATATACTTGTGTATTATTATTTGGGCAACCTTAATTGCTATATTTATAGTATATGTATATTGGAAAGTGGATTGTTTTGGCGAATTGGGATTATTTATCACATGATATTATGTTACGAAATGGGTTATTCTTTGTTATTGCTTTTGCATAAAAATGTTAAATGATATTTTAATATATGGTTTTGAGGGAAATGTTTATTTATGCAATATCTATATTTGGAATTTCATGAATGGATTAATCTATATTCATATGTAACATTACAGGAAAATATATGTTCAACACACTAGGTGGCGTTTCACTACGTTGTAGTACCGTTCTCATGGCCATAGGACAAGTCTCACATGTTTGGTCACACGCACCGTACCTGCCAGGTATTGTCCGCAAATACCTTAGTGTAAGCTTGTCTTACGTTTATTGTTGTTTATGGGGAAAAGGCCCCACCGCGTAAGGACTCCTGTGTGTGACGCGCTGCGGCGCAAGTGCTTACATGTGTGTGTGGTACTAGGAGTACAAATTAGTGAATAACGAAAGTGCTTGTACGGTGATTGAGAGGTCAAGTTCCTCAACCCGTACATGGGTGATCGCGCATAAGGCCCCGTGTTGGTTTTCCCATATTATATATATATATATCTATGTTGACGGAACTATGAACCGTGATTTATGTTATTATACCTTTTGATATGTTTCCGTATAATGTTAAAGTATCATTTGAACTATACTACGATGGTATATTTATACCGGTTTTCAAACAAATGGGTTAATACTTTGAAAAGAGAAAGGTTTGTGAAAACTTTTATTTTTGTCCACTCACGCTTTTGTTTTTTGCGCCCTTCAGACATAGTGAGATAGCATCTCGGCGAGGTCGAGACTTCTACGTGGCAGCTTCGACGATATCCCAACCATGTAGGGATTTATCTTTCTATTATTCAGTTTCTATAATAATATCCATCCCCGTTATGGATAGAGATTTTAGGAACCGACTCACTTTTATATTTCCGCCGGTGCTTTCAAATTAGTACGCCCGAACCATATGCATATTGGACATTGAATTCGCTAAACGTTTATTACAATTTAATTTCATTTTCACAAGTGTTGTCATGCATTTAATGGTTTCTCTTTCACTTCCGAGTGTCGGCTGAAGACGCCGCACTCCTGTGATTCACGTGCACGAGGGGTGGGGGTGTGTCACCGTTGAGTTGGATGTTTATACGAGGGCAACCGTAGTGCAAAGGAAATACTTAAATTCGAGAGCAATGACATCCGTAAAACCATACATGTTTTTAAGCTTTCCCTACTCTTCATCCAGTTCTTCGCAGCCTTCGTGAAATTGTCAACGAAGGCTACCGAGTAGGCTCAAGCTGATCTTCAAATCTTCAAATGGACTTCATAACGGTCTTTATATCATGGGGCAACAAAGCGGGATCTACTTCATCTTTAGACAAGAAATCTACTATCATTTCCATAGTTGATGCATCAAATGTAAAACCCCCCTCTCCACCATCCGTTCAACATGTCCTATTGCCCTTGATGTCTCATTGTTATTGATAAACCCCCAAATAATGGTGTTATAAGTGCAACCATTTTGGAGAACAAATTTCTCTCGCCATTTATTTTTTCCCACCAATGAACAAGCCTTCGACGAGAATATTGTAATTCACAATATCCTGATCCAACTTTTTACCTACCATCTCTCAAAAGTTTCAATGTCATTGGAAGTTCTTGGTTTTTACAAAGTGCCATCCAAGAAAACATTATAAGTTTCAACAATCGAAAGTCATTCAATAAGCTTGCATATCGTGAGAACAAGTGCTCCGAATTGTGATTCTCCCCATCTTGCATAAACCATCAATGAGAGTGTTATAAGTAACAGTATATGGAACCAATCTATTACTAAACATTTCCAAAAAAGCATCCCTGGCCTCATCTATCCTTCTCTATGCTTACAATAGTCGTTATCAATATGTTTTTTAACTTCCGAGCATCGCCACGAACCCTTGCTAAGTATTAGATCAAAAACTTTTTTTCGCTCTTAACTATTTTCTCCTTGCAAGGCAGAACCATCCATAAGTGAACTATAAGTAATCATATCAGGCTCCGATATCTCTTTGAATCATCATTTTGACCACACTTTTGGCCTCCCCAACCAACCCCTCCTCACAAAGTGTGTCAACTCAATACACCGAATGTGCGCACGTTTTGGATAGATATTTTTACTCACCATTTCATTCAACAATCTCGTAGCTTGTTTCCACTCTCTAATTTCAACCCATGAATCAAAGAAGTGTAGGTAATGACGTTTGGGGCAATACTTTTACTCATCATTTCGAGAAGAGGTTCAAATGCATCAACGACTAGAGTATCCTTGCAAAGACTCGCCGATGATGTTGTTATAGAAAACTATGTCGCTTGCAAGCTCCTTCTTCCATCTTCTTAAGCAATTGGATTGCTGCATTGTTGTTACGTTTCATGCAAAGCCCTTCACGAGCGTGCCGAAAAGTAAACGCGTCGCTTACAATTACCACTCTCCATGATTTTGTTGAAAAGTGCCGCGCCTCGCCTCTTATTCGAGAAGAAAGTCGTTGATTAGAGTGTTGAAGGTCGCGACATTAGGTTCAAAACCAAGCTTGAAGACTTATCCTGCAACGTATAACCCACACCCCATTTGGTTCATATGACAATAACAATTAATGATGATGGTTAGAGTATAAAGATTCAACGGTAATTCGGACACCCACATTTGGTTATACAACGATAACCGCCGAAAATGTGTGGATTTGGCAACTTGACCCATGACTTGATTGAAACGGACAACGGAAGGCAGAGAGAGGACGCTTTGAAGCATTTCGTCGAACACATGGAAGCGCATCCCGAAGATTAGTGACTTTTCGAAGCAACCTCGTGTGGTTGGGTGTTTCGAGATTTGGTGGGTTGAGAAGGTTTAGAGTGAAAAAGCTAAGTAATTGCCGAGGAGAAGACCTCTGAGTCGAAGCCCGGCTGCTGCTGCTGCCGCCATAACAAGAATAACAAGATGCGTAAATAGTCCGCATCATCTTCGAATCTCAATTTCTATGGGAGGAACGGGCTCAAATGTAAAGCTCCGATCAAAACTTTCTTGTTTCTGAGTCTAGAAATTTAACAAGAGATATACAAGATAACACTGTTCGAATGCCTTTTGTGGAACACAAGTGGGGGCGGAACAATATGTTGACTATTCCAATGGATATCACCGTCTCGCCATTGAGGATTTCAAAGCAGGCTTCACTCTTATTCCCTTGAAAAGGATTTTTGAGTCTTTGTGTTGGTTGGATTGTCAAAGCGCATTAATTATTGGCTTTGGCTTCGCCAATAGAATGATATGTTGTTAGATTAGGTTAATTTATGTTATAAACATGTTAGATACTTGTGCCACAAGTAATATGACTTTCTTACAAAGGATTAAGTTTATCGGATAGTCTCTTTGTTAGGTTCTTTTTTATTGTCTTGTTAAGGACTTTAATTGTCTCTCGATGTTTATACTAAAGACTCGGTAAGATGGGGTTTGTTATAAACTGGGTTATAGACAAAACACTCCACTCTTACACAAACATGCGAAAAGTAAAGACCGAAATTGAATGACCGAAAGTAAAGACAAATAAAGATGAAACATAAAGACCGATATGTAAATACGTATAAAAGACTCGATATAAATACAAAAGGTAAAACCGATATTGAACGACTTTATATAGATAAAAGTACAACAATCCTACATATAAAAGAGTCATGTGTTATTGGTAAGACTCCCATCGATTGGATATAGATCCATTAGGGATGGTCCCCATGCCGCCTTGTAAAGGGAAATAATCAAAGACCACACCGGCCTAAGATTGGTAAATAGATACTACCAAATGGAAGGGATTTGATTGCACAGCTAATTCACTTATTCCTTAAAGATTTTAGGAGGTATGATCCTAGAATTCCCAATCCTCGATCTCAAAGTCACGAACTACAATAAGTAGTGTGAATGAGATGATCACATGAAATAAAGAGTTTTATCCAGCTTGAAATAAAACTAAATGATCTCGTACGTAGCTAAAAGAAGGTTGAGGGATTTCGCAGGTTGTCTTCCCAACTTTTCATGAGTTGTGTTTTTGATTGTTTGAGTGTCCTTGTGCTTGAACTCTTCCTTTGTTTATATAGAATTCAATTGGAGTCTATACAAAGTGAACTGTCAAGCTTGCACTGGTGGACCGCCTTGAATACTCGCGCCGTAAGGCTTAATTCGGAAAGTATTGATACAATATTCTAATCGCCTACTCCCACTGAGTATTTACCTACGTAATATTTCCCTCCAAATGCCGCAGTGCTTTTGCATTTAATGCCGATAGTGGAGAGAGAACCAGGCTTTCTTCTTTTACTTACCGAACCGGGTTGGGCCCTTCTTTGAGGCCCAAACCATTACCAAAACAAGGTTCGGCCCAAAGGGATAATTTAGTGTAAACAACTACTTTAGAAAGTATCTCCAACACTTTTGTTAAACTATTTAACTTTCGTATCCAACAACATTATATTTTAAACAAACTTTAACCATTTTATTACGGGTGTATTATATTAAGATTTATATAAATTAAATATTGAGATTTTAAAGATAGACTTTCACGGATTTAATAGACTTCTATCGATTATTATAAACTTTATAAAATTCCATACTTTTTAATTATATACTTTTGTGAAAAATAAAAGAGTTAAATGATAGACTTTATAAATTTTTAGAGAGTTCAATGCTAAATTTTTTAGAGTTTTGATTGTCGACTTTTTAGAGTTGACTTGTAAAACATACATAGAGGTGTTTTCGGTTGTCAAAAAATCACTTTAGTTCTCTAAAAATAATCTCAAACAGACTCATAGATATAACTATTATGTATTAAATTATGGTAATGTTGAGATAATTTATGTTCTTTGGATCTATTAATTGTGTTGTAATACTATCTAACTTTATTTTATACAACTATATTGGGCAAATAAAGTCATACAATGGGTCAAATCATAATTACATATCATACTTCTCGCTAGAGCAATGGCGGATTCAAAATTCTTACCTCATGCGGTCCTAGTGTAAAAACAAAAACATATTTCTCAATGGGACAAGGAGACGAAAACATTGCCGTGGATAAACTTACCCACGCCTGAATTTTTTTTTACCATTTCTTTGAATAAAAGGGTTAAACTTCTACAATAGAACTTATACCCCTCCGTTAATATGCATTTAAGATTTACAAGAATTATGGTTGCAAAGAAGTGCAGCTACGAAACACCTAAAAACACTCAACTCCTCATCAAAAATCCAATTGCAGTTTGTTACAGAAGGGAAGTTCAACGAACTCGATTTTTGAAGTTCCCCAAGAACCCTACAACGTACTATATCGATTTCTCCATCCACAAGAGTTCGTTTTCCTCAAGAAACAATCAACGAATAAGAGTTGCGTAGCGCAGTGACTAAAGAGTACATATATACGCTACATATACGTTATGTACACACGTGTTTTTCTGATCACTATGTCTGTGTCCCCCTCTTTAGTTAATAGCAGGAGAGGAACTCTGGAGTCTCTAATGGATTGAGCAGCCTCGTACGCCCCTGTGATGTGTTTTAGGTCTCCATTTGCTAGCTGTTTCGCTGATCTTCCATCCCAGAATAACCTCAACAAGTCCTCAAAAGCAGGAGTCCTGAGTTCTTCAATGGATGCAACGCTTGGAAGATTGAACTACCTCTTCGGCGTGGAACATGATGGTTCGTCTACCTGCTTGTTGCAGAGTGTTGAAAATATCGTTAAAGAACATGGTATTCTCAAAACGAAACTCTTACATAGAAATCCATTGGATAATTTCAAAGATTAGTTTTTCTGAAAATTTCCGTGAGCAACACAGTTATTGCACAATACCACTCTTTAACAGTCTTACCACATATTCATCCAGAAGGGATTTTCCTGCATTTTCGGGTGATTTCCACGATGTTGTGGTAGTGGCCTCCTTTAGTTCCCCTTCAGATCCCCGCAACATGGAACAATCATTGAGTTTAGATTTCCGCATGCCTCATGGTCAAGTTGTAATGAATCTGCAAATATTTGTTTCGTAACTCTAGTCCAACATATAACTACTAAGACAGATGTAAACTTAAAATGTGAAATTGGATACTGGACGACCTATGGAAGAAAGGGAGATTCTTGTCTGCGACATCTACATCCTCTAGTGCAGCAGACACAGCCGAGGAAAACCTATCACGTAAGGCTTGACTGGCTTCCGTTCCCCTCCTAGTTGAAGAGAAAATAAATGAATAAGTATTTCTCTTTATAAGGACTGCGCTGCAGTATTAAAAGCATACCTAACAATGGAGTCCACAGAAGCAACATTTTCTAGAGTGAGCAAGGACTCCTGAGCTTCCACTGTTCTGCACCCACTGGATGCCTGCTTCTAAACTGCACATTTTTGTTCGGTGTAAGTAATGGGCTAGAAAATTCAAGTAGCAGAAATGCCCAAATCGGTATAAATTCCTCATATCCAGAGACTCCAGAATATATGTACCACCTCCTGTAGAACCTCCATGCCTTTCTTTCCACATTCCACAGCCGATGTATCTTCAAGGTAATGGGATTCTGTTTTTTCATGTGAATTGTCCATTTTTCTTTAATACAAGAAGCTGGAACCTTGCATGGTTGACATTTCTGCTGTAGTTTGGTGGTTCTGCTTGTTGCACCTCTCTCAAGATCATTCACTGCAGTTTGGACCTAAAATACATAAAGAGTGAAGTTATTAATCGAAACCTAAATAAAAAGTCGTTACCGAATACTAACATAAAACCTCAAGAACAAAGTATAAGGAAATGGTAGCAGCTTAAGAACAAATCATACCAGTCTTTTCTTCCTGGCATTTGAACTTGCCAGCAGCTCTGCCACTTTCTAGTAACTGCCTTCTTTCATCAGCACACTCCTACATAGAGATAAAAAAAACAAGCATTTAATTTGATGAATGAGGTTGTTCACGGCCCATTCAGTTTAATAAGTGCACTGCAACCACCTCAAACTTCTCTTCAAGTTCAGACAATTTCTTTGTCGTTGACAGTTTGTGCTTCTTCCACAATTTGGGTCAGATTGGATGCATGCAAGTCTAGAGTTTTGAAGAAGTCCACAGTAACTTTAGAAACTGACCGTGCAGTTTCAACTGCTCTGGCATGAGCCTGTACAAATCACAGAATTTTAAACCAAACTGATGAATGAATTTTACCGTGAAGAAAATAAAGCAAGCAACCATGAAACCAACAATATATTACGTAATTTAACGCTGTTGTTGTGCAAATGCACTTAGCTTTTCCTCTTGGTTGTGAAGATTACCTTGAAGATCATTGAGTAATGCATCAGCTTCTGAAGCGATTCCTTTGAAGAGCTGAATCATTTGAAGAAAGTCAAATACAGAAATACCAAGAAATCTGATGACAAAAAATATAGTAAACTAATGCTTACATCTTCCAGAGCAGAAGAATGGTTAGAAACTTCAGAGTTTAGATGAGAAAACGTTGATTGCGAATTTCCTTCAAGATCCCCAGCTATACCATCTAGAGCTTTAATACCAGAACCGTACATGTTTTTAAGCTTTCCTAATCTTCCTCGTAGTTCTTCAGTAGCCTTCAAAAGCAAGCCAAATAATGAAGTTGTATATGGACTGACAATTCGATCTCAGGAATGCATGCAAAGACAATCATCTTCTCGTCTAGACCTTACCTCCGCCTTCGTTGACACAAATGACTGCATGTCCTCTTCCATATCTTTCAATTGCTGTTCCTGTTGTGTCACTGCAACTGCCACAGTCTTATGCAAGACTTCAAGCTGCTGAGTTAATTGGGACTGGAATTTCTGGACTAGTATCCGGTTTCCATCTTCAATTTTGTCCTTACGCTCTACAAAACCAGCCATGGTCAGAAATAAACAACCCGAAGTTTTGAGGGAGATCAAAGAAGAACATACAAAATAATAATACAAACCAATTTTGGCAAATAAACTGGACACATCTGATGCAGCATTCTCTAGCTCTGCTCGCAGCTCAAATGCACGCTCAACGAGTGATTTCTCTGAAAGTTAACAATGGAATAATAGTAAGAAAAAGGCATTTAAATGTACCATCTAGCATAAAATTCAACATGAACTAGTGTAGAATAGCCCTAATGTCAACTATATAACTTTAAGGTAAGATGAAATGAGAGAATCTATATATGGTCTGCATGTGTGGATGGTAACACGACAATTTGTTTTAAAAGGCAACTTTGCTCACCCGATTTGAGAAGATTTACTATCAGAAATTCCTTCTCTTTGATGGTCGCATTTGCTTGTCGATGCTTGTCCTCAAGATCATACAGTGCATGTCCAGTTTCCTCAAGCTTTTTCTGAAGTATAAAGTGTTGAATTATCTCAGAACGAGAGCAGAAAGAACAAAAGGAGACTCTGTAAGTGGATATAACAAATGTATTACCTCAGTTTTTTCAAGTTTATCACTCAATTCTACAGCCAAAAGTTGCTGAGAACTGTAAAGTTCCTGAAGCTCCAGCAATTGCTGCTCTTAGGCCAGAACGTAGCATTTATATTAGTTCCCACTCTGTGGTCAATATTATTCAAAAAGAAAGGAATGAAATCTTGATGGAAATACCTTGTCTTTGGATTCAGAATCAAGTTCCATCCGCTCTATCTTTTCAGCCATTGCCTAGGGTAAATAAAGAGTTAATGAAGTTAGTAATCAGTCAACTGTGAACTTATGTAGGAAAAGCAGTCCATAATTCAGTTAAATGACAAGAATAAGACCTTCTTCTCTGCTTCTTCACTAAGATAACGATCTCGTGGTATATAGATTCCATTCTTCTCTCTGGCAGCATATACCTCTGAATGAACATAAGAAACATGTCATACAATTTAGCTTGCAGCAAAGTAACTATAAATAATCATTAAACAACCTGTCCTCTAAAAAAATCTTTGGAGAGAGAGAGAGCACATCAATGCTGGAATCAGTTAACAACCTTGCTTGAGCCGATCAATCTCAGAATACAAATCCTTGATCAAAGCAGATTTCATCATTTTTTGATTGACCTGAAACAATAAGCAACAACAAACCATAACAAGGATCAGAATGAAAGACAGTTCAACTATATAATTTGTGAGAACAGGGATGGAGCAAACTTCTGACCTCTGGTTTGTTCTTTATATTTTTGGCACGGTGTGCATAGTCTAAGGTGCTGAGTGTTTCTTCCAAACAATGGATGGAGGGTGACACGGTAGCAATTATGCATGTCTTTGTTTTCCCTCCTAAGGAGTCTCTCAGTAATCTTGTTAGTTTACTATCCCTGATATTCCAAACAATTCAATTGTAATTAAGTTTACTTTCTGGGGTTTGTAAATATAGTCAAGAACAGTACGGGATATTAAGTAGTAATACCTATATGGAACATGACCAGAGTGCTCAACTAGAGCATTAATAACACGACCAAGAGTAAGTAAGCTCTTATTTATCTCCCCAGCTTCTCTTGCTCTTCCCTGCAAGTAAAAGTTTATTTTCAATCAGATACACATGGTTAAACTTCCTACTATAATGCATTATAGAATTACATTTTTTTTGTTGATATGGGACTCTTAACGCACTGTAAGGATTAAAAAAGCTCAAAACACAAGCTTTCATGGATATATTGCAATAAGATGTTGTTAGTAAAATAACATTCCAAAGAAATCACTATATGCGTGTGTTATACATCATTATATTGACTAGACAATTAAATCTGTGCCTTACCTCTCTTGCACCAGAGCGCGAAATGTTCTCAGAACCAGCGAGGTCAACAAGATTCAGCTTCCCACACTTAATCATTTCTTCACCCTCTGGCGTGCATTCCTTAATGTGGATTGTGATGGAAAATATTGAGTGTGAACGGCTGCTTTGCTTGTTGAGAAGAGTCTCAGCTGTTCGCCTTTTTGCAGATCCCTTCTCCAAGATTTTATAAATTTCATTTGCTGTGCACACTATCTCTTCTTCCAAGCCTCTTACAAAAACACCACCCTTTCCATCTTCCATGAGAGCTATGGGTTTCCTTGATTTGTCATCTACAAATTTCGTGTTCTCATCAGGGGCCAAAAGATCACTTATCTCCTCATTGTACAGCTCTAAAAATGTGACTTTCATGCTATACTCAGCAACCTGAGCTTCTAATATGTCAAAAATTTGTTTAACAGCTCTTGGGATAACACCCGCATCACTAGGAAACTCCCCATTCTACAAAATTCAGTCAGAAATCTATTAGGAAAAACAATATCATAACGTAACATACAGAGTGCTGTCTATTCTAAAGTCACAAACAAACCTTCTTTCTTGCTCCTCCCTCCATTGTGTATGTTTTCCCCGTCCCCGTCTGACCATAGGCAAAGATAGTGCAGTTATATCCTTCAAGTACTTCATTTACGATAGGAGATACAGCCTGGTCATACAGTTCTTTCTGTTGGGATGCTGGACCAAAGACCTAAACAACATTATCCAACTTTCTGATCACTTCCTGGCGCAAAGAAAGAATATAACAAGTAGCATAACAACAGGGAACATTTCACTTAACAAAAATTTAGGATAAATCCGTATTTAATTTTCGAAACATTGAGAACCAAAAATCGATCCAAACCCATGAATTCCGTTCCTCTAGTAAGAACCTAGTGCAACTTTTAAAGTAGAACAAGATGACACACGAGAATTTAAGTTTCACTACTCCAAGCTACAAACCTTGTCAAACGCAAAGGTTCTATCAATCTGCTTGTTAGCTATATTCTGAATTGCAGCAACTTCCCTTCTACTCTCATTGCAAGAAATCACGACCGGCGTATGCACCCTCATTTCATCTTCACTCAATGGCCTACAAACGCAAATCAATCGATTAAGTAACTCACCCAGACAACATCTCACTGAACTCAACTCGAAGTCCGACTCACCTGCAACGCACAAGGACCTGCACATTGACACCCTTTTCCTTCTCATGCCTGTTTGTCGAATTCGAATCCCCGGATCGTAGATCTCGCGCCGACTTGTCGCTCGACCGCGGCGTCTGCGACGGTGATAGTGATACCAATCCTCCTCTTCTCTGTTGGGACTGTGAGGAATCCATAGCTCTGCTGCTCTCTGAATCTCAAAAACCTTCACTCATCAGTGCCAGTGTACATACATATATACCTACACACACAGATATATACACACACACACACAAATATAATCATTCAAGATCAGTACATAATTTGAATTTCCAATCTTCGAGTCAACGATCGATCGCACAAACAAATTCGAGCAATGCAATTCTGAATTCATCCAGATACACAGATTTGAATCGGAAAAGGATCGAAAACGAACGACCGAAATCGAAATGTGCGCGATTCAAACCGAACAAATCAAACAACAAAAACAAAAAAGCAGAATTAATCAAAAACAAAAAAGAAGAAGAAACTTACAGTGAAATCGAACTGCCGGCCGGCCTGTAGGTACAGGGAAATCCTTGAAGCAATGGCGATGGCGGTCCTTAGAGAGAGAAAGTCGTAGTCGTAGAGTTTAGAGAGAGAGAGAGAGAGAGAGTGAGACTGTCTCGTGTGAAATGTATTTTATGGAGAGAGAGAGAGAGAGAGAGAGAGAGAGATGTGAGAAACAAGAAAGACTAACGAGGGACTGTGTTTTGAGGGTTTCCTAATTTTGTGTTTGGAGCACAAAAATAAAATAATAACATCTTAATTTTTTTTTTTCTGGTTGAATAATAATATCTTAATTAAAAATATAAATTAGGCTAATTTTCAAGAGACGTTACGGGGGAGTTTGAAAATCTGAGGACGGCATTGACGCGTCCAGTTAACGCCGTCAACTAAAATAAATATCCGTTTGCAGAGATAGTAATTCCCGACCGTTATGAATCGACAAAGAGGCCTCACCTCACTGATCTTTTTCAAAATATTTTGAAACGGATCCCAGGTTTAAATTACTGCCCCTATTATTACCAGATATTACCGATGCAGCCTTCCTACCTGGGTTTAATCAGTGTTGATATTTATTTTGGAAATTAGGGTTTAATTAGTGTCGATTTTCAATTAATGTGTGCATTTAAACTAAGAGTGGGTTTTCCTGTTAATGACCAAAGCTGGGCTCCACTCAATTAAATCTGGTGGGCCCACTCAAATATTTGTCACTGGGAAGTGTATAATTTTGGGGGTTTGCTTTACTAATGAACAAGAAAAAAGACAAAAGGACTGATTTAGTAGTTGTTTAATTTTGAAATTTTTGAATTTTGGAAACAACTAATTTGGCCTTAAGAAAATTGCTTCAGCTTGATGGAGACATCAGAAATGTGAGATGTTCACAGTTAGGTTTGTGTTGTAATAGTCACCATTTGTAAGCATATTGAATTTTGGTTAAACATCAATGTATACCATATAAGTATTTTGTTTGAGGTCGCAAAATATTGCCGGTAATAGAATTGAATTGATCAATATTTTGTGCAGTAGAAGTTTATTAAGAAAAATTTTAACAATTGGTATTGACCTTAGTTGGAGAGGAAAATTATATTTGTTGACCTTTATTAAAGGAAAATATTATTGACTTATGTTAGAAAATGAAATATCTATCGACTTAAGTCAAAATATAAAACTTATTTATTGACCTAAATCAAATTTTCTAGAACAATGCATGGCATCCCTTTTCTTGATCTACTAAGACAAACATGGTTATAGCCTTGAAACATGGCAAGTGATAAGAGGGGGGAGATGAACTTAAAACTTCAAACTATTTGCAGCTATTGAAAAATTTACACGTTAAACCAAAAAAACCATCATCATGTAATGTAAAGAGAATTGGAGTATACTCTTAAATTCATTATCTTAGCACGAGAATGAGAGGGTAAGAAAATAATGGGTGCTTTAATCTTTTTGTTAAATTATCAAAAGAATCTCATTAACAAGTCAAAACACGTCATGCAAATTACAAGATAACTCGTAAATAACGGAATTTAATAAAACACATTCGTAAAGCTGAATATTAGGATACGTGAAGAATGAAGAAACCAATTTAATGTGATGTTGAATAAAAGTGTAACAAAGTCCTATTTTTGTCAATTTTTACCAACCATTTGATTTGGTAATTTATGCAATTGATGGACTTGTTTACATAAGTAGAGAAGTACAACGAGTCACTAGCATAGTGATTAGTGAAGCGGAATACTTGGTGGTAAAACAGTGAAGAGATTTGGGACAGGAAGGGAAAACAAAATTTGAAGATGATGAAAAGGAAGACAAAGTGGGTATGTGTGTGGTGGCAAAGCTGCCCCACGTGATAAAGAGTGATGTGAGGAGGCACATGGTGTTGGTGCCTAATACATTCCTTGCGACTTCAAAAAAAGAAAAAGGTCTAAAAAAATGTTAAATACATGGTTTTTTTTTTATGTGTAATAAGTCATTCTTTTTTATTAATAAATTAAATTTTAAATACGCCTTTAAAATATTTTATAATTTTAATGAAATACATATGTACATGCGTCGAACTGTAATTGACAATCAAAGATAAATAGACTGCCATAAAACCCTAAAACTTATTCTAGTTGTTCCCATTTTCCCTAACTTGACCCTCCCTCTTTAAAGCTCCCAAGTAGAAAGTTGTTGTGTGTACGAATATTTGTCATTGTTTGTAGGGATAATTGGGGTTGTCACCCCAAAGGGGTGACCTACATTTTGTGTGTACTTATAGAATTGGTTGGTGCAATAGTTGTTATTGATTTTTTAATTGACTTGTAGAATGCCGCCTTGGAACTATTTTCTTTCAACATTTGTTACTTCAAATTTTATCAAATGATGTCACTAACTATATGAAGGTATATAAGCCATAATTCCAGGATGCATGCCTTGTTAATTAAATCAAGATCTAAATATCTCTAATATTAAAAAGTCTACCCTAAGATACTTCTTTAACTAGGGGGAGAAGGGATAACATTTATAAACTTTATATGATGCTTTTTCCGAAACAAGATACATTATGTAATTTATTTTTAGATAAATATTAAGGATAATTGTTGACACATATATAAGCGATTATGTGTTGTTTATATATGCGAATCTCCTAGTGAGTGATTACATTCATATGTATTCACCGTTAATATTATGCTGATCTAAATGCAGCACTATTACATTCTCTTAAGCCATCTGCTTCTTCCCAAGCATGTGCTTACTGCAACATTTTTTTTTTTATATAAGAAAAGAAAAATTACAAAGAGAAGCCTCTAGATCAACTACCACCGTTACTATCCCATAGCTGACTGAGCATCAAAAGGAAGAGAGAACATCCAAACATGAGAATTTGAGGATCACTGACCAATCTTAGCAAGAGCATTGACAACGAAATTCGCTTCGTGGAAAACATGTTTAAACTCCATGTCATAAAACCGGCAAGCAATCTTCACGGAAAACATGCTTACTGCAACAATTTGTTCACCTAATGAATGGAGATCTCTCAACAATCTTAGACTAAATCATAAATAAAGCAAAAAAAGGTCTGATGTATTGTTATATATATTCATTCTCAAATATATATTAACCACTGGAAAATCCCAAATTCTTGGACTTGCACGCTAGCCCATGTGGGTTTAGGCCAATTAGATCACCACCACCTTCTGCCTCTCTTAATTTTTCAATGTGAAATACATTACGTGTTAAAATATAAATAAAAGAATATTAAAAAATATACTCTAAAATGATACTACAACTTTATCGTCTATTTATATTTTAACTTGTAATGTACCATCTTATACTTTAGGTACATATAAATTTCTCTCTCTCACTCACACACGCACACAACATTTTGTTTTTGCTCTATTAATTGAACTGTTTTCTTGTAAAACACTCCAATCTCATATTCTGCTCTCTGCGTGGGCTTTACGAGTGAGTGAGTCAGTCTACTGACACATTTTTCCTTTGGAAGAGGTTTCGATTCTTTCCACTCTCCGCCATGAAACCATGCATGCACGCCTCTCACACTTTGAACAGTCCAAACCCTAAATAGTTCCTTCTCCAATAAGTGTTTGGAAAGTCTTCTATTGACTTGCGAGGGGTTGCAAATCATAACACTCAAATGCTAGTCCCGATCCCACATATTAAAGTTAGCTAGCGAATAGCCATGATATGTGTACTCATGGAGTGGATACAAGTATTTTACTTTACTAAATTAATTAGCTTGTGATTGATATTAACGCAAAACAACTCAGTTACGGCATATATTGAAATATAAATTAGGTCATTTGATTTCAATGTACGTATGATTTCCGGTTAAAGGTGGTGCGACATCACTTGAGTTAAACATGTTTATTTTCAATGACATAAGATCATGGTTGACCGTTATTCATGACATATGAATTGCATGCTCTGGTATCATAAACATAAAACATTTAAATTAAAAGAAAATGATTTATACACTTTTTTTTCTTTTTTACACCATCTTGTTTATTTTGTCCTTTAATTTTCTTTTTATTTATTTAATCCGTAAACCAATAAAGAGTGTGCACAAGTTAAAAAAATGGGTTGCGAAAATCACTTCACTTTATACAATTTGTCTTCCTCGATATCAGATATTATTCTTAACCAGTCTAAGGTCCTCCATTGGTGCAGCTAGGGGTGGGCTTGGAAAACCGAAAACAAAAAAAAAAGAACCAAAACCGGAAAAAAAAAATTGAACCGATTGAAACCGAAATGAAAATAGAAATTCGAACCGAACCAAAAACTATTGGTTACCGAACCAAATTGAATGAGATATAAATTAAATTTTTTTTATTCATTTGTGTTGGGTATTCATTTTTCAAGGCCAATTGCAAATCAACCATTAGCCAAATTTTAATCCAATGTTAGGTAAACCCAACATCAAGCCCAAATATGTTGAAAGCTACTCCCTAGATTTGTTTTCTTCATCTGCTCTCCAATTTCTAGGTTTAAAAAAATGAAAACAAATTAAACCGAAATGAACCGAACCCAAGAAATCAAACCGAAATGAACCAAACCCACCCTTAAGCACGACCAATGAAGGACCATAGGGATACATGCCCCTGCTCAAAATATTGCACATAAATATGATCAATGCTATTTACTATGACACGTTACTGTATTTGTTCAACCATGTGTTAAAAAGCAAAAGATGATTTAATTATGGATTTATACCTGAATTAGGGGTGAGCATCGGGTGGGTTGGTCGGGTTAGAATTCAACACGTTGGCCAACCCAATAGGCTCAGGTTGAAATTGTTCAAATGCATTGTCACCTAAGAATATTGGTAACCCAACCCACCCAAACCATTCTTAGGAGGATTGGGTTGGGCGGGTTCAACGGGTTGGGATTGATTGGTTTCTTTCTTATTTCTAATGTGAGTATGAGAGACAAATAATCAATACTTATGTTAACATAGGCTCAAATCATGTGAATTTGATGTTGTGATATCACTACATGTTACTAATACATAAATTTTACTATATTCAAATTAAGCATTAATAAACTGGTGCATTTAAAGTTACTAATTTCATGTATAAATCTATTTAATATACATGTATATTTAAGAATTATAGTCATTTGGGTGGTCGGTTTCAATCGGGTTAATAACACTTCAACCCAACGCACCTATTGAACGGATGATCGAATTTTTATCTAAAAATAAAGTTTAAATATTTCCAACCCAACCCATATCAAGTGGATTGGTCGAGTTGATCGGTAAACCCACTAAAATGCCCACCTCTAACCTGAACGCTATTGATCATGATCAAAATTACAGCAACAAAAGAAAAATTGAAAGAGGAGGTCCCATGATTTAATAATTAGAAAGCATATGAGCCTAAGCTTTTTTGACAACGCATATCATCATTGTCATCCATGTTACAAGACCCAGGAATTTAATCTAATTAATACTGAAGGGGAAAACACATCGAAGCCTATATATATTGTTTGTGCAAATTTTCGTTAGGGTTGAATTGATAAGAAACATGCAAGACAAAATCAAAGAAACAAACGGAGTTATGACTAACATTAATGTGGTGTTTGCCAAAGGACCTCCAATGCTTAAGTTAGGAGAGAATTATAGGTTTGTATAAGTGTGGCTAGAGAGGAATTAACCTGAAAAAGGATGGAGGTGGTTTGTATATGTGAGGATGTGAAGGTAAAAGAGTTTCATATCAGATAAAATGGCTTATAAGAGGTTGTGCTAGTCACAATATTGCTAATTAGTTTTATGGTGAAACCCCAACTTTCTTTATGGTATTAGAGCATGTTGGCCCACGTGTGAAGCCCAACGCCACACGTGCTCCACATCACTCAATTCGTGTTGTCCACATGTTTGGCTTGAAAATTTGTCACACGTAAGGGGGCGTGTGAGGATGCGAAGGTAAAAGAGTCTCACACTGATAAACGGAGAAACCTTGCAAAGGCTTATAAAAGGTTGGGCTACTCCTTATATTGCCAATTGGTTTTATGGTGGAACCCCAACTTTCTTCAGTATAAGTGTGGCTAGAGAGGAATTAACATGAAGAATGATGGAGGTTTGGCTATTTATAGGCAAACAAAGGGTAAACCCTAGCATCAAGTGGTACCTTGCCTGCAACACCAATGTAGGAGCATTCTGTAAGGTCGTTGAAGAGGACGCTCCCCCGCAAACGTCTTGAGTACGTTTCGGCGATTCTCGCCAAGCACAGTGACTGACAAGCGGGCCGATAGTATATCAAGATCGTCCGAGTTAAGGCCGTTTGGTGGCAAGATGAGCCTCGGGGCCTGATGATTGTGGACTTCTTGGGCGCTCTACGGAATAGAGGCTTATAAGCCCATTAAGGTATGACTAACGTTTGCGTAGTCCGTTAAGGACATGACAGTTATATTTAGCTGATGATACACGTGGCGTGCTCTAATAGGTCGGGATATTTTATGCCCCAACATAAATGGACTTAACTTTAATTTGAGAAAAAGAAAAGAAATTAAGAATTCACCCACTTTATGAGGAGAGCAATTTGTATAGAATGAGCTTTGTCATCACGTGATATCTCAGTTCACTAGCCCAATGTCAGATAGAGAGAAATTTACACGTGACATTATATTATTAATTGGACCGGAACGTTATGATGATGGTGTACTCATTCTATGTAAGTCCTTCCTCATGAGACATTAGCAAAACTTTAATTAATTAGATAAATCTAAAATCGCTAAATGCAATGACATCCAATTGTTGCGGGAAAAAAATAGATGAACACGACAATAAACTCTAAAATGACCATAATTTAATTGAGTGATTATATGGTTTCGCATAGTTTTTTATTTTTTTTACATAATGATCGATCTTTAAGAAAAAAAAAATGACCTAATTCTATACTCAATTAACTAATTTCTCTTCACTCTTTTACATTAACTACCTCACATACATAGCATGTGAGCTCACCTTAGTACCTTAGTATACATATAGTAAAGCGCTTAGGCATGAAAAAAAAATGCAAGAGGCTGCCAAAGCATGTGCCCTTTCTGCCATGCATCCCTTTATTCTCTTCTTCATTGTTGGAGATGCTTGAGTAGTAATACCATTCCAACCTTTGTCCGACATTGGTCACCACCAAAAAGTTCATATCCTTCTAAGGCTTTGTATCTCTTACAAAGTGATTGGAGTAATGGAACCATGGAGAGGAAAATTGGGCTCAACCTTAGGTTTGGGCTTTGGGAGTGTGAAAGTTAATTAATAATTAATATATATAATTAATATTAATTAATTGTCAAAAGATGAGCTCTAATAATTAAATCTGTTAATTAATTAATTAATTATTTTTTAATTTCGAATTTAATTTTTCTTCTTCCAACAGACTCATCTTTTCATATGAAGTCTGAATTGACGAAGGAGCACCAGAGAGCCTCCTAACAGACACATCCCATCCTCATACCTGTTGCGAACAGGTATCCACACTCTATATATTCATCCATTTGCATGTCACTTATTCATTCATAAATTCACAAAAAACTTCCTGAAAACCAAAACCATCCAACTGAGAGAACCACATTTGATATTCGCCAGAAGTCAATTTTCCAGTGCTGTAATTTTGACTTAGATCGTTGAATCCTGGTGAAGCAGACGTCCAACGAACTACAAGCACATAGTAGGGACGAAATTCTGTTTCAAGGACATTGCAGTACGCAAGTCTCGATCTTCGTTTTTCTTAAGATAATTTCGTATTGTTTATATACTGCAATTTGTACATTGTATTTATTTATTAGCATAAATAAAATTGTCATTGATTGTTGAATATTTCCAACAATCTTGAAACAAAAAATGGATCAACAATCTGTGAATGGCATTGGTCCTAAGTATTCTGAGAAATTCAAAGGCCTGGATTTCAAGAGGTGGCAACAAAAGATGTTGTTCTTCCTGACAACCATGAATCTTGCTCATGTTGTCAAGGAAGAGGCTCCGAAGTCTAATGAGAATCCAATGTCGAAGGAGACTGTCATGGCAATTGAAGCTTGGAATCATTCTGAGTTTTGTTGCCGGAACTATATTCTAAACAGTTTGGATGACAATCTCTACGACATTTATTCTTTGTGCAAGACTGCAAAGGAGTTGTGGGTATCCCTGGAGAAAAAGTATAAGATTGATGATGCCGGTTCAAAGAAATTTGTGATCAGTAAGTTCCTCAAATATACTATGTTGGATTCTAAATCTGTTGTCTCTTAAGTTGAAGAAATCCAAAAGTTGATCTATGAATTGCACTCCGAGGGATATGAGATCAATGAACATTTTCAAGTTGGGGCCATAATCGAGAAATTGCCAACTTCTTGGAATGACTTCAAAATTTATCTCAAGCACAAATGTCGTGAGATGAATATGAAGGACTTGATTCTGAGGCTACGAGTGGAAGAGGACCACAGAAAGGTAGACCATCCTAGTGGGGTTGCTGCCATTGAAGCCACTGCTAATTATGTTGAGGGAGGAAATTCCAAGGCCAAGTCGAAGAAGAAGGCTCAGAAACCCAAGCAGTGTGCACAATCTGCCCTTGCTTCTAAAGGCAAGAATCTGAAGAAGATTAAGGCCGTCTGTTATGTGTGTGGCAAATCTGGTCACAAGGCACAAAATTGTTATCATCGCAAGGATGGGAATCATGGCAACGGAAGCAACAACAACCAAGCAAACATGACAATTACTTATGAAGAATTGGCTGCTGTTGTGTTCGAGGTCAACATGGTCTCAAATGTGAGTGAATGGTTGATGGATACGAGTGCTACTAAGCACATATGCGCTGACCGAAACCTATTCACTGAATACCATCATGTTGCCCCTGGAGAAAAGCTGTATATGGGCAATGCTGCATCTGCAGTGGAGGGTAAAGGCAAAATGGTACTCAAATTCACATCTGGGAAGAGCCTAACCTTGCTGAACGTGCTGCATGTTCCTGAAATTAGGAGGAACTTGGTTTCTGGACCTATTCTGATTGCTAAGGGGTTTAATCTTGTATTTGAATCCAACAAATTTGTACTTACCAAGGGTGGGATGTTTGTTGGAAAGGGATATGTGGCCGATGGCCTTGTGAAACTCAATGTAATTGTTATTGATGATGCTAATAAAATAAATGCTTCTACTTATATTGTTGAGTCTTCAAATATTTGGCATGCTAGATTAGGACATATTAATTTTCGTTCCATACAAAGAATGGTTGACACATCCCGATCCCGGACACGACAGGTGTCGGGAAGTGTTGGCCGACACGTGTTAGGTGACGAAAGCCATTTAGAAAAAAATTGAAGAATAATTAAGAAAAATTGAATTAAATAAGGGTCAGAGTGCACGGAGTGTGCGGGCGGAAGAATAGTAATAAAATAATAAGTTGCGAACTGTGCAGTGGATACAAAATAATTACAAGAGTAGAGAACCCCTACATTGTCATACCACCACATCTCGACATCACAAGCTCCAAGCCAACTAATCCTCGAGGGGCGCAAAACATAAAACGGTGAGTGAGTCAAAAAGCAAAGTTTGATAAAACCGTTGTTTTCAAAAGTCTACTAACCCCTCGCTGAAAACAAGTATAGTTTGAGAAAATACGTCATACCCTCAGGCATGAACCTCAAAATACTATAAGAAAATACACGGGTACTCCCCGATAATGATTTACTGACATGCTCACCCATATGTAAACACACAAGTCCAAGTGGCTAAACCACAAGGAACATGCTAGGTATAAAAGTAATACGCTGAGTACTACAATGACGCGAGTCTAACGCTAAGTGCTGTGCACAAAGTGCGTCACACAAGTTCGAGTTGCCTAGTGCAACCTAGAACAGGCTAGTACCTACAATGGATCCAAAGCTGCGTAGCGGTACTGGTAGTGACTACTCCAAACGTCAAGGCTAGTCCTGGCCACAAGACTGAGTACTAATACCTGGGGTGTTATACATCTACTGATGAGCAACAGTATAAAACATGTATGTCAATATAATACGAATGTTCTACCTCCAACAAACGTATATGATATGAGTTATGCTAACAGTTTGAAAAAAGCATTGAAAAACCATACGTACATATACATTTATCAAAACAAAGACCCACTCACTCACTTGTAGGTAGCCGGGTCGTAGACCCCCGGTCCTGGGTAGCCCCGGTAGTCCTCTAGATAAGTCTCACCTATATGAGATATCACTGTAATAATGATTAAACTCATAAAGGTTACTAATTAACTAATTAATTACACCTATCCCTTGTTTCCTCAACACGGAGGTCCAAAACACCTCGAAAAAAATATCGTGCGTACTGCCCCTAGGTAGTACGCGTCGTCACGAGTCGCCTCGCGAAGACGGAATCGAAAAAGGAGGCTCCACGCGCCCCCACGCGCGGCTCAAACGCCGGAAGCCGCGGCTCCACGCGTAGCTCCACGCGCGGCTCACGCGCGAGTCAGCCGAGCCGGTCAGCGCGGTCTGAGCCGGTTGCTGACGTCAGCGCCGGTCTGAACCGGTTTGCTGACATCATCGCTGACGTCACCCGGGCCAGTCTGGACCGGTTTACTGACGTCAGCGCTGGTCACCCCTGCCGATTTTCCGGTCGCCGGCCGCCGTTGCCGCCGCCGGAAACTGGGAATTTTGGCCGAAATTTATGGGTAATTTTCAAAGCTTCATAACTTTTTCATTTCAAGGCCAAAATGCACGATTCAAGTACCAAAATGAAGCTAGGAGTGAGGAGAATAATATTTTACCATTTTGGGGGCCAAAATTTGGCCAGAAGGGGTCTGAAAATGAGGAAGAAGCCACGGTGCAAAATCGGTCGATTTCCCGATCGTCGTTTCACGACCAAAACAGGCCATCCAAGGCTCGAGCAAGGTCCTAGGGACTTCAAGGAGTTGAATGGTGGCTAGATCGAGGGCCACCGAGGTTGAAATCGTCGGTAAAGTCGACGGGAAAATTCCTATGTTCGCCGGAGTTCATGGAACCCGGGGGTTTCTGGGTTCCAGGGGAGTTGCTGGGTTCCATCCAATATAATTTAAGGTTGGTGAAGATGATGGTCTGGTTTGCAAGTTCAATTGACCATGGAAATGGCTCGGGGAGAAGGGATTAGGGCCATGGGTGTGTAGAGAAGAAGAAGAAAGTGAGGGTGAGTTGTAGAGAAAAACACGGGGAGGACAGTGAGACAGAGAGAAGTCAACAGACGGGGAGACAAGGCCACATGGACCAACAGGAAAATTGGGCCCCAGCCCAACTATCCAAACTGTCCAAAATTTAAAATACGGGCAACGTCGGTAATCCAACGCCCGTAAAATATTCGTTCGGACTCCGAACGACGTCCCGCTAGCGTCTACGCGTTCGTAACGACGACCACGACAAGAAAATAAAAAGGGAAGGGTCGTACGAGTTACGACGCAAAAGTCAACCGAATGGTCAATCAGGGGCATTTTCGTCATTTCCCACTTCCGGGAATAAAATAATTCTAATTTTCGAAACGGGCTGTAACAATGGTTAAATTAGAACTATTACCTAAATTTGAAATTGATTTTAATCATAAGTGTGAAACATGTACCGAATCGAAATTTGCTAGGCAAACTAGCTAGAAAGTCAATTTTGGAAAAATCAAATGAATTACTTGGATTAATTCATAGTGATCTTTGTGACTTTAAGTCCACACCAACTCGTGGAGGAAAGAATTATTATGTCACTTTTATTGATGATTGCAATAAGTATTGCTATGTTTATTTGATTCATAGCAAGGACGAAGCTTTGAATATGTTTAAGACATATAAAGCTGAAGTTGAAAATCAACTTTAGAGAAAAATCAAAGCACTTAGATCCGATAAAGGAGGAGAGTATGTGTCTACTTTCTTCTCAGATTTTTGTGAACAACATGGAATTATACATCAAACAACGGCTCCATACACACCACAACAAAATGGTGTTGCCGAAAGGAAAAATAGAACGTTCAAAGATATGATTAATTCCATGTTAAATAGTTCAGGGCTTCACAATTTATGGGGTGAAGCTTTACTTACTGCAAATACCATATTAAATAAGGTTCCTCAAAAGAAATTTGATGAGTTGCCTTATGAATTATGGAAAGGACATAAACCCACATATAAAACCCTCAAAGTGTGGGGTTGCTTAGCAAAAGTGCAAGTTCCTTTACCAAAAAGAACGAAACTAGGGCCTAAAACTATTGATTGTGCATTCATTGGATATGCAAACAATAGTGCTGCTTATAGGTTCCTTGTTGTGAAATCTTCGATTTCAGACATACATGTTAACACTATATTAGAATCAGCTGATGCAGAATTCGTTGAGGATATATTTCCTTATAACGAAAAGGAATCCGGTTCTAATAAAAGGAGAATTCATTATCATAGTCATGATGAGGCTTCTTCCTCGAGTGTCCGAGAAAATGATGTGGAACCAAGAAGAGGAAAAAGGAATAAAGTTTCCAAAAACTTTGGACCAAATTTCATTGCTGACTTGTCCGAAAATGAACCTAGAACTTTTAAAGAAGCCATGTCTTCTTCCGAGGCTCCTCTATGGAAGGAAGCAATTAAAAGTGAAATGGAATCCATTATGGAAAATAACACATGGAAATTGGTTGATTTACCTCTTGGTAGTAAACCAATTGGTCATAAATGGATTTTCAAAAAGAAACTTAAGGCGGATGGAACCATTGACAAGTTCAAGGCTCGTTTAGTAGCGAAAGGTTATCACCAAAAAGAAGGGTTGGATTTTTTCGACACTTATTCTCCAGTTTCTCGCATAACGTCAATTATGACGTTAATAGCAATTGCGGCTGTATACAACTTTGATATACATCAAATGGATGTAAAAACAGCATTTTTAAATGGAGAACTAGATGAAGAAATATACATGGAGCAACCTGAAGGGTTTGTGCTTAAAGGACAAGAAAGCAAAGTGTGGAAATTAGTTAAGTCATTATATGGACTTAAACAAGTACCAAAACAATGGCACGAGAAATTTGATCATACTTTGTTAACACATGGATTCAAAATAAATGAATCTGATAAATGTGTCTACATTAAGAGTAATGATAAATCTTGTGTTATTGTGTGCTTATATGTGGATGATATATGCTCATAATGGGAACTGACAAAGATGTAATAAATAAAACCAAGAAAATGTTGAATTCAAGTTTTGACATGAAAGACTTAGGTCAAGCCGATGTTATTCTAGGAATTCAAATTAAGAGAAATAGTGAAGGATATATCCTTACTCAGTCCCATTATGCGAAAAAAAAAATATTGAGAAGGTTTAGTCATTTTGACTGCAAACCTGCTGCAACTCCCTTTGATGCTGGATGCAAGTTGGAGAAAAATAAAGGCAATGTCATATCTCAACTTGAATATTCCCACGTAATTGGAAGTCTAATGTACTTAATGAATTCCACTAGGCCTGACTTAGCTTATGCAGTAAGTAGGCTTAGTAGATATACTAGTAATCCGGCACAAGAGCATTGAGATGCTTTGGTAAGAGTGTTAAGGTATTTGAAAAATACGCTTGACTACGGATTAAACTACACAAGATATCCACCTATTGTAGAAGGCTTCAGTGATGCCAATTGGATCTCTGACACTACAGAATCCAAGTCAACTAGTGGATATGCTTTCACTTTGGGAGGTGCAGCAATATCTTGGAAATCCTCCAAACAGAAATGTATCGCTCGTTTCACCATGGAGTCGGAGTTTATAGCTTTGGACTTGGCTGGAGAAGAAGCCGAGTGGCTCAAAAACTTTCTAGAGGATATTCCAGTATGGCCAAAGCCTGTGACTGCTATATGTATACATTCTGATAGCATGGCTGCGCAATCAAGAGCCAAAAGTCATGTATACAATGGAAAGTCGAGACATATCAGGCGTCGGCATAATACTCTTAAGAAGTTGCTCTCCAATGAAATTATATCCATTGATTATGTAAAGTCAAAGGAAAATATAGTTGATCCTTTGACAAAAGGCCTACCAAGAGAGCAAATATTATTTACATCGAGGGGAATGGGTCTTAAGCCAATTCAATGAATCGAACTGGGTGGAAACCTAACCTAGCTGATTGGAGATCCCATGGTCTAGGTTCAATAGGCAAACTGGTTGAGTTTGATTTAATAGTTGAACACACAAATACCCATTCTTATGATGAATGTGTGTTGTCTGCTGATGCTAGAAGGGTTATGTTTTATACATTTAATGACATTAATATCTTGTTATCAAGAGGAATATGGCAGACTATTCTTAATTAATGTCGCCTATATAGGAGTAAATGGGGTCGCATTTATGAGAATTGACATGGCTTAAATTCTCTAAAGCTCCTACGAAATCTAGGATCTGTTCAAGACCAAAATGAACACAATCGTATGAATTAACGTGTGACAGACATGATATGTGTGTAGCATATTGTCTCAGTTTACTGCTGCGATGAACAGTTCAAGATCTTCCACATCCACTGCATCACCAAGTAAACCCGATATGTTTTCACTAGGGTAAGTTCAAGTCCAAAAGACACTTCTCCCGATGCATATCTTGTCTATTCTCTCTCAATTTTGATAGACAGCCTAGTAGCTACATTTGCATTAACATATGCATTCAAATGTGGGGTGTGATAAGTGAAGTGGGCTTTGTATCTCTTACAAAGTGATTGGAGTAATGGAACCATGGAGAGGAAAATTGGGCTCAACCTTGGATTTGGGCTTTGAGGGTGTGAAATTAATTAATAATTAGTATATATAATTAATATTAATTAATTGTCAAAAGATGGGTCTTGGGCCTTGGGGCTCTTGGGCTCGGGCTCTAATAATTAAATCCGTTAATTAATTAATTATTTTTTAATTTCGGATTTAATTTTTCTTCTTCCAAGAGACTCATCTTTTCAGATGAAGTCTGAATTGACGAAGGAGCACTAGAGAGCCTCCCAACAGACACATCCCATCCTCATACATGTTGCGAACAGGTATCCACACTCTATACATTCATCCATTTGCATGTCATTTATTCATTCAGAAATTCACAAAAAACTTCCTGAAAACCAAAACCATCCAACTGAGAGAACCACATTTGATATTCGCCAGAAGTCAATTTTTCAGTGCTGGAATTTTGACTTAGATCGTTGAATCCTAGTGAAGCAGACATCCAACGAACTACAAGCACAGAGTAGGGACGAAATTCTGTTTCAAGGACATTGCGGTTCGCAAGTCTCGATCTTCGTTTTTCTTAAGATAATTTCATATTGTTTATATACTACAATTTGTACATTGTATTTATTTATTAGCATGCCATAAATAAAATTGTCATTGATTGTTGAATATTTCGGACATTCACATGCCAATACACCTAGCTTTACTTACAGTTACAGATATAGTGTAGTATGATTAGTTACTTT
The DNA here is from genome assembly GCA_018257905.1 of Gillenia trifoliata. Classification (NCBI taxonomy): domain Eukaryota; kingdom Viridiplantae; phylum Streptophyta; class Magnoliopsida; order Rosales; family Rosaceae; genus Gillenia; species Gillenia trifoliata. Next base: position 25,892,586 of record CM031081.1, on the reverse strand, counting down.
TCGTGACTACTGAATCTGTTTTGATGAACTTTAACTATGAATGGTAGGTTTGAACATGAAATTTGGATTAATTCAAAAGACTTTGAGACAACTTAAAATTTAAAATGAGAGATCCCTACTCCATGTTTTCAAACCATTTCTAACACAGGATATATATCTTGTTATCATTGACCATGCTTCTAAAGTGTCTGAAATTTTTTTTCTTTTAGTTTCACAAGCGAGAGAAATCGAATTCTGAATATCAAGTGCAAAAGAGTAAACGACTTTAAGCAACTGAACTATAATTTGTAAACTATTTTGAAAGTACATATCCTAGCTATGGTGCAAATTTTAGGCATTTATCGAACAATTTTGGGCCTTATTACAGTTAATTTGTATATTTGGGATTTCATCAAACAAGTTTGGGCCTTGTTGTGGACTATTTGAGCCAGAAATATTATAAAAATTATACACAATCTAGATGACTAGCACAATTATGTCGTGTGCAATTCTGACGAGACAAAGCTCAACACACAAACACAACTACTGCAACGGCACTGCATGCACACACTACCTGATCAACCATCTTGTTTAATTTCCACATAATCCCGCGTATGTGTATTCACATTGAGTAACTAATGCACTATAAAACTGGCACAAAACAATGTTCAATGCCACTCATAGCAACACACAAAAACATATTCTAGCACTACTCTTGAATATTAACAATGGCAGTTCCAAAGCTTAAGCTCGTCATCACCCTTTTCTTTCTTCAAGCCCTCCTCACATCCCATATCCAAGCCGGCCCGGCAAACTCCGATCTCTTTCGAGAATACATAGGAGCCGAATTCAACAACGTAAAGTTTTCCGATGTCCCCATAAACCCTAATGTTGAATTCCACTTCATCCTCTCCTTTGCCATAGACTATGACCCCTCAGGCTCCTCTCCCACCAATGGAAAATTCAATGTCTTCTGGGACTCCGAAAATCTCAGCCCTTCCCAAGTTTCCTCCATCAAAAACCAACATTCTAATGTCAAAGTGGCCTTGAGCTTAGGAGGAGACAGTGTCAGCAGTGGCTCTGCCTACTTCAACCCTTCCTCGATTGATTCGTGGGTTTCGAATGCTGTTTCTTCACTCACAAGCATTATTCAGCAGTACAACTTGGACGGAATCGATATTGATTACGAGCACTTCAAAGCGGACCCTGATACATTTTCCGAGTGCATCGGAAGGCTTATAACAACCCTAAAGAACAATGGAGTGATCTCGTTTGCTTCCATTGCTCCGTTTGACGACGATCAAGTTCAGAGCCACTACTTGGCCTTGTGGAAGAGCTATGGCCATTTGATTGACTATGTCAATTTCCAATTCTATGCGTACGATCAGGGCACCACGGTGTCTCAGTTCATCAACTATTTCAACACTCAGAGCTCCAATTACAACGGCGGGAAGGTCTTGGCAAGCTTTATCAGTGACGGGAGCGGCGGATTGTCCCCGGAGAACGGGTTTTTTAAAGCCTGCCATAAGCTCAAGAGTGAGGGAAAACTTGGTGGTATCTTTGTTTGGTCTGCAGATGATTCCAAGAAACTTGGTTTCCGCTACGAAAAGCAATCGCAAGCTCTCTTGGCCAATAATTAGTATTATATATATTACGATCTTATGTATTGCCTTATATATGAGTGTCATTCAGAAGTAGGCTCTGGAATTGGATTCCAGGGTATTATACTACTACTTATTATACTGTACTTTCATATGTGTACTAGAGTTTTTACATATTTCAGATTGTCTTGTATATGTCAGAGAGCTACTTTTTATTAAAATTTTCTTATTTTCAACATATGGTTTACTTGTTTTACATGCTAGCTAGGTACTCTAGCGTTGCATTACATAATTCAACTTCTATCGTTCATGATATACCCTCACATCAAAAATGGGGTTTGAATCCCGTAATCTATTCAACCGACATTTTTTATTTTATTCAATAATTGTCGTGCATGAGATTCAGCAAAGACTAAATGTCACTAGCTAGACTAAATGATATTACCATTCTTCGACATTTTATCTGGTGAAACGAATATTAGCAAGCGTAACTAATTGTCATATGATGGCTGTTGAGATTGGCAACACATAAATGGAGCTAAAAGGATACCATATATATATGCTCCCTGGGAGGGATATCAAAGATGAGAGATATTGTTTGTACTTAAGCTATTATTAAATGATATGTGTCATTATGTGATGTGTTTGATTTAGTAACATATGGCATCATCTGGTGCATTGAGTTGTTAGTATAGTTAGAAGTCGTTAAATAGTTTGTTATCAGTCTGTTTTGTATAAATAGCTTATGAGCTATCTGTTGTAATAAAGTGTCATTCAATCAATTAAGAAAAGCTTGTTCATTCTTCTTTATTTTCCTCTGCAGTTTTCACTCTCTAGGTCTAGCTATACGTCTAGTGAACATGGAAATTAAGCTCTAATGCAGCTTTTCAAGTGTCGTGGTACTGACCCGAAAGCAACAGTAGCATTACGTCGATTATAAAAATATGTTATTGGTCTAAGAACCCACAATACAAATTTAATTGACCTATATTTTGTATGGTAGAGCCCCAACTTGGCTTGAGTACTCAATAATCTTCAAGTTTTCATGCTTCCATGTTTAGCAGCACTCGATGCATTTTTGTAGAAAAGATATTTGGCTAGAATGGTTGATTCTCATTGATAGGTTATAATTTATACACAATTATTACCTTGTACAATAAGCAAAGGCTACAATCTAGGAATACAAAATAAGTAAAGAAAGCAAATACAATATTTACATTCCTAATTTACGCATTGACTTTTTAATACTCCCCCTCAAGTTGAAGAGTGAATATCAAGAACACCCAACTTGCGTAACATGGACGAGAATTTGTCTTTACCCAACGCTTTTGTAAATATGTTTGCCAACTGTTGAATGGAACCAATATGTTGAGTTACAATAGAACCATCCAAGATTTTATCCCGAATAAAATGACAATCCATCTCTATATGACGTGTTCTCTCATAAAAGACCGAATTAGCAGCACTATGTAATGTTGCTTGATTATCACAATACATAGTAGCCGGTCGGGAAACAGTCATATCCAAATCAGTCAAAAGAAATTGTAACCAAGTGAGCTCATAACATGTGCCTGCCATGGCCCTGTATTCGGCTTCAGCACTAGAGAGAGAAGTCGTCTTCTGCCTTTTTGTTCCCCATGAAATCAACAAATTTCCCAAAAATATACAGTACCCAGTTGTAGACCGACGAGATATTGGACAACCGGCCCAAACAGAATCACAAAAAGCTTTCAAGGTTAAATCATTGTTCGCTGGAAAAAATAAACCCTGACCTGGTGTAGATTTGAGATACCTCACAACTCGAAGCGCCGCATCCACGTGTGTTAGATGAGATTCATGCATGAAGCGACTAAGAACATGCACTGAGTAAGTAATATCCGGTCTAGTAATAGTGAGGTAAATCAAGCGCCCCACTAATCTTCTATAGGGAGCGGGATCTTTCAGTAGTTCACCTTTGTCTGAAAGTTTTGCTTCTTCCATAGGAAAAGAAACATGTTTTGCTCCTAGGAAACCACCATCCTTAATTATGTCAAGAGCATACTTCCTCTAAGAGATGGATATTCCTTCCTTGGAACGAGATACTTCGATACCCAAAAAATACTTTAACTTTCCAAGCTTTTTTATGCGAAAACGGGTATGAAGAAATCGTTTAAGATCGTCTATAGCATCCACACTATTGCTTGCAATAAGAATGTCATCCACATAAATTAACAAGGCGGTAAAAGATGTACCATGTTTTCGAGTGAACAATGAATAATCTGCTTTGGACTGAACAAATCCGACTGCGACAATTGCTTCGGTGAACTTTGCAAACCATTGGCGAGAAGCTTGCTTAAGTCCATATAAAGATTTATTAAGGAGACAAACCATATTCTCCCTCTGTCGCCTAAGTCCCGGAGGAGGAAACATATAAATTTCTTCCTGGAGATCACCATGTAGGAAGGCATTATGAACGTCTAACTGCTAAAGAGACCAACCCTGGTCGACGGCAATGACAATGTTGCAGCGAACAATAGTCATCTTGGCGGTAGGTGAGAAAGTGTCATAATAGTCAATTCCTTCAGTCTGAGTAAAACCCTTAGCCACTAAGCGCGCTTTATAGCGCTCAACAGAACCATCTGCGTGATGCTTGATTTTATAAACTCATTTGCAGTCAATGGGGCGCTTGCCGGGAGGAAGCATAGTGAGCGTCCAAGTATTGTTGTCAGCAAAAGCAGCAAGTTTAGAGTCCATAGCTTGACGTCAATTGAGGTCTTGTACGACTTTTTTAAAAGAAGAAGGCTCCACACTTTGACTTATGTGAGCAACAAAAGAAAGATGTGACGGTGAATATCTGTGATAAGAAATAAAATTACAAATAGGATATCGAGTACCTCTCTGTGGACTGGGCTGCGAAGATGACGAAGAATGGTGTGGTGGCAGCATCACCTGCGAGCAATGGTAGTCCGAAAGACGGACATTAGGCATCTTAATTTGTGTGGAAAACCTTGTAGGTTGAACTTGTACGCTTGGTGGAGGTCCAAACGGTAAGGTGGGGTCGGTGAGAGAGGTTGGGGTGGTGTGCTCTGGTTGAGTGGGTCGAAAAAGGTTCTCAGGTTCAGTGGGTGGTTCGGTGGCAGTGGAAGAAGGTAGCACGGGTGTTGGGCAGTGGAGAAGTGGCATTAGCAGGAGCTGTTGTGGGATGTGGAAAAGATGTGGAGAATGGCAAGGCAAAGTTGGTAATTGAGGGAATTGGCAGCGGAATGGGCTGTTCAGTTTGGTCAGTGGGCAAAGAAAGATTAAGTTTGTGAAAAGGGAAATAATCTTCAAGAAAAATAATATCGCGGTTGGTGAAGATTTTATGGGTGTTGAGGTCGTATAGTTTGTAAGCTTTTCACAATGAAAATATCCGATAAATATGCATTTGCTAGCCCGGGGGGGAAATTTGGAAGGAGGGTGAACGACAGTGGCATACGTGAGGCATCCAAAGACACGCATCTGTTAATATGAAGGTGGTTTGGTGTAGAGTCTTTCGAATGGAGTTTTGTGGGATAGTAATGGTGTAGGAAAACGGTTTATAATATGTGTGGCGGTGAGGACACATTCCCCCCAGAATTTTATGGGTAAATTGGATTGAAAAAGCAAAGCTCGGGCTGTTTCAAGGATGTGACGATGCTTGCGTTCCACAACACCATTTTGTTATGGAGTGTAAACGCATGAATGTTGGTAGATAACCCCATGTTCATTAAAAAAAATTTAGAGAGAATAAAATTCACCTCCATTGTCAACTCTAATATTTTGAACCTTGGTATGAAATTGGGTTTCTACATATGCAAAAAAGGATTTGAGAAGTGGTTGTGTTTCATTCTTGTGACGCATTAAAAACACCCATGTAAAACGAGAATAATCATCAACGATAGTGAGAAAATAATAAGCACTATTAAGGGAGGCATTTTTGTGAGGCCCCCAAATGTCACAATATAGTAAAGAAAAGCAACATGAAGTTGAAATAGAACTAAGACCAAAAGGTTGACGAGTTTGTTTCGCCAACGGACAAACATCACAACGATGACTCAAATCAAAAGATAAATTTAAAGTCTTATTGGCTAAAAATTGTAAACGACTGGAGGATAGGTGTCCTAGGCGACAATGCCAGGGATCAGTAGAAACGGTGATTTGGTAACATTTTGGTTGAAGGTGGGAGGTGGAAGCCAACGGATCGCATCTTCGCTTACCCACACCAATCGTCATCTTCGAGACCATATCCTGTAAAATACACCAAGAGGAAAAGAACGTTACGGAACAGTTTAATCCTTCTGTAATATTTTCAACAGATAATAAATCCACCTTAAAGGTAGGTACACACAAAACATCTTTCAATTGCATTAGATTACTTAATTGTATATTTCCAATTAATTGTATATTTCCAATCGAAGTGATAAAAGCCTTTTCTCGGCTAGGCATTGAAACTGGCGGCAAAGAGGGATTTTGCTTGGGATTAATTAACAATTTAAGAGATGAAGTTATGTGATCCGTTGCTCCGTTATCGATAATCCATCGATCTGAAGCAATCGGTGACAAACCTGAGGCAAAATCAGAAGTGGAGGCGGCATTGACTTGTGGTGCTTTGTCCTTCAACTTCAAGACAGAAAGCAGCTCTTCATTTTTTTTTTCAGAGAGGTTAGGCACGGCACCCTGTAGGTCTTTGATGGTGGGTGTGGAATTGACATGGTTGGTGGACGACCCATTGCAAGAATTGTTGCCACCTTGTTTGGAATTGCAGGTTTTATTTGCATTGTAACGTGGATGGCCAGGTGGATAACCATTCTTCTTCCAACAGGTTGTTTCAACATGATGGTCTTTGTCACAATAATCACAATGGAGAGGAGGGCGACTGCTGTTGCTTGAGAACTGCGATTGCGGCTGCTGCTGTTTGCCGCTATTGATGTTGCTGCGAACTGCCATAGCGGTTGGTTCGTTGGTTTGACAAGTTGAACCCAACTCACGATGTTTCTCTTCTTGAACAATAGATAAATACGCCTAACTAACAAAGGGAAGCGGATTCGAGAGCAAAAGTTGTCCGCGTACGGCACTATATGATTCATTCAAACCCATCATGAATTGCATGAGTTTGTTTGTCTCATTATGTGCCCCGCAAGTGCAAGTAGTCGAGAGACTATAGGAGGATAACTCTCTCATAGTCCCTTCAATTTGGTGTAGTACGCTGCCACAGATAATTGCCCTTGATGAAATGAAGCAATCTCCATTTGAATCTGAAAAATACGAGGAGCGTTGCTTTGAGAAAAACGTTCTGAAGGTCTTCCCAAACGTCATGAGCAGTCTTCAAATAAAGGATGGAATCCGAGATATCGAATTCAATGGAATTGATGATCCAAGAAAGAATCATATTATTGCATCGCTCTCATGCTTCATAATCGTCAAGCTTCTTGTTTTCAGACGACATTTTAATCTTGCCAGTGACAAAACCCATCTTGTTCTTGGCACCCAGGGAGATTTTTATCGCTCGACGCTAAGTACTGTAGTTGTCCCCATTTGACTTCTTGGAGATGAGAATTAGACCAGGATGATATGAAGGATGAAGGAAATAGGGGTCGGCAATGGTGGAACCATCGCTTTTCTTGGTAAGGATTTCATCGCTGCTATCCATTGGATGAGGAAAGCAACCAGATGTGGTGATATGATGCGGCTTCTGGCTGCGGTAGGAAGAGAAAAGGAGTTAGGGTTTGAAACTTGCTTTGTATACCATGTAGAAAAGATATTTGGCCAGAATGATTGATTCTCATTGATATGTTATAATTTATACACAACTATTACTTTGTACAATAAGCAAAGGCTACAATCTAGGAATACAAAATAAGTAAAGAAAGCAAATACAATATTTACATTCTTAATTTATGCATTGACTTTTTAACAATTTTGTCATTGCAAACATATTGTATGTTGTGATAAAATCAACTAACCTAGCACTCCAACTTGAGACTTCTCAATTACAAGTAAAAAGAAATTTTAGATATAAGGGGATTGATTAAGATGACTTTTAGAATATAACCTAGTGTTTTTCAAATCAAAATACATCCTTTAATATACTACTACATCATTTTGCCAAAATTTGCATAGATATTATTTCTATTTACAAGGTTACCAACTTCATTTGATATGTGCTGGATAAGGAATTGAATGTTTGACTTTTATGTTAAATGGGACATTAATTTTACCAAAAAAACATGACAATTTTTAAAATTTCAAAAGCTCTTCGTACCATACTACCATCTTCTAAAATAATGGTAGCATTTTATTCAATGAGTGTGTAACAACAATACCTAAAATATAGTATCTAATTAAAAAATTATAATGACTCTAGTGGTACCTTAAATATCTATATCTTAATATATTATATTATGAACTAGTATACCGAAATGTCTCGTATTCTAAATATATTATAGTCAATTAGGGTGACATAAGAAAAGATGCAAATCTATAAGTGTACCAAAAGTCCGTATGACACATCCCGACCCCGACACGCCTGTGTGTTGGGAAGTGGCCGCTCTAATACGGTTAGGTGACGAAAACCAATTATGCATGAATAAGTGAAATATAAGAATAAGAAGAGTTGAGTGGAAGTAGAGTGTGGTGAGGTTAAAAACCCATACGTAATGCATAACACTGAGTAAAGTAAATAGTGCAGAATATAAATTATTCACATCCTCAGAGGATGGATAAATAAAAGTTAACTACAAGTAGGAGTGAATCCTACATAAACCGAAGTACGTCGTAACCGTCGACCACCGCCAAAGAAGTCCCCTCGTGTCACCGATAAGAGCACCCGCCTAGGTCCCGGGAGGCAAAACATAAAACGGTGAGTGGGTCAAAAAGTAAAAGTTTGATAAAACCTTTGTTTCTTATGAGTATACTAACCCCTCGGAAAAACAAGTATAGTTTGAAAACATGTCATACCCCTCAGCATGAACCTCAAAATACTATAATAAAATATTACTGGTACTCCCCGATAATGATTTGCATCGACATGCTCACCCATATGTAAACACACAAGTCCAAGTGGCTAAACCACAAGGAACAAGCAGGTATATAAGTAATACATCAGTACTACAATGATGCGAGTCTAACGCTAAGCGCCGTGCACAAAGTGCGTCACACAAGTTCGAGTTGCCTAGTGCAACCTAGAACAAAGAAGTACCTACAATGGATCCAAAGCCGCGTAGCGATACCGCAGTGACTACTCTAAACGTCAAGGCTAGTCCCTGCCACAAGCAAGACGAGTACTAATACTGGGTGTTATACATCTATCGATGAGCAACAAGATAAAACATGTATGGCAATATAATACGAATGTTCTACTCCAACAAACGTATATGATATGAATTATGCTAATGGGGATGAAGAAAGCATTGAAAACCATACGTACATACATTTATCAAAACAAAGACCCACTCACTCACCTGTAAGTAGCCGGGTCGTAGCCTCCCCGTCCCGGGTAGCCCCTGCATCCTCTCGGATAGCCCCACATATATGAGATATCACCGTAATAATGATTAAACTCATAAAGGTTATTAACTAACTAATTAATTACACATATCCCTTTGTTTGTTCAACCAAAGAGTGTCCAAACACTGGAAATATCATAATGTGATCGCTCTAGGTAGTGGCGCTGCCGCCGCCGAGTCGCCCCGCGCGAAGACGGGATCGAAAAAGGGATGCTCCACGCGCCCCACGCGCGCCAAACACTGGAAGCCGCGGCTCACGCGCAGCCGCCCGAGCCGGCCAACGAAAGCCTACACATGGGTTCGAAATGGTTGCTGACGTCATCTCCGACGCGCCGCCTCGCTCGAAGACCGGTTTGCCGACGTCATCGCCGACGTCACCCCGGCCGGTCTGGACCGGTTTGCCGACGCCATCGCCGAGATGTCGCTGCTGCCACCTTGGTCTTCCGCCGGGCCGCCGCCGGCCACCGTCGCCACCGAATAGTTACCGGTTCGCTGAAATTTTTTAAAAGCTCCACATCTTCTTTCATTTCTTGGCCAAATTTATGCCATATATCAAAATGAAGCCGGAGAAGAGTAGAATCACGATGTACCTTTGGGATTGGTCGCGTACAAGCTCGGGAAATGGCCCGTAATTGCCCCCAAAAGTTGCGGTTCACCGTAGCTTTGTCGATCTACGCCAAAACTCAACCAAATCGTGCAAAACGACCCATGAAAATTCATGTACTAACGAGAGGAATACAATGGTGGTAGTTAAAACCTCACCTCGGTCTAGATTGGCCGGAAAATGGTCGGAAAGGTCCGGTTCTTCCCTGTGCTTCCCTGGGGTCAAACTGGCTAGAGTTTGGACAAACGGTTTGCACCGTTGAGTTCACGGCGTCGAGACGAAGAAGGTGGTGATTGCCGCCTCGATTCGAACACGGGTTTTCGTCGGTGTGCACCGTGCACACACGGAGAGAAAAAGGGAGAAAAGTCAAAAATTGAGAAAATAATTAGAAAGTGACGAGGGAGAAGGAAGAGGAAGGAAAGAAAAGGGAAAGTGGGGCTTTGGGGTATTTTGCACCCACCAAACAATAAACTTACACGCCACGTGTACCAAATAAACCCGCACGTGTAGAAAAATATTCCCTCATAAATTATTTTATAAACAAACTTTTACGGGATGTTACACCGTACCTAAATATTTCTTAACATAAGTTGCTATAAATTGTTAATGCAAATGTCAACAAATAAATTCAAATTTATTTAAATTTCAAATGATTATCAAAATCCTACCAATATTTTTCATAAAAATTTAATTCCATGGACACCATGAAATTTTCAAAAAAAAAAAAAAAGTTACATTGAATGCATACGCTACATTTAATAGAGTCTAGGGACTCCACAACACTTTTAATCTTGTATCAAACATTAATCTAAACTTTATCTTATTTAAGAATTAAAGTCTAATTTTTTATAGTAAAAAATACCACTAAACTATAGTACTACTTGATCACTAAACTTATAGCTAACAAAAAGTTTGCTTTGCATCCTTTTCTTTTTCAATTTAACAAGCCACACTGATTTTAAAGGGAACGACCGAATTTTAAAATTTGTGAACCAAATCAAAGCCCTTTTGTGTGATTTGAAGTAGTTCAGTTTGTGAAATCAAAATCTATTTCATCAATTTTAAGGAATTGCGATTTTTTTTATTATACAAACAATAATAAAGGCGATGAAGAATTGAACACTAAATTTGATACATAGATAAATATTCTTAACCACTCGACATTTTTCACCAAGGCTTTGATAATATGGTCAATATTGAACCCTTCGACTAGTCAATTAAATAAGTTTTGGTTTAACAATTGAAACCTCTCCAAATCATAGTGAAAGGGGTTTTGATTTGATGGGAAAAAGAACTCAACTAGTCTTTCCGAAGTGCCAAGTGCCAAGCTAGGTTCTTTTTGGACGGTGGAATGAATATTCCTCCTTGATGGCACCCCATGACTTAAAGACCTAACCTAACCAACTATAAGAAAAGTAACCTGTGAGTTGACCTTTGTCTTTTATTTTCAAGGCCAAGAAAGTCCTCGACGCTAATCCAACG